>JARHVA010001639.1:1382500-2597500 GCA_037957365.1 Torreya grandis
AATCAAACTGATCTTACTTACACATGTAGATCTAACCTGATCTTGCTATACCATAGATCAACTTGGCCTTACACACTTGCCAACCGAGATCATACACACATGAAGAACCCTTCTGATTCTCCACACCAGCACCCATGTGGATCTTCTACCAGATCTTGCTCTCCCACAGATCTAACTGATCATACACACTTGGCACTGTGGCACTATGAGGAGCTAACCTTGCTCTCTTCCCTCTGAAAGAGCTGACCTTGCTCTCTCTATCTAGCACACTTTACAATACAGACCATGAGTCTATTATATAGATCCCATGCAAACAATAATTAGACATCGAACCGTAGATCCAAGACTAAAATTAGTCTTTACATGCAAACTGGCTGTTCAACAAACTAACTATTCATGCAATAAATAGTTCTGGAACACACAGGCGACTAACGTCGGTCCCTATCTATTTGGAGGTGACCAACATTGACTGACTCCTGATTGATGTCAGTTGTTACCTATCCACCACTGACCGATGTCGATCAACCTAACCAACATCAGTGACTATGACACTCAGTAACCTCCATGTTTGCATTCGGGTGAAGCTTTTAGCTCCACAACCTAATAATCTCCCACTTGAAGCTAAACAAATTCACCTATACCTGTACCTATACATCATCTAATTTGTTTCCTGGCTTGTATCCCTCTTCAAGCTCAACCCTGAAGACCAACCACCACACATCCTGTGGTGCTCCGCATGTCATCCAAGTAACCTGCCACATCCTAATCTACATACCCATGTAGAGAAGTCCCTAACCCTACATAGCATGTTAACCTGCTTTTGGTCCCTCTCAGATACCTAAGAACTCACTAAACTGCTCTCCAATGCTTCTTTCCTAGATTGGCTCCAAACTTGCTGACAACACCCACTACTAGGGCAAAAATAGGTCTAGTACACATGTACTTAACCCTGAAGACCAACCACCACACATCCTGTGGTGCTCTGCATGTCATCCAAGTAACCTGCCACATTCGAATCTACATACCCATGTAGAGAAGTCCTTGACCCTGCATAGCATGTTAACCTATTGTTGGTCCCTCACAAATACCTGAGAACCCACTAAACTGCTCTCCAGTGCTTCTTTCCCAGATTGGCTCCAAACTTTCTAACAACACCCACTACTGGGGCAAAAATAGGTCTAGTACACATGTACTTAACCTCATCATGTGAATTGGGACCCTATTCTATGAACTGTCCATCCATAGGTGTGCTAACTAGTTTTGCATCCTGCATCTTGAACCACGCCACTACCTTATTCACATAATCATCTGGAGACAAAATCAACTTGTGACCTTCCATGTCTCTAGACACACTCATGCCAAAGAATTTTGTTGCTCCCAAATTCTTCATGACATACCACTGAACTAACTTTACCTTTAGTTCAGTAACTCCCTGCATGTATGAACCTATAATAAGCACATCATCCACATACAATAATAGAATAATGTCGCCACCATTATCCAACCTGGTAAAGTAAACACAATGGTTACAATGACATTGACTAAAGCCATGCTTTGTCATCCACCTGTCAAACCTGTACCACTATCCTGCAACTTCCTCAAGACCATATGACTTGGCCTTCCATCTCACGTGTCCATCCTCTCTCTTCTTTAACCAAGGAATCCATTCATCTTTCAGTGCTTTTATCCGGCTGGCAACTCTACCAAATCTCCTGTTTAGTTTTGCATCTAAAGAATCAAATTCCTCATTCATGCCACGCTCCCACTATTTCCTAGATCTTACCTAATCTATAGTGAGCAACAAGTATAAAGAAGAGGAATAATGAATTTGAGGCTTACTTACCCTTTTAGTCCTCCATATGGGCATTTGAGACCCCTTGATAGCTTGCTGTCTGCCTAAAATCCATTTCTTGGTCGACCTTGGTCTGCACCTGATCGATGTCAAATCCACTTGATCACCAATGCTGGTTCCCTAACCAACATCGGTGTCCTCCTGGTCACTGACATCAGTTCCCTGACTGACGTCAATCTCTCCCTACTTGACATCATTGACTTTGCCTATTTGCACATGACCGACGTCAGTGCCTGCCTATTCGATGTCAGTTACACCTGACTGACGCCGGTAACTATGTTCTCTTGTGAGTGATGACTTTTTACCTGCAATCTCACCTTGGATCAACACCCTATCTAAACTACCCTGCTCAGAGTTATTCAGTCCCTTCCGCTGATCTATGTCCATCATCTCCTCTATGAACACCAAGGCTTTCTAGTTCTTAAGTTTGTCAAAGACATCAGACGTCCTCTTAAGAACATGCATCTCCTTCTTGCTTATGTGACCAAGCCTACAAAGCCACGTCTTTGCAACTAAAGAAGAATCAGTAATATAAGTAGATAGATAAAGAGTACCTACTTTCTTACCACCTGCTAATTCAAGTGCATCCCCTGTGAGAGTTACTGTGCATCTCTCATCACCCAACTTTCCTGAAGAAATTAGCCTCATCTTCAAGACTAGGACCTGCATGACATCCTTCAATACCCATGTGTTGGCTATCTGCAATTTTAGCCACACTTCCCCTTTGCCAATACTTTGACAAGGCTCACCAACCCCTAAATAAATCTTTCCAAAGTCTCTATGGACCTTAACATGGAAAAATACTCTATTTGGGGCTGCATGGAAAGAGGCAACAGAATCTATAAACCAAGATTCTACTTTATCCAAGGAACATAAAAGAACAACCAGTGTAATAATACCTGCAACACATGCTTCTTTATTTCCTTCATGCTGATCTTCAACCAACTAGCAATCTTTCTTTACTTGCTCTTTCTTTCCATAACACTGTAATTGATCATTCTTGCTTTTGAATTCCTCCATACTTTCTTCTACCATTGCTATACTCCCACTCAATCAAAAACCCCTGAGAGTGATCTATAATCAACAAACACTTAACAAGCTCTGACCACCTGTTAGTTGATCCTAGCTCTGATACCAATTGTCAGGACCCTCAACTCATAAAGAGCACAGTTGATTACCTTTGTATAAGCAACTAAACACGAAATTTAACTAGAAGTAACAAGTAACAAGAAATTCAAAAATAACACAGAATATGAGAGACAATACCCAATTGTATTAATACTCTTCCAGAAGGAAATACAACAAAGAAGATGCCACAATCTTCTTCACACTCCTCTAGGGCTCCCACACCTCTAGGGCATAAATAGTAAATCTCTTCAAGAGTTCTCTCTCTCAATCACGGTCATAACAAATAACTCAAACATAGAGTTGTTGTTCACCTCAACCAGTCAGTATCACTACTACCAGTACGACAGAGTATACACACATACTCTTAGTCTGAGTACACAATGCACTCCAAGTAGATCTCCCATGAACTTGCAACAACCTACAAATCAAATCGATCTTACTTACACATATAGATCTAACCTGATCTTGCTATACCATAAATCAACCTGGCCTTGCACACCTACCGACCAAGATCATACACACATGAAGAACCCTTCTGATTCTCCACACCAGCACCCCTGTGGATCTTCTACCAGATCTTACTCTTCTGCAGATCTATCTGATCATACACACTTGGCACTGTGGCACTATGAGGAGCTAACCTTTCTTTCTTCCCTCTGAAGGAGCTAGCCTTGATCTCTCTATCTAGCACACTTTACAATATAGCCCATGAGTCTATTATATAGATCCCATGCAAATAATAATTAGACATCCAATTACAATAATTAGAACCGCAACTCTAAGACTAAAATTAGTCTTTACATGCAAACTAGCCATTCAACAAACTAACTATTTGTGTAACAAATAGTTTTGGAATGCACAGGTGATTGATGTCGGTCCCTGTCTGTCTAGAGGTAACCGACATCGACCAACTCCTGACTGATGTTGATTGCTACCTATCCACCACTGACTGACGTCGGTTGGCCTAACTAACGTCGATGACTGTGACACTCAGCAACCTCCATGTTTGCATCTGGGTGAAGCTTTTAGCTCCACAACCTAACATTTACCTTTATCATGGGATGGTTGTCTATTGTGTTGTTAGTTTTGATTATGTAGGGTATAGAGACTGCTTTCAACAAACCTAAGAATAAAAAACTAAAGAGCAAAAACAAACAAACAAATAAACAAACGCAAGAAAAGCTAAGATAACTGGTGCTATGAGGATGAGCCATACTTGGTAATTTGGTAAGCTAAGGTGATAGGTGTTATGTTAGACTAGAATACCAAGTAAAAAACAAGATTAAATTGGGTAACTGAAAAGCCAAGGCTACTAAATATCAAAAAACTCAAACAAGTAAACCTTAAGAAAGGCAAACTCACCAAGTCAAACCAAGGATACATGTTAAAAATAATGGTAATCAAACCTTGATGTAAAGGTAAAATCAAATAGTAAAATAACATTGATGAGTGAACAGTAACAATATTTATCTCACTCAACAATGGAAAAAGGTGCATAAAAAGGGAAAATAACATTAATGAGTGAGAAGTAACAAGCCAACCATACTCAACAATGGAAAAAAGGGTATGAAATCAAGTGTTCGTAACAATAGAAAAGTCAAAAAAAATGACAAATGGTAAAAATGAAATTAAGACAAGTCTAGAAATGTAAATCATGATGAAAAAATAAAGAATCCATAGTTACTCAAACATGTTTTTTCTCTATAAAGATAGATAAAACTGAAACAAAGTAGTGCTAGCATGTTTTTAAGAGGTGAAGAAGGAATAAAAGAAGGGAAAATAGATTTGGAATCACAATTTGTCTATCAATGGGGAAAATGAAATGGGTGGAGGGGAGAATGAATGAAAAATCAAGGTAGAGGAACTCTATCAAAGTCAAGACAATCAAATTAAGTTTGTCAAAACAAGAGGACTTTTGACCTTAAGGACTCTAATGAAATTATCTTAGCTATACAAGTCTTAGGTCAACAAATAGAGTATATAGATCATCTCATGAAGGCTATATGCATGAAAAGTAAAATGGACCTACTTTCCCATAACATATTCCCTGTTCCTCAACACCCCTTACAGAGTCATCGATCTACTACAAATATTGGGTACTTGCATGAGAAAGTAGGTAGCACCATAGAGTTTATTGAATTCCCCCATTCCAATATATTGGCCTACCATACCCCAAAGGACCTCTACTATATTTGAGGCCAACTATGGAGTTTGAGCCTTGATTAGAGATAGGAGATGTTCTTTTAATCACATCTTTTGGTGTGATGTTGAATTTTTAGATTTGTATTTTGCCTTTTGTATATCATTGAGTTTTGATTCAAATGATTTGGATTTTAAAATTTTTAATGTATTTTTATATTCCTCCTTCATAAATATTTAGAAAACCAAACATGGGTACTAAAGATGAATTTCATTTGAATACTTGGGATGAGGTTTCTAAGAGAGAGAACTTTGAGGAGCATGGGGTCTAAGAGTCTTGTAAATCTAGGTGAAATAAAAGTGTTATCTTGACTTCAACCTTGATTTATCCAATGTGGAGTGAAAAGAAAGGGGAAATCAAGAGGAATGACACATGAAAAAATTTCAATTACTTCAAATTGAAAAAAAAATGACAAAGGAAAAAAATGGAAACAATGACAGAAAAGTGTGATTCCTTATCGTAAGAATAAGGGAAATTAAGGAAAACATGCTAACATAGATTGTTTGCACAAATTCCATCTACCAAAAGAAGAAAAAGCTAAATTTTTAAAATAAGGACGTAAAAATATGAAAAGATGGTAATTTTATGAGAAGGGCCAGGTCCTATCCATGGTCTTACACTACAACTTCATAAAAGAAATACCCAAGGGGTGCCAAAAAACAAACTAGAAAACATAAGGGAGAAACATAAGTAAAATATGGTAATTTTTTTAGGAATGTCAGGTCCTATCGATGGTCTTACAAATCAAATCACAAAATAAAAACCTAAGGGTGTCTAAAAGAGAAAATACAAGAAAATAAAGAAGATTATGGTACATCAAGAAATCAAAATACTAAAAGGGAGGACTAAAGGTTTATGAAAGGAAAGAACTTGATGCAAAGGGAGAGACTTGTGCAAGTAACTTATAAAAATTGTTAGATAGATGGCATATAAAAAGCATGAAAAAGAAGGGAAGGATCCTGCATTAACATCTATATCAAGGATGAGCATGTGAGATACAAGCTTGTGTCTCAGAAGGTTTCTTGAAGTTGAATTAGTTTAGTAGCATGTAATGGAGAATAAGAGTGGACATTGTTAGATGCCCTAAAGGGTAATCATATGTAGGGATGGGCATTGTAAGATTACCCAGAGTCTAAAAGGATATATCGGTGAGAATCTCAATATTCCCGAAAGGCTAAACTAAAATTTGGATGGGCATCATAAGTTGCCCCACAAGATGAAAAGAGGAATAAAAGATAGGAAAAGATAAGAAGTAAAGAGAACCCCATAGAGTGTATAAATGGATTAAGGTTATCCAAGAAGATTCTGATAGAGGCAATGATGCTTGAGATAAATGAAAAAAATGCTAAGAAATATAAATATATATCTTGATTGAAAAATAGAGAAATAAGAAAAAGGTATAGAGTTGACTGGGTTGACTTAGCATAGAAAATAGGGCCTGTAAATAGTATAGGTTCGATTGCGTCGATCCAGTAAAATGAACAAAGGATGGAAAAAGATACAGGGTTGACTAGGTTAACCTAGTACAAAATATAGGGAAATTTGATAATATTATAATATATTTGTGAATTGAAACAAGATAATTTTTACAAGTAATTTGAAAAGAGATAATAGAAATGAAACAAATATTCAATTAGATTAACACTAGCCAATCTAATTGAATCGCATAACATAAAATCTTATACCAATGCTAGCTAATGCAAGTTTTTGTAATACAAAATATAATTGATCAAAGAGAAAGCAATCAACATGGAAAGTAAATGGCTAACTAATTGGTCAACCTGAATATTTATAAGATTATTAAGATATGATTTCAAATATGATGGGAAGTTGGCTATAAGCAAGGAACTAGAATGGAAATCTAAGGATGGTTTCAAGTAGTTTGGGTTAAAAGGGATCTGTAGTGGTAATGATATAGGCTTGATATTTTGGCCTAACCCCTCACTTCACACACCACAGAGATAAGGGTGTTGAGTGCTTAGCCAAAATATATCATTAACCACACTTTATACTTGACCATAACATCAAGTCAGCTTCCCCCCTTGGTGATGAAATCCAAGTAGGTTGGCCTTGGGTAAATAAATAATAAAAATGTTTGTTTATATTTTTTTATTTGGCCTTGTGTGCATAAAATATAAAATAGTGAAGCTAAATGATTAATTAAAAACCACCTAATTAAGCTATGTGATCTATTCTAAGCATGCAAGCAACAAGAAAAGAAATTGTGAACTAATTACTAGCATATAAGGTTAATTCCAACTTTAAAATAAGGTAAAATGTTGACATAGTCAACAATGTATGCAAAAAACATAGAACAAGGTTGATAAGGTCAAATCTATACCATGAAAGCAAGGTCTAAAAATAAACAGGGTCAGTAGAGTCAACCCAATTATCCAAATAGCATATAGAACATAGAACTGGGTCAATAAGGTTGAACCATTTAACTTTGCAAGGGCTGTTTTAAAGGTTGAAAAATGTAAAAGGAAAGACTATAAAGAAAGAGACAAAGAGATATAAAGGAACCTTGGTGGATCAAAGATGCAAAGAATGAAGATTATTGTTTAAGAACCTTGATATATGTTTATAAATTCTGCTAACTAGGTTAATTGGATTGGTCAAGATTTGTAAAAACCTATTGTTGAGTGCCTAAAATGTACAAGGTTGACTAGGTTAAACTAGTAGTCTATATTAGATGTCTAAAAATCTAAAAACCTATACTAGGTCAATAGGGTCAATCCAGTAGCCTGTACCTAAAATCCTATATATAGAAATTAGAGCTACTTCAATAGAGTCGATCCAGTATGGAAAATATATAATAAAAATAACGATGAAAGAATGAAAGAATGAAATAAGGTGAAGAAATCCTAAAAGGGTTAGTTCACATCAGTTTCACCATAATGTATGCAATCATAAATGCATCATGTTTATAAGTCAATCCTAGTTCAGAAAAAATAGAGAATACCTACACTTCTGATTGGGAACACATTTGTTAAGAGGGAGCATGATCAATATGGGGATCCACTAGAAATAATTAGGGGATCACTTTGACACAATAAACCATGATAATAAGGGTTCCAAATCCTACAATCTAACACAATCATGTAACATTTCTAAAAGAGTCCTAGGTTTGATATTCATCTATATCTAATAAATAAGAAAGTAAATAAAATCTAGTGTACACCAAAGCTTGTGGAACAACAAAGGGGGTTAGTAAAGCATTCAAAACATGTATAGGAGAATATAAATTAAACTAAGTATAAGTAAGAGCCTAATACATGGAAGATGAAGATTAATATTATTTGAGCCAATACTTATGCTACTTCTATTTACTAAAGAGAGGAGAACAAAGTTATAATATACTTACTTGAATGTGAACCCATCAAGATTAATATATCCCTTGGCCAAATGGGCTTATAAAGAGGCTATTGTGGTTTGTAAGGATCACTAAGAAAGGCCAAATAATCCAAGACTTATCCACAAGACTAGATTCTCTAAGTAGAAACCCTAGGCAAGACTCCTCAAGTAGAATAGTGAAAGAGCAAATTATAAAGAAGCACGAACAAATAATAAATCTTGATTGCATATTGAATTAATGATGAAATGATCTTGTATTTATAGGTGAATCTCACCCTAAATCCTTCTAAATATGTCAGTTATATGGGGTTAACCCAGTCAACCTTATATGTTTTTGGGAGATAAATCACTAGGTCCTGAGCTAGGTCAGTTGAAGGCTAATGAAAATCTAAGTAAAAAATACCCAAAAATAGTATAGGGTTGACCCAATCAACATTGTATAGTAATAATAGGCTGAACATTGTATAGGGTTGACCCAATCGACCTAGTATAGTCAGCTAGTGAAAGGGGATTAAGGTGGAGAAAAGATGGATGGAAAGAAGAAAAAGACTGGAGGAGTGTGTAAGGGAGTAATATATTAGGGAATGGTTTTAATATTTGGTTGGATTGGTAATAATATGGAAATAAGGGACAATAATCTTGTGAAGCACCAAAGGTTTACCCAACCCTTTCTTGGTGTACCCTTTAGGGCATGCACTCAGAGAGATTGAGTCGCGATAGGTTACTGCAAGATGTAAAGCATTAGTATTTCATAAAATTTGAAAATATTATGTGTATATAGATGTTGTGACACCACTGGGTGTTGTACTACTAGGTCTCCCTATTAAAACCTACTCTATTACATACTCTTCATACCGAGACACATTTGGAAGATTGTTGAAGACATGTGACTCATAACATCTCAACTCCTCCACTATCACCACATACCTCAACATTGTAATAGTCTGAGCTAGTCCCATAGATGCTCATCCTCCTACCTATCTCAGAGCATCCTACTTAGATGATACCAAGGTCACCTATGCCTATAACCCATCCCTCACCTGAGTAGTAGTAACCATCTAACCCTAAGTAGAGTCTCTCTCTTGTGTGATGGTGGCTAGTTATGCTTATGTATAATCTCTCTGCTATTAAATAGTGGATAAATGTCCCAGAGTAGATTCCTTTGCCTAGATGATAGTAGATAGCTATACCTAGATACTATCTCTCTCCTTGTTCCTCACTGCTAGCTACCCCTATGTTGTGTTCCTCTCTAGTGTCATGGAAGCCAGAGGTACTTGTGTTGTATCCAATGCTGCTCTCACTTGATCCCTCTTTGTGGTCATAATCTATATTGAAGGAGCATCCACCTCCATTGAATCCTCCTCTTCCTCCATCTCCACATCTAAAATCTACTATTTTCCACCAACACCTCTAGTCAGACCCTATCCCCCAACTAGCCCAACTACTACAACATATTATCCATGCCACCAAACAATGTACTCTTGCATCACCCTAGCATCATATACACTTGAAGGAACTGGTAAATCCTCATATAATGGCTCATCCTTTGCTAGTTGTGGTGGAGGAAATGATGCCTTTGAAATTTTATGTCTATATATCAAAAATACTACTAGGACCCCCTGTACCAAGCCATATTTTCTCCTCAGGTGATCAAATGGGATCAAATCTACCTCTTGCACCCTCCTCCCATATATCCATCTAATACTATGTATGGAAAATATTTATACACTAAACCCCTTGCATGGTGGGAACCTTATGTATGGTCTCCAAATGACCTCTCAATCAACTAATGCATCTAATTATTGACTAAACCACACTAAATCCTACACCTCCTCACTTGCTCATGACAACACCATCTTTGATCTCCATCTCATGAAGCCTAATCTAAATCTATCCTGATGCCATGTATGCTATGATAATCTAATTAGTTTTAAAATAGTGATATGATCATATTCCCAATAGTGGATTAGGAAGCATATGCTCATCCTATAATGATTATGTACTTGGTATCCCCATAACTCTTAATGAACCTAGACCAATAATGTCGAAGCCCATGAAAATATTATTTGATCCTCAAGCATATCTACTAGCACACCTAAATAGAGCCCAAGAAAATATGCCCCCACTCAAGTTAAGAAGTGCATAGTAGGTGATGGATATCATCATCATAGTCATAAGACACCTCCTCTCAATATCCATATGATATATATCCTCAAAGTAAAATCCCCTAGCATGTCATTAGGCCTCTATAAAATCCTCTCCAAAAAGTAGGGCCATATAGGCATCCTACTCATCATTGTGAATATGCTCCATTGCTCAACCTTATATGGGTAGCCTTAGAATCCTATGGACATCCTCAAGGAGAATAGTTATCTCCTATGTCAATAATATGAATGTTTTGGTAAATGGGTCCCATTTCTTAATGAGGGCTACCAACATCACCATATCTTAAGGCATGCACCTATAATAACACATGCCACCCAAACCCACTATCATCATATGATCCCAATCCACCCTGGTCATGTCCCTACATAAATCCTCAAGGAGTGGTAGCACCTGATCCCACATCAACAATAACACCCTCACCCATAAGGTTAGTTATATGCCTTAGTTTACCCTACACTTTCCAAAACAACACAAATATTCCACCTATAAAACTACCCCTACCAATATCTTAGCTTACAAGAAACCCATCCTAAGCCTACATATATAACTACTCCTAAGCCTAGATCTTATACTCCTAAGCTAAGCTTGCCCAAACTTTGATCTAACTTCAACAATTATTCCTACCTTAACCTTTTAACCCTTTACCTTCTTCTTCCAAACTAATGTCGATTGAGCCTCGTCTAATGCTTAACTAACACTAGTTCCTTTATAAACCACTATTAATCATCCCTCAATCGACACTAGTTTCATGTAGTGGTCTGATGTTGGTCCCATCTTGATCGACATTGGATCCCTATCTACCAACATCAGTCATTAGTGACTAGTGTTGATCACTATGTATAATGGTTAAGGCACCCAAACACTAGTTTTTTTTGTACCTACACTAAACACACCTTACCCACCCTCCTAATTCCCCTCCCATCTGAAATTTATAGCTAAAATTCAATTGAAACATTTCCCATTCCCCCTACTCTCACCAATTCCCACATAACCCCAATACATACCTAAATTTCAATTCTATGCCCACCATAATTCATAAACCATAAAACTAGACAACGTATGCTAGACACCTACCTAATTTTTCATATGCCTCCATGGTGGTACCTATTACATAGTCATTTCTCACCCTATACCCTTAGCTCATCCTCTAGCTCATTTTATCCTTACTTAAATCTATCCCACCTAAGCTGCCTAGTGCCTTCTC
The DNA here is from genome assembly GCA_037957365.1 of Torreya grandis. Classification (NCBI taxonomy): domain Eukaryota; kingdom Viridiplantae; phylum Streptophyta; class Pinopsida; order Cupressales; family Taxaceae; genus Torreya; species Torreya grandis. The sequence goes on from JARHVA010001639.1 coordinate 1,394,405, forward strand.
CTATAACTGCCACTGTACTCTACCCCACACTCCACTCCAACTCTCGATCAACTATGATCACCCACTCACAAGGAATTTTTTTTTGCACATTATTTTTGCATAGAAAAAATGGTAGAAAAAAAACAGCATTTCTAAAACTAGAATATTTTGACCTTTTAGGTCATCAAACCCTTTTTTAAGGTTTGGCTAGTAACCAATGTTAGTCATCATTAGGATAAGGGTGATCTACATCAGTCAACCCTAACCAACATTGATCAAACCATTCAGGGTTTTTAAACCCCTACCTTCCCTTTTCACCCAAAAGGATCCCTTTTCAAACATAATCCCACCCATTAAAGTTCACCTTTGGTCACTCTTATTAGTAGACTTCATCACATTGACACACCTAGACCACCTTGCCCTAATCTATAATGTTACACTCATTCATGACCTTTTTTTGTGCAACCCTTTTAGGTGCATTGGAATATGCCCATTTATATTTTTGACACCTGTACCCCATTCCATTTTCTTAGGCTCACCCTCTTTTTGGCTCCTTGACCATACAAATATCTTAGCATAAAGACTTATATTTTTAACTGCAACCCATATCAGCTATACCTAATGTTGTGGCCTAGTTCACTTATCACTTGTATTCCTCAATGAATCCTTCTTTACCACTTTGTACCATCCAACCTACTTTATTACTCACATACACACTTATAAAACCTGCACTCAACTTCATTTTTACCTCATCACCTCCCAGTTTGAGGGGGGACACCTCCTTTCATACTTGGGGCATTTAGCCTTCTATTGCACCTATTATTTTTGTTTTTTAACTTGAGAATTTAACCTATGCAATAAAAAAGAGCAAAATTTAGACACTAGAAAATTGCACCACATAATTCTAGTCATCGTAAAATACCCCCTTGACCCCCTTAGGTTAGGATATTTATTAAAATATTTAAAAACACTGATTTACTCCATTTTGGCTTGATTTAATTAATTAATTAAGTTAAATTATCCTATTTACACATCCCCACCTAAACCCATGGATAATTGATTGACACCTAGCCTTCAGACTATTTCCCACCTAGGCATTTAATGCCCTAACCTCCTAGACTTCTTCTTCATGCATACCAATGCTACCTTAAATAACCTTAGACCACTTCCATTGGTCTTAACAACCAATATTAAGTTTAAATGACTAATTTTAGTGAACTTGGACTATTTCTCCTTGATCAATGTCAATCACCCCTCAACTGACATCGATTGACCAAGATCGATCTCGGTTACTTAAGGTAACCCAAAGACCTTGCCTCAAGAGGTTGAACTTTTTAAGCAAGAATCATAACTCTCAAGTTAATAAAATCTTCCAAGTTAATAAATAAACTAGACTAGAGATAGTAAAATGTTTTAACATCTCACTATGAAGGGCTCAAGCACCATTACTCTATCCACAATGTTCTAAGGTCCCAAGTAGCTTACATTCAACTTTAGGACTTCTCCAAGCCAACAAACTCCAAAAGCTAAGTATATTGCACTTGTATTAAGTTTAATTATTTAGTTTTCAATAGTTTAGTGCTTGTGTCCATTCCCCATCTCTTTTCATACCATCCCTTATGTTGGAGTTCTTCAACTCTAAACACTTCATTTTCCACCAAATGCCCCCAGACTATTCCCAATCACTTAAGTGTTAAACCCTTGAGTTTGATACCTTTAAGAATCTATTTTGACCTCCTGACCATTATCCAATCCTAAAACAATCCATACAAACCTCCTTGTAACTCACTCAACATCCATTATGCCTAAAACTAGAACCCATAATAACTGACATTGGTCACCTTGACTGGCATTGATCATCCCTTGATCAATATTGATTGCCTTAACTGATATTAATTACATAGTGACTGGCATCAATCACTGTGTAATTTATTTTCCCAAAAATAGCAAGCTAATTCCACCCATCAGCCCTCACCCAAAGTCTATTTTTTATTTCTATCACATCACAAGGTCTTAAACTTTTTTTGAAATAGGTTTTAGCATTTTAATATTAGTTTTTAACAATTTAACACTATTTTGATAAAAAAACACTCATTTCTCTAAAAAACATTTCTTTCATTGATTTTTTGTACTTTATATTACTTTATGCAAACATATATTTTCATTTTCTATAACTTAACTTGTTTAAAGAGTGGATTGGTATCCCTCCAAGAAAGTCTAGAACTTCTTGGATCTAGCATTCGCTAGGTAATCCACCCATCTATCTTGCTAATCAATATGTTTCTAGCTTCTTTCTTATTTCAAGTCATCCTCCCAAGCCAAAGAGGAGTTCTCTACATTGATTGGATCATGAGCACTTAATTAAATCTAGGTTCTTCTAAACCATACCCTTCTTTTAAAGTTTTTACTTATTTTATAAAAAGAAAAAGAAAATAAACACAAAAATAGTGAAATGGTAGCCGCTAAACTAGATGTCAATGGTGTTTTTCTTGGCTTAGTTAGAATTATATTTTAATTTACAAGATCTTCATCCACCTTATTTCCCTAAAATTTATCATTATTGGTTTGCTTGAATGTTATAATCATGAGTAATGCATTTTTAAAGGTGAAGTAACATTAGAGGAGGAGTATTTGACCTTACTAAGGTGGTATACAGTAGGGAGAGTAGGACATGATGTTCATAAGTGTCAAATGACTAAAAAGAATTCTTCTTCATGCCATGGCATAACATTAGACCTTGATGACTCTTGATAATGAACACTTTCATAATGAGTGACTAGAAACAAGCATAAGATAATAAAACTTCATTAAGATAATAAAAGGCCTTAAAAAGATAGGAAAATTGATGCAATATCAAGGTTTGAACTAGGGTGGTTGATCTTTGGCCTAGGAGGCCAAATTGTCAACATTTTTGGTGACTCACATGTGTTGGTTAACCTAATAATAAATTGGACCATTAGCCTTAGTATCCATTGGGATATGGGGTCATCTCAACTTAACACAAAGCTGACTTAGACCTAGACAAGAATAAAAGCCTTGAAAATAAATGAGATAGTTGGTAGTGCCTTCAACACACACAAAAACAAGCAATAAACACACTAATAATACAACTAAAAAAATCAAGACACACATTGTGTTAAGAAGTACTTATGGAAAATAAACACAAGAAACTACCATATACAACTAACCTTCAAGGTTTGATCCCCCTTGATAAAAAAACTCAGATATTCTTCATGAGATTGATAAGGATGAGTAATAAGTTGTTGTTTGGATATTTCCTTTGTTGGATCATATTATTCTTTGTTTTTTAACCTCTTTGTTGTACCTCCAAAAGAAATAACTGAATCAAACATACCTCTAACATAGACAATTTCTCCTTGATGTTCAATGTTTTGTGTTGATTTTCAACACTAAGATAGTCTTCCAATGTGGTCATAGCTACAAGTTCAATCTTTGATTAATCATTAAGATAATTCTCTTGGTCTCCTATGACATTTTAAGATATGTTAATTGGCTTGTAAATTTCTGCAAGTTGTTCCAAATCTTCAAAGATCTCCAAATACTTCTCTCTAGCTATATTGCATTCTTAATAAAGTGTACACTAATAAACTTCTTCTTAAACATGTTATTCAATCTTAACAACCACTTCATCAATATCCTCACTAGAATATTTAGGTTTGCTATCTAAGCTTTAATAAAAAATTTATAGTTCTTCCCAAAAGGCAACTTCCTCTTGATCACTTGAAGGGATATCAACTTCAATATCATCTTTACCTTTATCTTTATAGACAACAAACAAGTCTAAGGCTTCAACCTTCTCAATGGAATCATAGGATAATTGTAACCTAACATCATGTAAATTTTTTCTTTACTCACTAGGGGTCATTACATCATCAATTAAAACCTTACCTTTTTCACCTTAGGGAAGATCATTTCCTTCATGATCTACTACAACTTCACTGACTGCTGCATGATCATCTTGATCTCCTTCATCAAGACTCAAACCATTAGGATTTCCTTCTTGAATTTCACTCGACACTATGATCTCATGTTCATTTGGTGTTATAACATTCTTAGTATTTACTTTAAGATGCCTATCAATGACCTCATTCTTATTTTGATCTTCAATTTTCTCACCAAGGACAACAAACTCTTCTTCCTCATTAGAAGCCATTACAACTTCAATTGGGTGCTTATCTTGTTATTTTACTCTATCATCTAATACTACCATGACAAGACCAACAATCTCTTCTAGGAATTCATGGTACAACTACTACCAAAAAAAATCAAACTCATTATAAGTCTTTATAGATTCAATGATTAGGTCATTTTATTTGCCTTCAAGGCTATCCTCTTATTCTATGAAGCATGTGAGTTCATCACCTAAACAAAAGCTTAGTTCATCATGCTTTATTTGTTCCAAGTATAATTCTACTTTTCCCTCATGAAAAGTACTTCCAATGATGATCTATTCATCATACTCACTTGTAACATCCTCATCATGGCCTCCTTTTTAACTTTACTCTTCCACTATATGCTCATGTTCTGCCTTACGTCCAACATGTTCTCCTTCAAAAAAATATGGGGTGGGAGGGGAAGATAGATCATTATATTTTTTGAAGCTTGAGAGGCTATCCTTCAAACTTAGGATTTTGTGAAAATTAGGCTCATTTAAGGATTCTTGGAGAGGGGAAGGAGGAAGATGTGTTAGGGATTATCCATTCTTCTTTTTTCATTCCCCAATCAGTCTATCAAACTCTGATGTGCTTTGATCTTCATATATATCTCTAGTTTGAGGAGTGGATAAGGAATTGGGAGACTTTGAGATTCTCTTTGTTAGATCTCCACTATATTCTCCTTTTTTATGATTTTGGATGGGCATGGGAGAAGGATCTAGAGGAAGAGATTGTACAAACATAATATTTTTTATGGTATATTACAAGTTGGAGTAGGTTAGGAATAAAAATATGTTTATTAGTTTGAATTTGATACCTCTCCCAGACTACTAACCCATTTTCCAAACACTTAATCAAGCTTATTATCCCCAATATGTCATTAATTTGTGGTTTCTAACTCTCTCTCCCAAAATTTACCCACACACTCTTAGCTAAATTTTAGTAAGTCCCTCATACTCTAAATGAGGTGGATAGGGATAATTGGACTAAGATCCTCTTATATTTTATGCTCTATCAATAAACCATCATAGTCTAATAGGATATATTTGAGTCTTGTAGGAATTGAGTAAAAGTGTGACTATGTTGGCTGGGGGCAACATAGTTTTCACAAGGTTTGCTACAAAGATCAATAGGCTACCAAAGAGGCTAAGTTGGGATACAAATCATGAGAAATATGGTATGCTAGTTTAGGGATACTTAGGGGGATACATAAACAATATTACCTTGATATGAGGGATATGTAGGTAATGAATATGCATTTTGACCACATTAATATTGAGAATACATATCAAATGTTATATTATAAGCACTAGTAATGTTTAAACTAGTTGTGGTTCACTTGGAGTCACCATTGATGCTTGTGTTCATGCCTCCAAATGCTGGTGTATTAAATAGAAACATCAAAAAATCTTTAATGGATGAAATCCTTTATCCTACTAGGCATGCTAGAATTGTTATCACACTAAATTAGAGCCTTAAAAAGGATATTCAAGCCTTATTATTTAGGTTATAACAAGGATACACCTATAGGATATGGGTGACCTAATGTTTGAGGTGAATCTCTAGATTAGGGCTATCTCCCTTGATGTATCACCTTAAACCCACTACTAAATTTATTACTTGCAAGGGGAAAAGGAAGAAATGACTAAAAATGAGTAAATGGGAGATGATGCACCAAAATTAACACCATATACTTTCCTATACTATGCTAAGAGAATGAATTAGGATTGAAAAATATTGCACTAACTCAATATGAGTCTCCAAATATCAACATTTCAATATGAAGGTCATTATTAAAACACTAACCAAGAGGGTATGATCAAGATGTCTCATAAAAGACACTAATGAATCAATATCCACACTTAGCCATTTTAGGATGATGCAGTAACTCTTCATATGATGTTATATAATGACTATCAACCTACAAATAAGGCAAGAATATAGGACAAATGAAAGGAAGTTGTAGACTATTACTAACATTCATCAACCACCATGAGAATACACTAGTTTCAACATTGAGAAGGCTATAAATTATCATGTATTAATTTTATAGTAAAGGTAAAACATTTTACATGAGTAGGTATTTTTCATACTCAGGTTGAAGATCCACTACCAACCTTTCAAGGTAGTACATATAGGATAAATGAGAGAGAAGATAGAGAAGGGATGTTGAGAGAGTCCATGACAAGTGTCATCCTTCACAAATCAGTTACAAGGCCAAGTGGAATATGAAACAATAGTATTATCATCTTCTTCAACATGTGTAACCTTAGTTTGATGATGATATTCTAGAGAGTTGGCATATGAGATACTCTTTAACTCCTTAGATGACTCATCATTCCTCTATGAAATTGATCTCATTCTTAATGAGAAATTACAAGTTGCCTTATTGATCATATAATTATCTTCTTGAAATTTAATTTGATTCTTTTGACACCTTACACATGTTTTGAGGCCTTCATGTTGATGTTTTAAAGTGTGTAAAACCTTCCAAGATCTTCAACCTCTATCCAATTGCCATTATAAGTGTCTTAAAACTCTTCATGCTCTCTTCTCCACTCCTTTTCACCTTGTTGGAGAGTTAAAAATTTACCTTTAAACATCATATTAAGGCTTGGGAAACATTATTAAATGTATTCCCAAGGTCATATGTGGTCTCGATATGGTCTATCATGTTTCACTCAGTCAATCTCCATGTAAAAGCACAAAAAACTATAATTTTAAGCCTATTTTGTACCCCTTTTGATCACACATGCCAAGATGATTGGTATACAAGGTACTTATAAGAGGTAAATTTGTCACTTAAATTATTCTAGGGATGATTTAATGTATTTTAATAACTTCAAAGCACTTAAATAGTCACCAGGTTCATGTCAAGGTTTTAGGAGGGTTTAGAGTATTCTACCTTGTTAATGATTTTTCATAAAGTTGAGGCCCTAAACTTATGAACTAATTCCAATAATTTTTATTAATGGTACCTCATTAACACCTTTAAGATCAATTTTAACCCATGAAAAACCTCATTCAAGTTATGAGCAAAAACCATGTCTTCTTGAGCTCTTAGAATGGTTTTAGGGAGGTTTTGAGTACTTTAGCTTCTTAAAGATATAAATTCCCTTAAAGATATAAATTCCATAAATTTTAAGTGTGGTAACATCCTCAAAACCTCCAAGATCCATTACATCCCATGTATCTCCTCAATGGAATTTTGAGCTTCAAAAAGTAACCTCTCAGGCTCAAAACTATGACTTACTATTTGAGATGAGTATTTTTAGCATGAAATAGCTCTAAGGACTTTATCTTCACTTATACATGTTCACTTTGGTTATTATAAATCTCATAATAGTTATAAAAAAAATTTACATGATTTATATGAATCTCCTCATATTGTAAAACTTGTTTCTCCACCTATATGGTTTAGGTAGGGTTTTGAGCCTACCTAGGCCTAATGGATTCTTTGATTCTGTTTACTCCTTTTAAATGGAATTTGATGATTCTAAGTGTCTAAAAATGTTACCCTAAAATTACTATGACCACTCTCATTTCATTGAACAATATTTTCTATTATTGGATCTCTACATAACCTATCACACTCCTTCTTTGCCTTACATAGTCTATAGGGAGGTACTTATAGCAGAAAATAGGTGCATACTTTCTTTCCATTTCTCCTCAAGGATGACCATGAGTGTCTAAAATAATTTTTTATGATACTAAAATATCTTATATTCCTATCAAGGATTCTCCAACCCTCACTTGAGTTGTTCAAAGTATGACTTTTACATGCCTTTAAGGCTATGCCTTCTTCCACGTTAATGCCAATAGATGCATGTTTTTAGTTTGATATCACTATATAGACACCAATTTTTAAAAATATATTAAAGTAATTATATTTAATTTATAATCACAAGAAACTAATTTAATTATTGGTTTCTTAAATCTCAAGTTTTTGTATTGATATTGACCCTTGAGGTCTCCAAATAAACCTATAGTTACACGATCCTATTTGATCATGAGGACATAATGATAATCATATTTTATGAAAATAATTCTTGTCAAAAATTTCACTCACTCATCAAACTCTCATTAGGTCTCTTTCACCTCATATGACTTCCTTCAGCTTTCATCTTTCATACTCAAATGCAAAACATTCCTCTTTCTATGTATAAGCATGTAAGTGCATGTTTCCATCCTAATATCATTGTAGACCTACTTGGATATGGTTAGTGTAGGGATAACAAGACTCAAAATTCTATGTCTAGTATGGTAGATCATTTAAAATCATAATAAACCAATTTCATATTGGTTTCTTAAATCTAGAGCTTCTATTTCATGTTTGCCCTCTCTAGTCTTTCATCAAGCTTGTAGGTGCATAGTCCATGACTAGAGCCCATCTAAAATTTCTATTGGAAATCCTTTTATCTTGAAAATTTTCATTAAATTTGGAACAAAAAATATTATCTTACTAGTCTAGGCATCTTCCTAAAAGGAGAACATACTAATTTTGTCAAGGAATCTCCTAATTCTACTTTTAAACCTACATGTTCCACCTATGAATGTATAAATACTTTGTATTTCACCCTATTTTTTTATGAATAATATTATATAGACTATATGGGGTTTTATTGAAGTGTAACCATCAACATAGACTTCTCAAAATACATTAAATACCTAATATTCCTTCAAGCTATGTTTCTTTCTTGTTCACACTTGAGCTTTGTTCAATCACCTCCTTCTTAATGGCCTTCTTGGACTTCTATTTCGATAGTTTTAACCTACTGGAGAGATATGGGGATATAATCAGATGAATTTTTCATCACAAGGAGCTCAATTGAAACCTTATTTAGGATTGGAACCACTTTAACTCTCTCAAAACCCTAACTATCCCACTAAAATAGAAAGAAAGTACCTTTCTCTTGTCAAAAAAAGTACATGAATGTCTCACCAAATCATATTTGGTGATTTGGATACCATTATGCATCCTAATATCCCTTAACCATCAACTTGTCTTCATCAAACTTGAAATGATAACCCAAGGAGAAAATTGGGCTCAAGGGGTTTTACAAGGGTTTTAGGCACCTTATTCTATTAGCAATTGTTCATAAATCATGGCCCATATGAACCTCAAATAATGCATGGAATATTAAGGGCATAAATTCTTCCATATACCCCCAAGATCATTTGACTCAAATCTTATTGATGTGCATAAACTAACATTGAGAAAACTACCTTTCTGAGCTTGTGAAGGAGACTTTCAAACTCAATGGAGAGATTGAATAAGTTTTGGCCCTTTTTGGAAATTTTCAGGATTTTATACATATTTGTGATTATGGTAATGTGTTATAATACTTCAATAGGATTATAAGACCACATCCAACCTAAATAAACTCTTAAAGAGACCCCCATAGACATTCTTCCTTTAATAAACATGCATATTTTACCAAGACCTTGTTGTAGCTATTGAACCAGATGCCAATGGTGTTTTTCTTGGCTTGGTGACAATGATATTTTAATGTACAAGATCTTCTTCCACCTTATTTCCTTAAAATTTCTCATTATCTCTTTGGTTGAATGTTATAATCATGAGTAACACATTTTCAAAGGTGGAATAATGTTAGAGAAGGAGTATATGACCTTACTAAGGTGGATGCATGGAAGGGAGAGTATGGCATGATGTTCACAAGTGCCAAAGGACTAAAAATTCCTTTTCCACTTCATGACATAACATTATAATTTGATGACTCTTAACAATGAAGACTTGTATAAGGAGTGACTAGAAATAAGCATAAGATAATAAAACCTCATTACCTTAATTTTTTCAAATTTACCTTAATATTTACTAAAATATATTACAAAAGGCATTGAAAATATAATAAAATTGATGCAATGTCAACTTTTGAACTAGGGGGTTAACCTTTGGCCTAGGAGGCCAAATTGTCAACAACAACCATGGTCCACTTGCATTCCACAAGTACAAATGTATGTATTTTTTATGACAAATATTGTCATTATGGAATAATTTATCATAAGGATTAAATGGTGTCTTAACTATTCTTAAGTAATTTATCTTGATATAAATATTCACTCTATAATAAATACTTAAAATAGATTTTCATATTTTTCTAACCTACCACAAGGACTTGGTGCATGACATCATTTTTATTATTATTGTTAATATATATTGGATTATTTTTTGGGGGTTATGATTGATGAGGAAATTTTTTGTATTTGATACCATATAACTATGGGTGTCATGTAACATTCATTTTCCTTCTTTCATGACATGAGGTTTTATGACAATTGGTGAGGTTTTAATTAATCTATAAATAAATGCCTTTTTCTTTCTGAATTATTATTCTAATTCTATAAAAAAATGTTTGGTTACTATTATTAATACCTGTCATATGGAATATTACTATTTTTATCAAATGTGCAATCAAATTTATTCTTTTTAAAAAAATTTAAAGTTTTTGTTTCAACTTTTTTAAGCCACAATTTCTTAATCTCCAAATATCATTTGTAAACATTATGATTATTGTAAAAAAAACTTAAGAATAAGGGATATGTAGTGGTTAGTACTTACATTTATATTAAATTTTATTTATAGGTGAGTTTGCATGTAATTTTTATCCTAAACATAATATAATAAATTGGTATAAAATAAATATGCAGTATAATATGATTATAACAAAGTTTTAGCCATTATATATTATCTAGTGAATTGTAGACTTGATGTAATTAAAACATGTACTTAATAGGTCTTGTTCCCTTTATATGGATATGTAGTAACTATCTTGGCCGAATTGTGTTGTTAAGTTAGCCAACATTGACAATATTTATTCATAACATTTATCAATATTGTTATAAAATTTATTCCATAAAATTTTTTGAAAAATAAATTAATCAACAAATAAATTATAGATGGTGACCAATCACTATACAGAGAAATATAATAAACATATATCACATTTTTTAATTATTTAAAATATTAAAAATATATTCATTTTTTTTGGATTTACATGAAGTTTAATTGATTTGGGTGCCTTGCCTATCAACATGTACTAATAATATGAGTGAAATGTTGAAATAGAATTCCATTAATGAAGGTCCATATGAAAATTTGATAAGCATTAATATGTTGGTTTATGAATCCTTTCTATACTGATGGGGCTCTACTATAAAAATTAATTTAATTTATTCATAAATTTGAAAATGTAGGTCATACCAAGTAACTCACTATGATATTGACATGAGGTATGCTTTCATGAAAGCATTACTAGCATTTTGTTGATAGTTACAACTATTCATCATTAAAGTATTCACATGGTAGAGTAAATAATATGACATCTAAGTTTCACATCATTTATAAATGTTATTAAAATATTACAAAAATTTAATTTTATAGTATGGATAAAATCAATCATTTAATACACGAAAAAATAATGATGTGTAAAAAAATGCATTTAAAGAATGGAAAATGAACATTATCCAATAATTTCTAAGATTTAAACTTAGAATAAATCAAGGATGGTCAAATAACTTAATAAAGATAAGATCGGTTCTGGGGGAAGGACTTTCACTGACATGGCTACATTTGAAGCAGGATTACATGATGCTCTTCCTCATGCCTCATCTGGGACATCTCACATTTCACCTGTAAGTGCTTTAAAGCCTATTAGGGTAACTCTAGATCCTGAATCAGTTGAAGATATCTTCCATACGACAGAAGAGCTTTCCTCTCTTGCTGCTATTTTCACTTTCATGGCTTTTGGCCCTCTCTTGCAGATCTACATGGTTGGATCTCCAAGAACTGGATGCCACTCATTGAAGATAATGTCCATATCTTCCCGTGTGCTAAAGGTTTTTTTATAGTAAAGTTCTAAAGCTCCAATGACAGGAAGATTATTTTGTGTCACAATAATTTTTCTTGGCAGGGCAGATATCCACTTATGGCCAAACCGTGGCATAAGGATTTTGATCCTCTCTTGGAAGCCTTTAATAAGTTCCCTATCTAGGTTCAGCTCCCTAATCTTCCAATACATCTTTGGCATGATTCAGTTTTTTAAACTATTGGAAATGTTATTGAGGATTTCTTATATGTGGATGCAGACACTTCAGATATTTACCACTCACCCTATGCACACTTTCTAGTTGATTTGGATGTTTCTAAGGGCCTCCTTGAGGTGATCTATTTGGATTCCCCGAGGGGTACTTAGACACAAATGTTGGATTTTGAGGGTATCCCTTTTCATTGCAAGAAGTGCCACCAGACGAGTCATATTGCTGCTCGTTGTGCTGCTGGGAAATCCAAATATAGGCGACCACCTTCTTGGTGGTCTAAGGCCTCCTCTGAGCATTACATGGTTAAACAACCCTTGGAAGATCCGGTTGATTCTGAGACTGAGGATAGTGTTCACTCCAAGCCGGTGGTTGTGGAGGATTCTATGGGGAAACATTCCTTTGAAGCTCCTGCAGAGGCTATGGTTAGTGATCTTTTTGAGCCAGTGGTTGAGGTGGTAGTGGTCTCTTCCCCTGTTTCGAAGGATCCTCCTAGGAGCCAAACATCATCTGATTCTCATAGGGAGTTTGTTTCGGCATCTGTGTCCCCTGGGTTCCATGGATCTATGTCTTTTGAAGCATGGGTTGCTGAGGTAGAAAAGCTTGAGGATGGATGGACATCAGTTAAGAGGAAGAAGTCTAAGCATTCAGTTCCACCTCTAGATAAGAACCTTTGGTCGCATAAGGAAAATCTCAATTCAAAAGGAAAATCTAATTTTCCCTTATGCTGACTGATTGTTTGTGTTGGTAAATTGGTTGCTTCACTGGTTTGTTGGTTACTGGTCTGGGAGGTTTTTCAAGTCGCTGATCCAGTCTGTTAACTTTCTAGATTCTAGTGTTGTGATGGTAGTTTTATCTGGTCATATCTATTGGTAGCAGGTCCTTACAAAACCTGGTTTAGTTATTTTATTGGTTTCAAGTTCTTCTAAAACCTGGCTGTGCTTAATGGTTTATCTTTATTTTTGATGTAAAGGGTTTCAGGGCCCCTTCAAAACCTACTTTTACCTTAATCTAAAACATATATGAATTATAAAAATATATAAGAAACAATTTTTTAAAGTGGGAAGATTATTACACCTCATTAACGATGGGACAAGTCAAAGACTAATTTTGGACACTAATATAAAGTTTATATTATAAAAAACCACTTTTATTAACCAAACAAGGGAGGTGACAATTGAAATAGTGAATAGCCACACACATGAATACAAATTCCATCCCTTGAGGTGCTCCCTTTAATGATGTCATGAAACATTTTGGCCCAAGGTGCGCACACAAATAATTTTGAAGTGGGAGTTTTGTGTATGGGACCAACAATATGGAAATGTCATGGACCAGTATTATTTGGCCAAATATAATTGTCAATAACTTTACATCCATATATTTGATATTTCATGTAAAATAGTTAGTGGTGATCAGTTTGATACAATAGGTGCTAGATTGAATTTGTAGTGATTGTGAATCATAGGATTTAATGGTGGCCTCTTAATTACTTAGAGCATATGAAGTGTTAATAGTCAAAATTAAAATTTTAAGAATTTAGAAATGATAGATCATTTAAGCTGAATATATTAATAAATTGTAGTTATGATGACATGATTCTAATTATACATGTACTTCAGTGGTTTAAAACAAGGGAATCTCACAAGTATATATGACTAGTAGTTTCTATGATAGTACAAGGAATGTTGGAAGAGATTTGTCTCTATCTTTTAACTTTATTTAATTAAGTGTTTATGAGTGTGAATGAGGTGAGGAGTAGTGAAGAGTGAAAAAAATTCTTATGAAATGCATTGCTATGTGTTTTTTGAGAAAAGATGCATTTTTTGTAAATGTTGTGGAATCCTTTATTCTTGTATAATAATAACATATAAATGAATGGTTGATATATAAAATACTTGTAGTCAAGATCACCAGATCAACAAATGCACATGATGGAGTAATCTCATGATTCGAGAAAGTACACATCACAATGAAGCTGCTAGTAAATGAAATCAAGCATAGAGGAAAATTATAGAAGGAATAAGAGCAAATAAAATACTCTATATCATGTTTAATGAATAATACAAAGGGATAGAGGTGTATATATAGGTTGGAGAGGGAAAGATACCACACATTCTAGTGAATGTGGTACTAATCTTTCTAAGTAACCAACATGACCTCTAGAGCCCTAGGCAAGCTAATACAATCGTGTAGCTAAAACCCAGTGGGAAAAAAGCCTACACCAACATATAAAGGTTAGAAAATGAGCACATTATTGATACAATAGTGAAATTTAACCCTTGATGATCAATGTTGCCATATTATCCTAATGAAGTTGATGATGAGAGGTATAGCCATCAATTGATGCTTATTGATATTATTGCATAATGTCATGCTTTGTGAAAATCACTAGAATATTTGGGTAAGTTTCCTTAATGTTTTCTATTTATTCTGTGTTTCAAACCCTTTATAACACAACTTTTATAAAAAAAACCATTAAGCATGCATACTATTTGATTCTTCCAACCATTTTTTTAGCATCACCCCTATCCCACATTAACTAAATAATCACTCTACACCAAACCCCTAATTTTATTGTATATGCTAAAACACCCAATCATCATTAGTTAAATAATTTATCTACTCTAAAACCATGTTCTGATCACTAGTAAATCTCCTCAACATACTTATAATTTATTTATTTTCAACTATTAATAAAATAAATTTACAAAAAAATAGTATTTTTGCAGATTCTATCATATAAACATAGCATTCAAAACCCATGAACTTTGTCCTCATCTAACATTTTATTCACAAATGGAAAATGAGGTTGTGTGTTTCTTCATACTACATGGAAATGCGTTGTGTGGGAAAGAGACTTTTTTTTTTAACTTTTATTATAATATAAAATAACAATTACTATAATATATTATGATGTTATTTAAGATAATATTATTTTTATAATAAATTTATAATAATAATAATAATAATAATAATAATAATAATAATAATAATAATAATAATAATAATAATAATAACATAATATTATTCAAAATCTATAGTGCTCCTATTCATTGTATAATGGATATTTATGTTGACACTAACATATTTATCTTGTAAGGAAATGTAGCATATTTTTCACAAATTTGACATAAAAATGACAAAACTAACATAAAAATGTCTATGTGAATAGATGGCACATCACACATCAAGTCATATTCTTCACCAAAAATTCTCAATTACAAGTACAAGTTTGTGATCTCCAACCCTAACAGTGGAAACAATCTTTGGAAGACAAAAAAAAAATGCATTACAAACCACTCAAATACATAGATGAACAATATTTTATATAGACAAATTCTCAAGCCGACTTTAAAATGGCATTATCATCATATAACACAAAATAAAAAATGGAAAAAGATAGACATTATGTTGATCTTATCATGTTCTAAGAAAGGGGTTGGTAATAGTTTCCAAAGCCAAATTGGAATACCCGTGACCTTCAACATTATGTTGATCTTTTCTTGTTCTAAAAAGGGACTAGTAGTAATTTCCAAAGCCAAATTAAAATACCTATGACCTTCGACATAACATTACTTAAGCAGATATTTAGATTTACTATCAATCTAAAAATTGAAATTAAATGCATTTTTAATGTATCTTGTTCTTCTCCTATTCTATGAGTAATATTTTCATCAAATGTTATAAAAGGCCCTAAGCATGTTCAAATACTCATTCTAAAACATAGTAACTACTTTGGCATAATTTTCATGTTTTCAGAGAGAAATACCATATGCATGCATCAATATGACCATCTAGGTCCAACTTATTTAAGCCAACCAATTGAAGTATCAAATAACTCATGTAACATGTTCTCTGAGACTTTATCCTTTCCCTCACAAGTATACAATCTCTTGATGTGAAGTGAGAGGGATTCCCTTAGCATAAGTGTTTGTAGAGACAACATAAATAGACATTGGAATTATTATGTCATTGTAGATAAGATAAAGTAGGGGCTTTACCTAACTAGGGAAGAAAGAAAATAAATTACTTTAGAGGTCAAGTTTCACCCTTTAACCAACAAATAACTCAACATTGGCTACACATCATTTAGGAAATTATAATAAGAGCATCTTCACTTCACATCTTTAATACTTTATTTATTTATTATTTACTTTGTATGAGAACATATTTTAAGAGTGTTTATGTGTGTCCCTAATTGCTTTAAAATGGGTAATTTTCATGCCTTAAAATGAACAACCCTAATGTTTTCCATAACTATTAAGGCTATGACAAGGAATTCTTGTAACACCTAGTTTTCACCTACCTTATCAACATGTAAATCCAACCATTACCCTAAATCTAGGTTTGGTGTATAATATGGGCCCCATAGCATATGGTATTACCTAAAGTATCCTATCATTTCCATCCCCCTCATCACCCAATGCACGTTGAAATATTTTAAAAACTTACATGTTATTTAACATGTTTCCCTTTCTACTAGGGATCCAAGTTTGGCATTTCTAATATATGTTTGGTATAGCTTTATTGTTATTCTTGAATATATGAAGAGGTTTTTAGGTCACATTATCACTTCCCATCACCATCACCACCCAACTCACCTTGAAAATGTTCATCAATTACATGTTTTGTGAGACATGGTCATCAATCATAGGTTTTAAGTGAAGTACGAATCTCAATTTACATGATTTTTTTAAAAAAAACTTGCTTTATAAAATAAGTGTCATGATGCATAGAACATAAGTTTCAATGAAAGGCATGTAAGTTTGTATTTTAGTAAGAGGGGTTTTTTAATTGAAAGAGTGTAAATCGACAATTGCACCTCACTAAAAACCCATCACTATCAACCCTATCTAATGTAATGTATCTAGAGAGGGGTAGAATAGTAGAATAATAAATAGTGGTTTATTACCACATGCATAAGAATAAGGATTTGGGTAGATTAAGATAGTATAAATAAAGTGGTAAAGGCTATTGTAAGGTATCCAAGAAGTTAATTGTAATTGATCATTACTCTAAAGGAGGAATCAGAGTAATTTTCAAGGCCATTTTCATGATCATGATCCTTGTTATAGGTCCATTTACATGATCATGATCCTTGTTGTAGATATATTATGGAGAGACACATTTGGGAGCTTCATAGAGCAAGACTAAAAAGTGTAGATTTTCATTTTTTGCCTTAAAAAAATTTGATTGTTCTTCTTCAAACTAATAATAAATGGTAATGAATCAATCCAATTTTTTTTGGGGTTTTGTGTATCTCTATCTTGTCTTTCCATAACATTTTGAAATTTTAAATTTCATTAATTATTGTATAAGTTATCATAGTTTTAGTGACTGCTATTATTTATTAAAAAAATTTAAAAAAAAGTGAGAGTGTGTTTTTAATTATTGAATTCATCTTTTAGTTGTCATGGATATTTATAATTTATGTAGATAATTGAGTATACTTCATCAAATTAGCATAGTTTGAGAATATCAAACATCATTTGAACACATCATCAATCAAACTATAGGCTTGTCTAAGGATTTCCTCATAACTTGCTTCATTAATGGACTCAATAAGGAACTTCAAGAAGAGGTTCAAATGTGGAAACCTCAATCCATGATGGAAGCATAAGGCTTAGCCAAGTTTACTAAAGACTGTATCAATTGGGAACTCTCCAAGACATCTTCATTCTAGCATCTCAGCATAACACCACCTTTAGAGGCCATCAAATGTCTCTTTGTAGATGTCATTGATTCACTTTTGGATGCACCTCAACAGGTTCTAGAAGAGCCCATTCAAAAAATCACCATGTTTAAGCAGGCCCTCTATGAGCCCAAGCTGACATTCATAGATTCCAAGCAGGGAACTGAATCTTCAAATCTCACAGAGATAAATGCTAAGGGGGATGGCATGTATCCTCTATTAGCTTATTAGGCTAACTATTTTGGGTACCCTTGCTCTAATTTTGAGAATATGATCATCATGCTTCAAATTTCACTTCAACCTTTAGTTATAGTGCTCATGTTCACCCTACTGATATACAAATTCATATTTGAGCATAGGCAAAAGAAATGAAAGTAGAAATAGACACATGGATGTGCCCTTGTCTGGTCTTTATTTTTTTCATATGTATGGTCTAACCTTCATTTGGTCCTCCTCATTTCTTATCATGTTTCAAGGGTGAAACATATTTAAGGGGGATGAAATGTAATGTACCTAGAGAGGGGTAGAATAGTAGAATAATGAATAGTGGTTTAGTACCACATGCATAAGAATAAAGATTTGGGTAGATTAAGATAGTATAAATAAATTGGCAAATATTATTGTAAGGCATCCAAGAATTCAATTGTAATTGAGCATTACTCTAAAGGAGGTAACCCCCTTGAAGAAGCCAATGATTCAAAGTTATTCCTTCCACAAAAGGAATCAGTGTTTGCATGTAATCAATATTTTGAGATTAATATATGTGCATTGGATTGATATTCTGTGAGGTTATTACCATATAACCTTTTGTGCATGAAAAATTAAGCAAAAATAATATAATATTCAATTTAATAATCTTTCTAAAACATTTTTTCTTGACCCTATTTATATATAACATTAATTATTATATAAATAATATATATTATATTATTTTTGTACATTAAATATTAATTATATCATATATTATATATTATAATGTTTTTATATATTTTAATATTTTGTATATATCAATGCAATGATAACTTAATAATAAGATATAATGATAATTTAATTAATTTTTTTCATATTTTTTTAAAAATTTAAATTATTTTTTATATATTTTAAAAACATAAATTATTAAATACATATACTATCTAAAATATAAATAATAATAAAAATATTTAATAATACATCTTACATATTTAAAGGACCATAACAATAGTTTTAAAGTATATATTATTAAAAAAATTGTTATATATTTATTACTTTATAAATCATAAATAATAATAAAAATGTAATATTTATAAATAAAAAAAGACACCTATCCCATGCAAGTTCCAAGTGTCCAACTATGTGGTGGGCTCTTGGGATGATGATGAACAAATTTTTGAATAGTGAATTAATAAAAATAAGGTAAAAACCACCCATTGTCTTCTTTCCCTAATTTTCTAGTGCAAGATGTTGAAGAATTATCAGTTTAGTTCAGAAAGAATGTCAATTCATGATGCTCCCAAAACTAATAGAGGTAATAAAGGCAAAGAATATTATATATCCTTTTTTCCCTTCCTTCAATCTCATTTCATTGCTCTAGGGTACACGTGTGATTTCTTTTAGGTGTAGCTATTCATTCATCACTCTCCTCCAATTTCACCATTAACATTATTTTATGACTTCCACAACATCCTCTTCCTCTACTACATAGGCTCAACTCATTTATTATATCATTAAACTCCATGTTAGTCAATTCCAATCAAAATTTGAACTCTAAGAATTATAAAAACTAGTATAATCCATTGAAAATTTTCTCGTTTCTTATGATAACAACTTATTCTAGCTGAATAGATCATCCATCTTTCCCCATTTTTGTAGAAAAAAATCCATCCCATAAAATCCTCAAAATGATTGTACAATAGTGTCCAACCAATTTCTATCTAGGTACCCATCAATTTTTTTTGTTCTAGTAGTTTTGTATCATCTAAATTGGGCCTATCGAGGAGTAGGACATAGAAATGTGTGTTTATACATTTTTTTCTAAACTCTAGAGTATTAATTATAAATTTATTTGTGTTTGATTTTATTTGATGTTTATATAGACATAAAGATAATTTGGTTGAATAAGGACTCATTTAAATAGGTATGGTGACCTATTACAGTCACACAATGTGGTAGATAGATTTATGAATGAATTTTTCTTTGGATCTTCCATTCATGTAATGGATATGTAGTTATATACAATGGCATTGCACTCATATAAAGATCAATGTAATAGATATGTAGTGTTTTTTTATCAAGACACTCACCACCACCAATTCATCCTTAGGTCTACATGTGTTGATTTGATGAAGATGACTGAATTACATTGATGTGCATGCTTAGCTATCTTCCACATTAAGTTTATCAATCAGAACCTTATAAAACATATCTTTAAATATAACTAATTTTGGGTAGTTATTAAATTATGCCATGTGTATATAGTGAAATCCACATATCTATAAGAAAAAAATGACAATAATGGTATCTTATGATCTGTAAATGAATCTTGGGTGCCTTCATGCCAGTATCATGTCTTTAACATAATTAGCTTAAATATGGTATATTGTTTTTGCACTTTTCATCATAGTAATTCTATTTTATTAAAATTTAAAGTTATAATAAAATATTTTTATTTTTTGTGGAGATCCTTAAAAATTATTCTAGAATCTCTATGAGTAGAAAATAGGTATTTTTCAAGTTGCTTTGAATCTGCAAATTAAGGTTTAAAAGTAGCCAACCAAAATGATGGTGAAAGATTGAGGTGTGAAATTTATTGTAATAATTTAAGATTAACATTAAATGTTGATTTTTGTTTTAATTATTATATTGATATAAATAAAATGTTTTATGAGAACTTGTAGAGGAATATTCTTCATTTTTTGGATGAATTTTTTTATAATTGTCAAAGTGATATGTCTTGTTGAAGGCTTTCATTATCTGTATTAGAAAAAATATTTTCTCAAGTTATTCCTACAAAACTATTGGTAGATATTAATAACATTATTTTATGTTTTAAAATTAATCCTTTCATAGACATGTTTTATCATAATTATTGGACCCCATCTAATAATTGGTCCCACTAACCTACTCTCTTTTGTTTGAATTTTTTATGTGGACGTTCTTTTGGATATTTTTGTTAATCATTTTTTTCTTACTAGTCTTTTATTTCTAAATTTGAATCTAGTTACCTATTATTAAATCTAATTGACCTATTTTTATTAGAGATGGTCATTAATATAACTTAATTACTTTTTCTCTATAAATCTATTGGAAGAAAAAGGAGGTATGAATTTAGGTAGCGATGTATATCGTTACACTAAAAACCCATGCAAGTTTGAGTTATAAAGTACCCATAATGGAATTATGTGCAATTTTTTTTAGTACCCACAAATATAATATTATCACCCATATTTTTTACATCATGTCCAAGGCCTCAAATCCCATGTCTACCCAAAAAATAGTGAAGGAGATGACAAGTAAGTCCAAAAATTATGACAATTTGGATAGGATAATGAAGTTCCTCACTAGCTACCATGTCTTCCAAGAACATGTATACCATACCATGGAAAACCCAACCAAATGTGAACTCAAAAAAATAGGAAAAGCCTTGTTTATGAAGAAATATGATCCCCTCTTGGAATCCTTAGCCCATGTAAATCAAAATAAGATATGCATGGATAAATGGAAATTTCTCCATGAGATAGTCATAGATGGGGATGTGGATCCATTTATTAAATTTCATGGAAATATACCCCTTGAATTGGCTATGGAAAATCCTCAATTGGGAAATAAACTCTACATAGATTCCATGGCATTCACTACCATGTTATTCATGAAGGACTTGTTCGCTACTTATTATAATGTCTTTAAAGTGGTGAATGTTTTAGTGGATATAGGTGGTGGAACTATAAAATCCATGAGAATGATAATAGCCAAATATCCTTCCATTGAGAGGATCAATCTTGATCTCCCTCATGTCATTCAACATGCACCATCTTATCTTGGTAATTTGTTCACAGAAAGTTCTAATTCCATTTATTTATAAATCTTATTCTACATATGTTTTTTTAATCATTGTTGTATGTTGTGGTACATGAGTGACTCATGAAATGGTTACTATGATTAAGATTGTGCCTTTTAAATATGTCATGATTTTTAAAGTACATCTTCTACTTAACATTCATCATTTGAATTAAATATAAGTGTAGATGGACTTTTCATAAAGTGGTTTAATTTGGCTTTGCAACATTTACCACATAACTAAGGAGATGAGTAGTGTATAAAGATATTAAGGAATTTCCATGAGAAACTAGTGAGAAGGGAAATATGATTATGATTGAATTTATATTTCCAAAAAATATGAACACAAGTGTAGACTTCAAGGTTGCATTGGAGATAGATTTTCACATGATGTCATTATTTTGAGGGGCAAATGAGCAAATCCTAAATGAGTTTTAAAAAAACTTGGAAGCTATAAGTTTCAAGTCAGGGAATCTTTTCCATCAATTATATGTGTTCTTGTATATATTTAAACTATACATCAAACTATCTAATGACATAAATATCATTGTTATAGTTATATGATTATTCTTGAATGGTATATTAGTGTTAATAAATATTTGTATGGAATGGATCTTGCATACCATAATTATGGTATAATTAAAGGTTATGTACGAGGTTTTGTAATAAATTCCTTAGGAATTATAAGATTTGAATATGAGGTGCACATACGTTATCTCTTTGTATGGTTTAAACTAGTTACCTCCTTCTCAAAAGCATAAGTTCTTCACTATTATACTAATAGAAAGAGGAGGTGACACAAGTTATTCACTATTATACCAACTAAAAGTTTAGATAAATCATGGTTACTATTTTAAGGTGCAAATTTAAGTTGTCATCTATATAAAACTGGGGTGTATAACAATAATTATATGTATTTTTTTATCATATTAAATAATTAAATTTTTTGACATCTTTAGTGTAACATATCTCCTTTCATGGGCATGGGATAATTTTTTTGGTCTTGATAAAATAAATTAACTCCATGTAGTAAAGAATACCTAATTAAATTCTAAATCAGATATAGGAAATGGAGGGTTTTTAATTTTTTAGGATGTTATCATGGTAAAAAAAATTTGAGTCACTTTGGAATATGTCATTGTAATTTGATTTGTCTGCATCAATATACAATTTTTTTTAACTCATTCATAAGCCACTTGAATCTAGGTCCAGAAACGGATAATTTTAGGAGCATACAAATGAACATGGTTAAATCCCACATATCTATAATGTGAGTCACTAACCATGTTCCCCTGGTTTCAATTTTTTACCTCCTCTTTTTTCATGAAAAGTGGCTAATGGTCAAGACACATTACACTAGTCATCAAGAGGGGATATGAATTCTAAATACCAATTAAATACAACAATATAGTGCAAAAATAGATATGAAATGATGTAGGGGCATCAAAATATCAATAGTTATACTATGTAAATATGATAATTTGTATTTTTTCATGGTCTTGAGTGGTCTTAGGAAACTTGAAAAGGTAATAAGAAACTTTGTTTAAGCTTCCTAGTCAATTTTGAGCCATTTGTATTTTCCCTCCAAAAATTAGATATTTAAATATTTGAAATGCTTGTAAAAGTCAATAGGGGTTGTGATCATTTCTAAAGTGCTTGAACCATTGAGAATGATCATAATGGGTCTATTCATATGTTGTAATTATATTTTCACCTCCATATAAAGATGAATCCACCTAAACCATTGTCTAGAAGATAATCCAACATTAAAAAGAGATAAATAGTATGGTTGTTAAGATATTTGGCATAAAATGAGGAACAAACACACCAAGTATAGAATCTCCTATGTGGAGATAAGTCTAAGTAGGAGCTAATAAAGGAGGTGGACATAGTACAATTTATAGAGTATGGTTAAAATTAGAGTACTGTAATCACCTAAAAATGACACTTGAGTGCTAAGAGTGCTACTTGAGACCATCTATCCCTAACTTATCCATAGACCTATATTAAGGCCTATTTCCATACTTATCTAGCCTTCATGCAAACCAAAAGCATCCCTAATCATCCTTAAAGTAGTCCCAAACCCTCATTCTTACATACTAGCCCTTCGTGGTTTAGGTACTACCACCTAGACACTAGCACTATAATAGGGACAGTAACACCACATAGTGCTAGTGTCCTAATTTTGGCTTTATTGTCATTTCCCTCTTTTTTCCACAAATGGATATATTTTCAAATATTATACCTCCTAGGGTCAACTTAGACCTATTTTAGCATTGGCACAAGCACCAAAATAGTATAAACATGACTTTTATTCCTCTAACCACTAAATGGAAATTAGATGCAATTTACACATACAAAATCAGAATATGTTGTGCATAATTAAGGTTATCAATCCCTATTATGGCCTACTTCTACAAACTATTATATAAAACATTCCTAAGCTTAGATTACTAAAATTTCTAGTCTCTAACACATTCAGATCACTCAATTATACAATCATACTAGCTTCACTTTCACTTACACCAACACTTAGGTGGGGAAAACTACATTAGATTTTATCCCTCTTCAGAGTATTGGTATGTAGGCAACTCTCATCATAACAGGGTGTTGAGGATGTCCAACCTACCTCAATAACAAACACACTTTACTTATTATATCAATTAGATGCCCTAAAAGCATGGAAGATTAAGGTTTACACATAAAATAATCAAAATAGGTCACCTACAAAGATACAATACTCTTGTGTACAAGAACATGCTTGATAAACCTAGACACAAGTGCACTTAGAAGCTTAGAAAAATCCTACATAAAGGACACTACCATCAAAATAGGGATACTAACACCACATGGAACTACTATATAATTAGGGTGCTACTATCTTGAAGGGTTTTTGATACCTAGATCTTGTTTGTGACACTCATACTAGTTTATACCTCAGTTTTTAGCCTCTAAGTCATCTATTTTAGTCATTTTCCAACTAAGTTCTCATTTACATTATTTATTATTATTATTATTATTATTATTATTATTATTATTATTATTATTATTATTATTAGAAAGGTTGAATTTAATCAATTCTATAACATATCAGTGGCTATATTTATTGCATATTTCTACCTTGATTTATTATACTCATCCCTTTAACAACATAAGATTTATATTCACTAAGTCCTAAAAGGTTAAAACATTTGGTAAGCCTGACTTACTTTGAACAATGCTCAAACCCTAACCCTAGACAACCCTAAGGTTTATGTTTCCAACCTTATAAGACCCTCAACTATATTTATGTTACATATAATCATGATAATAATGACTTAATAAGTTCATCACTTTTTGATGTAAAGTCTAATACTTTCATTTACATGCTTGTTTTCTTTAATTCGGATTGAACTAAAAAAAAACATAAACACATATATACATGATAATTTATATCAATTGAAATGCATGTCATGTTTAATTATATCTCTATCATGTTGTTTTTCTCTTATGTATAATTAAATTAAGAATAAAACCCTTACACATATAGAGGATTTAGTACATAAGCTAACAACTATGTTTTATGTTTCAATGTCATATCTTATGCATAGGAAATAATCTCCTTCTAATCCTCATCTCCACGAGGATGATAGCTACCTTCCATCTAACTAGGTCCATGATATCACTCCTCCATGAGATGACACAACCTATATTATTATTACTAATGCCCATACTCAACCTATATATACCTCTCCCCTACATGATATGTACTTATATGTTTAATAATAATCAACTATGGTTTGTACTTGTGAGACTCTAAGGGATAAAATTATTAGTATGAGATAGCTAATATCAAATTTATAGAATCAAAATAAATTACTAATTGAAAAGGTCACATTATTAGAAAATCAAATTACATGTATAAATTATTCAAAATATGCTAGTGTTCATCATGTATATACATCTACACCTAACAACATTGTGCCTAACACTCTTTCATATACAAATCATAAAGCACAACATAATTCATATATTATAATTCAAGGATATAATAAAATTTCAAGTGAGATACTAAGGGAAATGATAAAATCTAAGTTGATCAACCTACCACCTCTATACCCTGTGAGGAGATTTAGATATTATTTTTCATATCATAGAATGTATGGGCACCACATTGATTCATGTTTAACACTAAAAAGGAAAATACAATAGATAATGGATACAGATTACTCAAATAGTGACACATCATCTAGATAACATACAATGGTACATCTACAAATTCAAAAAGGATCAAATTCAAAAATAGTAAAAAAGTGGTTACCAAGGCATAAATCAGAACAACAAAAGGTTCATAAAGAACAATTAGAGTAAGAAATAATACAAGAACAAGTAAAACAAGTGAAGGATACAAATATTCCTCCCCAAAATGAGGTCCCACTTTCAAAATGGTATGGATTTGGTAAAAAATATCTACAACAATTTGATTATCAAGGTCAAGGTTTGGTCAAACATGCCCAAGACATCATTACTCCTATTCTAGAAGTCAATAATGTTGGTAAAAAAGGTTTGATATTTATTGAACATCCTAAGAGAAATGATTCAAAAATTTAGTTTATCAAGGCACAATATCCAGATACATAGGAAATGTAACTGTAAAATATTTTTGAGCTCTATATGGATTTAACTATGTAAATTTAAACCCAACAATTAAACTACTAGGTAAAGTGATAAAGCCATTAGAACCTAATGCAAATATATGAAAAAAGCATTCAAAACAACATTACAATCCTAAAGCTAAGTGCTCTACACCATGATCAAATAAAATGAAAGACAAAGAGAATGAGATTGGACTAATATACCTTGACTCATATTTATGACATTATGATGGCATTATTGAGGATATTAGATGCTTAATTCAAGGATGAATTGGACATGGATTTGTTGCTCCTTTTCTCATTATCCTCCATGAAGGAAGTGGCATTGTTTAAATAGAAAATTAAGGGAATGATCAAGGGTGGAGATTTGAATTTGGTTGGGGGAGGATAAAAGGATGAGAATTATCCAAGGAATTCAAAATTCCTTGGAGGATTCTAGAGGAGAGAAGGTTCTAGAGGTAGAAACCTATAAAATCTCTATAGGAGGGTTAAACATGATTAAGGATGGATTAGATGGGTGTTTAGGGGATTTTAGAGAATATAGGGGGTAGGAGAGCCTAGGGATAGGCTTAGTAGGTAGGTAGGTGGTTCATGGAAATTTAAAATTCTCAAATAATAGGTAAGTGGAATTAAATTAGGATAATAGGGAGTTATAATAATTAATGAAGGAATGGATTAATACTATGGTTAATATATTATGAATAATAAAAGGGGGTATTACATAAAAATGACTAGTAAGTGGATAAATTAGTGGGATACATTAAACTAAGTAGAATTAGTGTCGACTAATAAGAATATTAGTGACAATAATATAAGTAAGAAGTTTTAGATGCATATATTTTGTACCTCTTTGAAAGGGCATTGCAAGTGGAGAAAAGAAGAAAGAGCCATGCTATTTCAAAGAAAAACCATTTCATGGATGAATGTTAATAAAAAAGTGATGTTAATGGATATGGTGACCCCTTGAGGGGACATGTGGGGAAGAATGAGATGGATGGACACTTGAAAGAATAAATGATGGGTGGGGTGTAATGGAGAGATGAGGAGATAGGATGCCAAATGTGAGATAGATGAAGAAGAAGATAAAGTCAACTTGAGCAATGAACTACAAATTGATGATGACCCTTGATAAGATATATGCATAGGGAGTAAAGATGATGGGTGTCACAATTGTTGACACATCCTAAGTGGGATCAACCATAGCATGGTGATGATAGGATTAAAGGGTTACAAGCTTTAGACATATCCCAAGCAAAGATGCATTCAAAGGAGAGCTATAGGCTAAGATAAGATTGAATTGATAAGATTAATGATGGGTGTAGCTCAAAGATAAAGTTGATCAATATGATGAAGAGGATAAGAGAGAATAAATGATGTGATCAAGTGACCAAAATATTGGATATGACGATGGATGATAGAGATAGTGGCCAAGCTATCTTTGGGAATTGAAACATGGCCAAGTGCTTCCTACATAGTCTGAAAAGACCTAAGGCCAATGTATTTATAACCAGAGGATAGATGGTATTGATGGATGTAGATGATGATTATGATGAAGATTAGTAATTAGAGGATGATGTTATTGATGAAAGGATAAAATATTGGGTGTTATTCAGATGGGTCAAGAGGACTAGATTAGTGATGAAAATAGAGATGATGAGATAAATAATGATGATGTAGATTATCAATCCATCATAAATATCACAAGGTTCATCATAGTCTAATAATCCATTAAATATGGTAGTTGGTAGTATGCCCCTTGATATATCATGACCAAGAGGATGTTGTGCCAAAGTGCATGGGAAAGTAGTGAATGTTGCATCCTCGAGGGAGATTTCGGTGTCCTCATATCATCCCTATTCATTACCCAAAAAATACATGATGTAAACCAAACATAAGACAAATAATATATATACATGATAAAAGACATGCAAACAAGACAAACAAAACAAACAAGTAACACACATGAGTATTGGCATGCAGTGTCCTTATGTCTTATCTACTGATGGGATGAGTGATGAGGTGATGGGTTGGATGATCATCATGTGTTTGTGGACTTATAATGGTCTTGGATTTGGATAGGGTGATCATGATTAGGATTAGGCTAAGATGTTGCCCCTAGTTTAGGATAGAAGGATGGAGGATGGAAGAAGGTATTTGAATACTAATATGGGTTAAAATCGAATCAACAAGTGGCTAAGGAAGGTGACTTAGAAAATTGATGACCAAGAATTACCCATAGATAAGGCCTTGTAAGATTCCAATCTAGCAAGAAACTAAGAGATGATGGGATCAAATACCCTTTATACTAGCAAAGAAGTGATTTGATGGGTACTATGTATGAAGAGGAAATGATAAGGAAGGTAATGGGATCAATTACCTTTCATACTAGAAAATAAGTGAGATGATGGGTGATAGGTATGAAAAAGCAACTAATAAGAAGTGATGGGTGTTAGATTAAAATCTATGACAAAGATATGTGTGTTAATAACACTTAGTCAAAAAGATGAGGAAGATATGGGGAGATGGGTGACCACTCTGAATTGGTTCTAAGACAGGGTGTGGTATCCAAAGATGGGAAAGTATGAGATGGATGGATATGGATATGACTAGGGGATTAGGTATAAGACAAGACACAATGGAGTATTTTTGGATTTTTTAGATTTTTAGATTCTTAGGGGTTTTTTGACATTTTTCATTTTTGAGGCTTTTTTGGAATATGTATATACACTATACAAATGGGGTTACTATAAAAGGGAATACCAAACCTAAAAACTAGGACAAAGATAGATGAGTGATAAGAGGATGGATGGAATGATGGATGATGCTAACAAAATGATGAGGGGATATGGAGTAAGGAAAAATGGATTAGGGATTGCCAAATGAGGACATCCTGAAGGGACTAGATGTTTTATTTTTCAGAGTGTTCATGGAAGAATATGATAACATGGTTTGAGAACATGTCTTAAGACAACTTCTACTTCCTTACAAAGGTTAAAACAAGAAGGAATGAGAAATAAGATACATGATATGATGGCAGATGATGGGTGGGAAGAATGGATGGAGGATAAGGGATGGATGAGATGGGGGGAAATGGATGGATTGTGCCTCCAATTATTGAGGTATATTGTAAACAATTGATTATTCTAATATGACATCAAAAACTAATTTTCATCATGGTACTTGCCCAAGGTGCTAGAAGACTAATTTTCACTATTCGATGGATGATTTTTATTTTAATATTTTTTATTTTTTAATTATTTTTAATTTTTTGATTTTTTTTGACATTTTTGGATTTCATCTTGATTTATTGGAAAAGGGTGAGATGCAAGATTGCTAATACTATCAGGATATTCAACCAACAACTATTCTAGAGATATGTGATTCTAAGACCATGCAAAGGAAGCTAGATTCCTAGATGTCCTAGTGGCATTTATTGATTCTTGATTTAACATCCTATAGATGTTTTGACTAGGTGTCTTTGTAACCCCTACAAGGAATAATGTTGCATAGGTATTTGAGATAAGATGTGGATAGGAGGATGTTATAATTGTAATTATGGGAAGGATGGATGTGATTATGAATGATATGATGGTATGGGGAGTAGAAATGGGGTTCAAAATTTGTATAGACCATTAGATATGGTGGAGGGGATTCTTTATATTGGTGTATGAGATCATGGGATCTAAAACCTTTTAATTTGTTGATTCTTTGACCCAAGCATTAAGAGGATGGTCAGCCTTATGATTATTATTTTTTCTTTTTTTTGAATTGTTGATTGGATTTGACTTTGATTACCCCTTGGTGCCTAATTTTGGGCTTCACTAGAGGAGATTGATTTTTGATATGCCCCTACTATCAGATTTTGGGCTTCACTAAGGAAAAACACCTTTTGATTAGGCTAATGATTTAATTTTATTGATTTTAAATAATAGGATCAAATATTATTTGATCATGACTTATGATTGTTGGATGATGGTCTTGTATCTTTGTATTTTTGGCACACAATATGGAATACAAAGGGGAATCCAATTATGCATGTTCCTATTCATTCCCATCATGCAGTGGTATGTAGGTATTATAGAGGTGAGGTGGGTGATTAATGTTGGGTGGTGGAGTAAGGGGATAATGGGTAGCATAGTCCTCATAAATGTCACTAAGATCAATACATTAACATTGGATAAAGTGTCTTCAATAATCTCAAAAGGATCACTAAGACACACATCTAAGGTGGGATCATATCCACTCTAAAAATTAGATAAAGCATTTAAGAATTTGGTTATGACTTCATCATCCTGATTAGTAAACAAAGGTATGCTTGGTGATGTATTAGAGGTACATGGATTAGAGGTATCTTAAAAAATATAGGCATTATCAGCATCTACTAAAATATCGATGAGGGATGATGTTTTATATGAGGAATCTAATTTGAACACTGGAATTGTATATGTTCTTAAGGCATATAAAAATTGTTCTGACTCTAATGCTAACTTTAAAGATTAAGACATGATATTGTTAGAGTTATTTTCCATGATTTTCCTCTCAACATGGGATATTGGATGTGATGGGTGAGAGGGAGATGATAGAGGAACAAATAATGGATTGAGAAAAGATAGGTCCATGAAAGGAAGTATGGGATATAAGAGGATTATGTGTATGGGAAATGGGATTGTGTTTGATGGAGGATGGGTGGTCGAAGATGGGGGGATCATGGAGGATAGATAGGATGTCTTGACCTTGGCTTGGAAGGGGAAGGGATTGACCATGATCAGGAATGGAATCTTGACATTCCTTTTCTTGTTCACCTAAGGATTTAAATTCATCTGATTCATCCTAAAATACTATGTCACAATGGTCGATGAGGTATTGAACATAATATAAAAAAATTTAGCATCATTTAATGGAATGCCCCCAAGTTTGATGATAGAGATAGTATCGATTTTATTTATACCAAGAGGGCTTAAGCTTGATGGGATTAAGATGTCTTATGGGTGGGTAGATCATCATGTTAGTGGTGATAAGTTATCATAAAAGTGATTCTAAGGACATAGGAAGGGGAGCATAAGGAACTACTCCACTATGTGATTCATATTTGGAAGCATTAGACTTTAGATCATATGGCATTTGATATGATTGGGTGGCCAAGATTGGATTCCCTTTGCTAGTATAGAAACAGGTAGATGGTTGGATAGGACTAATGGATGAAGGGGTTTATATTAGAGATGCAATGAGTTGAAAGGGGTCACCACCTTTAGGAAGTGGGACACCCATCATAAATAAATGTAGGAGGATCTCATCCTTCTTGGAAATTATGTATTAGTCAATGAGATAGGGGTATAGCTTCATGGTGGTTGGTGATAAAGGATGAGGGAGTGGTGATGGATTATGATTATTAGATGAAGGATTTAGATATGGATGAGTATGAATTAGGGTTAAGGGGATTTGGATAGTTTGATTGGATGGTGGAAGGGGATATGATGAGGATAAGGTTGGATGGTGGACTTAGTGGGATAAGGGATTATGGCTAAGGCAAGATGTAGGATGTTGGTTTAGGCTAAATGGGATCAAGATCAGAAGGGAGTCAAGCACCTACTTTTAGAGATCATAAAAGGACATCATATTTTTTGGCAAATATGTATTGGTATATGTGAACTAGGTCCAAGTCCATGAGGATAGATGATAAAATATGGACGATGAAGGGATTCAACAGAGGATATGACTTATTGAACAAAGTAGGTTAGAAGGATCAAACTAGTCTTATAGGTGATGATGAGGATGAAATTTATAAATGGATTAAAATGTGATTAAGATGATGTATGAATATGATCATATGTCTAACTGATAGTACAATAGGTGATAGCAAGCTATCAATAATGCTTAGTTTGCAAGCTAGTAAAATGATTGGGCATTTGATGAGTGCTTAGGTTCAAACTAGCAAAAGGATGATATGATTAGTTGTTAGTTATGAATAGGTAATACGGTTGGAATAGAAATTATTATATTGATGATGGGTTTACAAGATTGAAACTAATAAAGTGGTAAGATGCTAACAAGATATTGACTAGGTATGTAATCTAATCAGATGATAAATGATAGGATGGTATGATAATGTGGATGATAGGACTAGATCAAGAGCCTTAAACTAATTTTCTCAAGATGGGATGTGGTAGGATTATGTGATGGATGATAGGATAATGTGACTAGAATAAGTATGATGATAGGTGATCATGATATGGCTAGGGGTAGTATAAATGAGATGGGGATATATTGGAACCATATATGACCAAAAGAGCCAACTAAGATAGGATAGGATGAGGCTAAGATTGATGGGTGATGAAGGTAAGGTCTAGATAAGTGACAGGGTATGGACTTAGGATAAGATGTGGATGGTGACAAGATGTGAATAGGATAATAAGGGGTATGACAAATGATGAGTGGGACTAGGATAAGGTATGATTAGAAGGATGCATAAGATAATAAATATGTGTACAAGATGGTAATGAGATATGGATTATACAAAATAATATGTTGGTGATGGGGGTGTGACTAATGATGGGTGGATCTAGTGATAAGATGTGGCTAAAAGGATGTACAAGAGAATAAAGGTATGCATAAGAGCTTAAAACAAGGATATACAAGGGGATAAAAGGAATGAGAGAAGATGTAAAGAGGATGATTAGGGGTATGTAAGATATGATGTAGATGACAAGGTGTGACTAGGATATGTGATAAGTGGGATATGACTAATGATATGTGAACGTAGTGAGACTAGATGGAAATTAAGACAAGAGGGTGATGGGAGATAGTATGATATATAAAAAAGGATGTACAAAAGGATGATATGTACAATGAGATGATGATAATGATATAAAATATAATGATTAGGAAAGGATGTATAATATGGGTTGTGAAAAGGACCTAGCTTGGTGTATAGGTTTGGGTGAAGGTTGACTTGAATCACAAATAGTACTAGTTTAACACAACACACACCCAAGCAAGCAAACCACACAACCTATGATTAGTAAACTCAACATTATGTAACTCGATGCTCACACCATCCAATGGCTTCATGGGTGAGGCTATAAGCCAGTGACCTATTATGGAATCGATCAAACCCTCTTGACCCCATTTACACATGATGGCTATTTAGGAGTTGATACTAACTCTAGTAGTGAGGTACTTATTACAGATACAGGATCTTATGCTAGGTTTGAATAAGGATCTCTAGGTGGATCCCCTATATACATGAAGGTAAAATGGGGCCCATATTTGTATAGGATGTTGTCTAATTTCCCTAGTATTGGATATTAACCACCTCTCACTTCATATAACCCTTTATGGGGAATTTTTCTTAAGCATGTAATGATAGTTGTCCTAATTTTTAGATTCCATCGAAACACAAAGTTTGGATTAGTGCATGGTGGTGAAATCCATAGTCACTATCCCCCTAGAAAAATAAAAAGGGAATGGGGTTTATAGGTGGTTTTTGATCCTCTAAGAATCATTGCTAGGATGAAAGGAGGAGAGCATACACCAATTATAGCCCTTATGGTATAAACATCAAACCAAAAAAATATTAATTAACCAAACTATGATTAAGTGTGATATATTCACAAGATAGGCAAGAATAAAGATGAAAATGGTATATATAATATAGTGATAAAAAATGATTTATACAAGATGAGATGATTAAAATAATTCAAAAATGATTTTCAAAGTGCTAATTGGAGTCTTTGATTGGCAACCTGCAATCACATGGTTAGTAGTTTCAAGTGGCACTCTAAAAGAGGTTCCTAAAACATAAAGATTAGTAATCTGATAATCAATTTTGAGGGGTAACCTGTAAGACAAAATGTTAGATAAAAAATATGACATGCAAAAGATGATGTTATAAAGACAAAATATTTCACTAGATCTATCCTTGTAAGAAACAACATGTTAATCCAACTAGCCTTAATAAAACACCCTAAAATACATGAATCAAAATGGGATGGAGATGAGTGAAGATGGGCTAGGTGAGTTGGGCTAGGATGAGTCAGGTCAGGTTGAGATGAGTTGGTCTAGATTGAGTCAAATAAGGTTGAGTCAATTTAGGCTAGGATGGTCGAGTGGGGCTGAGTTAAGTCAGGACGGGATGAGTTAGGCTGGGCTAGAATAAGTTAGGTTTGGCTAAGCAAGTTAGTCTAGGTTGTGTCAATTCAAGATGAGTCAAGTCAGGCTAGGATGAATCAATTTGGGCTAGGTGAGTTAGGCTAGGATGGAAGAGTTAGGCTAGGCAAGTCAAGTTAGGTCAGGATGAGTTGAGTCAGGTTAGGCAAGTCAGGCTAGGTGAGTCAAGTCAGGCTAAGATGAGTTAAGTTAGGATAAGTGAGTTAGGTTAGGCTAGGTGAGTTAGGTTCAGCCACATCCAATTAGTTTGAGATGATTTAGGTCAATGTGGTTGAGTTAGGCTATGGTGGTCAAGTTAGACCAAGCTGAGTGAGTCAGATCAGGTTGAATCAGGTTAGGCTAGGCAAGTCATGTTGGGATGAGGTAGGTCAGGATGGGGTTATTGAGTTGGGTCAAGTTGGGTGAGTCAAGTTATACTAAGTCAGGTTAGGCTAGGTGGTTAAGTCAGGTCAGGGTGGTCAAGTCAGGCTGGAGTGTTATAATATCATGACTCTTAAGACAAAATTATGACTACATAGGACAAAGTCATGAATACCAGTACAAAGCCACAACTTCCACCTATAAATGTAATTTTTAAAAAAATCTAGCTTTTATCTTGTCCAATTAGACCTACAGGTTGCCAAAAAAATTGTGGATGTAAAATGATTAGATTGGGAGGGATTGTCCCACTATGGTCACCAAAATGTAGAAGATTTTTGAGCTCTATATGGATTTAACTATGTAAATTCAAACCCAAAAATCAAACTACCAGATAAAGTGATAGAGCCATTAGAACCTAATGCAAATAGATAAACAAATCATTCAAAATAACATTATAATCCTAAATCTAAGTGATTTACACCATGATCAAATAGAATGAAAGATAAAGAGATTGAGATTGGATTAATATACCTTGACTCAGATTTGTGACATTGTGATGGCATGATTGAGGATGTTGGATGATTGATTCAAGGATTAATTGGACATGGATTTGTTTCTCCTTTACTCATTAGCCTCCATGGAGGAAGTGGCCTTATTTAAATAGAAAATAGAAGGAAAGATCAAGGGTGGAGATTTGAAGCTAGTTGGGGGAGGATCAAGGGATGAGGATTATCCAAGGAATTTAAAATTCCTTGGAGGATTTTAGAGGAGAGAAGGTTCTAGAGGTATAAACCTCTAGAATCTCTTTGGGAGGATTAAACATGATTAGGGATTGATTAGATAGGTGTTTAGGGGATTATAAAGAATTTAGGGGTGTAGGAGAGCCTAAGGATAGGCCTAATAGGTGGGTAGGTGGGTCATGAGAATTTAAAATTCCTAAATAATAGGTGAATGGGATTAGATTAAGATAATAAGTATTTATAATAATTAATGAAAGAATGGAATAAGACTATGGTTAATAGATTATGAATAATACAAGGGAGTATTAGATAAAAATGACTAGAAAGTTGATAAAATAGTGGGATACATTAAATTAAACAAATCAGTGTTGACAAATAAGAATACTAGTGATAATAATATAAGCAAGCAATTTTAAATGCATACAGTAACAAAAAGAGTAAGAACTTACATTGCAAAGTCAAAATCATGCTAATCCAACAAACATTCTCACAAGAGGCTTTCTATCAAAAGATCCTCCAAATCACCATATACCTACAATAAGCATGGTTTCAAAGGTAAAAATCACAATCAATAATCCAAAGCACAATTCCTAAAGGCCAAATCCATAGTATGAGGTAATTCCCTATGCTCATCTAGATACAATAATAGTCAACACTAGCATTCTAGATTATTATGATTATTATGATACCAATGATGAACAATACTCATATTCATACTCTAACACCATTTAGCTACACCATATCAATCACACTACACGAGAGATTACTATTCTTGTTTTTGACATAGGCCACAATGATAATGAGTCTCCCATGAGACTCATCAATTAATATTGTTCCTAACTTCTTTTACATACTTTCCTTATTTCTTACTCTTTGTATCTAGTTTCATTTTCATGTTGCTTGTACATATTTTATATCTATAAAATATAAAAATAATATAATATGTCAAAACTACCAAAACATGAAAATACATAATCAAAAAACATAAATTATAGATTACATGCATTTCCATGTTTACATCTCTTATATTTTATAGACATAAAATATGCTAGCTATCTTAGTATATTCATTTTCATCATACATACATGCTTCATTTGTTCTTATTGAATGGTTGTAAATTATTATAGGACTTGGGTCCACTACACTGATCTAGATTTACTAATATCCACCCACTAGGGGAATATACATAGACACACAAGTTCCTCATTTAACATATTCACCCATTTAGGGTATATCCTATACATAATTTTGATCTCTAAGTTATATATTTCTAACTCTACATCACATATTTAGCATTGTTATATCTTGATATTGATCATCCTACACCTATTTATATATTTTGCCAACTACTACTACTTTAGACTCAACTTATGTAACATCTTAGATCTTATACATATTTGTATCATGGGTTTTGCATCCTTTCATTTCTATCTTTCCTAATTTAGGCTTGATTGTGTCTCTATTCTTCTTTTATTCAAGGTCATTTGGTTATGCCATTGCTTTTTGGCTCTACTCCACTTCTTTTCACAATATGTGATTCTATAGGATACAACTGATGAAATGAGTGTATTTTATATGATTAGATAATTTTTATTATTGGATATGGTTATATATAGTAAGGGAAGTATCTAGTTGATTCAAATCAAGTAAAATAACCTTTTGATCATCTATAGATGTTAAGATTTTGATAAAATTTGGATCTCAGGTATGTGGAAAATGATATAACTCTGTGACAATCAAGAGAATCATACATATTTTATTATGAATAGTATCAAAGGAATGAAGAATGAGGTAATATGTATGAGTATATATTATATTTGGTTCAACATGAGTCCCTAAGAGTCAATAGTTATTAAAAAAATCATTATATGATAAACGTCATATTTATATACTCAATTTTGGAGATTAAAGTCAACATAAAAATTTGGTTACATTCATGTTTAGAGTTGATAAAGAAACCAAATGAATTTAGAGGGAAATAAGAAGGTGTCTAAAGCTTGTTTGAATCAAATTAAGTCAATGACAATCATCAAAATTTAAATTGTAGCCAAATGTTTTCTCTTTTTCTGTGTAAAACCAAAACTAAGGCATTTTTAGTAAATTGATCATATATCAAAAGTTAATCAATTAAAAATTATGAAATATGGAAAGAAAGAATGTCTTGGATCATAAATACAATGATCCAATTAGATCTTAGTTGGGTATTGAGGTAAATATCATCAAAATATAATTGGCTACTAAGAAGAAAATACAATTTATACAGTCAAAATCTTTCTAAAGTCTAAGTTGAGTCCAAATTATTTTCAAGAAGATGATGAATGTTATTATAAAACTATCATATCTTTGTCACAGTGTATTAAGAGTGAAGAGTATACAAAACAAATACTTAATTATATGTTGATCGGCTTACATCAAGCCTAAAAAGAATTGTGTAAAAATACTATAGTACAAGGTATTAAACCCTAGATATTTACCTTTCTCATATAAAGAATAGTTTAAACAAGTATAAAAAGAATTAAATGTGCCTGATCAAAGCATGGAAAGACCTTACTATGAATGAATAATTGAATTTTAAGTAAATCTTTATGAGAATGATGTTGATAGACATAAAAATAAGGTCTAGAAGATTGTCACAAGGCAAAAATCAGAATTCTTTATATATGGTCATTTAAGGGATAAAATAAAATTAAAGGTTTTTTGAGGCTAATTAATTAAATAAAACCAATGAAATAAGGTGACATTCATCTTAATGTCATAAATATATTTTTTCAAGTATAAAACAGATTTTTTTTTCAAAATTAAGCATAAGGGCTAACAAGTGGTTGTAAATCAGATAATAGTTATGAAGATGTGTAGTGTTGCAATCAAGAATCAAGATTTGTTAAAAGGATAATATTAGAGGAAATTTAGTGCATCAATTTACAAGGAAGGTTTAATTTGAAGGCATTCAAGGTTATAAAGATAGGATAAACTTCAATAAAGTTATGTTGTTGATTGAGTCTCAAGATTATATGAGACCTAATAAAGTTGTAGAATTTTTTTATAATAGACTTATTGGTCTTGAAAAAAATTAAAAAAATGTTTATCAAATTTATAGATAATTAGCAAATTTATCAAAGATAAGTATGATTTCAGACCTAATAGAGTCTAGTGGAATCAAAATTGATCATAGATAGTGAATGTAAGTTATGGATTACCATCAATTTTTGGT
The DNA here is from genome assembly GCA_037957365.1 of Torreya grandis. NCBI lineage: Eukaryota > Viridiplantae > Streptophyta > Pinopsida > Cupressales > Taxaceae > Torreya > Torreya grandis. Next base: position 1,433,452 of record JARHVA010001639.1, read on the forward strand.
ATTAGAGCTTAGGAAAGATCCTAAAAAGATAATCAATTTGTATGAAGGTTGAAGTTTTAAGGAACACAATGAAAAATATTGAAGGGTTTGATAGTAAGTGAGGAGAACGAGGCAAGAAAAGGTTCTTTAAAACCTTAAGTTGCATAAAAAAGTAAAATAGGTTGAGTGGTAAGAGGAATCTCTAAATCCATAGAGGTTTGAAAAAGTGAAGAGAGAGATGATAGAAACTCAAAAGAGAGCTCAAGAGAGAGCATAGAAGAGATATAATGTCCAAGGTAAGGACTAGATATGGTACCAAAAGATAGGTGTAGAGAAAAGGAGCCTAAGTGAGGTACTAATATGCAAGTAGGATACACTTTCTAAGAGAAGAAGAGGCACAGTGAGGCCTAAAGTGAGAAGGTAAAAATGAGATAAAACCGGATGAAGGGATTAGATGAAGGAAGTTTCCATAGAAAGGTGAAAGAAGATATGGAAAGATAAATAGTTGAGATGAAGATGATCATAGTAGGCATGACACAACTCTTGGAAGAATCAAAGCAAGGATTATTCATGAGAATCAAGACAATGATTAAATGGCCTCTAAGATAGATCATTGAGAAGAGGAAATGATAGTAAGAAGTTATCAAGTTGAGAGAGAAACTAAGGATACTAGCAAAGCAAACTAAGATGGAAAGGAAAGAGGCAAACAAGACTCAAAGTTTTTAAATGTGATGATTTTTTTGCATGTGTGTTTACAAGTAAAATTATAGATAGATGATAAGCCCAATTTGATGGCTTAAATTTTTAAAAGACTAAAGAATACAAGGTATTAGTTGTTTAAGAGAAGCATGTATATCATGCTTGTATTGAAGAAATAATTAACATGCCATTAGATCTTGAAGAAGTACAAATATGCTATCTAGAGGAAGGAGAAATGATTGGTGAAGAATAATAAGTGCTTGAAGAGGCTCAAGGCCTCAAATTTTTGTTTATAACACTTATTTTGATGATGATAATTCAAAATTGCAAAATGATGGAAGTGTTTGGCACAAGGAGGTAGATGAGTTAATATGTACGCTGAATGAAAAAAAGTGTAACATTGAAGCACATTATGAAGTGTTATGGACCTTGATATGTAACAAAAGGTGTCTAATTTGACACTTAATAAATATTAAGCAAAAAAAAAAATCATGGTATAAGTCCTAGCACCTTGTGAAGACAAAGTTGAAGTTGCAAAGGAAGAGATGATAGAGTATACTAAAGAGGAAGAGTTGATTCAGAAACAAATCATGTAAGATTCAGATTATCTAGACCTCATAGTAAATTAGGAAGATATTAAGAAAGTTGAAGCTAAGTTAATGGAGATCTTACATCAAGAAAATGATGAATTAGGAGTTAAATAACAAGTACCAAGGAAGATGATAGCCATTAGAGAGGCAATGTTGCCTCAAGTTTTTAAAACTAATTCTAATTTTAGTTTTGAATGTGTAGGCATAAAATAATATCCAAGTAAGGAGGTGAATTCATTTCAAATAAACTTCAAAAAGGAGGGTGAATTAAATATTGAGTCAATTGGGATCATGAGGCATTAATAAATATGAAAGAAAGAGGACAAAGAGTGCCTCATGGAGATGGAAAAAATACAAAACTAGATTAAGACAAATAAGGAGATTAATAATTAAAAGAAAAGAAATAAGATGACATAATTCCATTTGAGTAGGAGCTCAAATATTTTTTTAACATGGGAAGTTTGATGTAGGAGCATTAGAATATCAATAGTTATACTATGTAAATATGATAATTTGTATTTGTTCATGGTATTAAGTGGTCTTAGAAAACTTGAAAAGGCAATAAGAATATTTGTTTAAGATTCCCTAGTCAATTTTGAGTCATTGGTATTTTCCCTCCAAAAAGTAGATATTTAAACATTTGAATGCTTGTAAAATTTAATAGGGGTTATGATCACTTATAAAGGGCCTGAACTATTGAGAATGATCCTAATAGGTATAGTCATATTTTTGTAATTGTATTTTCACTTACATATAATAGTGAATCCACCTAAACCACTATTTATAAGATAATCCAATGTTGAAAAGAGATAAATAATATGGTTGTTAAGATATTTGGCATAAAAAATGAAAAAACAAAACCAATTCTAGAATCTCTTACATGGAGATAAGTTTAAGTAGGATCTAATAAAGGAGGTGAAATTAGTAGAGTTGATAGAGTATGGTTGAAGAGTAGAGTAAATAGGAGAGGAGAAATAGATCTGTAATGTTTGTCAAAAAAGATTACAGATGTATGGATGCATAAAATACAAACAAATAATAAAAGGATGTTTTTTTTCATGATCTCCATGGTCACACAAACATGTATGGACATGTAAGTTCATATGTTTAATTTAATATGCATTTATTATATGCTTTTGTACTATTAATCTCTAAAAACTCTGTTAAGAGGATACAACTGATGAAATGAGTGTCTTTTATGTGATTCCATAATTTTTATGCTTGGAGATCGCGAGATACAGTAAGGTAAATATATAGGGTATTTAGTTCAAATAAAATGACCTTTTGATCATTTATAGATGTTAAAATTTTGATAAAATTTGGCTCTTGGGTCTATGGAAAATGATATAAGTCTATGATAGTAAAGAGAATTATACATATTTTATTATGCATAAGATTAAAGGAATGAAGATGGAGGTAAGATTTATGATTATAGATTTTATTTGGTTCAACATAGGTCCTTGAGAGTTAATAGTTATTAAAAAATCATTAAATGATAAACATCAAATTTGTATACTCAGTTTTAGAGATTACAATCAACATAAAAAGTTGGTTTCTTTCATGTTTAGAGTTGATCAAGTGAACAAATGAATTTACAGGGAAATAAGAAGGTTTCTAAAGATTATTTGAATCAAAATAGGTCAATAACAATTATAATAATTTAAATTTTAACCAAATGTTTGCTCTCAGCTTGTGTAAAAATAGAACTATGGTACTTATAACAAATTGATCATATCTTAAAAGTTAAAAAATAAAAAAGTATGAAATTTGGATAGAAATAATGTCTTGTAGTCAGGAATCCAATGAGTATAGTTATAGCTTAATTGGTTGGATATTAAGGGAAATATCATCAAAATACGGTTAGCTAGTAAGAATAAATACAGTTTACACAATTAGAATCTTTCTGAAGTCTGAGTTTAGTTTAGATTATTTACAAGAAGATGATGAATGTTATTAGAAAACTATCATATATCTATCATAGTGTATTAGGAGTGAATATTATACAAAAAAAATACTTCATTAGATGTTGATAGACTTACATTAATCCTAAAAGAATTGTGTGTAAAAATATGATAGTATAAGGTCTTAAACCCTTTGTATTGACCTTCCTCTTATAAAGACTAGTTTAGATGAGTATATAAACAATGAAATAGCCTAATAAAATCATGGAGAGATATTACTATGAATGAACAATTGAGTTTTAAGTAAAGCATTATGAGAAAGAAATTGATAGACATAAAAATAAGGTCTAGAATATTGTCACAAGGCATAAATTAGAATTCCTTATAAATGATTAGTTGAGGGATATAAGAACCTTAAAGAAGGTCAATTGAGGCTAAGTAATTCAATAAAACCAATGAACTAAGGTGATAGTTAGTCCTCTTGATGGTATAAACCTATTTTTTCAAGTTTAACAAAGAAGATTTTGTCAAAAGTAAGCATAAGGGATAACAAGTATATGCATATCAGATAATAGTTTTAAACATGTGTAGTGTTGCAGTCAAGAATCAAGATTTGTTAAAAGGATCAAATTAGAGGAAATTTGATGAATCAATGTATAAGGAAGGTTCAATTTGAAGGCAGTCAAGGTTATAAAGACAAGATAAACTTCAAGAAAGGTAAGTTATGTTGTTGAATGAGTTTCAATATTCTATGAGACCTAATAAATTTGTAGAAATTTTTTATAATAGACTTATTGGTCTTGAAATACCAATAATAAAATATTGATAAAATTTATAGAGAATTAGTAGATTTATATAAGAGAAGTATGATTTCAGACCTAATAGAATCTAGTGGAATCAAAATTTATCATAGATAATGAATGTAAGTTATGGATTTCCATCATGAAAAAATTGAAATTGAGTTGAATTAAAACTTGAAAATTCATAAGAGATATTCTTGTATGAATACCTAGATTCTAACTTACATGTGCATTGTCAAAGGCTAGAAGTAATTGGAAATTGGTTTGGAATTAATCCTAAATAAAATATGGAAGTTTGAAGAAGAAAAGAGAAGTTATAGAAAATTGACCAAAATCTAGCAACTCAATTTCAGTAGTGACTAAAATCAAAATGTTGATATTAGTAGATAAGGTTTGATTCCAAGAGGAAGGGTTAAATATTAATTAGATAGTGTCAAAATTAGATGAATATTTATGAGTGCCTTTGCTTATTCCTTCTGATTAGAAATCCATATTAGATTCTCAAATTAATTCATAGATTGTTCAAAAATTATTTTTCAATATCCAAACCCTAATCCACTCCAAGAGACCGTGCAAGAGCATAAAATTTTGGGGTATTAATGTGGAATTATTCTCACTCAAACCCATATTCTTAGACAATTTATAAATTGACATTCATGTAATCTAGTGTAATATGAATACCCAAACCTTATCCCTAGATATGAGATTCAAGAAACAAGTAAATTATAAATGTTATTTCACAAGTTTAACTCTTATAAGGGGTACATACACTTGAATAGACAAAAATAATAAAAAAATGAGTGCAACATTAGGATATAAATTTTAATTCTAAGTCTCTTATCACATAGGATCTCTTCTCCTATAAAAGCATTACCATGTTTCTATACTTATTAATTTGAATTAAAAATTGTGACCTATCAGTACATAAAAGCCCTAAAAAGAGGAACAAACATTGACATAAGTGAAATAAGGGGCAAGATGTCCATAAAATAGAAGACAACCAAGATTAAATTGTTGATCATAGTTAGGACCAAAAGATGTATAGTTTTTAACATTATTGATGAGTCAACTTGAGAAATCATTAGTCATATTTTTTATCAGTATTTTATTTTAATGCTATAAATAAAAAATGAATCCTACAATTGTGGACAGAAACATAAATATGCCATTTATAATTTATAAAAATCTAAACTATCTGTATCTACAAGTTAACTTATATTTTTTCAAATCACTCCTACCCTTTTCTAATGCCTTTTTTTATCTACATACTTTTATATACGAAGAAATTATTATATATTTCTTATTATACTTAATTATTTTGTTAAGTATTTAAATTTATTTTATTTTAATTTAAACATCTCACCAATGTTACATTTTATGTTCTTACCTTTGTTTACAATATATAATTCTATTATATTTTAAAATAATATTTCCTTACCTAGATCTATGGAGACTTGATAAATGGTAGGATTTTTTTGTGCCTTTAAAGTTGTAGGTGATTTTTATTAAAAATGATATTAATATAAATTTGGTATGCATAATAAGTACCTTTTAATAACCAGAGATTTATTTTTCAGATGCAATTACGGAATTTTAATTGGTGTTGTTATCATATGTCGCTAAAAGTAAAATTCATTTTTTTTAATTTTTAAAGGAAATCAAATGGTCAAAGTCTATTCTAGAAATTTTAATCTTTTGGGATTTTTTCTTATTGATATGTTATCCATATTCTTGCTTTGTGTTATATATTTCAAACACATTATATTAATGCAAATGTTTAAAATAAATACTTCATTCAATTGTTATGTATTTTGGATTTCATATATGTTCATTGATGTTTATTAATTCATATACATCATCTAAGTAAATTTATTTATTTTTTAAATCAAATCTATATCTACTCATGAAAATAGAGTTCAATGACACTAGTTTTATGCACCATATAAAATAACAAAAATTCCATTCCCATCAATTCCATAAAAATATTGTAAATAACATATAAGGGAGAAGAAACATCTCCTAAAAATACATTCACATTTAACTATTCCAAATCAACAACTACCTCCTACAGATCATCATGAAAATACCTAATTGCATTCCACCACTACTCAATATATTGCTCAACACCTTACATATGATCCTTCAACAAGTAAGGGACTTATACCTTGTAGATCCATGCATGTAACATTTCAAGAAACCCATAAAGATTCCTTAATTACAAATATATATTTATGTGATGCAGTAACTCCTAATTATCTCAAGCATCCAGTCTTTCAACAAATAATTGGAATGCTAATTCCCTATTTCCTTCCACTAAAATAATTCCATACATATCCTTTGCCAATAATTATTATACATTAGTTGTCAAATATAGTTAGACATGTTCTATATGCATGGAAATTTATCCAAGCATGAAGACTAGAATATTGAATGGGGCATGTGTTTGTTATAAATGTATTTCCAAATAAGATGTTCAGATTTCCTCCAAATGGATTAAGATGGATTATATAGAACAACTTGTATTTTTTTACATAGTTACTCTTCTAGAAGAAATGATTATAAAAATGGTAAGTGCACAAAGTTAGGGAACAAAAAGTGGCCTACCCATGGACATGATTTTCTTAAAATTTTAGAAATCTAAACTTCTATAGATAATTTGAGATATCTGCACTCCAAATTTTAAGATGTGTAAGAATGTGAAATATAGAATTTCGAGTCTAGTTTCCAAAACATTATTTTTAAAAAAATGGTTAAGTAAACCTAGGTCAGACATCTAAAATTTGAAGAGGAACGTCTATTTTTTTAAAGAAAATAGAGTAGATAGATGACCATATGGTGCACCATTTTTTAGTATAATTTAATATTATTTGAAACCCTTTGGGGAAAATTTATATAATATCTTCTAGTTTGTGACTTGTATTTTTTTATATTTTTTCAATGAATACTTTTTTTTTATGATTTTTTTAGGTAAATAGATCCTGAAAACTGATAAAAATGGATAACCACCTGTGTGATGTGCCTAACTACCTCAAAAAAATAGAAAATCAATTTTTTTTAATGTGTGTAGAATTAGGCCTAGTTTATGATCATATAAGTTTTTTTTAACTTGGATCAATGAAAGACAAATTATATGAACATGTAGTGGCCTAAAAAAAGTATAATTAGAAATCAACATAGTTTGAAACCTTAAATTAGTCCAAAAATTATAAAAATCATATTTTTGGAAAGATGAGAGTGTGCTCATCATGATGGTATTAATTTTTTGAATTTTCATAGTGTATTTGGTGATCAAAGTTGAATTTTTTTATTTTTATCATAAGTCTCAGCATCGACTCTAGATTGACAGGTCCAAGCCTTAGGCTCGGTTATCCAATCCATTCCTTAATATAAATTATACAAGATTTGAATTCAAATCTAGATAGCATGATCAAATTAATAATGTGATCATAGTATTAATGTGATCACTTTATTAACTTTGTTAGTAATGTGATCATGTTACTTAATAATGTGATCATGTTACTTAATAACACAATCACATTACTTAGTAATGTGATTACATTAGTAACATAATCATGTTATATATTCACAACACCCAAAAACTTGAATTTGTATTTTGACATACTAAAGGAGCCATTAAGCCTAGTAGTCTTAAGAACAAAGTTTGATTGATTAAGAATATTGTTTGGGACTAATGTTCTTATAAAGATTTGATAGAATTTAATGATAATTAGATATGTATTAACCTATGAATCAATTTATTGGTCATTTGACATGAGTTTACTCTTCCTTAAAATGTAGACAATCCTAGTTCATCCTAGATAGGGTCAAGAAGTGAAAAGATGGTTTTTGGTGATCTACCAATCCAAATCACTCATAATTTGGTAGATTTAATTTTATACATGATTAAATAAATTATATTATACAAAAATCAATTGGAGTACAAGGATCCTCTAACTGATTACTAATGGACCTAGAGTATCAGGTTTGAAAGAGAGTTTAGTGATATTATAAATTTTTAAGGATTAGTTATTTGAAAGTTAGTATTTGAAAAGGAATTTATAGTCTTCAAAATACTCAAATGGTGTTTTATAAAAATAAAAATTATATCAAGGGTCATTATATTTTGTGTCAAGAGTGTATACAGTCCCAAAAGAGGTTGAATTTGGTTAGACAAAACTATGTTAGTTATTGTGGATAATTGGTGATGTTTGGAACTTGTAAAAAACTTTTATAAACTTTGTAATATTATCAAAGTCTCTGATAAGATTTTTTGAGTCAATAAGTGAAGTTCTATAAGGATCTATTTTCAAGGTATATCAATGTGTTAGTACCCTATTTTGTATATAATAAGTTGTCTTTTGTCAAGTTTAAAGATGTCATAAACATACATGCTGTAAACATACATGCCTTACAATATAATTGATTTTATCATGAGATGTCATAAAATGCATTTTTTAAACATATGGCCAAAACTTAGCCTTTGGAGTAAAAATTTAGCTATACATTTGAAATGAATTAGGGTTACTTTGAGCCCCTTCAACCTAATTACATGACTATAAAATGTGATTTGGGGGTTGATAAAATCCAATTTAATTAGCTTAATTGAAGCAAAGAAACATAATTTATTTATATACAAGTTCTACATGTATATAATTTGGTTTTAAGCTCAATAAACTTGAAGTCATCAACTAATGAATGCAAATTTTGATTAGTTTAATTATGGAGGTAATTAGTGTTAAAATGAGCCACATGAATGTATTTTAAATTATATATTCAATGTGATTTGGATTTAAATGAACCCTAATGTCATGTCATATATAATTAACCAAAGAGTTGATTAATTTAATCCAAGAGGAATTTGAGGCCAATTTGAACCCCTTAAAGAGCAAGATATGATTTGGGGCAAAATTAAATGTTTGATTCTATCATGAATTGATCTAATTATTCAAAGTGATCTCCTAAACCAAATGTATGGATCAATTAATTTTATAACATGTATGCAACATGTATGGCTTAACTGACCCTATTTTTATCAAAAATGAAAACATGTTTAGGTAATTATCACAAATAGGTGAACAAATAGATCAAATTTTCTTCAATTACCTTAGTGATTGGACCTTATATCTGATATCTTAAACTCTAAACCCTATAAAATTTAACTTAAATTCTAAACCTTGTACCATTTACCTTAAACCCTAAGCCATAAGCTTGAAACCTCAAACCCTTTAAATTATAGACCTTAAACCAATAAATTTAGCCCCAAAGAACATCCTTTATATATAATAAGAATTAGGTTCACAGGGATGAACTTGGCCAAAATTGCATCACTCATTACCATAATTGACTTCATAGGCTCAATCTGTGATGATGTGGGGGCTAATTGATCCCAAAATCACATTCTTTTCTCATAAATCTAGGCTCAAGGAGCTCAAAATTTTCCCAATCACCAGCATGATTATACCTTATATACCCTAAGCCCTAATCCCTAAAGTACCTAACCTCTAAACCATAAATATAAACTCTTTAAACCTTTAACCAATCATTTTAGCCCAAATTGACATCATTTAGACTAAGAATTAAGTTCACAGGGTTTAGTTTGGCCTGTATCACATGATTGATTGCCCCATTTGACTAATTCACTCAATCTATATGATGACATGGGGTCTAATGACAACCCAAAAATACATTCTATAGTCACAAATGGGTCTAAGTGATTCAAATTATCCTCAATTATCTTTTTAATTGACCTTATGTACCCTAAAACATATATACATTAAAACCTAAGCCCTAAGCCTTAAACCCTTAATACTATACCCTAAATTGTAAACTATAAAATTTCCCTATTTAATAATTTATTTTGTTTGAATTAACATCCTTTGTAGTAATAATTAGGTTTGAACATGGCATAGAGTGATTAGACATTATATATAGGTCCTTAAACCTAAACCATGTGCCCTATTCCTAATCCCTAAAACATAAATTGTAAGCCCTATTCCCTAATACCCAATATATGCCATAAACATACATGCCTTATGATATAACTGATTTTATCATGAGATGTCATAAAATGCACTTTTTAAACCTATGGCCAAAACTTAGCCTTTAGAGTACCAATCTAGCTATGCATTTAAAGTAAATTGGGGCTATTTCGATCCCCTTCAACCTAATTGCATGACTATAAAATGTGATTTTAGGGTTGATCAACTCCAATTTCATTAGATTTATTGATGCAAAGAAACATTATTTACTTAAATGCAATTTCTACATGTATAGAATGTGGTTTTGATCTCAATAAAGTTGAAATCATCAGCTAATGAATGTAAATGTTGATTAGTTAAATTATGGAGGTAATTAGGGTCAAAATGAGCCACACAAATATATTTTAAATTGTATATGATGTGATTTGGAGTGAAATTAGCCTTAATGCCATGTCATATAATTAACCAAAGAGTTGATTATTTTAATCAAGGAGGCATTTGAGGCCAATTTGAACCCCTTCAAGATCAAGATATGATTTGGGGAAAAATCAAAAGATCAATTCTATCATGAATTTATCCATAGTAAATTTATGTAATTAGGGGTGTGATATGAGCAAAATTGATCCCTTAAACCAAATTTATGGCTCAATTTATTGTATAACATGTATGCAACATGTACATGGCATAACTGACCCTACTTTTATCAAAAATGAAAACATGAAGGTAACTATCATAAATAGGTAAACAAGCAGCTCAAATTTTCTTAAATTACCTTATGATTGGAACTTATATCTAATATCTTAAACCCTAAAGCTTCTACTATTTAACTTTAACCCTGAACCCTATACCATTTACATTAAACCCTGAGCCATAAGCCCTAAACCCTAAACCCTTTTAATTATAGAACCTAAACCAATAAATTTATCCCTATGTAACATCCTATATATATAGGAATAATTAGGTCCACATGTAACCCCATGATTATATCTTAGTGGTGAGTGAGCTGATTTTTAGAAGTGCGAGTTCTCAGGGTCTATTCCCTAAGATGACCACTCTCTAACATCATTCCTATGCTAAGCTACAATGGGTTATTTTGTGAAAAGTATGCATAATACAATGGGTTATTGGCTTAGTTTTTAATGTTATTGGGGTTAATATGTGGCTTGAAACCTATGTTTAATGTAATGAGGTAAGTCTATAGTTTATGGCTAGGGATACTATTCATTATTGGTTTGGACATTCTGGTTACAAAAATGTCAGCACCCAAAATTTACTCTGAAGTGGCCATGGGGACACCTTGAATTAGGGGTCAAACTTCTCCTTGTATTCCATGAGGATAACAATAGGGTGATTTAACTATATATCATTTAATGAATATTATGGACCCAAACCCACCCCCATTAAGATTTAGATGTAAATCAAATGTTTTTAGCCTCAAGGATTAACTCAAGTGAATAAGATCAATGACTTTGGTTACTTATGTCTCAAATTTAATTCTTGATGAGTATCTTATATGCGTTGAGGCTTAAGGGTAGGCACAAAGCCCAAGGAATAGGGGTAGGTCGCCCTTCATTAATTGTATTTCCTCTTCAAAACCTCAAATATTAAAAAAATAGGTTCATATGGATGAACTTGGTCAAAATTTCATCACTCATTAAAACACAATTGACTTAAGTGACTCAATTTTTGATGATGTGGGGGTTAATTGAGCTCAAAATCACATTCTTTACTCATATATATAGGTTCAAAGAGCTTAAATTTACCCTAATTACCTTTATGATTGTACCTTATATACCCTAAAACCTATACCCTAAGCCCCAATCCTTATATTTTCTAATCCCTAAACTCTAAACCATAAATATAAACTCTTTAAACCTTGAACCAATCATTTTAGCACAAATTAACACCATTTAGACTAAAAATTAAGTTCATAGGTCTCATTTTGGCCTAAATCACATGACTGATTACCCCATTTGACTAATTCACTCCTACACAATGACATGGGGTATAATGACAACCCAAAAACACATTTTATAGTCACAAATGGGTCCAAGTGATTCAAATTGTACTCAATTATCTTTGTAATTGACCTTGTGTACCCTAAAACACACACACACACACACACACACACACACACACACACACACACACATATATAAACCTAATCCCTAAAACATAAACCCTAAAAGTTATACCCTAAATTGTAAACCATAAGCTTTCCCTATTTACCAATTGATTTATTCCCAATTAACATCCTTTGTAGTAAGAATTAGGTTCACATGGCATAGAGCAATTATACATTATATACAAGTCCTTAAACCTAAACCCTATGCCCTAATCCATAATCCCTAAAACATAAATTTTAATTTATATGCCCTAATTCCCACTATATATTGCAAACATACATGCCTTACAGTATAACTAATTTTATCATGAGATGTCATAAAATGCATTTTTTAAACCTATGGCCAAATCTTAGGCTTTGGAGTACCAATCTAACTATGCATCTAAAGTAATTTAGGGATATTTCAAGCCCCTTAAACCTAATTACATGACTATAAAATGTTATTTGGATGTTGAACAACTCTAATTTGCCCTAATCACTATTATGATTGTACCTTATATACCCTAAACCCTAATGCTTAAAGTTTCTAATCCATAAACTCTAAACAATAAATATAAACTCTTTAAACCCTAAAACAATCATTTAAACCCAAATTAACATCATTTATACTAATAATTATCTTTTTTATTGACCCTATGTACCCTAAACCTAAGCCCTAAACAATATACCCTAAATTGTAAACCAAAAACTTTCCCTGTTTACTAATAGATTTAGTCCCATTTAACATCCTTTGTAGTAAAAATTAGGTTCATACATGGCATAGAGTGATTAGACCTTATATACACTCTTAAACCTAAATCCTCCATGCCCTAATCCTTAAACCCTAAAACATAAATTATAATCCATAAAACATAAATTGTAATACCTAATCCCTAATCAATAATCCCTATGCATTAATGCCTTAATCCTTAATCCCTAAACCTTAATCTATATTAAGTATAATGCAATCACATTATTTAATAATGCAATCATGTTATCCTTAATATATAAAACACTTGATTCTCAATGTCAATTTATAACCCCAACCAAGTATTAAGAATGATGTGATTGTGGTATTCTTAATATACACTTCTCAATATGTATGTTGAAGCATAACCTAGTATAACAAATAATGCATCATGTTATGTAATAACATGATCACATTATTATTATTATTATAGACTAAGCTCAATTTTCAACATATATTTTTAACCCAAATCAAAAAAATTATCCCCATAAACATTCTCTACATACTTTTGTGGGACCTATGGTACCTATGTACTTGACCCCAGCTTTGAAAAGTTGTCAATTGTCTTTTATGGGTGATGGATCACTTTTGAGGAAGAGGAAGATATTGAAGAATAAAACACTAGAGGAATTAGAAGATTTGAGAGAGAAAAACAAGATACAAATTTAAAAACTTCATGGTAGACAAGGTATAAACCCTAATCCTAATGATCTAAATGACATAAATGGTAAGCCAATTGACAATAATGAATTAACCAATAATGAAATTAAACATAATGAATTTAATAATGATGAAATTTACCATAATTAAATGAATAATAATGAAATTGACAATAATCAATTAGATAATGTTGAAATTTTACATTCAAAGTTCCAAGTTTTTGATTTTGTTGATGATGAGCCTATATATGATGCTTCACCCCCCATGAATGAATAAAATTTGATGGAAACAAATAATGATGAAATTAACCATTAATAAAATTTCATGGAAATATATAATGAATAAAATGTCATCCCATCTGTAAACAATGAAAGTAATAACAATTTTGAAACACCCTCTCAACAAATTCCACCATTAACAACACCTCCAAGAATTTTGTGTAGAAAATACAAGTATTTAATTGAATTCTATGAAAATATTATAGAACTAATGCATAAAAAAATTCTGATCACAATTCAATAAGACTAGCTCAACAAATTTAGGATGCTTTCTTTCATAATTTGGATTATGATAGTCAAAGATGTCAATTATTTGTTTCATTGATAAAATTTATTAAGATGAGACCTGTGATGTACACATTAGGACTAATAATAGCTAACATGAATGATGAAAATAATGAAATTATTGAAAATATACATGATGCATATCATATTATTGGCCCAAAATCACACATGCAAGATTGTAATGTTACTTAGCATATACTTACAACTTGTGCAGTAAGTGACAAAATAGGGGAAACAATAATGGTTTCAAATACAATCCAAACACTTAATATAAATAGAAAAACATTAGTGAAATCAATTGAAAGACATGAAATACTTAATGAACCTAATGCCAATGAGCTCTAGGCATTCTCTGGTAGACTTCCATGAAAGGACAAGGTTATAGCCAATATTGTCAAAGACTTGCTCAATTTTTGAAAGATAATACAAGAGTTTCACATAAGAGTGAAAAGAAGAGTAGGTTCTTGTAACCGTGAACCGCATCCAAAATATTTATTGGAAATGACTCAAACATAATTGTACTCTAGTTTTTTGGAAAAACATCCACAAATTTCTATTTGTCAAAGATATTTTGAGAGGGCCAAACATTTTTATGTAAAAATAAATCACACATGCACCACTTGTTGTTGTAGGCAACATGTTGAATTTTCAATGCACTATAATGTTTTTCACCATATTCATTGTAATTTACATACTAACAACATTTTATAGGAGTGTGGCATCAAATTTTTGTAAAAATTAGATAGAGAATTTATTTCAACTATCTTTTTCAAAAGATTAGGTGGATAATTATTTTACAATAAATCATGTTTAAATGAAAATTACAACATTTGTGGTGGATTTCCAAAATTTTAAAAATATATATCAATAAAGAGATGATAATTTAAATTGGACAATAATTAGTTGGTTTAAAAAAATATAAATTAGTGACTTATCAATTAAAATATGGTAAATAATTTTAAAGGTGTGAGCTTGTTACAAAAAAGATACCTGTTTCCAAATTTTTGGTCAAATTTAGGGAAAAGATTGTTTATGAGTATGCAAGGCACACACATAGGGATAGATGGTTGTATTAAAATTTAAATATAAGAAAGGATACATTACCACTTGGTTTTATTGTTTCAATACTTGTTTTTCCTAAAAATTACACATTCAAACCCTAAATGGAAGTTCAATCATATTATTACAACTCATCACAAGTTGCCATATTCGTGCATATAACATTCATGCATGAACTTGATAAGTGTATAGTAGTTTATGATCAATATTTTTGTGTTCAAATATATATTCACAGGATATTCAAGTCAGTATTCTATAGGTTCAAAGTGGTGAAACCCAAATTTTAATACTTTGTCTTCAGGCACAGTCAGAAAGAGGCTAACATAGTCAGTTTAAAGTGTCATTATAAATAGTTAAAAGATGAGTACATGATAGAGTAGATATATGAAATGAATTTAAAAACTTTTAAAGTTTAAATAATATTGAGAAAATTCAAAATACATGGGAAGACTATATACAACCCAATTAGTGACAATTCCGAGTTTGCACAGTCATAAAGAAAGACCATATATAGTTCTTGGAAATAGAGTTAAGGATTTAAGGTAATGTTGATGTTGTGGCATTTTTTTTTTCCATGTGTGATTATTTTAATTTATCTAAAATGAAGGTAAAGTATCTTAAAGGTTTATTTTGTCTTATTTTTTGACATATTCATGTTGGAGGGGTACAAAAATTCTATAAAACTACATGTTGAGAGTGATTAAGTATTGATAAAGTAAAAATTTTATTTTGAGAAGATGCATGGGGTAAGTTCAAATCCATTTAAAATATTATAATATTTGATAAGGGTCAAAATGTCATTATAGATCATTTATTATCCTCTCAGGTAGGTGCAAGACTGAGACAACATAAGTTAAGGTTAGAAACTAGAAAATGAGATAACAAGTGATTTAACTAATGAAAAGTCATTAAATTTTGTGGACAAGTGTATTTATGTAGGAGGAAGAGTATTTTGAATTTTTAAATTTTATTTTAGCACATATGGTATGGTTTCATAGTCAGTAGCCTTTAATTAGGCCTAGGAAACCTAATTAGTCTTGAGGGGTGTTGAGTTAGGTGTTCTCCAAAGAGAGTTAAATTATGAAATTCCCTACATGAACTATGTGATGTAAAAGGGTATCTGAATGTGGGTTTGGTTTGGTTAGGATATTTTTAATTTACTTAGAACAAGGAGGTTTGCCTAAAAAAATGGTTAGTAGAAGGAAGGTGGCAAAGAGGAAAGAAGAGTTAAGTGAAGAGTTGAAGCTTGGGGATTGTGTGGAATGGTTGGATGCATGAAATGAGATGTAATTTAGTAGGTAGATTCTATAATGATTATTGTGGAAGGAAAAAATCAAACTAGGATGCATACCTATGAAAACACATAATAAGATTGTAAAGAATAGAGCAAGGATAAAGAGAGAGAACATGAAAATAGAGTATGAATTGAGGAGGTTGATGTTAAAAGGAAATATTATAGAGGTAGTTGATTAGTAAAATTATTTCAAGTAGAGAAGGAGGATTAAGTGAATACAATGAGGATTAAGAGTTATTGAGTAAGAGTGAACAAGAAAGACCTATTAAATTCAAAGTGATCAAAGAGATAAAGAGGTTGAAGATATAAGACAAAGAAGGACAAGAGAATATTAGAGCTAGGTATTTGGTAGAGGCAAGTGTATGTTTCCATCCATATCAGGGAGTCTTTTTAGAACATATTCATCAAGATACTTGATAGATAAATTTAACTTATACTTACAAGGAAAATATACATAGACTAAATGTACATAGAGCATAGGATTAGCTAAAATTTTTACCTTTGTATAAGTAAAAGGTGTTGTCTTAACAAAGACAGATGTAGTAGTGGATGGGCTAGTAGATGGTGTAGACACCGCAAACGTGTCTGCACCTTGGTCCTCCCCCTTGTTCGTCTTAAACCCCTAACCCTTGGCCTTGGCCCCCTTTCCACCCTACCCTTGCCACCTTGGATCCTCCCTCGAATCCCTCCACCTTCCCCCTAGCATTTATTAGGCCAAATCCCTTCATTATCTTCCCCTCACACCCATTTTGGCATCCTCATGACCGTTCTTCCCACACCCCCTCGCTCGGTGGCGTGCAAGAATGGGCAGAGGCTATTTTTAGCCTCTGTCCCCATTCTGCGACCGCCGACGTCGGCGACCCTTCGGCCGACGTCGGCGAAACTACCGGCGTCGGCATCCTTCATTACCCCTTTCTGCATCCGTTACCCCCCTGGACCCTTGAGCTCGAAAACGGACTTCTCTTGGCGCTTTAGCTTTCGTCTCTCCTCTGTCTTGACCTCGTGCAACAGCAGCAACAGGTGAAAAGGCTCTGGATCAGGTATTCTCTTCTTGCAACAAGTCTTCCGTGGCTCCAACAACAGCACCTCCTTTCTTCAGTCAGCAAAAAGGTAAGCAAAGTCTGGTTTTTTCATTTCATTTATTTAGTTTTCAGTAATCTATCCTATCTATTGTCCTCTGCTCCCTCTGTTCTTCCCCTTGAGAGGCTGCAAAGCCTTCTCAGGTCCTGTCCTCTGTGTCTCTTCCTCTTCCCCATCCCCCTGTCAACAAAGACTTTGTATAAGGCACCCTACCAGAGCTAGACCACTCCCCAGTCCATCTAAATTTGTCCCCAGACTCTGTCTCGACCCTCTTAACATCCCAGACCCGTCCACAGTCCAAAAAGCAACTCAGACCCGACTACAGGCCATAACCCTGACCGACGCCGGTCACTACCCCAACCGACGTCGGCAGGATAGCCGACGTCGGCAGATCAGATAACCGACGCCAGCAACATTTCTGACCTCGGCGACTGTCTTCAGCCCAACAGCTCCTTCAGGTAATCATTTTGGTTTTTTCTTTCCTTTCTAATTTCTTTGTCACTTCTGTATTTTGGCATTCTATCTTTTTATCAGTCACTTATCTTATCAAATAGTGGGTTGACCTCCCTTAAGGAAGTTTTTACACTTCCGGGAACAAGCTTTTGCTTGGCAACCCACTGCCTATCTATCTAACATTTTCTTGTCCAAGTTTCCTTTTTTCTTGCAGGTGTCATTCCTCCACAGCCAAAGAGGAGTGCCCACAAGCGTCTGGATTTACGGTGCGCAGTCTACATCCAGGTACTTCCCATGCCTCATCCATTACTTTTTAGTTTCTTCTTTCTCTTAGATCTAAAAGTGAATTTTGAGTGGAAACATTCTGGCACGCTCGGTGGGACCCTAGGTTCCTCCTGGGTTCCTTTTCCTTTTCATTCATTTAGGTGCATTTAGGCTCCTTCCCTCTTGTCTCTTTCTTCTATTCCGAATGACACTATAAGCGGAACTAAAACGAATCCTTCTTCTCTTTCTTCCTTGCATTCTAGACTAGTCTAAACATCATACTCTTGACCCTTTCTCAAAACTTGTCTGCATCACAACATCACATTTCGACTTGGGCATTAAAACATATTGCACTTTCATTTCTGCTTGTGCTTGCATTAGTCCACATCTAGTAACTTAAACGCATATTGAATAAATCTAGACACTTGATGTTACACTACCGAACCACATGCACAAAACGAACATATAACTTACCTGAGACAAGGCCCGACTGGGATTTCATCCCCCAGCGGATACCTTACCCATCCCGGTGACCCTACTTGGATTTCATCACCAAGGGGGAAGCCCACTCCGTTCTCTGGCGGAGTCTAAACTCTAGTCGAGGTATATCTTGGCTAAGCGAGACCAGCTAACCACTGGAATTGTGAAGTGAGGGGAGCTTGCTCCTTAGCACCAGGCCATGTACCAGACCCTAACACAGATTTTTGAGCACCTAAAACAACACCTGAAACCATCTTTAGACTACCTTCTTCTAGGACCCTTCTTGCAGCCAATTTCCGCAAACATTCATCTAAGGCATAAGCCACAATTTCTAAGGTTAATTCCTAGGATTTATCGCTTAGGCTTGTGTGTCTCTCTCTGTTTTCCTCTTCTCATCTGTTTGTTTGAGTGAGTGAGGACGCTTTCTTCATTGTTTTCCAAGAACCTTTTGGTTCTCTGGAAAACACAGTCCCCGACATCGGTTCTGCCACCGACGTCGGCTTCCCCTGTCATCGGCATCGGTTCTAATACCGACGTCAGCTTCATCTATCACCGGCATCGGTTATCTGACCGACGTCGGCCATCTTTTTAACTGACATTGGTTTTTAAACCGACGTCGGTCTCTATCACTGTCCTTTTTCTTCAAAACTAGCAGCCTGAAACCTGTCCTCTCTCTGCCAAAGACTCCATTCTAAGTTTCTGGAACTGCAAAAACATAGTTTCTGGAACCAGGTCTCTCTTCTTAACCACTTTAGCCAACAGCCACTTCCGTCCACCCCGTCCGTGACCAAGCCTCCAATGGAGTTCAACTCGGAGATCGAAAGAACTCCCATTCGTCCAACCCCGCCACAGACTCCCATTGTCCAAGAAGGGGACCAAGATTTCGAACGATTCTTGGACCTCAACGTCAAGGCCTTGCAACATTATCTCGCGCATAGCTGCACGCGAGACTCCTTGGGCAATCCAATCTATGGAATGCCAACCTCTCTTGCCACGACTACGGCTGTATCGACAACATCCATGGTTCAACCTTCAGACACTTGACCCGTCGCTTCGACCACCGACCAGACTCAGACTTTGACCAATCCTCCAGGTGTGGCCTCCCCCTCTATCATTAGGCCCACTTCCACCGGGGTTCCAGCCCCCTGTCAACTTTAACCTGCTCAACCGCTATCCACTCCTTTTCAAAACCTTATCGTCTCTATTCTGCCTACCCTGGCCCCTATCAACACCAGGGTGACTTCTTATCCATTGGCCCCCGTTACCACAGTTCAACCTCTCGTGGCAACATCAGGCCTAGCTATGTCTTCTACTCAACCACCTTTAGCATCCACCTCTGCCCCTGCGATTAGTCATCCGTACATTGTACAACCGACTATGTCGCACGCCTCCCCTAATCTCTTCCAAGCACCCTACAACTTAGGGGGCGTGCAACCCGTCAATCCATCGGTAGACATCATCAAAATGCTGATGGACAAGATGACCAGTCTTGAGACCTCTGTTTTCGGCTCGCGCAACACTCTTTCATATGAGCAAATCTACAACGAGCCCATCCATCCTTCCGTCCCTATTCGACCATACCCTAACCATTGGGAGCTTCCTAAATTCTCTCGCTTTCATAGCAAGGAAGACCCACAACAACATCTACGGGCATTCAGACATGCCTGTTACCTTATTGCCCATGATGATGCGTTACTTTTACGCACGTTTCCTATGTCACTTTCTGGCCCTGCCCTTGACTGGTATAGTTCTCTTGCCAGACACTCTATCTTCTCATTCATCCAACTCGCCCAATTATTTCTCGACCATTTCTCTATTAACATTACTAAACAAGTCTCTATCACAGACCTCTACTCCATCAGGCAATTTGACGATGAATCTATAGTCAATTTTGTCGCTCGTTGGAGAGGCTTGATTAACCAGCTCTCCTTCTCCCTGCCTCAACCCGAGCTCATCGAGCTCTTTTCTCGAGCATGTGCCAACCACATCTCTTCTACCTTGCAGATTCAGACATTCTGCACTTTTGACAAAGCTTTCATCATGGCTTGAAAGCTCGAACTCCGTGCCCTTGAAGAAGACAAGGTCAAATTGCGTAATACCAACGCAAAATCTACTGACCATTCTTCTTTCAGACCTTCTTCTTCTGCCAACTCCAAGTCCAAAGGAGTGGCCAACACTGTGGTCGTTAGATCACCATCCTCAACAACAATGAATTATTCCCAACCTTCGACATCTTCCAGCATTACCAAACAATTCCAACAATGGTATATCCAGCGTTCTTACACTCCACTTGGAGAACCATACGCTTCCGTTTTGGAAAAACTTCTCAAGCAGGGGGTCCTCAATCTCCCTCCAATCTGACCGCCTCAATTTGACCCCTCTAAAGCCCTCCCTACATGGTATAGAGAGGCCGACTTCTGCCACTTTCACCACGTCCAAGGCCATGACATTGACAACTGCCGAACTTTCAAAAACATCGTCCAAGACATGATCGACAAGGGGGATCTTATTTTAGATAACCCGAATGCCCCACCCAATCAACATATCGACATCTTCAAACACCCTTTCCCAAATCATCCGCCTACTCAAAACAACGTCCAAACCATAACCCAAGATCCTCATGACCATGACATTCACACGATTAACACTATCTTACCTCTTGTCTCTGACCAATCTCTTTCACAGGCAGAAGAGTCTTCTCCTATTCGTCTATCACAAGATGAAGAGCCCTCTTCTCCTATTAGTCCTCCATCCATTTCTCCTATATTGGGGGATGCCTTGGCCACACCTACACCATTAGCCCCACCTTCATCCAATGACCATA
This sequence comes from Torreya grandis, assembly GCA_037957365.1. Classification (NCBI taxonomy): domain Eukaryota; kingdom Viridiplantae; phylum Streptophyta; class Pinopsida; order Cupressales; family Taxaceae; genus Torreya; species Torreya grandis. Next base: position 1,454,928 of record JARHVA010001639.1, read on the forward strand.
CCTTGCCTACTCCTCAAGCACAAGCAGAAGGCACAATCATCCCTGCCTCCTGCCATCTGGAGGAGCCACACTCTCCTATTTCTTCTCTACCAAGAGAAGACCCAGTCTCTTTACCCATTTCAATCGAGGAAGACCCAATCACGGTTTCCTCTTGCCCTTTGCCTGAGATTGTCACATCTCACTCACCTTCGTCCACATCCAAACCCAAACCCACATCTAACCTTGCCCCACACAATAGTGGCCCCCGACCCAAACACACGAAAGCTACTAGACCACATCGGAGAATTTCTCCTCCACCTTCATCATTGCCTTCAATCTTAGGCCTGCATCCGTCCACTTTAATAAGAATACTGCCTACTCCCATCCTTCACAGAGGCACGTCTCCTCCATTACTTCCTCAACCCCTCAAACATATATCTCCCTCGAACCATCGACCAATGTCTCTTACACCTCTCAAACCAACGTCATCGACCCTCACTGCAATAAAATATCCAGACCCGTTAGCAGGTTCTTATACCTTACTGTTACAGCAATTGTTGCAGTCATCTCGCCTCAACCTCCCGCCTCTCAGACCATATCAATCTCTCAGACCTAAACCACCTTGGTTCGATGACACTCGCATTTGTGCGTATCATCGCACGCCTGGGCACGACACGGAGCATTGTCATTCCCTCAAGGTTGCCATTCGCCAATGTCTGGCGAATGACACCCTTCTTCTCGACCACGTCATCAACAAACCTTCAACTCCGCCCCATTCATCAGCTCCCGGATCAAGGCCATCTTGGTTCGACAACTCTAAATTTTGAAACTATCATCACACTCCGGGACATGACACTGAGCATTGTTGTGCTCTCAAAGCTGTCATTCGTCAACAACGGAGAAATCCTTTCCTTCTCACCAAGGACCCTCTTAACCACCTCTTCGACAAAACATCAACCCCGACCCATGCCTCTCCAACCTCATCGCCTAAATCAGGATCTCCACGACAGATTATGGTCCCTTTACCGCCTTTGACCCCGTTATTTGACATTAACACAGTCCATTTAATCACCAAGCCTCAGTCAACCTTGACTAATCTATCCAACATTCTCCCTAAGCGACTGGGGGGATCCAGCCTTATCTTAACTTCGATCAAACATTCAACCAAACCTCGACCAAGTCTCAACCAACCCTCGACCATGACATCGACCAAACCTTTGACCCAACCTTCGACAAACTTTAACCAAACATTTTACCACACTTCAACCAACTCTCGACCAATAAACAATCAAATATCATTCAACCAATCCTTTTTATCTAAAATATTCAACCAGTCTCGACCAATCAACAACCATATCAGTCAACTTCACATCCACCATCAACGTCTGACCAATCTGGAAAGAGCCAAATGGGGCAAATCCGCTCCTAATTGACTCAGACCTTAACGCACTAGCATGGCCCAGGGACTTATCAGACCTTGAGCCCCCCTTTCTGTCTTGCATCTTCAACCTTTCTTCTGCTAGTCGAGTACTCGTCTACTTGACACATAACTTGAGCTCGTCCCTTGAGCAATCCTCGTCCTCCTAATCCTCATTCCTTTCAACCCTATTTCCCTTTAACAAAGTCCTCTACAACCCTTTTATGATGCATGGATGCTTTGTCCTAATAAAAGGAGCGTCCTTGAACTTTTACAACCTTGTCCATGACTCTAATCAAAAAAAAATATATATATCAAGATGTCAAAACATATCCATGGTCATAAAATCAAGTCAAAATCAAAAAGACAGACTGCTCCCTTGAAGGACAGCTATACTATCATTGCTGTATTACTAGACTGATCCCTCGAAGGACAGCTAAGCCAACTTATCAAACATTATTAAGCAAAAATATAGACCACTCCCTCGAAGGATGGCTATGACTAAATCTTGCTACAAACAACAACCTTTCTTAGAAGCTTCCCGCATTGATCAGCTTCGCAACATGACCACTACATCAAAAGACATCTCTATGTAGGCTTCCCGCATCGATCAGCCTGCACCAAAAAAAAAAAAAAAAAAAAAAAAACCGAGTCATGGACTTGGCTTGTACTTGTCTCAGGGTCTCCTATAAAAAGGGGCAAGGTTATTCCTGCTCTTAGACTGGGTTACCCTATCCTCCTCCTATCACTGGCTCAAGGGACTTCGAGCTCACTTTAATGTCAAAGTGATTCGATTACCGTTCTAACTTAACACTGGTCAACGACGTAATGCATGAATGGGGCTTTTGTTCTAATAACCCCTATCTATGCTTCCTTTTTGGTCCTTGTCAATGAAAGAGCGATTTGCCTTTCATCTTTTCTCTTCACTTTGGTCACATTTAACCGCATCAATCGGCGACTCATCTCAAACCCAGCCATTTTCATCATTTTCAGTTAGCATCATCCTAGACCATTTCACATAGTTTCTATGGACACCAATACACATGGAAACTACCGACTAGACCCAATTTATGTTAAGCATAAACCAATACTTGCTGAAGCATAAATAGACTTCTATTCATTCTTAGCATACATCCATCGCGACTATGGAAACTTGCTAGGGATGAAAGACTCTCAACCAATTCTACAGAATACACCATCTGTAGCATCATTTTATCCTCATCTTACCCTCGTCATTTCAACACATGACCAATCTCATCATCAACCAATCTTCTCAATTTGTCCAAACTACATTGGTCTGAGGCCCTATGACCAGGGCTATGTAGGCAGCACTCAGATAACACATCTTCTGAGGTTAGCTCGACCACCCCCGTTTGTTCGTCTCTATGATGGACAAACCCTCTCTTCTTTGACTCTTATCACAACCAACTTCGACAACTTTGACCAAGACCAATCATTTTCTTTGTCCAAGACCAATCATTTTCTTTGACCAAGACCAATCATTGACTTTGACCAAGACCAATCAATCCCTCTGACCCTCCCTCCCTTTTAGGGAGAACTACATCGGCCTGAGGCCCCTACCACAGGGGCTATGTAGGCAGCACTCAGTTGACATGGGGTCTTCTGGGGTTAGCTCAGCCACATCCTTTCGTCCATCCATCCTCTTGACCAATGACCATCTTTTGACCTTTGACCACTTCCAAGACAATGTTGCCTTGGTTGTTTTTGCGTGTGTGCTACCTCACGGCTGGTTAGCAAAATTGTTCGCAGACTATTTTTGACCCTTCGCAAGTATAGGATCGCGAGCCAGTTGATCCCTGCTACTTGTGGCTTTCTCGTGTTTCTGGGAGCACTTCTTGAGCCCTGGATACCTGGAACACGATGACCATTTAGAGCTTTAGCTTAAATTGAGTGACCCGATCAGCAGATGACTAAATGCTGGGGCCCAGTTACTTCAATTTTGGCACTCCTTGACCCTCGACATGCGACAATTTGACCTGACCCTCTCGTGAAGTGGACTACGCGCAATCACGACTATGGCAGCGTTTTCACTCACTCTCTTATATCCTTTTCTCTGTCAAATCGACACTCGATCTTCGATTCCCTTCTCTCGACTATCGCTTTGAGGGGGGAACACCTCATCCTTTTTCTGGGGCAACCAACTCCTATTTTTGTCTTGCAGTTCGTTTAGAACAACCAACAAGACAAAAAGGGGCAAATGTAGACACCGCAAACGTGTCTGCACCTTGGTCCTCCCCCTTGTTCGTCTTAAACCCCTAACCCTTGGCCTTGGCCCCCTTTCCACCCTACCCTTGCCACCTTGGATCCTCCCTCGAATCCCTCCACCTTCCCCCTAGCATTTATTAGGCCAAATCCCTTCATTATCTTCCCCTCACGCCCATTTTGGCATCCTCGTGACCGTTCTTCCCACACCCCCTCGCTCGGCGGCGTGCAAGAATGGGCAGAGGCTATTTTTAGCCTCTGTCCCCATTCTGTGACCGCCGACGTCGGCGACCCTTCGGCCGACGTCGGCGAAACTACCGGCGTCGGCATCCTTCATTACCCCTTTCTGCATCCGTTACCCCCCTGGACCCTTGAGCTCAAAAACAGACTTCTCTTGGCGCTTTAGCTTTTGTCTCTCCTCTGTCTTGACCTCGTGCAACAGCAGCAATAGGTGAAAAGGCTCTGGATCAGGTATTCTCTTCTTGCAACAAGTCTTCCGTGGCTCCAACAACAGCACCTCCTTTCTTCAGTCAGCAAAAAGGTAAGCAAAGTCTAGTTTTTTCATTTCATTTATTTAGTTTTCAGTAATCTATCATATCTATTGTCCTCTGCTCCCTCTGTTCTTCCCCCTGAGAGGCTGCAAAGCCTTCTCAGGTCCTGTCCTCTGTGTCTCTTCCTCTTCCCCATCCCCCTGTCAACAAAGACTTTGTATAAGGCACCCTACCAGAGCTAGACCACTCCCCAGTCCATCTAAATTTGTCCCCGGACTCTGTCTCGACCCTCTTAACATCCCAGACCCGTCCACAGTCCAGAAAGTAACTCAGACCCGACTACAGGCCATAACCCCGACCGATGCCGGTCACTACCCCAACCGACGTCGGCAGGATAGCCGACGCCGGCGGATCAGATAACCGACGCCGGCAACATTTCCGACCTCGGCGACTGTCTTCAGCCCAACAGCTCCTTCAGGTAATCATTTTGGTTTTTTCTTTCCTTTCTAATTTCTTTGTCACTTCTGTATTTTGGCATTCTGTCTTTTTATCAGTCACTTATCTTATCAAATAGTGGGTTGACCTCCCTTAAGGAAGTTTTTACACTTCCGGGAACAAGCTTTTGCTTGGCAACCCACTGCCTATCTATCTAACATTTTCTTGTCCAAGTTTCCTTTTTTCTTGCAGGTGTCATTCCTCCACAGCCAAAGAGGAGTGCCCACAAGCGTCTGGATTTACGGTGCGCAGTCTACATCCAAGTACTTCCCATGCCTCGTCCATTACTTTTTAGTTTCTTCTTTCTCTTAGATCTAAAAGCAAATTTTGAGTGGAAACAGATGTATCCAAATATGTAAACAATATTTGCATCAAATCGAATGCTACAAATGTTGATTGTGATGATGAAGGCACTGTCACCTCTTGTGACATATATATTATTTAATTTTTATATCAATTAATTGTTAGATAAATTAAATTTGCAAATATAACTTAAATTTAACATGACATTTATATAAGATATACCTATAACTATGTATTGGTTGATGTCTACACACCAAACGTGCATGCCAAAAACTCATCACTCATTAAAATGTTATCCAATCCCTCTAAACCACTAGCACCATCATCATTAGAAGGTCTAGTACACATAACTCCATAAGAACTACAAGGGTGGGGTCAGGTATGCACACAGGTGGTGAATATCTAGCATCAATCTATGAGATCCCACTCCTATGCTAACAAGTGTATTAGTGAGCAAACTAAGAGCACACAGAGTGTTGATCTCCATAACCTATTTAACTACAGAGGGGATCTTGGGCTCAAGTGGATTTTAGATATGGATCCTCATAGGTCGATTAGGTAAATGAAATACACCTAGTTGATCTTGTGTACATCCATTCCCTCAGTCTTGAAACTCAATTAAAATTAAAATAATTTAGAATCTCATTGAGTACAAACTCATAGTAGAGTTTCTTCAAAAAATATAATGGAACCTCATGGTTGTTACATGGTGGATAATCAAACACCATCCACCACTAATCCCAAAAATTGGTTATGACTAAGTTATGTTGGAAATGATGGATTGGGAAATGTTTAGTGGTTAAGGTAAATGGGCATTGATTTTTGGGTCAATGAATAAGGTGAAAATGGATGATTTTTATATTTCTTTGTTCTTGACCTCAAGTATTGATAATTTGTCAACATACTAAGCTCTACAACTATCCCTATATGAAGTCCATATATCAATTTGACTTGTTATAGAGTCAATTTGACCTAATAATGTCTCTAGGTAATTAGCTAGATGGGTGTGGTGGGGGTTGGTGGAAGTGGGATCCCTCATTCTCCCAATTAATTCTTTAATTTCAATTTTATTTCCCACAATATTGTCAATTAGAATCTCCTGACTACTTGGGGGATTTTTTGGAACTATATGAGGGTTAGGTGGAGGGATAGGAGAAGGAACAAGAGGGTTTTGTGGAGTGTTAGGTGAAGGCTTAGGAGGAGGAACAAGAGGGTTCTATGGAGGGTTAGGAGGTTTAATAAGACATGTTGTTAAAAACAAACAAATTACAACTAAAAATTAGGTTAAATAATAAAAAATTAGGGTTAACAAGTTTAGATTTTTATCACTTACCTCTTCCATAGGGTAGAATCATTTATTAATGGCTTCCTGGGATTGATTTAGAGGCTTACTCTCAAGATTTTGTCTCTCTCACATAAAATGTAATTTTAGAAGGTGAGGATAGTAAAGGAAAATTGAATGTAAAATAACAAATTTGTATTCAGGTTTCAGTTTTTATTTTTTTGTAACACAGGTAACGTGATCATTTTAATAACATAATCACTTTATTGAAAACAACAATAACGTGATCATGTTATTGTTTAACATAACATGATCACATTATTTAATAATGTGATCATGTTATGGCTTGATAATTATAGAGCCATAATTTAAGTAACAAATTACATTTATTAAATAACATGATTGTAGTATTTATTAATGTGATCATGTTACCTAAAATGTCCATGGAATTATTCCCCAACTCTGTGAACTTACCCAAAATATTAAATCTAATTTTCTAGGTGAATCATGCATGTGGAGGCTAATACAAATACATCAACCATATCCTTACTTTCCCCAAGACATTAGTGGAATTGGAAAGATATATTCCACTAAAAATTGACTAATTAGATATAATTTTGGTCAAAATATAGTGAGCTCAACAAAAAAATATGAATTTTATGTTATCATATCACGTGTCTTAAAATAGTTTTAATACAAGCTAGCTCATGATTCATAATACAAGGATATCACTTTTAATTAAATTTCATTATCATCATTGTTCATTGAACTTGTAGATGTTTCATCCATTATTCAACACATATATATTAGCATTCTATAATTCTAAAAAAATAGAACCACCATTTGATGGATTTGAAAATAAATTTTCTAATTGTATGGAAAAACCACCCTCATAATTTATGCCTATACTTCCTAATATATGATTAAAAAAATAAAAGAGATACAAAGCTAATTTTCATCAGTAAATTAAGTAAGACCATATGCCAAGGCTTGGCCAAAACTTGCATTGTGGCCCATAGATGTATACAACACAAAAGGATTGTTGGTTATGAAATTTCCTACAGGTGCAACCATGTTCAATAAACCCCATATTAAATACATTAAAATGCATGATTATGTACATTTGATGCTTTATCATTTTGATATATTTGGTATCCATATAAGATTTAAATATTTTTTTCTTAATTTATGTTTTACCATTAGACAAGGAAAAATGTTATTTTTATAGAAAAAATATTGAAGATAACTTCCCAACAACTATTGTATACTTTTTTCAACACATACATGACTTTCTCAATGATAAAATACAAAAAACTTAATGCATCTTGGATCAAAATTGAAAGGGACAAGATCATATTGGATAAAATGTATTTAAAAACTAACATACACAATCATGCAACTAGTTTATCCTACTTTATTCTTCATGCTCAAAGCTACCAATAGAAAAAATGACTTGAATTGAAAAAACTATGCCTTATAAACTCCAAAAAATATAAGATCAAGATTATCATTTAAAGCTTCAAAATATCATATCAAATATGCATTTCACATCTCTCTTATTCATCATAGATTCACAATCTTTTGTGATAAAGTGTTGTAAAAATATTCAAGCATAAGATTATTGGTATAGATACATAACAACCACCTTTGCCTTTTATTATATTTTGAAAACTACCTAATTTTCCTCAAAATTATTTACTAAGATGTTGCTTCTAGATATGAATGGAAACATATAAGTTCCAAACATATTCATGGTTTCCTTTGGCTTAAAAATGAACCCAATATTAACACATTGGATTGGGATAATTAACTTTTGTTAATGTTGTAAAAGAATATGTTATTTATTATGTATTATTTTACAATCCATGTTTCATTCCATTCTCGATGGCTTGTGTTTTTTAGCATAACTATAATATTTGAAATTGATCCTCTTGTAGACTATGAATAACTTATGAATCATGCTCAAAGGCATACTAAATGTAGTAAAGAAACATGATTGAGAAAGAAAGTAACATCCGTTAAAGGTTGGTATAATTCCCCTGGGGAATTATATACTAAAATAATGGAATGACAAAATACATTCCTTTACGTAATGATGATTGGTAAACATCCATAATATGGACATGCTTTCCATTTGGAGATAAACTATGGAATCCAACATATTCTCACCCACCATGTTGTGTTGAAATATATTGCTAGGTATTCATTAAAAGTGGAGAAATATTCAAAAAATTATCACCATATGTTATCAATAATTTTAGAGGGTGTAGATTCATATGAACCATACCCAATTTCATTCAAGAGGCTTTTGACTAATAGTGTTATAAATCATGATAAAAATATACATGAAACTTTCCATATGTTACAAAAATTCCCCATTGTTATATGTAATTGGTGATTTTTTTCATTAAATGTTGGAAAGATGGGTTTATGTCATGTCTCCCTAACTACAACTAATTTACTGAAAATTTCAACCTTCGTTGATGAATTATTGACCTAACATTATTCACCATAATTATGATCACTTATTGAAGCTATAATATCATGGTCCTATGAAAACATCATTATTTTTAAAAATGTAAAAAGAGATAAGTATCAACTATTGTTCATGTCTATCCTCGGTACTTTTTGATCCCACTAAAATATTTAAATTCTTATGGAACATTTTTTGGAGTGTGATCCACTTATAAAAACCATTTTAGAACATCATTTTAGAGATTGGAGGCTCCACTAAATAAATTATTGAAAATTCAGAATGCATGTGGAATTCATATCATCCATGGCATGTTTATTGTATACCTTTCAAGAATGAATAAAATTTATATGAATACCTTTTAAATGATTTCATCCTTGACCATGGATCCAAACAACTTGGTGAATGGTAAATATTTTCCAAACTTTACCCTATAAATGATATAAAAAATTAAATTTGATATGCTTATCCATCATGATTTTGACATTTATCATAATTTTAATAGTAATAATGTGTCCCCATTCTTTCAAGAAACAACTATCTCTTTTATAGATATTGATCCAACAAGCCATCAAATCTCTCAATTTCATTTTTTTGTCTTCACCACTCCTAATACCTTGTTTGCAGAACCATAACTTACAGTTAACATTATTTTTCACCACTTCACTTAATGGGATATAATGAATCCATTGAAAATAATTTTGCAAGGGCCTAATGGTACAAGTAAATTATCATATCTTATCAACAAAATCAATCTTACATTGACTTCACATGCATGTTATAACAACTCTCCATTATTATTTCTCACTCCAACTTATGTTGCAACCTTTAAAATTAATGATTATAAAATACATGGAAGCCTCCATATATTTATAAAGGAAGTGAAACCACTTAAAAGACAAACACTTTCAACTCTCCAAAAATATTTGAAACATATCCACTACAATCTCATTAAATAAATGAGCTTCATAAGTAAAAAATTATTGACACATATTGACTAGTATTTACATGAGGCTTTCCTCTAGCATAAGTTTGTGGTTTTAGGTAAAAGATCATTCATTATCTTCAGTGACCTAGGATAACTTTCTATCATGCAAGACTTACCAATTTTATGTAGGAATATCATATGGTCTAACCCTTTGGAAAATCTTTAACACTACAATCATATTGCACACAAATTTTCATTAACAAGGTTTTGACCCATGCCAAGTGTATTTTCATAACCTCTTATTGAATATTATAAATGTTGAACTAAAAATTGATTAAATTAGGATATACTAATCTCTCAAATGTATGCATCATTATCTCAAAAATAAAAAGTTGTATTTCATTCTTAAAAACATTTAGTAAATATTATTGATGCTATCTTTGGTAAGCTTCATGGGATCTTGATTTAGAGAGGCTTATTTGTTGTGGATTTACCTTTTATTTATGATTTTTCTCATTTTTGAATACTTGGGATGCATAATATTTATCGTTCAGTGAGTGGAAAAGGGGATGGCCACATGGTTTTAGGGGTTGTGTATTTTGAGTACAGGCTTTGGGATTTTTCACTATGGATGCAGGACCACATGAGGGATGGTGGTTGTTATTAGGTTATATAAAAATATTTTTTATGTCCTTGTTCTCATATTTTCATTCCACTCTATGGAAAATAATATCCTATAGCCTTCACAATTTCTTATATCTTATAGATTAAGTACCAATATGTGGTTGTTACATGTGCACCACAATGGACACCCATTTTATTAGATAGGTAAAAAAAATTATGAAATAGACCTTATTATATTAATTTATATAATAAATATATAATATTATTCACAAAAATAAGGAAATTAGTAAGAGAGCAAGCCACAAAGTCACCAAACTAGGTAAATCTTAGGAACAAAATAATAAATGACTAGGTTAAGCCTAGAAAATATTTATTACATAAAAAAGAAACCACCAAAATACTAAGCATCCATGTAAAAAATACTAATAGAAGGCAGGTATTTATCATGGGGATCAACCTATCCAAATCCTAACAAGTCATTCCTACAATAAATAGGGTCCCAACCAAAATTGGTCATGGTATGATCACCTTCCTATTGAAAATATTCATCTTGATTAGAGTAGAAAGGATAAATCACCAATGTAAGCCTTGGAAAAAATTTATTAGGTGGAAATTTCCAATCACCTTGTATATCCCTAGTGGATAATTAAATATGTGTTTCCACATAAGAGGTGGATAACCCCATCCCTAAGTGCATGGAGGAGGTGATGGAAGAGATACCCACTCTCTATGTGGAGTTTGTGGGAGGATAATGGTAATGCTGAGGAGATCCTTAGGCCTAATTGCAAGAGTGATGATGATATAAACTACAATGGTACCCTCCCAATGGAGTGCCATTACCACCACTTGAAAAAAACTTCTTGGGAGGGTAATGTGAAACATGAGCCACATTACATATAACATCACCCCAATGTCTAAGCAAGGTCTGAAGATGCTCGAGCTCAATAGTAATTTTATTAATCTGAACTTTAATCTATAAGAGAAAATTATATAACTATAAATTTTTTATAAATATAAAATTGAAAATCAATAAAAAAATTAGAAAATAAAGATGAATTTATTTCTTCCCATATCTAAAACAAAATTTTTACTCCAAAAGTATGTCAAATTTGTGTTTACTTCAATGGCATCCTATGATTATCATTGAGGAGGATATGATTCCAATCGAAAGGTTATAGATGAAAAGGGTTGAAGAAATAATGGATCTAATTCCATTCATTTTGGGCCTTAGATTAAAATCAAAATAAGTGCATAACTTCTTGAAAATTAGTCATGATAGATGAACCACCCATGATTGCACCAAACATCTCCAAACCAGTAATCCTTGATGGAACAAACACCAAGCAAGTAAGTTAGCTTGGGTTTAATACAATAAGTCCAAATAGATTGGAAACATCTACCCAAAGTAGATAAGGAGAACCAAACATCCCATATGGTATTGAGTTTTTGAACCATTGGAAGATGAAAAGACAACCATTCATAGCCCTTACGAGTGGTGTAATTTTGAGAAGGGGTGTCAACATACCATTTCCAGCCCTTCCACCAAAGATGAGAATAGGTCATTATGATTTTGTGTATCATATCTATTAAAAACCAATAATTTTGTCCTCAAAATATTCATTATCTATAGAGGATAGTTTATATTTAGATTTCACATCCACGCATAGGAGCTAAGATTGAGACTGTTTGCAAAATAATTATTTCACAGTAGTAATTCTTCTTCTAAAAAACTCTAAGGAATGACTCCAAAGAAATTTTGTAATAAGAACAACATGAAAATTGATAATATGGGGCCACCATAAGGAGTGTAACTAGTTGATATAAATACCACCTCTAATCTATTTCCATTCCAAAATAATTAGGGCTTAACCTTTTCCCAAGATTTCCAAATGCTTTTAACCACAAAGGAACCAATAATTTTCACAGTGGTAGAGAGAGTGAGAATGTTATAAAATCCTAAACCCTTCCAAGTATAATGAATATGAGGATTATCTTTATAGATATAATGTTATAGTAAGACTTTTGATTCCTCATTCCCCTTAATGGCATGCATAATCCATTTGGCACATAGAATCAAATGTTGAAACAAAATGAATGCTTCCAAGATACCTTATGGAAACCTTTGTCGATAGAGGAGATGGCCCAAATAAAATATTTGAGAATATTTTCAATTTTTTGAATAACTTTATTAGAAGGAACCCAACAAGAAGCTTAATAAACATGATTAATTGTAAGCACCTTAGAGAAAACTTGAAACTCCCCAGCTATAGATACATGCTTAGTTATCTAATAAGAAAGATTTTTTGTAACTCGATCCACCACATATTATTAAAATACAAAAGGGGAAGATTGTAATATAAATAGAGTGCCGATAAATTAAAAAATGTCATCATGTTGAAGTCATTTCCAATCATACTAACTCACCTAGGGAGGTAAAGGGAGGAAGGATTATCTACATTGTGTCTTCAACATTGAATAGAATACCTAGAGGTAAGGCAAGGCAATACCATACCATTGCATATAATTATAAACATTAATCTCATCCTTAATAATAATAATAAAGGAGTCATCCATAAAATGACCATTGAGGAGTTGATAAGGTTCTTCAGTAGGGAGAGAAATGCCTTTAACAAGACCTTGATATTAAGGGTTGGCCAATAGATATCCAAGGCCTTTAATAGTGAGCACATATAAAGCAAGTGCCAATGGGAATCCTTGTTGAATGGATTTAAAGAGACTAAATTATTCAAGGTTTATGCCATTAATGGAAAGGAAAGTTGAAGCATCTTAAAAAATCATTTTAACCAATTTTAGGTAAGTGAAGCCAAAATCTAAGGATTTTAACATAGTCAAAATGAAGGGCCATTCAATACGGTCATAGGCTTTCTTAAATTCAATTTTGATGAATATATGTATTTGATTATATTAGTGAACCCATTACATAACCTCCCATACAACAATTATATTGTCTAGTATTTATTTACTTTGAATGAATCTCATTTTTTAGGTTTGACAATCAAAGGCAAAAGATGGTGAGGATAGATCCCAAGCATTTTAGTAATGATAATATATGAGGCATTGAGTAAAGTGATGGGATACCAATTATAAGTTAACATGGGGTCTCCCTACTTGATAATTAATTTAATGTGTTCTTTGTTAACACCATACCCCAAGGAATGGGTATTGAAAGCTCCAAGATAAACCTAATATAGTCTATCCCAATAGTATCCCATAATTCATAGAATTTACAAGGAAATCCATCACACCTAGGATATTTATCATTTTCCATTTGCATGACAAGCTCCTAAAGATCCTCAATGGTTAGATTCCTATCACAAAGTTCTTTGTGTAGGGTTTGATGTATAGGTAATAACTGAAAGGAATTAGGTAAGGGCTTGTTATAACTCAAAAATATGGATCCTCAGCTTTTAAAACATGTTGGTAGTGACATAATAAGGCTTCGATCATATTCAACACTTTAATAAGGAATTGGACAACATCTTGAATGGATTTAATATATTTAGTAACTTGTTTAGATTTTATCATGAAAAATTATTCCTTGGAGACCTTGTCATGCACTTTGAGTCAATGAAATTAGGCCCATATTTGATCCCTTTAAGCATTTTAATTACCTATAATTTTAATACATTACCTAAGCTATACCACTTTCAGTTATAGAGGCTAATAGAAAGTGTTTTTTTCAAGCTTCACCACTACATAAATTAGCTCAGAGGAGGTGGTGGAGTAAGAATATCACCTTATCTTTTCCTTTTGTCAAACATATATTCTGAGAAATCAAGTAGTGTGTGTGAGTGCATCATACTACCACTAGAGTCAACCTGTCTACTTATCTATCCATGGTATGATGTTCTAAACTCTATGAATGTGGGTGATAATGGATTTGTGCTCCAAAAGAGCAATATTAAATCAAAATTGCATTATTTATATTTTAGGCTACTTGAATTGGCAAGTGATGCAAAAATAAATGGTTACTTGATTGGAAAGGACAACATTTGACATTGCTTCAATAAAAAATGAAAAAACATTATCAAAAGAGGAGTGAGGTTGTGTATAAAGCATCGCTTGATCAAGTTTTTTAAGCACACAATTAGATCTACCTTAGGTATTGGACCAAGTGTACTAGACTTCAAATGTGGAATGGATCATAGTATTAAGGTCATAAAACCTAATTTTATTATGCATAAAAAACTAAGCTTCACTTTCACTAGTTATCCAATGTATTGGAAGATGAAAAATATTGTCAGTAGGTTGTTATACCATATTAAAGTTGTCACATATTACCTAATGTGTGTTTGGGAGTTTGTTATAAATCCACCACCATAAAGCATAAATTTCATGAGAGTCTTTTGAGGCATACACATTAATGATTTGAAAAGAGTAGTTATTAATATTAAAAGCACCCAAATGACATGATGGGTGGGATCATATTTAGATCTACATGATGCAGATGTCATTTTGGAGAAATAAATGTAATTACACCTCAATAACCCATATCATGATTACTTTTTATAACAAGGTTACCATACCAAATAATTTTACTAATAGAAGAGAGAATTAAATCCACCACCTTAACTTCTTGAAGGAAGATAATTTCCATTTATATAAATTTCCTCTAAAAATATTGTACCACATATTTATGATTTGATTTTTTTAGACCCAAAACATTCAATAAGAAGTAATTCATAAATTATGTGTCAAGAGACATGTTCTTAGAATCCAATCCCTCTATGGGTTCATAACAGTTTTTAAAGAACCAAGCATAATTGGAATGCATAAAATATTGAAGTTGAAATGATCATTTATCATCATATTGCACCACATACTCTTTTTCCACCATAATCTCTTGATGAGGAGGGTTGTGAGAGCATTTTGGAGAACCCTGTTGTGAAAGAATACAAGAGCATTTACTTTCTCCTTAATGGAAATAAATATTGAGGGGAGGGATAAAGAATTTGGAGAAAACTCTTGAGAGATTATGTAGGTATAAACCTACAAACTAGAAATAACATTAGCAGCCATGGGAGTGATGAAAATTTTGGATTTAACTATTTCAACTTTAGTATGAACAATTTGCTTAGCAGGTTGAGTTAATTGAGTAGAATCCCTAGTGGGTTGATCATTTGGCATTGACTCTTATGGCAAGAAGCTTGAAGAGGGTTTGGCATTGTTGATAAGGTTATACTTGATAACACCCTTATTATTGTCACTTTTATGTCCCCTAAATTTTTCCACCCATTTTTGTGAGTGTTATTAGATTTATTAGTAGTAGGCTTGGGCATTGGTTTATTGCAATGAAAATAAAATGGGAAATCCTTTATATTATTATCATTAGCTTGACAGTGGAAATAATTTTTTGTAAATTTGATATATAAGACATGTTAATAATGATGAGAATCATCAACTTGGATATCAAAAAACTTCTTAAGTTATGTTGATAACTCAACTTCAACATGGACCCTTTTTGGGAGATGGACCGAATAGAACCAAACAAGTTCATGGAAAACTACATGACCAATAGAGGACATCATTTGGTTGATGAATTACCAACAAGCTAATGGTAAATTAGGAAACTTGACCCAAATTAGGAATCTTAGATAAATATGCTTTGATACTATAAAATCCCTTGTCCAGGGTGAAAAAATCATATTGTTGAACAAAATTTTGAGTGTGGAAAATTTGTCGTAATCTAATTATTACTTAGATCAATTTTTCTTTCAATATTTTTTCCTTTTGGTAAATATTTAAAATCTATTTTAAGTTTATTCTAACAATATATAAATATATATCCTTGAAATATTTAACATGGTGAAATAAAATCATGCTTATTTATTTTAACCATATATAAGTATACATCCTTGTAATATTTTACACGATGAACAAAGATCACTTTTATTTATTCTACAGTCATGTAAAAATTAAATAAATACATGTTAATGGTGATAACAATGTAGGTGATGGTGTTCATAATGATGTAAGTAATGGAGGTGTTGGTAATTAAAAAAATAGAGATTGTTCAAGAAGAGAAATAAATCATGAATATATAAATTTTCAACATATGTTGGTTTAGATGCAAGTGTAGTAGTAGGTCGTGGGGAAGGCAAATAGTTATCACTAGTTCTCTCTTCACTAGCTACGATGATCATTTATATATGTATACCAAAATGTTCATAAATTTTGTCTTGATGACAATCTATTTCAAAGCTTATGATATGATTTATACAACACAACATTTATAAATTGTTTGGTTCCTTTCAAAATTTGATATATTTATAATTCAAAATAGCCACAACAACTAGGAATATAGTAATATCAAACTTCATTGGCCAGTACAATCTTCAAATATAATATTTTTTAATAAAAATATTATTCATTTATGAATTTTTATTAAAAAAAATTATGGGACATGAATTTCAATGTAATTTATTTTCTTTTGTTGAGTGTGGAGCCCTTTGGGGCTATCACATGACCATAGGAATAAATTTTGGGGGCCTAAAGAGATCTAAGGATGTGGGGGGCATAATTTTCATGCTCTCCACATGTGAGTGGAATATTCCTCATATTCATAATTTTTATGTATTCCATATTTCATGGAGTTATTTATTAGATACATTTTCCCATGTTGACTTCCTTATTTTGTGAAAGCTAGTTGCTTTTTGGAAAAGGGAACTCCTTCCTTGTTGAGTGGAGTTGGTTGTGATCACATGTTCATGGGAAAATATTCCCTTAAAAGGTGGATAAGATGAATATGGAAAATTTCAACTTAGGAGAGCTTTTAGATAGGCTTGATGAGGTGGAAAATGGTTGTCACATGTTGGAAAATGCTTATCTTGGATAAGCATTGCACATTTGCTCCTCATTTTATGGATTTGATTCATTTTCTTATATATACATGGTGTGGTGAGGCATTTAGAGGTTGATGGTTTATTTTTAGGGTGTGTCTTTATGGATCAGAGTCAAAGTGCAGGTTTTTTACAAAGTGTAGGTGTTTATTACAAGGTGTGGTTTAGAAACTTGTGAGATACAACATTGTGCAGGTGCAAGTGAAAGTAAAATTTTTTGTTCAACACTTTCTACATGAGATTTTTCTATCTCTTTGAGATTTCATTGTAATCATGTTTTAGATTACTAATTTATTTGATAACTTTCATTAGTGGATGTAACCCACATTGGGTGAACCATGTTAGATCTATGTTATTTTTATCTTGCTCTCATTTATGCTTTCATATTAATGGTGAATTAAGGAATGTTTCCATGATGCATTTTATTTCATAGCTTTAGATATGGTCTTATGGTAATATTAGATCTAGATTTATAAGTGTTTTATTCTTAAAAACTGGTATCAGAGCTATTGGTTGTGTGTTTTGCTAAAGTGGTAAATCACAAGAAGGCTATTAGCTTTAGTGGGAGCTATGGGAGAAGAAATTAGATTTAGAATTGAGAAGTTTAATGGTACACATTTTTGTTTGTGAAAAATATAGATGGAAGATTACCTATATCAAAAGTAACTTCAAATCTTGGAGGGGAAAGGGGGACAACCTATAAGTATGAGTGATGTAGATTGGTCATTACTTGATAGGAAGGCATTAGGAGATATATGGTTATGCCTTGTATTTTATATTGAATTTAACATTATAGATCAGATACCTAGAAAGGATCTCATGGATAAATTTTGGAAGTTATATGAGAAACCTTCAGCTTCTAATAAAATATTTTGTATGAAAAGATTGTTTAACATGAAAATGTCTGAGAATGGTTCAATTGCTAATCATCTTAATGATTTTAATATAGCTATAAGTATGCTCACTTGAGTTGGAATTTAGTTTGATGATGAAGTTAGAGCTTTGTTAATCTTATGTTCTTTGCTTAATAGTTGGGATAGTTTGGTTATGGTTGTAAGGAATGCAGTCCCTACCAAGGGAAGCTTGAATTTTGAGGATGTTGTAGGTGTGATCCTTTGAGAGGAGATACAAAGGAAAAACACTGGTGAATCATCTTCTTGTAATACTTTATCTATTGATATTAGAGGGAGGCAAAAGGACAAGATCAAAGGTGACTAAGGAAAGTTAAAAGGTAGATCTAGATCCAAGATGATATGCTAGCATTATGGGAAGAGTGGACACTCAAAGAAGGATTATTGGCCACTTTGGGATAAGAATGAAAACAAAGAGGAAATGAATGAGGTAAATGTGACATCAAGTAAATCATGTCAATATGCCTTAATTCTTTCTATGGATAGTTTTTCTGAGTCTTGGGTATTAGATTCAGGGGTTTCTTTTCTTGCCACCCCACATAAGTATTATATTATTGATTATGCTCAAGAGAATTTAGGACATGTATATCTTGGTGATGATGAACCATGTGAGATATTAAGGAAAGGTTGTGTTCAGGTTAAGATGCAAAAAGGGAACACATGGATCATTAAGGATGTTAGACACATGCCTATGTTGAGATGGAATTTGGTTTCAATGGGGAAATTGGGTAGTGAGGGATGTTCAGTTATGATTACTACAAATTATTGGAAATTTAAAAAAGGTTCTCTTGTGATTTCAAAAAGTAAGAAATTTGTTACTTTGTATTTGACTAGTAGTGTTGATTATATTGATTCAGTTGTTGCAGATGGAGATGAAACTATGTGGCACTATAGGCTCAGTCATATGAGCCATAAGGGTATGCAGATCTTATAAGATAAGTTGCCTAAATTAAAGGACATAGATCTAGACTTCTATGAAAATTGTGTGTATGGGAAATATAATTAGGTTAAGTTATTAAAGGTTAGACCCACAAAGAAAGAGCACAAGTTAGATCTGGTACACTCATATATATGGGGACTAGCTCAAGTATCTTCTATTGGTGGATCTAATTATTATGTTACTTTTATAGCTGATGCAACTAGAAAAGTTTGGGTTTATTGCATTAAAATTAAATCTGATGTATTTGACACTTTTAAGAAGTGGAAAGCCTTGGTTGAGTATGAAACAGGTCTCAAGTTGAAATGTCTCAGATAAAATAATGGAGGTGAGTATTGTAGTAATGATTTCTTTGATTATTGTTCTAATAATAGAATCCATAGGCAAAAGATGATTCCAAGAAATCCATAAGAGAATGGGGTATCTAAAAGGATGAATAGAACAATAATGGAACGTGCTATGAGCATGAGGTTACATGCAGGGTTGCCTTTATAGTTTTGGGTAGAAGTAGTTAGCATGGTAGTATATCTGATTAACAGAGGACCTTTTATGCCTTTGGTTGGAGGCATTCCAAAACAAGCTTGGTCTGGTAAGAATGTTGATTATTCTTTTCTTAGAGTCTTTGGATGTGAAGCATTTATTCTGATCAAGAAAGAAGATAGGACCAAGCTAGAGGCTTAATAAGAGAAATGCATATTTATTGGTTATGGTGAGGATGACTTTGGTTTTCATTTATGGAGCATTAAAGATAGGAAAATATTTTAGTCTAGAGATGTAGTCTTTAATGAAAAATCCATGCATAAGGATTAGTTGTAGGAACAAGATCAGGAATAGAAAGAGTACATAGTATTGGATGACATTGTGGATGGAAAAGTATCCAAGGATTTAGTTTAGGAAATTTGTACACAAGGGCCCCAAACTCCTATGGTAAGAAGGTCTTCTAGGGTAAGAAGAGCACCTGAACATTTTTCTCCTTCTTTGAATTATTTATTACTCATTGACAATAGAGAGCTAGAGTGTTATGAGGAAGTAATACAGGTATATGCCAAGTTGATATGGGAACAAGCCATGGATGAAGAGCATAGATCTCTCATGTAGAACCAAATGTGGGATTTGGTTAGGATACCCAAGGGCAAGAGTGCATTATTTATGAAGTGGATCTTCATAATCAAAGAAGAGGATGAAGGGAGAAATTGATATAAGGATAGGATGGTGGTCAAGGGGTTTACACAAAAATCATGTATTGATTTTGATGAGATTTTCTCTCCTATTGTAAAAATGACTTCTATTAGGACTGTTCTTGGTTTAGTTGAAATTGAGGATTTGCACTTAGAATAGTTAGACATGAAAACTACTTTTCTTCATGGTGATTTAGATGAACAATTATATATGAAGAAGCCATAGGGTTATGAGGTCAAAGGGAAGGATAAATATGTGTGTAGACTAAAGAAGAGATTTTATGGCTTGAAACAAGCTTCATGGCAATGGTATAATAAATTTGATTATTTTATGTTGGAACAAGAATATCAAAGGTGTCATTATGACCATTGTGTGTACATCAAACATTTTGATGATGGTTCCTTTATTATATTATGCTTGTATGCTAATGACATGTTAGTTGTAGGAAAGAACACACAACATATTCATATGCTTAAGAAACAACTTAGTGACTCTTTTTATATGAAGGATTTGGGTGCTACAAAGTAAATCCTTGGTATGAGGATTTCTCATGACAAGAAGGAGAGGAAGTTGATCTTATCCCAATAAAAGTATGTGAAGAAAGTCTTGGAAAGGTTTAGCATGCTAGATGTTAAATTTGTTTGTACTCCTTTGGTAGGCCACTTTCGATTATCAAAGGAGCAATGTCCCAAGATAGAAGCTAAAAAGCTTAAGATGTCCAAAGTACCTTACTCATCAACAATTAGTAGCTTGATGTATGCCATGGTTTGTACTAGGCTAGATATTGCCCAAACAGTGGGAGTTATGAGTAGGTATATGAGTGATCCAGGTTATTAGCATTGGCAGGTAGTGAAATGGATTCTTTGGTATTTAAGAGGAACCATTGATTTTACATTATGTTATGGTGGATTAGATACCACTTTGTGTGGTTATGTGTAATCAGATATGGTAAGGGATATTGATAGCAGGAGAAGTATGATAAGGTATATATTTACTATTGGAGATACAATGGTTAGTTGGATTTCCAAGATATAGAAGGTTGTGGCTTTGTCAACCATAGAGGTAGAGTATGTTGCTACCATAGAGGCTATCAAGGAGATAATTTGGTTATAGGATTTGTTTTGAGAGTTGGGGCATGAGTAGGAAGTTGGGAGACTACACATTGATAGTCAAAGTGTTATTCATTTAGCAAAGAACTCTACTTTCCACTCAAGGATGAAACACATTTAGTTACATTATCACTTCATCAAGATAACTTTGGAGGAGAACATGGTGAAGCTAGAGAAGATTCATACTAGCCAAAATTCTATGGATATGATGACCAAGGTGGTCACATTAGACATGTTGAGACTATGTTTAGATTTGGTTGGCCTTAGGGGTCATGGAGCAGTGATGGATTCTATTCAGGAGAAACAATCTCCAAGTGGGAGATTGTTAAGTGTGGAGCCCTTTGGGGCTCTCACATGACCATAGGAATAAATTTTGGGGGCCTAAAGAGCTCCAATGATGTGGGGGCATAATTTTCATGTTCTCCACATGTGAGTGGAATATTCCTTATATTCCTAATTTCTATGTATTCAATATTTCATGGATTTAGTTATTAGATGCCTTTTCCCATGTTGACTTCCTTTTTTTGAGAAAGCTAGTTGTTTTTTGGAAAAGGGAACTCCTTCCTTGTTGAGTGGAGTTGGTTATGATCACATGTTCATGGGAAAATGTGCCCTTATAAGGTGGAGAAGATGAATATGGTGAATTCATTATTGGGAGAGATTTTAGATAGGCTTGATGAGGTGGAAAATGGTTTTCACATGTTGGATAATGCTTATATTGGATAAGTATTGCAAATTTGCTCCTCCTTTTGTGGATTTTATTCATTTTCTTATATATACAAGGTGTGGTGCGACCTTTAGAGGTTGATGGTTTATTTTCAGGGTGTGGTTTTGAGGATTAGAGTCAAAGTATAGGTGTTTTACAAAGTGCAAGTATTTTTTATAGGGTGTGGTTTAGCAACTTGTGAGATACATTGTTATGCAGGTGCAGGTAAAAGTCTAGTTTTTTGTGCAACACTTTCTACAAGAGATTTTTCTATCTTTATGAGAGTTCATTGTAATCTTGTTGTAGATTACTAATTTATTTGAGAACTTTCATTGGTGGATGTAGCCCACATTGGGTGAACCATGTTAAATATGTGTTATCTATGTTATTTTTATCTTTCTCTCATTTATGTTTTCATATTAATGGTGAATTAAGGATTGTTTCCATGATGCAATTTATTGCATAACTTTAGATCTAGTCTATGGTAATAGTAGATCTAGATTTAGAAGTGTTTTATTCCTAACATCTTTTAATAAAAATAATATTATTGTTGCATGTCAATAAGTAATAATAATGACAACCAAACTCCCCATTAATGGGTCAATGGTAAACACATAAAATTCTCATGATCGTGTCATTGATATATGGACTCCTCCCCCAGTTATATTTTTTAAACAAAATTTTTGTGGGGATTTTAGAGGGAATATAGGATAATTAAGAGGTGGGTCCAATATAATGGATTGCTCAATATCTCTCATTTATTCCTTGTCATCAAATCTTCAATATGGCACCAATAATAAAGTTGAAACCCAAGTAGTGGTTTTGAGCATTCAATTGTCTCATCAATGTGGGATTTATAATTTGGTTATTGAAGGTGATTTGAAACTCATTATGGATGCCATTTTTAATCACTTAGTGAAGGCTTGAAAGATAAAAAATATTTTTATCATAGTTTGGCCAAGATTTGATGAACTTTCATCTTGGTCTATTAAATACTACTATAGGGAAGCAAATTAGCAAGATAATTTTATAAATAATTAGGGGGTATACTAAAGGAGTGATTAAATCATGGATAATTATTTAGATACATGGCTAAGTCTTGATTTGATCTATCAAATATAGGGTTCATTGAATAACATCATATCCTTTCACAACTAGGCTTAGATACATATGTATTTAGTGTAATCATTATTGTGCTTTCAATATTATTATGTGTGAATGCCTTGTTGTGGTATGGATGTTTTTAGTGCTTAGGCCTTCTTAGGGATTATTGTCATTAGATGGTGTTTATTATATTAATTCTATTGAAACAATTTATATTTATGGTGGTGGGATATCTCCTCACATTTATGGATTATGTGGCTTATATCAAACATGTGCTTTCTCTTGTTATAACAAATGGGAGATGGCATTCTAAGATAGTGTCATTAATTATTAGGTTGTTTGATATTTTAGATGCCTAGTTTAGAGGTTCTTGATGTAATGAAATTCATCTTAGGAACAAAGTATATGCATGCACTTTAGAGGAACAAAATAAATATAATGATTTGTTTATCTTTGTGAGAAACTTGTTATGCATTATCAAATGTGGTAATGTCATGTGTAAGGTGGTAGATATTTTTGTCTAGCCAAGATGGTAGATATTATTGTCTAGCCAAGGTTAAGAGGTGGGACTTATTCCTATCTCAACAAATTAGTATAATGTAATGGTTATTCTCTCATTTTTTTAGATGTCAATGTTTGGGTTTTAATCCCCTCTTTATTTTAAGAGAGTTGGAATCAATGTTTATAAAATTGCATGGTTTGCTGACAAATTTGATGGATGGGTAAGAGCCTACCTTGGAGATTGTTTCTCTATTGGATAATCTTTTGACTCTTTTTCCATCCTTATAAAGTATTATGGGGAAATTTGAGTCAAAAATATGGTGTATGATATTTTTTATGTAATGGATTGTTTCAATGCTAGAGGTGTAGGGGCAAAAATAGAGGAATAAAATGGTAGGTAAGCTATAGGGGTGCTCTTTCCTAATCAGTCACTCATCATGTTGTTTTATCTCACATGTAGAGGCACCTATAGGCCATGGTTGATGTTTTTATCCTTGGTTGGTTATTCACTCTAATGAAGAGGACTTGGGAATATGGTGTGAATTTAGTAGTAGGTGATTTATTATTTTTCAAATGCACCCCCAAGAAACCCTATACCATTGTCCTTGTTTTAGGTGATGCTAGCTACCTGTCTCTGCCATCTAGTTCAATATTGGATTTATGTTGTGCTAAGGCTATTTCCACCTTGTCTTTACGGGATTGAATCTTATTTCTTCATTTTTATGGTCTTTTTTTGGATAGGCCATCTTGGGTGGTTTTTTGGTTTTTTTGTAGATCATTCTATATGGGGTTTATTCCATAGTCTTTTGTAGGTTACCCTTTATTTTTGGGTAATATCTTGGTTGGATAGGGTTAGTGTGTTTTCCTAAACCATCTTTTTATTTCAATATGTATATGTGTATGGGTCAGGGCACTTTTTAACCCTCATATCAATCCAAAAAAATAATAATGACCAAACTAATTTCTATAAAATTAGAATGTGGTGTGGAAGGCAAAAAAAATATGGCATAATCAATAAATTCATAGAATTTGATCAACATCAACATAAACTTCATGGATGTCCTAATATATTTACATAATAATTAAAACCTCACTTATCATCACAAATTTTATGTGGTGAAAGAAGGCAAATGAAAGCTACATGACATTCATAATTCTATGGTTTGAAATAAATGAATAAATAGCTAAATAAAACCTTCCTTGTTGATCACCACCCCAAAAAAAAATCCAATACATATTAAAAATAATATCACCTTTATGATGCCCACATTTAACTCTATTATGTTATTTGAGAAATCTTCAAAAATATAAATTTATATAATAAAGGGAGCAATAACATTAATAGATATAATAAAATAGTAATAATCACAACAAAAAAACTATAATAATATTAACAATAGTAGTGGGTTTGGCCCCAATATTAAAGTAGTGGTAGATGATTGGGAGAACAAGTTGGTTGTCAACTTTTCATATCTACAATTAGACAAGCACACCTTCAATGTCCTTAAAAGAGGATTTTATTTTTCTATAAACCCCTAACAATTCCTAAAGAAGACTTTATTGTGCTATAGATAATGTTAATAAACCTTCCACTTGATGTTACAGAGGAGCATGAACACCACTATGTGATTGTGCTACATTATTCCAAACCTCTGAATAAGAACATATCTAAAGAAGAGTGGAGGGATATTAATATATTAAAAACAATAAACGTAGTTATCCACAAAGCATATAAGGGGAATGTTGATGTCATCATGAATAAAATATATTATGATGCCAAGATGGTAGACCACCTCAACAACAGTGGTAGTTACCAAAAACTTGACCATAACCATATCTCTTAGATTCTTAGGAGTGTCAAAAAAGCTATAAATCTTCTTCATTATATGAATTCATCAATAAAAAACTTAGTCCCAACAAGGAAGTTACACTTAGGGTCTATGGTGCTCCAAATATACACAAGGAATACAATGCTCTAAGAACTATTATTGACATCACAAACTCTCCTACCTATGGCCTTGTTACTTACTTGGGAAACAAATGAAAACCCCTGGTAGGAAATACTTCCTTGTTTATCTGTAATTTAACATATTTTTGTTCAATTTGTGAAGGACAAAAATGTGGAAATAGATGATCTATTAGTCAACTTCAATGTTATGTCACTCTCCACCAAGGAACCTATCAAATAGGTGGTAGAAGTAATCAAAGAGCTTATATATGAAGAAACAATGAAGCTAGTATCCATATGCCTTAAGTAAACATTATTCTCTTTTAAGTATGTGATCTATGAATAATGTGAAGGTATGGCAATGGGTTCACCTCTTTCCTCAGTTATGTCCAACTTATTCATGGAGAGGTTTGAAGAAATATCTCTCCACTCTTTTGTATTTAACCCTAAGTGATGGAATAAGTACATCAATGATACTAAATTAATTGGCCACATGGTATGGATATCCTTGAAGACTTCCACTACCAACTAAACAACTTATTTCCTAGCACATAAATTCACCAAAGATATTGAAATAGGAAGTAACCTACCCTTATTATATGTCCTCCTTTCCCACAAAGAGAATGATTCTCTGGCTAGAAACATTTTCATAAAATGTACTCATACTGACCTCTACCTCCATGCCTTTTCACTACCATCCAGATCAAAAAATAGGTGTATTAAAGGACCTAACCACTATGGATTTTAGGATTTGTGACAATGGTAACCTAGAGCAATAAATTAAACATTTGAAAAAGGTTTTTAGGAGGAATGGATATAAGCATAAAAAAATTATAGAAGTAAATAAAACCCTCAATTGAGGACCCAATTTATTTCTTATACTACATTGAGGGGGTCTCTAATAGGATTACTAATATCCTCAAATACCAAAACATCAAGATCATCTTCCTACCCATCAACTAGTTAAGGATGTATTTAGGTTTGGCTTAGGACCCATGGGAACCTAATATTTGTATTAGGGTATAAAATATTTAATGATCATGTGGAATCCCTTACATCAATGTTAAGTGTAGGTCTAACACAACTAAAATTAAAGAGCATGTTGCACATATTTGTTTGGAGAGGAAGGAGAAGTAAAAAATAACTTAATATTCATGCAAAACATGGCATGCCATTCATATTGAGGATACTAAGGTCATTTAGGTTTAATACCATTTCAAAAATTTAAATTAAGGGAAGAAATTAATATTTTTAAACATCCTAATAACATGAATAGATAAGAGGGATTATAAGTTAGTCATGTATGGAAACCAATTGTTAGCAAGTTGGGATGTTAAACTTATTAAGTTTGATTCATAATTATGGTGTTTGTTTTAAAAGTATAATAAGTTTAACACAATTTTAAAACACACACACACACACACACACACACACACACACACTATAACTCTTAATTTTTTAATGAATATTTTAGTAATTCAAGAAGAAAACTTAAACTTATGGCATGTTAATATACTTCATATTTAGTATTAATTTAACTTTTAGATGAGGTTATTTTGTTAAAACTTAACTATAAAAAATTAACTTGCATTAATAATTTTGGCTAATAAAACTAGCAATTAAAAATCACTTAATCTACTAATTTAAATTTTAAAACTTTTAATAACTCGATTATTAATTGGTAACTAGGGATTTTAGATTATTGGGCTAGATTGTTGGTGTGTCAGCTAACTTTATTTTCATAAGATTTATTTGATTTGGTAAGTAGATTTGTAACTTAGAGATTAAGGGTAACAATCACTAAGGTAACCATTAAAACTTAGGCACAATAGGTTACCTAGTGTAGACATCTAATTCCTAACACCATTTATGTTGAAATTGTCAATCTTAATCGAATTGCATTCAAATGCACATTTTAGGTCAAAATCATTAAAACATCTAAAATGGTTCAAACTTGTCATTTACAAGTACTGATTTAGGTCAAAGTATCTCTAAATAGGGAAATGCATTTTATGTGATACCTAACTTTAATCAATTCATTTTGAGTCAAAATGATGATTTCACCTTTTTATGCTTTGGATCACTCTTTTCTTATAATTCATTGGTACATGTCATGTACCTTTGTTATTTTGTGTTGGTAGCATCCTAAATGGGAATACAACTCTAATGCATCTAATATCTCCTTCCAATTCTTCTCTAGTCAAATTATCACCTAATAATAGGACTTTCTGACCATTTTGATTAATTGAGGGTTAATTTCCAAAATTTTGATTAACTTTATTTAAGGATAATTGATCCAAATCAAGAGATTAAGTGGATTTTCCATGAGATTTGTTGAGTATTTATTTTTGGAAATTGATTTCTATTAACTATATCATCAAATAACATCATCCTATGGGGTGGCATCCATAAGCCATAAATGCATAAAATATTAGGATTATGGGTCTCCCATGCCTCATTAAGACCCTTTATGCCTCTTAAATTCCCCTATATCTTGTTAGGTTGTGGAGCTAAAAGCTTCACTGATGCAGACATGGAGAAGGCCATTGGAGGAGTTGTTGAAGTGTCATAGACACCGGCGTCGGTCAGGCCAACCGACGTCGGCAGGATAAGGCAGGAGAGCAACCGATGTCGGTCAGAGATTGGCCAACGTCGGTAGTCCCCAGGCGGATAGGGACCAATGTCGATCGCCTGTGTGGTTCGACTACGAGTATATTATGGGCAGTTAGTTGACGAACCAAGTGTTTGCATGCTTAGGGCTAATTATAGACTGAGAGCTGCAGATCTAATTATTGTATTAGGTCTCTAATTATTGTTTGGATGAGATCTATATAATAGACTCATGGTTGTATTGTAAACTTGTGCTAGAGAGTAAGAGAGCATTATTATAAGCTCCTTCTATGTGTGAGGTGAGCAATGGTGTGTTCCTCCTAGTGCCACAGTACCAAGGTGGGTACTAGTTTGGAGAATTAGCAGGGTTCTTCAAGAGTGTATGATCTTGGTCATCAGGTGAGCATGGATTCTATTGGAGATCTACATGGTAAGTAAGATCATTGATATGCAGGTGTGTGTGTGTGCAAGGTCAAGGTTCACAGGTGTGCAGAACCAACTTGATCTGTAGGTGGAAGATCAGATAAGATAGCAACACAACAGGGAGTAGTATCAGGAGAGATCTACTTAGAGTACAGGTGTGTACTCAGGGAAAAGAGGAAGGCAAGGAAGATCCTTCCATAAGTAAGGTCTATTGAGGTGCAGGTTGTTACAAGTTTAGGGGAGATCTACTTGAAGTATGTTTGTGTACTTGTGGAGTGCGTGGAGCACTTCTGGAGTGTGTGGAGCACAGGTATAAGGTGAACACCAACTCAGTGTTTGAGTTGGGTGTTGGGACCTAAAAGAGAGAGCTTTGAGGAGAGAATTATTGTTCACTTGAGGTGTGGGAAGCCTCTGAAGAGGTGGTGGAGAAGAAGTGGCATCTTCTTTATTGTATTCTTTTCTGCAAGAGTTTTAATACAAGTTGTGTATTGTCTCTCATATCTTGTGTTATTTATGGATTCTAGTTACTTGTTGATTCTAGTTATTTCCGCATATTAAGTTGCTTGGTATTTGGTAATCAATTGTGTGATTTCGGGGTTTCGTATCCCTATCAAGTGGTATCAGAGCCTTGGTTGCAGGTTCAAGAGCTGATACCAACAAGTGGTATCAGAGCTAAGGTTGTAGGAAGCGGTTTTGTGTTTGGTTACAGGTCACTCTCAGGGGTTTCTGATTGAGTGGGAGTAGAGCAATGGTAGAACAAAGTAAGCTAAGGATGGAAGAGTTGAAAAGCATAGATGGTCACTTGTGGTCTGATGGAAAGAAAGAGCAGGTAAAAGAATATTGTTGGTTTGTGGAAGATCAGCAAGAAGGAACTGAAGAAGCAGATGTTGCAGGTGATGTGGCACAGGATGCTCTGGGAGGTTTCTTGGATAAAGTTGAATCTTGGATAACAGATTCAGTTGCCTCTTTCCATGTAGCCCTAGATAGAGGAGCTGGTGAGCTTTGTCAAGGAATTGGCAAAGGGGAAGTGAAGCTGAAATTGTAGGCGGCCAACACATGGGTGTTGAAGGAGGTCATGCAAGTCCCAGGTTTGGAGATGTGGCTAATTTCTTCAAAAGAGCTGGGTGATGGGAGATGTATGAGAACTCTCACAGTGTATGCACTTAAATTAGCTGGTGGTAAGAAAATAGGTACTCTTTATCTACTTGTTTATATTACTGATTCTTCTTTTGTTGCAGAGATGTAACTTCGTAGGCTTGGTCACATGAGCAGGAAGGAGATGCATGTTCTTAAGCAGAAGATAGATATATTTGACAGGCTTAAGAACTGGAAAGCCTTGGTGTTCTTGGAGGAGATGGTGAACAGAGACTAGTGGATGTGGCTGGATACTTCTGAGCAGGGCAATTTGGACATGGGGATTGATTCAAAAGAGCTTGTGGGTAAAAAGTCATCACTCACAGGAAACACAGGTACCAGCGTCGGTAGCAAAATCGACGTCGGTAGTAGGTAAGATCGACATCGGTCACAAGGATCGATGTCGGCAGTAGGAGGACACCGACATCGGCAGGGTTAGTAGTCAGGACAGGTGCAGGAATCGATGTCAGTCAGATGCAGACTGTGGGGTGGCTGAGGTCAGTCATTGTAATGAATTTTGGGTGGATAGCGAGCTGTCAAGGAGTCTCAAACACCCATATGGAGGACTGAAGACATAAGTAGGCCTCAAATTTGTTGTTCCTCTTCTTTATACTAGTTTTTGACTACAGAGCAAGAAGGATCCAGGAAATAGTGGGAGCGTGGCATGGAGAGATTGCAGAACCAGACGGGAGATTTGGTAGGGTTGCCAGCTAGTATGTTAGCACTGCAAGACGAATGGATTCCTTGGTTGAAGAATAGAGAGAATGGATACATGAGATAGAAGGCCAAGGCATATGGTCTTGAGGAAGTTGTAGGACAGTGGTACAGGTATTGACAGGTGGATGACTAAGCATGGCTTCAGTCAATGTCAGTGTAACTATTGTGTTTTTAACTTACCAAGTAGATGATGGTCATAACATCATCTTGTTACTGTATGTGGGTAATTTAGTAGTAGGTTTATACACATAGGTATTTGCTAAGCTAAAGGTAAGGTTAGTTCAGAGGCGTGTCATGAAGAATTTGGAGCAGCGAAATTCTTTGGCATAAGAGACATGGAGATTTGATCTCCAGTGGGAGCTGATGTGAAGACGGTGTTGGCGGGGTTCATGATGCAGGTTACAGAATCAGAAAGCACACCAAGGGTTGGACAGTTCAAGCTTAGCTTGAAACAGGGTTTGAAATCAGATGAGGTCTAATGTAGACCTGAGTCATTTTCCCAAGCAGTGGGGGTTGTCAAAAAGTTTGGAGCCAATTCGGGGAAGGAGTACTGGAGGGCAGTTCAGTGGGACTAGCAGCAGGGATTCTTGTTATGCAGGGTCAAGTTCTTCACTACATGGATATGTAGGTTCGGATGTGGTAGGTTACTTTGATGACAGGTGTAGCATCATAGGTTGTGTGGTGGGTGGTCTTTAGGGTTGAGCTTGAAGAGGGATACAAACCAAGAAACAAATTAGATGAGGTACAGGTACAGGTACAAGTACAGGTACAGGTACAGTGTAGCTTTTTATCTCCAAGTGGGAGATAGAAAGCCATTAGGCTTGTAGAGAGAGCTAGTGTAGTTCCTCCTAGTTACCAAATAGGGGTACTGAGAGTGTATGATCAGAGAGAGTTGCAGGTTGTGCAAGTTCTTGGAGAAGATCCACTGGGGTACTGGTTGAAGAATCATAAGGACTTGGTGAGGCAAGGACAAGGGTTCTTCAGGGGTGTAGAAAGACATCTACATGGTGAGTATGATCTAGTTATTTGTAGGTAGCAGCAGAGAGTAGGTGATCTACTTGAAGTACAGTTGTGTACTTGGTGAACTGGTAGCGTGTTACTGACTGGTTGGAGAGGTGAACATCAATTCTGTATTGGAATTGATTGTTGTGACCAAGAGAGAGAGGGAAGAAGGTCTTGAGGATTGGCGAACCTTTGAGGTGGAGGAAGAAGTGGCATCTTCCTTATTGTATATTCTTCTGAGTGATTATTAATACAATTGTGTATTGTCTCTCAATTCCTGTGTTGTTTCATATTTCTAGTTACTTATTGATTCTGGTTAAATTCTGTGTTTAGTTGCTAATACGAGAAGTAATCATATGTGCTCTAATTGGTAGAGCAAGATCTTAACTAAGTAGGGATCAGAGCATGCTTATTGTTCTGTGTTTCTCCCTGATAAGTGGTATCAGGGCATTATTATAAGCTCCTTCTGTGTGTGAGGTGAGTAATGGTGTGTTCCTCCTAGTGCCACAGTACCAAGGTGGGTACTGGTTTGGAGAATCAGCAGGGTTCTTCAAGAGTGTATGATCTTGGTCATCAGGTGAGCATGGCTTCTATTAGAGATCTACATGGTAAGTAAGATCATTGATATGCAGGTGTGTGTGTGTGTGCAAGGTCAAGGTTCACAGGTGTGCAGAACCAGCTTGATCTGTAGGTGGAAGATCAGATAAGACAGCAACACAACAGGGAGCAGTATCAGGAGAGATCTACTTGAAGTACAGGTGTGTACTCAGGGCAAAGAGGAAGGCAAGGAAGATCCTTCCATAAGTAAGGTCTATTGAGGTGCAGGTTGTTGCAAGTTTAGGGGAGATCTACTTGAAGTACGTTTGTGTACTTGTGGAGTGTGTGGAGCACTTGTGGAGTGCATGGAGCACTTGTGGAGTGCGTGGAGCACAGGTATAAGGTGAACAGCAACTCAGTGTTTGAGTTGGGTGTTGGGACCTAAGAGAGAGAGCTTTGAGGAGAGAATTTCTGTTCACTTGAGGTGTGGGAAGCCTTTGAAGAGGTGGTGGAGAAGAAGTGGCATCTTCTTTATTGTATTCTTTTCTGTAAGAGTTTTAATACAAGTTGTGTATTGTCTCTCATATCTTGTGTTATTTCTGGATTCTAGTTACTTGTGCTAGAGAGTAAGAGAGCATTATTATAAGCTCCTTCTATGTGTGAGGTGAGAAATGGTGTGTTCCTCCTAGTGCCACAGTACCAAGGTGGGTACTGGTTTAGAGAATCAGCAGGGTTCTTCAAGAGTGTATGATATTAGGATTATGGGTCTCCCATGCCTCATTAAGACCCTCTATGCCTCTTAAATTCCCCTCTATCCAAAATATTTATGAGGGATATTTATGGATTTAATTATATAATTGGATTAATACATGGCCACACATCTCAATCTTGAGATGGACAATCATGGTTGATCCTGATCAATCTCAAAAATATATAAATAGAGAGGCCATGAACAGCATATAAGACTATTTTAGGAGTTTTTAAATTGTTAGATATGTTATTATATTTTATGCATGTATTTATTGAGTGTACAATAATAAATAGACACTCCTATTTTATATGTTATTCATGCAATAATATTTTTTTGCATGAAACAAGCTATCTTGCATATTTAATAGGCACTCCCATGTAATTTTGAATTGATTGGTTTTGGAGACCCACACAAATGATGTGAATATATTTTTAGAAACTTTATTGTGCATATTTATTATTTGTGTACAATGTTTGTGTTATTGGTGCTATGGTAATGGTTTGCAGGAGTGAAACTGTAGTTACATGAATGTATATTGAATTCCATCACCAACTACATCCAATACCTAGTTTCATATCAAACTAAGATATAAGGTAAAACCTACATAAGCTAAGAAGGAGATAAAAATAATGGTGACTAAGATGTCACAACAACCTATTCAACTCATCTTATCTAATGAACCTAAGATATAACTTACATGATCACTCGAGTCTCCATAGTTGTTTCCTTAAGAAACTAGTGGAGTGTCATCTCATATCTCTCCCTCCTCCCTTTGAGGTTGATATGAGTTGACCTCTACCAAAGGAGATATTGTGAAAATGCTTATTTTGACTATCACCAATGTGTTGAGCATTTCATAAATAAATGTTTCAAGTTTGTTGTAGTGGCAGATGCTTAAATAATGGATTCTATGAACTACTTCAACTTTCATTACTACTTCACAAACATAGAGTCCTATGAGGTATACACAGAGCATTACAAATTCTTAAACTCTAGATTTGGCATATAAATGATCTTTGGTAGCATTACCAATTCATTATACCATATTCCTAGTGTAAAAAACCTTATGAGCATCCCTTATATGGGATTTTTTAATCGGTTATATATTTATTTCCTAAAAAAAAATTAAAAAATATAAAATATAAAAACATTCAAATAAATCAAAAATACAAAAATATTAAGCATTCACATGTTTTCTATCTTTTGCTTATGTTTTTTAATTTATGTTAGTAGATATAATATTATTTTAGTTCTATACACACATATGTTTTATGGTACTTGAGTGTGATACAATCATACATTAGATCCATGATACATACAAGTACATATGTTTAACCTTTCCTCTACCCATGTGACACACTATGTTGGGGGAATTTACTTCTTGTTGGTGGTCTATTTGGCACAATGCACCAACTCTAGGAGGACAAGAGGAGAGGAGAAGGCTCAACTGGTGAGTATTTCCTCTTTTCCCTTATGTCTTGACAACAACTTCCTTAAGGTCTTTATCTACTAGGTCATGGAAAACTAGATACCATAGTTGGATAATGCAAGTTGTTCCATACAAGGGGCCTATATAAGATACACTATGATATCCAAAAAAGGTACATTAGACTAGGAAAGACTCAGCTCATTAAGATTTCTCATTTATTTCCTTGTTGAGCAACACTTATCTTCAACATACTAGATTCAACAATGTTTTAGAGGATACAAGTGATAAACATGCATCTAGATGAAACTTGTAAGCACCAATTGCATATTAGGCTAATCTAAAACTAAACTAATAGGTTATAAAAAAATATTATAAGATGAAATGTAGTAAGGATGAAAAAAGAGCCTATATTTCAATGTTTATTTGATTAGACAAATCCCATGAAACCACATTTATACATGACTAATATTCACATAATCATAAATAAATATGGTGACTAAAGTTTGAGGAAAATGTGACTATGAAGAAATAAGAACATAATTACCATATGAATACAAAAAATTATGAACATCAGCCTCATAACCTTTCAATTTAAATATCTTACATGAAAGAAATAATGTCTAGATTCACCCTTTCCAACTGAAACTACAAAAATATCTCAATATAGTATAGCTCATAGGAAAAGAAACTAAGAAAATAAGAAAATGTAGGGAAAGAAAGGGTTTGATTCCTCTACTCTAACCTCTAAATCTAAATGAACCAACCCCTCTCATAGGGAAAAAATGGTCTTATATAAATGATTTAGTCCATTGAGTTGTAAAAACCAACCCACTAACTAGTGGTTACAAGTACTTAATGAGATTCACCCATTTCTATCTAATTGGGCTTTACACAATCCTGATGAAATCAAGATCAAGGCCATGATAACTGATCTTCAAATTTCATTTTTGGGTGATTAAAGTTAATGAATAACCCCTTGAGATAGTTATTTGGCCATACTTTTCTCAGTGATGACTTTGCCTAATTAAGGAAACCCTTTGTCTTTTATGTCTCGGTTGATCCCAATGTATATTCCAGATCTTTTGATCAATACCACTACCTAACTAGCTTGGGTTCTACACCCCATGGTCCCTTTATTTCCAAAAAATAAATCATAGTTTAATCACCTTGATTTGATTGCACCCACAATCTAATTTTTTAACTTTAATGGCCTTGATAGGCCTAGACGATCGGTAAATTCAAGCCCAAATTCCTTTTATGGAGGTACATTTTTCACCCTTGGGATAGTCACTCCATGTGGCCACTCTTCACTACTTATGAAATCTAGCATGTCTATAACATGCTAGGGTCCTGCTATGTGGTGAATTTTTAGTGTTTCATAGCTTAGATGAGGATCCATATCATCTTTTGTCTATTCTTTGGCTCTGGTGTAACGATATCTCGCTAGCTTAAATGAGGATCCAGATCATATTTTATCTATTCTTTAGATCTAGTGTAATGATATCTCACCATGTATCATGATCTCATTCAACCATAATTTCTTGGTCACAGCTTGAGGTTTCTTAATCTAATTACTCTAGAGCCCTGATATTTTGACACATGTTTGTATCTCAAGGACTCATTTTGTTTCCCTTCCATCCTAGTGATTTTATGGACTTGGAAGCACAGAGAAGTGGGATGTTGCCACATGGTAACAACCCATTCACTTAGAGGTTCTACCACTTTCCAACCATGTACTAACTATTCTAGAGACTAGGGAAATATGATTTACCATGTGGCATCATCTTGGGCACCTAAAGGATCTCTAGGTGAATGTTTTATCTGAATCACTTTAGAGAATTAGAGCCCATAATAATTTTATAGGTGGAAATTCCTTGCTCAATATAAACCTATAGGGAAGATCAATTAGCCATGAGATTTTAAAATTAAAATGTCTCAAGAAAATATTCAAAAATAAAAGTGAGAAAACCCAAGTGATCCATTTAAAAAAAAATACTAAGTCATAAGATAGAATGCCATAAACATTTAATCATTTTAGTTTAGAAGAAAGAAAAAATAGACCAAGAAGAAACCTAAAACAACTATATAATACCAAAAATTCATTAGGTTAAATTTCTTAAATAAGGAACTTTAAAGTATAGAAAAAATTCAAAATAACCTAAATCCCACATATTTAAGCATAATTGAACACTTGGCCTAATGAAAATGCATATTGAATTTTTATGGTCTTGATGGGTTGTACTACCATCAAATTTAAGCTCATGAGATGTTGACATGGTTGTCCATGTGTTTCCCAATTGGAAATTTCATTCCACATGATATCCATTCACTCATTTGTAGATTGATTTATTGTCCACCTTATATACACCTAAATCTGGCCACTAATAACCTCTAATCAGACTTTTGACCAATTTCCACCTAAAGTGCATAATTTGGCATAAAAACACTAAAATACATTAAATGAGTTGAAATTGATATATTTAAGTGTTGATTTTGGCTAGGGTATCCCTAAATGGGTCAATGCAATTTATGGGCCAACTAACTTTGATCAGATCATTCTGAGTCAAAATGTCAATTTTGCACCTAGGTGCTCTAGATTACTCTTTCTTATCAAATCTCTTGCACAAGACATGTGCCTTTGTTATTTACTATTGATAATATCCTAAATGGTATAATGGATCTAACACATCTGACATCACCTTCCAATTCCAATCTAGTCAAATTTTGGACCAATAACAAGGCATTCTGATTAATTTGAGTAATTTGTGCACAAAGTGCTTAAACATGCTTAAGAGCTAATTAAACCAAATTAGATCCTAATCAAAAATTCCATGGAAACTTGTTGAATAATTTGTTTTTGAAATGAATATTTAATATCTGCATCATCAAGTGACCTCATTTCTTGGGAAGACATCCCTAGGCCATAAATGCCACAAATATCAGGATTTATGCCCTCCATGCCTCTTAATTGCCCCTTTTTCCAATGTCATGATGAGGTTAATTATAAAATTAATTCCAAAAAAATTAATTAATCCTCAACCACACATCTTTATCTCAAGATGGATGGTTCATGTCGATTCTAATTAATCTCAAAAATCTATATATAGAGAGGCCATGAATATCATTTTTAAGCTCAATTTGTGCAAAGTTATAATGTAGTATTGATTCCAAAAGCTTCATGCAAACTAGTGTTACCATGCCAAATTGATTCCAAGCCAAGATAATCCAAAGCCAAAGGTTCCAAGGAGAGGTGGAGGATAGCCAAGATTCCATTGACAAAGAATTCATGATCACAAAACTGAGTAAGCCAATAAAAGAATACTCTTGGAGCATCAAGGAAGGTAAGGAATGTGTGTTTTCTTTCATTTTAGTTATGCTTTGTTCATTTGTATTTCTTCACTAAGCTCACCCTAGTAACTAGGCATGAAGATGTTAGTTTAGTGTGTTTTTTATTTGATTTCATTCACTAACACAATACTAATATCCTCTTCTTAGTCAAATTCCTATTTCACACACCTAAGCCATTATCCTTTGTAGTCTAAATGCAATTAGATCTTGACACTTATCAAGATCCTACTTATTTTGGGACTCACTAAAGGCTTGAAGACATAGGGACCATCTTGGGGAGAATAGAGATAGGATTATGCCATGTGGTATGATCCTAGGCCATCGAGAACTAGGATATTATTTAAAAGTAATTGATTATCTTGGGGGCTTGGAGAAGAAATATTATGCCACATAGCATGATCCTATGCATTTGGAAGGTCCACCACCTATCCTAGAATCTAAGAGGTCTTGAGGAAGTGGAAAATCATGATTGTACCATGTGTACCCATCTTATTCATCTACAATATCTTTGAAGTGACTAAATCTTGAAGAGGCCTAGGGAAGCAAACAAGTAATAAGTGGCAGTCCCTTACTTACCTAGGGGTTCATAGGAAAAGAATAGATCATTGGCTTGTAGGAAAATAAAAATATTTGTTAGATTTTAAATTTAAACCTTTCTCAAAAATGACTAAGGAATAAACCAAAATAAATATAAAAGGTTCTAAGATTAACAAATAAATATAGATATTTTACCAATCTTAAAGCCAAAGTTGATCCACCAATCTGGAAAATGACTAAGTTTTATAATAAAACCCTAAAAACACTAGTAAAACCAACAATAAAATAAAAAAATAGACTAAACAAAGATAAATTTAGTAGGAAAATGGTCTAACTCGACCAAGACTTTAAGCCAAATTAGTCTAGCATTCCTTAAAGTGACTAATATTTAAAATTAAAGAATTGCAAACACTCTACCAAATACCCTGAAAGGAGATGATATTAGACAAAAATTATTCACAAAAAAATATGTGATAACTCTATAATATTTATATGATTTGTCTAATTATGAGTTAAAATGGTCTAGAAATGGAAATTTTAAGGTAGTTCAAATCATGACTTAAAATAGATTAGAACTTATTAGACTTAAGCAGATTAAAAAGTTGTATCAATGAAGCCCTAATTGCATAATCTTCTAGACTAATTACATGTAATAGAATTTTAAATTAATATTGAATTTAAAGAGTGAAATAAATACAACACTAATACTAAAACTTCTCAAGTACCTTTCATAACTAGATCAACAAATAAAACAATCCCAGACTTGACTAAAACCTAGAAGACCAAACTCTAGATAAAAAGAGGTTCCATGATTTCATGAATAAATTAGGGTGTGTTATGCAAGCAACAAAAAAAAATTAATTTGTTATAAAATACTTTTGAGTGTTTTGGAACACTTAAATATTGCCTACAATCAAAATATTTGGCCTAGCCTAATCCCTAAAACATGAAACAACTCATGCAAAGATAAAAATAGAAATACTATAGAACGTAAATTAGATAATATTATGGAACAGTGTGTGCTTATGTATTCATTTTATTCCTAAAATTTTCAAGGAATAGGTGTTGTAGTTAGGATCATCTAGCTAGTGAATTCTACCTTGGAATGAATACTTGGACATTTATCCATTGCCAATTAGGCATCTATAGCCCTGACAAAGTTACCTCTGGTTCTACCCAAATCCCTACTCTAATTCCATCTAGGTATCCATATCCCAAGTATAAGGTTCTTTAATTACCCAAACATTAAGTTTTTGAATAATAGATTTTCTTTTATTTTCTTTTACTCTTGCCTTTTCTTAAGCATATCAATCTTGGGTTGGAGACCACCATGGTAAATGGAAATAAGAATTATAGATTTTTCACTTTTAGACCTTGGTTGTAAAACATTTATCCAAGTAATTTCAAAGATCATTAAAGTTCATTTTTTGAAATGTCTTGAGAGAATATCTTCAAGAGTTAGACAAACCATCCCAAACTTACCAAAACATAAACTAGTTCAGAACACACAAAAATAGCTAAATTTTTTGGAATTGAATTAAAGATGGAATACAATGTCATAATTTACTTAGATTAATTATGTACCAAGATGTTATTTGTGCCACTTAATTTCAATCATATCATTTCATCACATTCATTGATCAGTGCAAGAACCATAGGGAAAATAACTAGGGAGGCCCAAAACTGATAATAGAAAAAACAAATAAAGAAATAAACCAAAGCCAATAATGAATATAAAAAAACAAAACAAATAAGAAAGGAAAATAAGTTATGTACATGACCACACCAAGTTCGTTCAAGCCTATAAATAATACTTGAGAAATTTTCCATTAATAGGTGGTAACATCCTCACTAGTTAGACACCTTCGGTAGAATTCATTCTCGCCCAAGATTTCATAAATTTGGAAGGGTCCTAACGAAAGGGAATCAATTTTTTTATGTTGAGCCTTATTTTCATGAGCCTTGTCCCAAAGAATGACAAAATTGTAGGTCTAAAAGGCTTTTGATTTAGCTAACTTATCAAGCCAATGTTTGATAACTCCTTGATGCCTACTAAAGTGCAATATTATAGCATCACATTTTTCTTCCAACTAAATTAAATTTAGGAGGTGAGCCTCTATCTTGTTATCTATTTCTAGATAATCCTTAATGAACAACAAGTTTATGATTTTGAGGTTTACATGGGATACCAGGTCTTGGTCATACACTAGATGATATGGGGAAATACCTAGAGAAGATTTAATTTTGGTCCTATCAGACCATAATGAAAATTTTAAAATGTTATACTAGTCCCTAAGATTTATTTCTAAGACCTTGATCACATCCAAAAAATTCTTATCCATTAACTTAGCTAACCCATTACCTTGTGGATATTAATTGGAAAAAAAATGAAAGATTACCTAGTTTTCATAGGCCCACTTAGTAAATTATAGTGAGGAAAAGGCAAGACCATTGTCACATACCAGAATAAATGATAGACTAAATGTGATAATGATGTGGTTCTCAAGGAAGTTAATCACCACATCAGTTATTTAATTATTGAATTTTTGGGCTTCAATCTATCATGTGTGATAATTAGTTGTAGTGAGGATAAAATTATGTCAAATTGAGGAATTGGTATTGATGAACCTCATAAATTAAATTCCCCACTTTCCAAATGGATGGGCCTTAATAACCAATTGTACTATATTGGAAAGAGTGTGTTATCTACACATAACTACTTGAAAAATGTGGTAGCTTCTTATGTGAGCATGTGCATTTTTAAAAACATGAGGCTAGTAATATCATGATTTAATTATTTGGTGAGTTATGGTACTCTTTGAATCATGGATAGTCCCATATTTCCCATGGAAATTACTAATTTATTCCTTATTTAGGCATCTCATATATATGCCTTTGTGATTACTTATGTATAATACACCTAACTTTATCATGAATCTATTTTTTTAGGTGTAATACTCTTATCTAATTGGAGTTTAGGTGACTTGGGAATTCATTTTTAAGAAAATAATAGACTAAATCATGGAATCAATCATCATTTGTAATGTTTTGTACAATATATTGATGGTAGGTAATCTATGGATCGACCTTAGCCATGGTCTTGTTTAGCCCATAACCTATAACAATATTCAATAGCTACAACTCTAGATCAATTTTTTTAGGATGGTCATCCACTTCCCACATTCCTCACCTAGTTAATAATACATCAACATTGCCTTGATAGCTATATTGGGCATAATGACAAGTACTTTTTTATGTAGAATGTAATTCTTGAAATTTTTGACAACTTTAACCAAGGTAAAGGCCTATTTTCCAATGATTTACTATTTGAGCTCAATATTTATGAGTGAGGAGATCATAATGGATGGTCTCTCATCCCCATATTCTTTTATCTACATTAGGATAATAACACTTGAGTACTCTAAAATGAATGAAAATATGTAGAAGGGTTGCATGTAGTCATGACTGATAAGCACCAATGTGTTTATAACTGACATCTTGATTTTAGAAAAAAATGTTTTTACTTTAGTCATCCATTAAATCTTAGCATCCTTATTTATCATGTTGTTTAGTAGTTAGACTATCTTTGCAAAGCCCAAGATGAACTTCCTTATAAATTTTATTTTATTGAAGAATGAATTAAGTTCTTTTCTATTTCTAGGTAATGAAATTCTTAGAATTACCTCAACTCTTTCTAGGTCTATTTAAATACCTCATTTGGAGATTATGTGACCCAACAATTTACCCTCTATGACCCCAAATATGTATTTATTTGGGTTCAGGGAGATTATATGGTCTATGCACCTCTACAATACCACACTCAAGACTTTCACATGGTCTTCTCTATTTTTAGAAAATATCATTAAATCATCTATGTATATGACTATTCATCTACTAGTGAGGTCCTTGAATGCAATATCCATTTCCCTTTAGAAGGTGTCTCCTACATTGATTAGGCTGAATGACATCTTATATTATGTGAATTTACCTCACTTAGTTATAGATGATGTCTTTATCCTATCCTCATAGTTAACCATTACTTAATTATATCATGAATATCCATCAATAAATGACATCATTTGAGATTTTTCACTATCTACAAGACATCATCTAGTGAAGGCAATGATAGTTATCCTTTTCAAAGTCTTTATTTTGGTTTTTAAAGTCCACATAGAGTCTGATTTCCCAAATCTTCTTTTGAATGGGAACCAATTTGGCCACTCGGGTGGAGTGTCAAACATGATATAATATTTGTAGAAAGTAGCTTCTATACTTATTTGAAAATTAAAGGATCCAATAATGGATTGAGTGGCCTTTATTTCTATTTGGATGGTTTAACACCAAGTTTTAGATGAATAATATGTGTAAGGATAAAGGTGTCAAATATCATCAAATTATTGTAGTTATATGCAATAGTGTCACCAAAGTCTTTCAAGGCCTAAACAATCCTTTGCTTTTCATCCTAGGTGTAGGTTGTACCTAAAATCACATGTTTTTATTCACCTACATTACCCACATTGTAATTATCATGAGGAATACTTTTGGTAAGGGTTGCTTTGTCTTTCTCACCATGATGGTCTATGCCAAATAGCCTCTCCAATGACACCATACTTTTCAGTATGTTATTATTTTTCAAGTTGATGACCCCTTCTTCATATATTTCTAACTCCTCCATATCATCCTAATCAATGATCTAGGACTCAAATATTTCAATTTTGGTGATGAATTTGATGATATATCAATCATAATTTAAGACTTGTAAGTTTATAACATTTTTTATAAGATAAGGAATAGAGACCAACTCTATTGAGAATATCCTCAATAGGGAGTTATAAAAGGGTTATAGGGTACTTGAAATCATTGTCAATAAGTCAATATATAATTATTACTTTAGGGTAGCATATTTATGTTGAATGCATTGAAATCCTTGGTCATATTCCACACTCTTCTACAGTATTTATAAACATTCTTGTCATTAAAGTGTAGTGGATTCTAATTTTCTTGACCACAAGTTCTAAATCTCCAAGGAATTTTAGGTTCTTCACTCTCATCCTTAGTGCAAACTAGAGGCCATGCACTAATGATTTGTACTCATCCATATTGTTAGTGAAATAAAAATATAATGAGAAGGCTACCAAATATGACCTCCCTCTTGGATCGATGAGCTCTATCCTAGCACCACATGTGCTCTTGGATTTGGATCCATCTAACTTTAAGGTCCACATATAATCTTTATCTATGTAGTGGACTATGAAAGGTGTGTGTTGTCACTATATTTACTTTTCTCTTTTTTCCAACCCCTAACATGGACATACTTTTCTCTTAAGTTGTTAATGACCTTTTGATTTGATCCTCAATAGTAAACGTTGGTGTAAAATTATTTAGAATGATAATACAAAACTTCTAAGCCTTTTCATCCCTTGATCTCATACAAATAACTATGTTTCATTTTGTCTTAGGTTAAGGTAATGATGTGAAATGAAATTAATTATAATGTGTAGAGGACATATTCCTCATCTATCTAGTCCAACTCTTCAAATTTAGGTTCTTCTTACATACTAAACATGTTAATGGAGAATGTACCATAATCTTCCACTTTTTTGTCAAGTGCATAGACCCCTAGTTTAGACTCCTCATACAAGATACCATTTTTATTATTATACTCTATAATCATGTGATCTATATTTAGATCTATCTCAATATTTATCTAATTGGGCATGACTCACCATAGTATCCATATGTAGGAGAAATTTTGGCCATATACACATTGAGTGTCCTAGACTAATCTTGGATGAAAAGTATAATATATGCCTTAGGTATATTCACCACTTGGATGTCAATGAATTGATACACCCTATAATTAGAGTCAAATTACATGTGGATGTGATTCAACTTTAAAATAACCCTAACCTATGATTTTTCTAGTTAGATAACTTTTTTGGTAGATTTTACAAGTGTCAATCCCAATTTTTGGCAAGTGGACAAAGCATCACATTCCCTAAAGAACTTGAATCCACCAAATAATTATGTAAGTTTTTTCAAAAAATTATAATTATTAGTAGAAATGGGGAGTCTCTATTTTCTCCTTACATACAACATGACCATCAA
This sequence comes from Torreya grandis, assembly GCA_037957365.1. NCBI lineage: Eukaryota > Viridiplantae > Streptophyta > Pinopsida > Cupressales > Taxaceae > Torreya > Torreya grandis. The sequence goes on from JARHVA010001639.1 coordinate 1,498,994, forward strand.
TTATGTTATTGGATTCTTTCCTCTTGGGTCAGTTAGTTATTTTACAACAAGTATTTTTTGTTAGACATCATAAGTGTTGTCCCCAAATATTGCACCCTATAAGAGGGTGTTCAATCCTCTTACATATTTTGGCAACATGGGAACACTTATAAGTATGTGGGTGTAACTATATTGGAAGTGAGCCTCTAGGTTTAAGGGCTAGCTCCTTAAATGTATCTTGAAATGCTTATCACCTATCTAATACTTTCTTATGGGGAAAAGAGTTATAAAATTGCATGAAATGAACCTAATTTAAGGGGATTATATACCAATATGATTTCCATGTGATCATAATACTCCTATCACAATGAAATAAGACATGCAAACTAGTTTCAAAGTCCTAAAAGATTCTAACATGAGTGTTTCAATATAGAGGTGATGTGCATGAAAGCAACACAAGGTAAACGAACCATATAGAATAATTCACACTCTATGTAAAATAACACACTTTAAAGGATCCTAAAACACTTAAATAAACTCCATATGATTTTTTATAATAGGAACTCTTGCATAAACATGAAAGGATAAGGCAAGAAAGGATAGAGAATTATCACTAGCTCCACCATATATCACTTTGCATACTTAGATAATTGTTGATGAAATAAAAACCAAACTTGCATTAATTTTCAAATTCAAAATACAATTTCATTATAGCATGGATTCAACATCCATGGTGTGGAATTAGGATACAAAGGCCAAAATGGCTAATACTTAAAGAATTTGAGAGAAAGGAGGAGAGAATGAAGTCCAAGGGTCACTAGAACACTTTTCATGCTGAGAGGAGTTACACATGAAGTAAAATTAGTGTGAGATATACAATGCAAGGTCTAATAATACAAATGGCCCTCAAAAGTATGAAACTCCATGAAATGTGGCATAAGACTCTTGTTACTTGCTCAAAAAATTGCCTTCATCATTTGGCCCTTTTGGAACATCCCACAACTAAATAGGGATATATCTCATAATTTCAATTAGAGGGAGGGTTTTTATATAGGATTCACCATGAATTGATGGCATTCCTAATCATCTATATTCTTTTAGAGGTGATCCATCACTACCTACAGTTCAATAAACTCCCTTTTTACTTAACTCTCACACTTGGCCTCAAATTTGGCTTCATTTTTCCATGAAAATCCATATAGAGGAGTTAATGACACATTTCAAGACTTTCCATATTCTTATATTCTCTAGGTACACCTTAAATAGATTCTCTCTTGAAGTTCTTTCCTTTCTCACTATCTTGCTTACTTTGCCAGTTTTGACTCGCTGACATGAAGTTTCTTGAAGAAACATGTAGGAGTCTTGATGAATCATGGAATGATGATAATGAGTTATATTAAGTCTTGATATTTCTCCCAAAGTTTTTTTCATCTCTTGAAACCTCCTAGAACCTCAAAAACCTCAAAAATAGTCAAAGAAAGCCAAATTACCCCTTGTATGTACAAGTAGAGTAGCACTAAAGTAGGATTTAGGGGAGACATGGAGATCCCTATATATCATCCAATCACTTTCATGGTTATTATGGTCCATTAGGATATATATTATTCTTTATTTCCTTCATCGGGTCCTTATTTAAGGTTTTGTAGGGTTTTAGACAATTTTGACCTTTAGTGATGTTTCATAAAGGTATGACATTAAATCCTTCAAAAAATTGCACTAAAACCTTATTATATACCCTCTATAACTTTTCTAAACTTACTAGGTTCCCATGCAAAGTCTCTAACTAATGTGAGCTTCCAAAACTATCCACTCAAGCTTTTTCCTTCATTTTACATAGGCATGAGCTTGTCGTAAGCCAAAAGTGGCTTCCCTATGGATAATTTTGCATTAAATAAGATTTGAAACATATTTTATACCCCCATAAACATTTTATAATATATTTGAGTGTTCACCCAAGGTTGGAAGTGAAACTGACCTCCCATTTGGGATTTAGGCCTAAACCATGCCTAATAGGCTTGTTTGTATCTTTGAAGATCTAGACCAACATATTGAGATTGTTCCTTTTGTGTAAGGTTTATCATTTTTTATTATAACTTATATATATTTTTAAACCTCCATGAAAATTCTAATAGTCCTCAACTTACCCTCTTATTTCCATTATCCAAGACTACATGGTTTGTACTCTAGGGAAGTACCCTCTATCTGAGACAAAACAAAGTATAATTCCCATATTTCCTTAGAAAAAATATATATTTTATGGGATTATCCAAGTGAAATATATTTTATGTACCAATTTATAACCTTTGGTCACATCATTATACCCTCTAACTCCTTCAATATCCAAGGTAGACCCTTGGGAAGGCAGACTGTGTGCAGGGTTTCACCATATGGACTGTGTGTTGCATCATTGGTGTCTCCTCTCTACTTTGTGTCCAAATTGAGAATGTTATGAAGTGTAAATTTAATTTTTAAATCCATTCCAATAATTTTCAGCATTATAACCTTTGTTAAAACCACTCAAGTCATAGCCTTTACTTGACTAGTCAAGGTGCTTGATTGTATTGTCCTACTTTAGAGGTGCACCTGTAGGTAGTTCTATATGGCTGAGAACCTAAGAAAAATACCCCAAGATCTTATTAGGTATCCTAATATCATTATCATCTATTTATATCCATCTACATCACACTTATGTAAATCTAACACTCATAATCCCCACACTTGCTCACTATTCATTATAGTCAACCACAGTCAATTGTGTTAAGGCAAATGGAGCCTATAGATGATCTTTCAATCCCTTGATAACTATGTCATATTATATATTTTTCTTATAATGTATTAGGATATTTTATTTAAATTTTAAATTTCTCTCATTTATTGAATTTCCATGCTTAGGCCTGAGTCATGGACTATATATACCTATAGTCAGTTGTAGATGGTCTTTTTGAACCAAGATATACCTATAGGTGTAACTACTAAGCCAAAAGACCTAATTATACAACTCAATTTTGATGTTCCTTGGAAAAAACTCCCTTCCAAACTCAAAAAGGTAACCCAACATTCAGATGTGCTTCCATTTTACAACTTTGGAGGTTAAGGTCATTTTGGCTTCAAATTTTATAGATGTCACTATCTGAACTAAGAGTTTAAAGGTGCATCTATATGCCTTTCAAAAACTACCTTCCACTGATAATCTATCATCAAAATTTTGTATATCTCTTTTCCTATGTGGAGGATACAATTAATAGTCATTAATATGCATCAAATCTCTTGATAACCTTGTTATATGATATCAACAATATGGTAAGGCACTCTATTTTGTGATTTTAGGGATTTGGACCCTGAACATAGTCATCATCCAAAGAACAAGGTTACTCACTCCCACTTTCCAACCCTATTGCTTAACAATGTTTTTCATGCTATTTCTCAATTACACAAACCTCAAGAAAGCTTCCAAACATATCAAATCTCCTCTAATTGACATTTTTAACTCTCTACTAGTGCCATATGTAAGTGGGCATTCCAATGTGTAGGCAGTGAGTAGATATACATGCTTATGATCAACTCTAGACCCTCAAAAGGTATCCAAATTAACTCTTAACATTCTAAAGTATTTGAAACAACCACAAAGGTTCTAATTCTAACATGACATACTCCTAAAAGACTCCTGTGCATGTTCATAAATGGTGGAAGACTGTGTGTATATTAGAACTTATCTTCTCATGCTCTCTATGGTGCCACGTAGGGATTAAATTGTTTTTTCATGTTCTAAGAGAATTATTAACACATTAGGATGTAAATAAAAATCACATAGATGAGTTTAAGAGACTTACACAACTCACTTAGTTGATTATGTATGATAGTCATGGAGTAAACTGACTATATGGCATATCTCTTAGCTACCACTCCATGGTTATTCATTTGAGGATAAAACTAAATGGATAAGGAACTAAGAGGATATTGGAAACATTAACATAAAACTATCACCATAATCTGACACTATTACCAAGACATGAAGACATTAGAAGTGGTGTAAACTTGATTGCAACATAGAAAGGTGTCTTTACCTATAACTTGAGATGATTTGCATATAAAAACAATTTAAAACAAGAAACAAAGAATGGGAAACATTATAATAAGGATTTAACATCCATTTTAATTAATCTCAATGGTTGGATTGTATGAACCTATCCACATGAGAAGGAAACCTATCAGGTATGAGGTTTAACAAGTAGATAAACATAGTCAAACTATAAAGGATAGTTCAAAAAGAAAAAGTGACCAATATTTGAAATATTATTATGAAAATGAAGTGAAATGAGTTTACTATCACCCCCTAAAATAATTTCATCTGAAAAATCTTCTATTAGCCATACTAAGCACAAACTTTTGACTGGTTCTACATGTCTAGAAGGGTGATGAAGGAACAAAATGGTTTTTGACCATTTTTATTACTTTAAAAGAATTTCAAGCACTGAGATGAGTCTATGGAAGTTTAACAGTCATCCAAATTTTTTTTGCATGTTTCACACTCCCCTATAGGTCGTACAAGTGCCAAACTCTTCCTTTTTTAGTTGTTTTCTTGATTTTCAGTTAGAAAACTTGTAAGTTTTAGATGGGATTGACATTCCTAATAGGGTATATAAAAAATTGGATGTTGGAAGGAAAAATAGAACACTTATACACCTTAAAAATTGTGTCATTTGCATTTAATGCTCTAAAATGACCCCTAGGTGACTCAAAATGACATATGGACTAACTAAACTATGACCAAGACTAAAAAAATATGTAATGACATCAAATAGACTATGAAAAATCCCATGAAATTATAATATACCCATATATAATTTTTTAACTATAAGGGGTTGATCCATTTTAACTTGTGATCAAAATGGTCAACAATAACCAACTTAAACATTATTTTATTGGCCTTAATTTTCTTGAAGTCCTCAATAATTTAATATCTAGGTTTATTTTTTCTATTGATTTATTAGCTTAGGGAGGTTCAACATTGTTCCTAGGATTATATGAATTTGTAGTTCCTTTGTGGGGGAGCAAGGATATTACTTGAGTTTTCATCAAGTGGGACATGAATATTGTTTGGAGGGGTAGAGGTGGTAAAATGAATTTGCAACTTACTCCTCAATTGATCATTTTTACCTATTTCAATTTTTTAAAAATCATGGACATAATATAGGTTGTTTACATTCTCATTATTATTTTCAAAAGGAAACTCATAGGTATCCAAGACCATGGCAGTGCTCGAGTTGTCTCCATTTGAGACTAGTTTGCCATTTTTAGGTATAAGCACTATTTCAAGGTTATCCATCTCATTTTGGAAGATGTTTGAGGCCAATGTGAACTGATCATTTTTTTTTCAACATGGTATATTTTATCATGTAGTATACACCAAGAGGGTAAGGCTAGGTCTACCATATTTATTGAAGGAGGCACTATTGTTGCTTTTATTGGTGATGTCAAGGGGACTAGGTACATTTTCATTATTAGGTCTTGTATTCCATTACCTATTGGTCCTATAAAATTTGTAATTTATATTTTGAGGTGTGTTATTTTTAGTTTGGTTGGTGTTTTAAATCACCTACTTGTGCGATTTGACCATATCATTAGTCAATCTCTAGACCATCTATTGTAAATTAGCTACCTCGAGGTTCACAGGGGCACATTGGTTACTTCCTTCTTGAGGTGGCAGGCTATCCATCAGTGTAGTATCTTTTAAATATATATATATATATATATATATATATATATATATATATATATATATATATATATAATAGGATGCACTATGTTATAGGTATTGCTAGCAAGTATCTAATTATTTAGATATGAAGGAACATCCTGTTGGTTTTTACTAGGAACAACATAAACACTTCAACTAGGCATGGTATTAATGTTATTATAGGCAACTATACAAATTTATTATCTCATAGATATGAAAATATGTGATTTAGAGGACCATAAGGCTAGTTTTGAGGCATAGGGTTCAAGGACATTAGATTATGGACTGGATTTGGACTTGAATACATAGCTCCCAAGATTGGATTCATTAAAGGAGTTTTTTGCATAAGATCCTGATTGACCCTAGGAATTTGGTTATAGGCATTGGGTTTTCCTAATGAGGGTAAGTGATCATCACCATATCCTTGAGGTACCATCTATTATTAAATACTGACTACTTAATTATAGGCCAAGGATAAATATGTAAGAGTTGATGGGATCCTCCTAAGGAACATAGAAGTCATGGGGTATAGGGACTTCATACATCTTTGTATAGTAGCCAATTCTATCTACATGTAGAGGTCATTTAAAAAATTTCAAAGATTATGAAATTGAGTATTGAAAATACCCATGGTCTCTTTGAGTTCTTTATGGGTAGTCACAAATTGGTGATAGAGTATGGTTGGGTCTATGAGTATCCTAAAGTGGTTAATGAATATAGTCTCAAAGTCAACCCAAGAGGTGATGGATCCATATGGGAGACATAAATACCAACCATATGCTAACTCATCTGAGTGTAAAATAAAAGCCTCCAAATGATTTCTTCATGTTGAACTTGAGTTCTAATCAAGGTATCCTTGAAGGTCTATATGTGTTCTTTTATTATTCTTAGCCCACTTTGAACATATCTTAGGGAGAAATTCTTAGGATTTTTAGGAAAGTCATGGGAAATTCCTAGAATGTTCATAGGACAAATATATCCTCCTACCTAGATAGGATTGGCCATTTTTAGATTTTGAGGGAGAGTGAAAGGGGTAGTGAAAGGTACACTAGTAAGAGAGTTATTGGCTAAACAAATTTATCTAGTCTGAGTCTTCCCTTTGTCAGTCCTAGTTCTCCTATGTCTTGAGAGTTGAAATAGATCAAAGTCCCATTCAATGGAATTTAACCTCATGAAAACTATTCTATTTTCCTATTTTATTAACTTATAACATTCTTGTCTAAGCAAAACTTGTAAATAGTTAGACACAGTCAAGCATAAATATCAAATAATTCTTCATTCGGACCCTCTTGCTAGAATCAATCTATTGGTGGTCCGTTTGGCACAACACACCAACTTTGGGAGGAAAAAAGGAGAGGAAAGGGTCAAATGGTGAATATTTCCCCTTTTCCCTTTCACCTCTCTTTAAAATAAGTAGGCTGGACAATAACTTCCCCAAGGTCATTAGCTACCAAGTCATGGCAAACTCGATACCATAATTAAATAATGCAAATTATTCCATTCAAGGGGCCTATATAAGATACACTATAATATCCAAAAAGTATATTATATTATTAAATACATAGGTGATTTACATTTCTTAAGGAATTCATTATTAAGAAACACTTGTCTTCAACATATAAGATTCAACAATGCTTTAGAGGAGATGAGGCGATGCACATGCAATCCAAATGAAAAAAATTAAGCACTAATTACATATTAGGCTAATATAAAACTAAACTAATAGGTTACAAAAAAATATAAAAATATGAAGGGTATAAATAAAGATAAAATATCCTATATTGCAATGAAAATAAATCTAGTTCACTTGGTTAGATAAAGCCCATGAAACCACTCTTCTACCTGACCAATATTCACATAGTCGTAAATAATTATGGTTCTTAAAGTCTAAGGTAAACCTAAATATGAATAAATAGGAATGTAATTACCATATGAATTCACAAATTATGATCATCAACCTCACAACACTTCAATTTAGATATATTTCATGAAAGAAACAATGTCTGAGATTTACCCTATCTAGCTAAAACTATATAAATTTTTGAATATAACATAGCTCACCAAAAATGAAACTAACTAAGAAAATAAGAAAATAAAGGCAAAGGAAAGGTCTAGTTACTCTACTCTAACCTATAAATATAAATTAACTATCCCTTCTCATAGTGAAGAATCGGTCTTTTATAGATAATTTATTCCATTAAATTGTAAAAATCAACCCACTAACTGGTGGTTACAAGTACTTAATGACATGCACCCATTTCTATCCAAATTTGAATTGGGACTTGAAAAATATTGATTAAATTAGGATCAAATCCATGATAAATAATATTTGAATTGAAGTTTTGGTGGCTAAAGTTGGCGAATATCTACTTGGGATAATCAGTTTGCCATACTTTACTCAGTGATGACCTTGCCTAATTAAGGTAATCTTTTTTATTTTATGATCTTACTTGATCCCAATGTATAAGATAAATATTATGATCAATGCCACTACCTGAATGCTTTTATTTTTGAATCCCATGATCCCTCTATTTATAAGAAATAAATCATATCTTAATTACCCTGATTAGTTTGGACCCACAGTTTAATTTTAAGGCTTTAATGGCCTTGATGGGCCTAGACATGCAGAAAATTCAAGCCCAAATTACTTTTGTGAAGGTTTATGTTTCACCCTTAGGGTGGTCACTCCATCTAGACACTCTTCATTGCTATGAAATATAGTGTGTCCATAATATGCAAGGGTAATACGATGTGGTAACTTTTTAGTGTTTCATAGCTTAGCTAAGGGTCTAGATCATCTTTGTCTATTTTTTGGCTCTGTGTAATGAGATATTGCCATGTGGAGTGATATCATTAACTTGGAGCTCACTGGTCCTAGCCCAATGTTTTGCACTTTGGTTACTCCAAAGCCTCATTATTTTGACACATAACCACATCCCTTAGACTCATTTGGTTTCCCATCCATTTGAGTGATTTGATCGACACAAAAGTGCAAAGAAGTGGGATGTTACCATGTGGCAACATCACACTCACCTAGATGGTCTACTTCTTTCCAACCATGTACTAACCATCATGGGGGCTTGAATAAATAAGATTATTCCACATGGAATCATCCCAAACATTTGGAGGATCTTTATGTGAATGTTTATTTCAAGTCACTCTAGAGAAGTAGAAACATAAGATTTTGAAAGTGGCTACTCCTCATTCAATCTGAACTTGCAAGGAAGATCAATTAGCCATTAGAGTTCAAAATAAAAATGACTAAGAAAAAAGATTCAAAAATAAAAGTGAAAAATTCCAAGTGATCAATTTTTAAAAAATACTAAGTCATAAGATAGAACATCATAAACATTTAGTCATTGTAGTCTAGAATAAAATTAAAATGGACCAAGAAAATACCCAAAAATAACTAGATAATCCACAAAATTCATAGGGTTAAATTTCCTAAAGAATGAAATTTAAATATACAATAAATTTTGAATAACCCAAATCCCATAGATTTAAATATAATTAAACACATGGCCTAATGGAAAAGCATCTTGGTTTTTTATAGTCTTGACAAGTTGGATGACTATCAAATCTAAGCTCGTGAAATGCTGATGTGAATGACCATGTGTTTCCCATCTAGTAGGTTCATGCCATGTGATAACCATTCACTTATTTGGAGTTTAATGGATTTTCCACCTAGGTTGTTCACCTCTGTAGTCTAAATATGGTGAGATCTTGACACTTTTCAATATCTCAGATGTTAAGTTCTCGCCAAAGGCTTGAAGACATAGGGACTATCATGTTGATGCTTATAAGCATACCACAAGGTTTCTTAGTGTTAAAATAACACTTATAATTTTATAATTCAAGGAATTCAAATCATGAGTAATAGATTGTGGCAACTTGATGTCACCTATGGTAAAATATCAATAGAGATATGTATTGGTGTCCCAGAAATTTATAATGAGTGATGGTTGGGATCCATCATGGTCTATTATTTGTGAATTTTAGAGTATCTATGTTAATACTTAGTGAATTTTGATCTATAATTAATTTATAAACTAATCTAAGTGGATATTTATAATGGAGCTTAAGCTATAGTGATCTAGTGTAAAAAATGAGCAAAGAGAAGGGTAAGGTAGAAAAGAAACAAGGGATTACCAATTTTAGTCTTAAATATCATGAAAAATCATCAATTTCAATTGAGTATGCATTCAAACCAATATAAAATTTAAAATAGCCTTAGCTCAAATTCCATTATATATCAAGTAAACTTTAAAGGATACTATAAAGAGTCACAAGTAAGAACTAGGTCTACTTTATGGATTTACTATTATAATCAAATATCATTTGTACATCTGAGTACAGAGCAAAATGAAATGATGAAAAACCTAAGATCTTCCAATTTATCTAGCATATGTACAAATTAGAAACCCTATGATTAGAAAATGCAACACAAAATTCAAAGACACCATTCAAATTCAAGACATAAACTAGCAATTGAGAGAAAAGCTATATTAGCAATTGACATATCAAATGTGGATAGTATTTGAATAACTCCTTGATTATATTAATTGATTAAAGTATACAAAATTTTCTCAAAATTATCTCCCTTTACAAAGTGGTAATTAATGCCTTTTATAGAAAGACAAGGTAATGCATTAGTCAATTACAATATATAGGTTACAAAAGATAAGGATATTTGTCCTTTAAGATGGTTCTATAATACACTTGTTTTTTATAATTAAATTGATCTAAGGGTAATATGATAACAGACTAACATATGCCTTTACAATGGAATATTATATTTCAAAAAGTTATAGAATTCTACAAAATAGAATATTGTCCAATTTATTGGTGGGGCCCTTTACTTGTTATTGTTGGAGGATGTTCATGGCTTTAGTATGTTGATCATCAACTAGATTTAGATCCACAACAAGCTTCAGGATACGCTTCTCCTCTTGATTTGCTAAGTCCTTGAGTTCTCTATTGTTTCTAGATATGGATTTTTTAATGTTCCTAGCTTCATTTATCCTCTCTCCAGCATTGAATATTCTATCTAGGATCTTATTGTTATAAGCCCTAGATTTGCCTTTTCTTTTTCCTTTGACTTATTGAGTTACCAAAGTATCCCTATGTTTGAATTTATCATCACTTATGATTCCAATGGTAGTGGGTTGTGTAAGATCTATAAGCATAGTCCTAAGAAGCTATTCAATCCTTTAAATTAGCTCCTTATCATCTTCTAGGAGTCTTTCCACATTATTTTTCCATGAAATCAAACTTTGAACCTTGTCAACCACAATTCCCATAATTGTGCTCAAGTATCCTAAACTAATCATTTTGAATCCTAAGATTTATTTCCTTGGATGTTGAGAAGTTAAGATATCTTATCCTCTGAGGCTTTCCATTGGGTGACCAGACCCTTAGCTAATGCACTCTACCTTAGCTTTATTGTTTTGAGTGCCTCAAACATGTCATAAAATGACTCATCAATCATTTTGGTCATACCTTAGGTCCTAATAGAATTGTCTATGTTTCTAGGTTTTATTTTTATCTTTCCAAAATAGAGATTCTTTGTTTCATTCCTCTAACCCCTAATTTTTCTTGTGCTAACAAGGCTTTGATTAAGATTTTAACATCTTCTTCATGAATGGCAACTTCACCCAGCTTTTACCCCCCAACTGGGCTTAATCCTATAAAGGGATCCACCTTTTAGAAGGTGAATTCCTCTATTCCCACCATGGTTGTCTTAGTGGTAGCCCTCTCCAATCTAACTATCTCTAGATTAAATTGCATGGTGGTGGATGACCCTATGAATTTTCAAGATTCTAAGACCTCTACACCTATGTTTCTTGATGTTATATGAGCATCCATCTTATTGATTTTTGTTCCTTGAGTAACCACAATTCTCATGTATTCTTTCTCTTTTACCATGGCCTTAATCCATGGTTTCATTTCATCATGCACTTCCACATTTGTCATGGCCCATGAATGTGAAAGAGTAGGGATATTTTACAATTTCCCATAAATGAACCAGTTAGGGATGACTAGTCCATGAATTGGGAATTAATCACTTAAGAGATTGACTTAATTAGTGGGGTGAGTGAAGGTCAATCTTGGTCTCTTCTTTGGTCCAACAAGAACTAATGCTATATCTATCTTCCTCTTCTCCCTAGGATCCAATGGAACCATATGAAGAGCAAGTTCTTTCTCTTTATCCTCTTTAGACTCCCCTACTTGGACTTGTGCTTATTTAAACTAATCTTCTTCCCTATCAGTATCATACACCTCTACAAGTTCCTTGAGGGAATCCTCAAATGTCTCTTCTAGCTCTAAGGCTATCATATCTATGTACTAAACTAGGGAAGGTGGCCTTTGTGGTAATGTTGAAGATGAGGTACCCTCCTTGAGTCTCTCTTCTAATCTCACTTCTCCTAATTTCTCCTTACCATGGCCTTATTCATCTTGATTTTGCACAACCTACTCCTAAGGCTATGGTTATGGATGTTCTACTTGGGATTTTTCATGGGTTATCCTAGATGGTCCAAAAAGCAAGTGATATTGAAAAGTATGCATTTGTCATGCCTCTCTTGATCGATTGTCATCCTTGGTCAATATATGCTCTAGTTTCATGTTGTGCCCCTAGATCCTAGCCAACACCTCTTCATAATTCTTAGCTTTAATGTAAATGTTTTCATGAATACCAAGTTGATGCACATACTCATGCTTGGGGAGCTTCTTCTCCTTCAAATGACTATCCATTATGTTCTTAGGATCTCACATATTGAGTTCATCAAGATGGAACGTAAATGAATCCTTGTGCTTAGCCATGGTATCAACTTATTTCCAATCCTAAAGTATAGTTCTTCCAATGATTAGAGGGAAGGGGTGGAGAAGACCCTTATTATTTTCTTAGAAAATCCCATCGATGCCATTAATGATTTGGGAGGCAATTTCTTGCTCAACAAGCTTACTTGGAACATATACTGGCAATCTATAAGGCTTGGACATGATCCCCTCAATCCTGATGACTATGTTGTTAGGATATTACTAGATGTCACCCATCATTTCAACATACTTATTGATGAGTGGGTGGATCCTAGGCATGTAAACACCTATGATAGCCTCTACTATGTCTGGGTAGACATAGTCATAAATAAATTACATATGGTTCCTATATTTAAAGATATACAACTTTGAGTAATGGTGGGAAATGGTAGTTTTCCCCTTAGGAGACTAATTTATAATACTAGTGAAGTTGATTAAGGAAATCAGGGCATATAGTAGGTATGACATCATGTAAAATTTATTAGATGTCTTCCTTTTGATGGTAGTGAACTGCTTGGTGAAGAAGACACTGATCAAATCTCCAATTAGATGGGTGAGATTTTATTCCACCATGAAATGTACATAAGGGTCCCAGGTTTTATTCACATAGGTGGTTGAAGGGGATTTAAAGGCTCAATTTAATGGGGTCATTATTACTCTAGTTCCCTCCTTGAATTGGATTACTAGGATCCTACCTTCAAAGTCCCTAAAGATATGGTCCTTGGGTCAACCAGGGTCTAAGAATAGAGTCTAGGTCATGATTACTGGTCCATTATTTGATCTTTGATAGGTCCACATGGGGGAGAGGGAGTTTATAATATTTCTCAAAAGTTACATGATAAATATAGGGTATCTTCCTAAAATTTCCCTCCTTGATGATCCATTCACTATCTACCCTACAATCAACAAATATAGGATCAAGGATGTCTATATAGTGTAGTACCTTAGGATTTACAGTAACATGGTGAAGGTTGGTCATCTAGATAATGACCAGGTCATAATGCCTCTGGCTCATCATGGTAATCCTTTACTCCTCTTTTGTGATAGGCTTTAGTTCTTCCGCCATGAAGAATATTTCCAACCAATTCCTAATACCCAGGACATTCAAGGTTACAACATCTAATTCAATGTCCTTGAAGATTCATCCCTCATTTTCTATTGTCAAGTAGATCTTTATCTCCTCCTTTAACTATTGTCTGTGAGCTACCATGGTCCCTATTTCTTCAAATTGTTCGCATTGGTTTGCAAATAGGTCTTTGTGAAAGCTCTTTTATGCTCAAAACACAATCAAGCTCTCCTTGGATCAAATTGTGACCAAATGAATTTAATTGGGTCAATTTAATGTAGGGTTTAGGGTTTTGGAGATTTAATGGTAGGATACATTAGAATCTAGCTTATACGTGCCTTGGATTTGATTTGGACCTTTTCCTTTATACCTTTGCATTTTAGAGCCCACAAGATATTTTGTTTTGTCCTTTTCTACTTACGTAATGCCTATGTGGCATTGGTCTAGACCTTTTGTGGCATTTTTCATAAATTCCTTTGAGCACTAGCCATTGGAATTTAAAAATCCCCTCTTTATTTCACTCTACTGGATTAAAATATTGGATTAGCATGAGCCATTAGTTGTAATCTAGGTCATTGCCTATGATTAGACTCTTTCTATTCCAAGCCCCATGGTTGTAACACTTGGCATCTTTGTGTGCCCTCCCTATGATTTGTATCATATGTCATTCCTTTATTAAACAAGCATTGGCCATGCAACAAGCTCATGGGCTCTTGGGACTTCATTGAAAAGTCATCAGGATCTTCACGTCATTGGATCTCCCTCCAGCAACAAAGCATGAACCATTAGATCTTTAGAGATACCCAAAATTTTAAGTTAGTATATTATTAAAATGGGACCTAGGCTTACATTCCTTAGGCTAATGTTTGTTACCTATTTATTAAGCATGAAGTGAAATTTAGGTTAAGGTATTTATGTCTAAGTTTTATGAATTATATAAAGGGGATCATGGTTAAATGTTCTAAGGAAATGTTTACATTATGTTTAACAAACACAATGTATGCATTGGTCTAAAATATTTATGCCCAACCTTAAAAATCATGATCAAAAGGGGTCAAAATGATATAATGGTCTAACATTTAAAAAGGGTTTTAATGTATTAAAAAACACATGAAAACCTTTGGTTAGAAGTATCTGGTCTAAATTATATGTTATAAGGACTTTTTAAAAATAAGGCCTAGTATAAATCTATAGTTTGAGGTTCATGATATTTGAATGAAATGCCAAGGGGACCTTAAAGTAGATATTTAGACTAATTTTATTTTTCATATACATAGACCATAAGACCATTTCCACATTTTACAAATTGGATATTTCTAGTGTTTGAGCATTTTTTGAGCACTTCCCTTAGTTTGTAAAGCAATTTTTGAGCCCTCTAGTAATATTTTAGAGTGTACTTTGATCCTAAGTATGATAATTCATTAGCTTAAATTTCAAAATATCATGGACATCAAATACATCCTTGTGGATGTTAAATGATGGTTATGTGAAACTCAATTTTAAGCTGTTGAAACTTTTATTTTGATGGGCTTAAAGTTGACAGTCATGTTGATGTTAAATATGTCCTCACAAATACCAAATGATGATCACACAAACATAAATTTTAAGTTCATAAAATTATTATGACTCAATACAAGAATTCCACTTAGCACATCCATGAGGCTTCTCAAGATCTTGGACTTAATTCACTCTGTTGGATCAAAATTTGTGATGAAGCATTATCTATCGATTGTGATCTGAGAGTTTGCTCATGATTAGTTTATTTATCAAGCATGACCCATTTAATTTTAATCTTAAAATGTGAGGGTACCACATGTCAATCTTGTGGGCCTTCCCTAATCCATTAACCTTTTAACAGTGACTTGCTTCATCCAATCAAGTCTTTGTGATGAAGTGAGGTCCATTGATCATGATCTGAGAGCTTGAATGTGATTGGCCAAGGCCTATGTGTGGGATTATGTTAGGCTTTCCTTACACCATCTAATCATAAGGCCATTAGGAAGCATGAACCATCATATCATCTAAGATGAATGTTGTTTAAGTTGAAGCTCAAGATTTTTCACTCCATTGAATCAAATACAATGAAAAAGTGAGGGTTGTTGGATCTTGTAAGATGCGAGGAAACTAAGTTAGGACTATGGTGATAAAAAGAATTAACTTAAGATGTTAATCCTAAGGTCTTGATTATATTAATAAATATTTTAGGTACTTAGAATTAAAACCTTAGGCTAAGGTATAAACAAGGGACCGAGATAACATAAAAGTGGACTCAGGGAACTGGAACTTAAGCTAAGATGTTAAGACTAAGTTCCCATTTGTATTAATGAATAAAATGGGGATTTAGGGTTAAAAACTTAGGTTAAGTTAAGAAATATTAAAAGGTACCCTACAAAATCAATATTATTAAGGCCACAAGGAACTTTAAAGGGGGAAATAACAAAGGTGACCAAGCATTTTGGGCTAAGTTTTAATTGTCTTAAAAAATATGACTGGGCTTAAAACATAATCTTTATACTTAGGTCCAAAATGAGATTTAAAAAGAGTTCCTACCAATTTGTTCCTGTTAATATTCAAATTTGAAATAAGGGATTTGCTAAGGTTTTAAAACATGAATTTCTCAAGAAAAAACACCACCAAACCTACAAATAAAAACCATAAAAACCATTTATTAGCATCGTTAGTCAAAATTAAAGCTAAACATAACTAAGTAAGCTTGATTTTGATAAAGTGGATGATATTAAACTTCTACAAATGACCTTAACACATTAAAATTCCATTTTCAATATTCAAGGTTTGTCAAGGGTCCCAATTTTCAAAATGGAGGTATGTTGGTCCCAACAAATGTCAACTTCTAGGGGGAAACATAGCAATATGTTATAACCTAGAGAGTCTAATTTAGACAAATAATTAGGTAATTCACTCCACTTGATCAAAATCATCATCCATATTAGATCATATTTGAAATAAACCTTACACTTATATACTTAGGGTCAAATATCAAGACAACCATACTATGTGTGTGCTTTGATTCCACTTATTGTTTACCATGGGGTTCAAGAAATAAATTCCAAATTTCATGTCCTTAATCATTGACACTAAATTATAGCATTTTTAGATATTAATTAAGAACCAAACTTTTTTAACTTAGGTAAGGCTTGGGCATTGCTCTATTATCAGCCAAGAATCTATAGCCTCGACAAAGATGTTTTTGGCTCTACTCAAGAACTTGCTCCACTACCATCCAAGCATTCATAGCCTCGATGGAGATTGCCAAAATCAGATATGCCTAAAATATTTTGATTTTGCATTGAAATATTTTTTTATATATTTTCTTGAGACCTTTATGCTTTCAACAAGGTAGGGAACTAGAATATCCAAGTTTTAGGATTTGGTCAAATGTTTTATCTTTGGAAAATCACCTATGGATACAACCATTGTCCGAAGAGAGGATGTTTATTAAGTGATAGTCTATCTATACCATGGTAGTTTGAGTCCTTACCCTATAAGTGCAAGTCTTATTAAAACCAATTTGAGGTCAAGACAATGGTTAGGTTCTCATGAAATGATTAACTTCTTCTATTGGTCTTCACTAGTTTCTGAAAATTACAACATTATGCTTACATTTCAAGACCATGGTCATTATATGCATGGGGCACACACCTTCATTTCTAAATTTTGGGGACTTTAAAGCAAACTTCATAACTTTAAACTTAGGATTTCCCAAAAGGACTT
The DNA here is from genome assembly GCA_037957365.1 of Torreya grandis. Classification (NCBI taxonomy): domain Eukaryota; kingdom Viridiplantae; phylum Streptophyta; class Pinopsida; order Cupressales; family Taxaceae; genus Torreya; species Torreya grandis. Next base: position 1,516,327 of record JARHVA010001639.1, read on the forward strand.
AGTATAATCAAAGAACAAGGTAATAAGAAATAAACACATAATAATAAGAAGTAAAATAGGAAACAAAGGGAGTAAACAAATATGCACATACTTATGTACAAATAAGGAATAGGAAGGAGAGAACTAAAAGGAAACTAGCTAGCCAACCTATACTAAATCTAACCATCATATAGTTTACTCTATGAAGACATCTAGTGTAGCAGTAATAAAGTAGTGCTTTAGATACTACCCATTGGTGGGCAGTGTGAACTCTACTCCTTGGAGATCTTTGAACTTGAAGGTGTTGTTTCCTAATTTTTCTATAATTTGGTATGGACCAATCCAAAAGGGTGTGAATTTTCCATGCTTGCCCTTAGGCTTAGATGCTTTGTCCCAAAGGAGAACTAGGTCTCCTTGTATAAACACCTTAATCTTTGAAATTTTGTCAACCCACCTCTTCACTATGGTTTGATGTCTGCTAAAATCAACAAAGGTTTTCTCCCTTGCATCTTCCATCTCAATTATATCTATAAATAATGAATTGGCAAGTTTTTGGATCTCTTCCATATATTATTGCATAAATCTGTATGTGGGCAACTTGAGAGTGATAGGAAATATAGGTTCTTGTCCATACACCAATGTAAATGGTGAAGCTCTTAAGGCTTGCTTGATGCTTATCCTATCATCAAATAGTGCAAACTTATGGAGCTTATGCCAATTCCTAGGCTTGTTCATAATAAAAATTTTGATTACCTTCATTAGGTTCTTGTTTGTAGATTCAGAAACTTCATTTCCTTAGGGATAATGGTTGGATGCAAACTTGAGAGTAATGCCATTATCATAATCCCATTCAGTCATCTCTATAGATATGAATGCAAACCCATTGTCACACACTAGAGAGACTAGAGTTCCAAACCTAGTACAAAATTTTTCCTCTAAGAAGTTGATCAACTCTTTAGTCTTGCATTGTTTGGTGGAAACAACTTCAGTCCACCTTGTATAATAGTCTATGGTAGTTAGGACATACTTGTGACCTTTAGATGAATTGGAGTTGATCACTCCAATAATGTCTAAGCCCCATTGAGCAAAGGGTTTATCAACCATGATTGGTTGTAGAGGCATTGCTGCCTTAGGCTCTTTGGTGCTAAAAATCTAGCAAGAGTGACATTCCCTCACATGTTTGTGAGCATCTTTAAAAATAGTTATCCAATAATAGACATCTTTGAGAATTTTATGGGTTGTGGTTCTCCTAGATAGATGTCCACTACCTAGTTTTTCATGAAAGGTGCTCATGATTTGGGTGGCTTCTTCTTCTGAGACACATCACAAGTAAACCACTTAAAAATTTCTTCTATACAAGACCCCATCCTTGATTACATAATGGGTTACCTTCAAACTTAGGGCCCTCTTTTTCTCCCTAGATAATCCTGTAGGATAAGTACCATTAATAAGTAAATGTATGATTGAATCATACCATTCACTAGCTTGAAATTTTTGTCGATCCACTTGCATAATACTTAGCCTAGGGTTAGCATTAGTAATCATCTAGATCAAACCTTGATACCTTACCAATTTGATTATTATCATCTCCAAGTCATATTCCTACAAAACTAACATCCACTTACCTCTACATTCTCCCAACTCATTCTAACTTAACGTAAGTTTGGTGGCAAGTTCAGGCAAGATAACATGCACATTATTTCTAAGGATATAATGCCTAAATTTCTTAACTACCTTAACTAATGGATATACCTACTTATCAATCAATAAATAATTTAACTTAGAATTCTTAAAATTAGTGCTCATAAAATATATTGGGTGATCACACCCATCAATCTTCTGAGTCAACATAATAGCCATAGTGTGGTCAGATGTAAAGGAATAGAGGTATAAGTCCCTTAAGAAGTCAGGACTTATAAGGACTAGAGCTTGGCTAATGGCCTCTTTAATATCATTAAATGCCTCTATGGATTCTTCATTCAGTGTCTTGACAATATTTGCAAAGCCAAAAATAAACTTTCTTACAAAATTTATCTTACCAAAGAATGACTTTAGCTCATTTTTACTATTTGGAGGTTTTATTCTAGTATGGCCTCCACTCTCTCTAGATCTATAGAGATCCCATATTTGGTGATAACATGACCCAATAATTTTCATTTTTTAACACAAAAGATACTCTTCTTAGGGTTTAAGGAGATTCCATACCTCCTACATCTCTCAAAAACTTATTGTAAGTACATGAAGTGATCTTCCCTATTTTAAAAAAAACCATTAGATCATCTATATATATATATATAAATACACTAGCTTATTAGACCCTGGAAGGCATGGTCCATATCCCTTTGAAAAGTATCTCCTGCATTGATTATCCCAAAGGGCATCCTCTTGTAAGCAAATGTTCCCCACTTTGTGGTGAAAGCTATTTTCATCCTGTCTTCTCCGTCAACCAATACCTAGTTATAACATGAAAAGCCATCAAGAAAAGACATCATAGCTAAACCTGAAACAAGATCTATTACTTGGTCTAGAGAGGTAAGGTGATATTTTTCCTTTTTGATGCTTTGTTTAAGTTTCCAAAGTTAATACAAAGTCTAATTATTGACCAAATTTGACTATTAAGTCAAATTGGGGTACCTATAGGTAAAAAATTGAATTTATAAGTCTTTAGGGCTGTAATATGGATGTCACAAGGTGTTTTATATGTTAATTAAGGTCATCTAATGTTGTACTATCCTTGGTCATGTAGACACCTAAATCTGGCCATCGATGACCTCCAATCAGGCTTTTGACCAATTTCCACCAAAATGCATAATTTGGCCTAAAAACACTAAAACACATCAAATGAGTTTAAATTTACATATTCAAGTGACAATTTTGGCTAGGGTATCACTAAATGGGGCAATGCAATTTATGGGCTAGCTAACTTTGATCAGATCATTTTTAGTCAAAATGCCAATTTTACACTTGGGTGCTTTGGATTGCTCTTTTCTATCAAATTTATTATACAAGATATGTGTCTTTGTTATTTAGTGTTGGAGATATCCTAAATGAGATAACATATCTAATACATTTGACATTTACTTCTATTTCCAATCCAGTCAAATTTTAGACCAATAACAAGGCATTATGATCAATTTGTGCACAAAGTGCTTAATCATACTTAAGAGCTAATTAAACCAAATTAGAGCCTAATTAATAATTCCATGGAAACTTGTTGAAAAATTGTTTTAATAAATAAATATTTAATGCCTTCATCATTAGGTGACCTCATTTCTTGGAAAGACATCCCTAGGCCATAAATACCACAAATATCAAGATTATGGGTCTCCCATGCCTCTTTATTCCCTCCCATGCCTCATTAATGTCCCTTCTTCCAAAGTCATGATGAATATAATTATATATTTTAATTACATAATTTAATTAATTCTTTACCACACATCTCAATCTTGAGATGGACGATCAAGGTTGATTTTGGTCATTCTTGAAAATCTATAAATAGGGAGGCCATGAACATCATTTTAAAGCTTAATTTATGCAAAGTTACCATGTCAAATTGATTATAAGAGCTCTCAAATTCCAAAGTTATGATGCCAAAATATTGAGCCAAGCTAAGCCAAAGCCACAAGGTTCCAAGGAGAAGAGGAGATATCCAAGCCTCCTTTGATGAAGATTTCATGAGCACAAGCCAAGAAAGCCACTATAACAAGCATTTGGAGCATCCAAAGAAGGTGAAGGATTCTTGTTTTTATTTACTTTTAAGTTGTGTTTTTGATTTGTTTTTGTTATTAATCTCACCTTAGTAACTAGGCCTAAAGATGTATGCTATTTAGTGTGTTTTTATTAATTTGTTTGTAATTTTGGCCTAACACAATACTAATCACCTCTCTTGAGTCAAATTCCTAGTATCTGTAAGTGCCAATCATGATTGACATCATTAACAATACTTTTAAGAATATTGATAATGGTTTTGTTTGATGCTTTAGCCTGGCCATTACCTTAAGGGCAATATACTATAGAAAAATGTTGTGTGATGTATTTGGTACATAGCCATTCCACATCGTTATTCTTGAATGATCCTCCATTATTAGATATAATGTCAGAGGGGATACCATATCAGCAAATGATATGGTTGAAGACAAATTTGGAAATTTTATTTTTGGTCATGTGAGGGGTATAGCTTCAACCCACTTAATGAAATACTCAGTGGCGATAAGGATATATTTATGGCTATCAAATGAAGTGGGGTTGATCTTCCCAATGAGTTCAAGTCCCCATATGGCAAATGGCCATGGTGTCAACATCAATTTTAGAGTTTATGATGGGACATGAATTAGATTATCATTCTATTGACACTTGTCACACTTCTTTATATATGTAGCTACATCTACATCCACCATGGGTTAATAATAACTAATACACAAGAAATTTTGGATAGGATTACCTCGCTAGAATAAGCTCCACATACTCCATGAACTTCTCTTAACACTAGTGTAGACTCTACCAAAGTTAAGCAATGAAGTAGAGTTCCATAAAAATTGGGATGGTAAAGGGTGGATCCAAGTAGAGTATAAAGAGTGGAATGATGAATAAAGGCTTTGGTTTGTTTATGAGATAGGTTAGGTGGTATAACTTGGTCATAAAGATAGTTGTAAAGGTCTGAGTACTAGATAAAATTAGGACCAACAATATCATAAATCATTACAATGGTTGAAGGTTCATGAGCTGGTGCAAAAAAATTATCAATAAGGAATTGATATTCTCTAGCTTTGTCTATTTATTGAATTAGAGAGCTGATAGTAGCCATGGCATCCACAGTTCTATTACTAACCCTTGGTATATGCTCAAATTGGATATTTGCAATTTGTTGCTTTAGGGTATCGACTATAGCCTTATATGAAACCAACTTGTCATCTTTGGTCTAAAAATGGTTTATGACCTAATTGATGATTAATTAAGAATCACCATGAACCTTTAGATGATATATATTCCATTATACCTGTTGAAGTCCTACAATAAGTGATTATACTCGGCCATGTTGTTTGTACAAGGAAAATTGATTTTGAATGATTAAGGGATTAGATCCCCTTGTGGTATAATAAATAATAGACCTACCCCCAATCCATGTGTAGTAAATGAAACATCAAAATATAGCTTTCAATGCTACTCCCCAAGAGGTGTGTCAATGACGGTCATTATGGATTCATCAAGAAAATGAAATGTTAGTGGCTTTGTGTTTGCAAGGGGTGCTTTAGCAAATTGATCTATAAAGACAGGTCCTTTACCTTCTGATTGGCATACTCTATATCAAAATCACTAAGAAGCATTATTGATTTGGACATTATACATTGTAAAGTTGTTTTAGATAGTAAATACTTGAGTGGATCTAATTTTGAAATGACCATGGTCTTATTGTTCAACATGTAATGGCACAATTTCTGAGCTGTGAAGGTCATGGCTAGAAAAGCTTTTTTAATAGGTGTATAGTTGTGTTCATATGTGACGAAGGTACAAATTAAGTAGTATATTGCATGATCTTTTCCATTGTTATCATGTTGAGATAAAATTTCCCCCAAGGCATTGTTGGTAGTTGATAGATGCAACAAGAATGGCGTTCCTGGTATAGGAGGTAACAAAATAGGTGGATTAACTAGATAGTTCTTAAGTTGTTAAATATTTTTTTGGCAATGGTCATCCTAGTGAAATGCAACTCCCTTATTTAGAAGATGTGTAAATAGATGACAATTGTCTACTAACTAATAGATGAAGCATTAGATTGACTGGATCTTTCCCTAAAAATTATGGAGTTGCTTCAAATTGGTTGGTCGTGGTAGCTTGATTATAGCATGGACTTTGGCTGGATCAAATTCAATGCCCCTACGACACATAATGAAGCCAAGTAACTTTCCTGAGGTTACTCCAAACACACATTTCTTTGGACTGAGTCTGACTTTATACTTCTACAATATTTTAAATATCATGCATAGCACTGCTGGATGGTCGGCCCTAGTTTTAGATTTTCTTAATATGTCATCAACATAGTTTTCAATAATATCATGCATCATATCATGGAATATGAAAATCATGGACCTTTGATCTATATATCTAGCATTCTTAAGACCAAATGGCATTACTTGATAACAAAATGTTCCCCATAGAGTGGTGAACACTATTTTATGTTGGTCTTCTAGTGCTATTTTGATTTGGTTGTATCCTAAAAATCCATCCATGAGTGAAAGCATTTCATAACTTACCATGGAGTCAATGATCATGTCAATATTAGGAAATATAAAGTCATCCTTAGTACAAGCTTTTTTTATGTCTCAAAAATCAATACAGATTCTGATTCCTTTAGGCTTTTTGATAATAAGCACAACATTAGATATCCATTTTGACTAGTCAATGGACTGAATACATCCTACTTCTAAGAGTTTTTCTAACTCTTTCTTTACCAAGATAGTAATGCAAGGATGCATCTTACCTAGATTTTGTTTCACCAGTTTGGTATCAATATTAAGAATAATGTGGTGTATAATTAAGGTGGGGCCCAAACTTGGCATGTCAAAATAAGCCCATGCAAATATATACAAATTCTCTCAATAGAGATTTAAAGACTTCACATTCCTCCTCAATGAGGGACACACCTAATTTTATCCATTTTAGGTTTGATAGAGTCCTGATGTTTACCTCTATTGTATCTTTAACTACAACAGTTTGAACCATATTATAGGATATTAGGCAAAGACTTGAACTATTAGACTATATCAGGGTCCTCTATTACAACTTGACTCTTCAATGTCTCCTAGGCATGATGAATCTGAGTCCCCTAATGGGAGATCATAGCCATGTGACAAAAATAGTCAAAAATTTTTGAATAATTTTATCAAATACTTGTTTTTGTGCAAAACTAAACTCGGATCCATAGGCAAGTTCATCATTGGTAGTCTCCTGGTTTCAATTCAAAGAATAATGAACACCACAATCTAATAGTGCCTAAAACAAGTTTTCACGACTAGATTGGCCTTTATCTTTACTTTTTCCCTAGTCAAAAAGTGCCTCAAAGAGGTTTTCACTTGGGTACCTCAATGTTTTATTTATTTGTTTTTGGCTAAGGGTGTTCACCCGCTCTCTAAAATAGGCTTCAAGATCTAATGTAATTAGGAATCTTGATTTATGATCTCCCAATGGAAAATTGTCTATAAGGCCTAAAAATTCACAAAATGCTTCATCATTTTGAAACTCATCAATCAATAAATTGGATTCTTATTGGTACTAATCTATCAGTTGGGGATAGTATAATGGCAATGGGTTGTGATAAATGATTGGGGTAAGAGTACATATGGCATTATTATCAAATAGGTTAATCTTAGCTAGGTCATCAAATGTGAGGCTATGATCAGACTCTACTTCATTTTCAGCATCATCATCACTAGCCACCATTGATAAAACTCAAATAAGATATGTGGGATCACCCCTAAGTGGTTTAAATCCAAGTCCATAGGGTATTTTGCACTTATTCATGGAAATTGGCTCAATGGTTCCTTGTTGATTCAATCTGAGGCCTCTTCCTTCATAATCTTGATGCTCTATGATCTTATTGGGAATAGGATACTTTGCACTTCTATAACAATCATCTTGGTTATCACTATACAACCACGATTCATCCCCTTTAAGAGGGTCTGGTTCTATGCTAGATGTTGGTACAAACATGATAGGTCCCTTATCTTTGTTCTTTTGTTTTCAATGCATGTGTGGTGTATTTTTAGGTCACCCAAAGGTCTTTAGATTTTGAGGAAGATTAGTAATATGGAAGGTATCATGGGTCACATACTCCCCTGTGCCATTATTTGAAATGGTGAAATGATTGGAAGCTTTAGGAGGTGGCATGTGAGAAAGGGAATCCAAGGTATAAGGATTTATGAAATTATCTTATGGAGGATCAATAAGTATTGCCTTTCCTTTATCCTGCTTCGAACTTAGATTTATGTTATATTGGTAATTATAGCTTTGAAACTCAACCTCAAGATATTTTTAGTATTCATATGGGTGTAAATCTCTTAGAATATTCACTTCCATCCATGAATGGGAGAACTTGATACATTGGTATAGTGTTGATGGGACTACATGAATCTCACATAATCAAGGCCTACCTAGAATCATATTATATGACTACTCAAGATCAAGTACATGACAAAGTGTATCATAGGTCAAAGGCCCAATCATAACTAGTAGCTAATGTTGCCTTGTGATTCTCTTTCCTCATTATCATAGGCTTTGATATTTATTTTTTTTAGTTGGAGATCTACCATTGTATACCCAAGAAGCTTGATGAGCTTTAGAAACACTATGTTGAGACATGATCCATTATCTATAAGGATGTGATTCACTTTATGTTGCTTTATATAAACTTCTATATATAATGGATTATTATGGAGTAGGCCAAGGGAAGACATATCACTTTGGTTGAATGTGACTTGTTGGGCTAGAGCTAGGTATCCAACCAAAGCTTGAAATTTATCAGGGGATATGTCACTGTCAACAGTGGATTGGGTTAAAAACTCATTCAAAATATTCTTGTTGGGCTGGAACTAGGTGTCCAACCAAAGATTGAAATTTATCAGGGGATATGTCACTATCAATAGTAGATTGGGTTAAAAAATATTCAAAATATTCTTGTGGATTGTTGATGTTTACAAAAAATATAAAATAGCAATTTGTGTTGGTATCTTCTGTAATTGTTCCATAATATCAAACTTCTTATCTTGGTCAATGGTGAATGGTTTATTCCAAGGCCAAATGGTTGGTTCGATAAAAAGTGGTAGATGGTTGTGGACCTAAGATAGTAATCTTTGACCTTTGAGTTATGATTGCACAATTAGGATTAGATGCAAGACCATAAATTCTAACAAATGCTAGGAATCATTTGGGACTAGATAAGATAAGTCTTGATTGTTGGTGCACTTGTATATGGTCACATGGAAAGGGTGTGTTATCTATATATGGTCCAAAAGTGGGAGTCCCAATTTGTTGGTTTGCCTATGTGTAGTCCTAGGTTAAAGAAGGATTATCCATGTAATTTGGTTGAGTGGTATTGTTTAGCAATGGTCTAGATTGATTAATGCTCAATCTAGGATTAATGGAGATGGTATTACCTATCATATGACCTATAACCTTGTTGTAGTCATGTGCAACTACATGGTAGCTTTGTTGCTTGTTACCATTCTGACCTTGGTTTTGTCCATTGTTCTGACATTATGGGTTATATTTTTGATTCTGTTGGTTTGGCCTTTGATTTTGATATTGTTGATTTTGTTGTTGCACTAATCAATGTTATTATATTATTATTGATTTTTTATGTTATTTTTGTGTGTTATATTGGGGAAAGGGGTTTTGATAAATCCCAAGAGTTTGATTAGAGGTAGAAGTACACCATTATCTAATTTTATCTCCCCATTCTCTAGCATATTCTCAATTAAATGCTTGATTTTCACACATCTTCATATATTACGCTTGTTGACCCAATGATATTCATAGAATTCATTTTCATGGTACCAATCAGGATAAGGAATGCCTTATGGATAATGCTTTGGTATATGCCAACTAATCAAATTAGTAGTGGTAATTTTGTAAAATATAGACTCAATAGGCTCTCCTAGGTCACTAAAGACATGATGCATAGGCACAGTTCTCCTTGGAGGAGGGGTTTATAATGGTAAAGGTTGTTGCATTTGTTGTGTGGTATTAGTTTTTGTGCTTGCAGTATTGGTTGGATAGGTTGTTGGGTAGGAGTAAGCTAAAAAGGTGGTACAGATGATGTTTTCACTATTTGAACATGATGTGACTCAGTTACTCCATTACCCACAACATTCCTATTGTGATTGAATTGCTTTAGTCTATCTTGGTTATTGGCTTGTGCTGGTTATGATGCTTGTGCTTGGATTGGATGTTGGTTTTGGCCACTTCCCTAATTGGTAACTTGATTTTGATTAGTTAACTTAAGCTTGATGTTCCCTTTATTAATAAGGGCTCACTCAATCAATAAGCCTTTGTCGATGATCTCCTTGAAAGTATGTGCACATTGTAGTTCTAGATGATAAGTTATCTCACTATGCATTTTTTTAGTAAACATAGTAGCTAATTGTTTATCTAGTAAATTGTGGGTGAATCAGCTTGTAAGGGCTCTCTATCACTATAGATAACTTACAAAACTCTCACCAGCCTATTGTTTTGTTTATGTTAAGTCAACCAATGAAATCTCATGTTTGAGATCATAGGAAAAGTGTTGCACAAAATTATAAAAAACATCATCAAAATATGTTATTAAATTCTTGGATAAATTTAAAAACCACTCCAAGGCTTGTCCAACCAAGCTCCTTGGAAATAACAATAAAAGGTGTATATTGCTATATGTTATTGGTTGACATGCGATAAAGAACTCGATTAAATGAACCTTAGGTTCACATTTCCTTTTATATTTGTTGAATCTTGGTGGTTTGTATACTAGAGGAAATGGTATCTACAAGTACTCTATGTTGAATGGATAAGAAAACATGTCATCCAACTTAAACTTTTTAGTCTATTTTTAAGCCTGAGTGGTAGCAATTGCATCCTTCATCTATTATAATTCTTGGCATAGGAAACTAGAAAGAACATTAGTTTGAGGGATAATATTGGTTTGGGTAGATGGTTGGGAAGTCACAAGTGGGACACTTTGACCAAAGTATAATGGATGTATCTATTGGGGTATAATGGTTTAGTTAGGAAATAGACCAGGAATATGCATACGTGGACTAGGATGTAATTAAGATTGCACATTTGGTTATGCAATATTCTAGTTTGGGTTGGCTATGAAGGTTTGACTTGGAGTATTTTATGGTTGGGGTGGAGGGATATAACTATATTGTGCCTGATATGGTTGAAAAGGGACATGTTATCGACCAATCAAACCTTACTATTGAGTGGAAAATTATGGACCAAGACCCTATCTTTAAACTTGTGACACATTTTGAATCGATTATTGTCTAGTAGGTACTTGAAAAACATGGGAACCTCCTTGTTGCATAAATCCTTTCTGGGAAGTGAAATCATGTTGAAGATTGACATTTATCATTGACCAATATTTACACATTCTTAGCTAGTCAATGTTTGGTTTTAGATTGGTACACTGGTTTGCAATTTAGGAGGTATATTTGCCACTACTTGATGAGGTGGAACATTAGTTTACCCTTATTGAGGTGGAAATATGTTCACCCTCTATTATGTTAGTATACTAGATTATGTTAGTTGTTATGGAATACTACTTGCCACTTGTTGAGGAGGAGTAGGATTCATCACATTCAACTATTGAGGTGCAACATTGGTCATTGGTTGACTACCTAATCCTATTGGTTGCATACTTGATGAATTACTTGGTTAAGGTTGGGATGTAAAAACTCCTACTCCCTAGTATTATGGTCCACACAAGGTATTAACTATAGGCACATGGTGTTGACTAGTTGTTTATGCATTAATACCACTTTGATTTGGATTGGACATTGCTTGCACATTATCCACTGTATGTTTCTCATTATTTTCCATAGAAGCATAAGACACTTCTTCAATAATGGGCATATGCAACAAGTTGTCTACCAAAGTGTTTTGCATGAATGGGTCTAAACTCTGATTGTCTTGACTAGTTAACTCTATCAAAACTCTTGCTAAAAGAACTAAGTCAATAAGAGGTTCATTCACCATGGTCATCTGATTGAAATTACATGCTAGATTCAAGTAGGTTTGATATATCATCTGCATTTGGTTAAAGTGGGCTTCCATGAGTTTTTTACCTTTATTAGGCATAGTAGGGTCCTAATACATTGTTTGGACTAGAACCAAAGGATTGCTAGGAGAAGCATATTAATTATAAATTATGTTGTGGGGCATTCTTACTAGGCTTGGTAAATTCTCATGAGGGAAGTCTGATGGAAATTTGGCACCTACCTCTATGGATCAAACCAAAATATCATCTTTGTTTTCCAATAAATGATGCTCAAACAAAAATAGATCATACATGGAAGGTGTAGTAGTAGAGCATGATTGTTGAGGAACTAGTTCATCAGCTATGAGTATTGTAGCTAGGTATTATGTGGTTTGTTCTGAATAAGGTGGTGTATTAACCAAATAGTTAGCTAATGGATCTTGGATTTGTGCCCCTAATTGAGTATTATAAGAGGGATAAAGATCTATCTCATAAGAAATATGATCTATGTAGGTATCTTGCACCATTTCTTCTTGTGTAACCACATTACTAATCCTTAGATTGTACATGAGTCCACTATGAGTGTAGGAATACATGTTGGGATCCATAGTCAATGCTTTATGATAGAAAGGGAAGAGAGTTATACAAACTCTAAAAGGATATTGTCTAAAAATATGATGTTCAAACTTGGTCTAGATTCATCAAAAGGTTTATGTAAAGATTTGTGATAACACAAGCCAACATTAAGTGTCTAACATTACATGTCTTACACAAAAAGATGAAGTAAATGAACCAAAAATTGAAATGCCAAATGCTAAGGTCAAAGTGTGTCAAATTAGTCTAATATAGGAAATTAAAATTTGCTAGGTCTTTTGGCCAAACGCGGTGTCAAAATCTAGGCTCAAATAAGGCATGCACTAGGACTCTTGGCTAAATGGCATAAAAAGCTAGACTTTGAAAAATAGATGAAATTTTTAATCTAAAAGATTTGAAACACTTATAACAAACATTAGGCATTTGATTCTTAGACATAGACTCGATCAAACAGGTATAAGGTATGAAACAAAAGGCACTTTAGAGATAGTTTATTTTCTCACAAATAATGGTATAAAACTTGGTTCTTTTGACAAATAAGCTAGACAAAAGTGAACGATGTAACTATGCTAGACAAAGTGTCACAAAAGTATACTCATATTGGTTTGAAAAATGTAGGAACAAATTTTAAATCTATGAAATAAGGCCTATGAAACAATATCTAAAATGTTTTGGGTAACATAATAGTGCTAGACTACCCAAAAGATGTGACAAAATGCTTGTTTCAAAAATTCTCTAAGGCTAAGATAATTTCTCACAAATTTGACAGTTTAACACTACCTTTCTTGACTCAAAATGTTATGGTACATAGACTCAAATTTCAAGTGTTTAGCATGAAATGAATTAAGTCTATCAAGTGGTAATAATGATCATGAGTCTTAAACGGCCTTCAACCCAAATTAGAAATTAAACCTAAGTTCCCTCAAGTTTAGTGCAAATAGTGAACCCACTTAACACATCAGCCATATGAACTTATAAAGGTGCAATTTCAAATTTAGATTAAAAATGAAAGACTTAAACAACTTTGGCAAAGGTCTAGACTCAATTGGGAATCATAACTATGCCAAAGTGGATGATATGACTCCAAGTTTTGATGAACTTTAAACAAGGCAAATTGATGATTTCACGTGGACAACATAATGCCTCTTTGTTCAAAGGAAAATGAGGACCATGTGTTTGGTTTGCATTGTTTTTTTACACCAAGTTTTGACTCCAAAACAAGACTTTAATTTAAGATAAAACAAACTAATTAATCTCTCTTAGATCCTAAACTGACAAGGTTACTTGGTATTGTTAGATTCCATCAATATACATCATTTGAGAGGATTTTAAGTGTTCATCCAAAAGTAAATGTGCATTATATAGTAGGGTTTTTATACCCCCCTTCTCTCAAATGATAGTACTGTGGCATGGACCTTGAGGTGTACCTTAAACCAATAATACTTCCATGGCAAGTGGGGATTTGTCTAAGATCTAAAAGTTTGCAAACGTTCTAAGGGAATCAATTATACAATGACTTTCACGTCGAAAAATGAAAAATAAGCTTGGATTTTGTGTCCGTATCACTTGGCTTATTGTAAAAAGGTCTAGTCCTTTTTGTAACCACTACATCTTGTTGTTCACTCAGTATAGTGTGATGTCTAAAGTGTCATTATGTCCTGTGTGCAACTCCAATATGGAGCCAAATAAAGTCAATGTCAAGAAGTGAAACCTTGGGTCAAAGCTTCCTTAAAGAATTCATGGGAGTTAATGACGTCCCCCTCACAATCCAAGTTTACATTAAATAAAGAAAGTATAAAATAGAAAGAGTCTATGGTCATTTTCAAGGTCACCCAATACTTTTATGAGTTTTTGGGGAGTGCTTTAGACGATGTTTTTTCTATGCCTTGGACTAGGCAATTTGCAAATAAGGAAAGTGCTTTTGATTCCAAGGGTTCCATAAAGGGAAAAAATTGAAGAGCATACATGAAACATCCTTGTATTTTGTAAAAACAAAGTGATAATTGAAAGAATGAAAAAAAAATTGACAAGTGTGTTCAAATTTAAGCCTAAATGAAAGATTTGGTGGTGTTCATTTGACCCCTTGGTCTTAAAATTGTAAACTTTGAAAACTAATGATAAAAACTTACTTAAGCACCTAAATGTTATATTAAGCACCAAAATAACATTCTTAGTTCATTGTAAATCATATAAAATATGATTTAAACACATTTTAGCAATTTTCCAAGTTGGTCCTACAAGAAAAATGTTATTAAGTGGTTTAGCTTTGAAGCATTTTTAAATATGAAATAATTAACTTAGGAAAATGAAATCTCAGGTTGACATAATCAAGTTGGGATCTGAGTCAGGGTGAGTTGAGATCTAAGTCAAGGTAAGATGGGATCTGAGTTGGGGCAAGTTGGGATCTGAGTTGGGGTGACTCAGGGTCTGAGTCAAGGCAAATTGGGATCTAAGTTGGGGCAAGTTAGGATTTGAGTTAGGGCATGTTGAGATCCGAGTTGGGATGAGTTGGGATCTGAGTCGAGGTGAGTTGGGATCTGAGTTGGGGTGAGTTGAAATCCAAGTTGGGGTGAGTTGGGATCTAAGTTGGGGTGAGTTAAGATCTGAGTTGGGATCTGAGTTAGGGTAAGTTGGGATTTGATTATAATCAGTGTGTCAAGTATAGAACATTTAAACTTGGTGATATTGTTCTTAAAGAAAACCAAAAGAATACCATAACTAAGAAGAAGCATAAAGGTAAATTCAAACCAAACTAGATAAGGATTTTCATCATTACTATATATTATGGATCAAAAGCATATAGGCTTGCCACACCAGACAAAGATGAAATTCCTAAGTTGATGAATATTATTCACCTCAAGTGATACTATGCTTGAGTGCTAAGGTGTATTGTTTGTAAGGACCATTTCATGTTGTGCCATTTTATCATTATTATTCTTTATACAAATGTCATTTTTATCTATCCTCTTAGTTTTATCCACTTTACATTTCTGATCTATCAACCAAATGTGTTCTAAAGCCTACCTCATTGACCTTAGTTTTTGCCATTCATTATGCATTTTTAGCACTGAAGAATCTGATCAGTTTCATCAATAATTTTAAGTACTTTAGATAGAGATCATATTTTGGAGTAGTATGATAGAAGTTTTGGTAGTTGCATCCTTCATTTGTTATTCCTTTTTTATCACCAATCTTACTACTAATTATAAACACCTTTAGGAAAATTAGTACCATTGATCTATGCCACTGTGTCCTAGTTATAACTGCTTATGGGCAAACTAGGGACAACATTTATTTATTGAGCCTTAACATACCAACTTGCAACTTCTTTTTTACCATATTGTGCCTTTTTTCCAATTGTACCTCTTTCATTTGAATTGGCTACTACACTAGTCAAATTCCTCTATTGTAAGGGTGGAACTATAATGACATAAGGTCATACTCTAGGACTATGTAGGTAACACTTGATACTTGTTGAGGTTAGCTCAATTACCCCTTTATCACACTCTCATCATTTTGTGAACAACCTAAGTTTGAATACTCTCATTATTTTTCAAGCTCAACCATTTAGTGTCTCATCATTCTTGATCAAGTTGAGATACTTCAAAAATATTTGTAAAATAGGTAGAAAAAACCAAAAACATTTACCATTTCTTTGCCTTAAGGATTCTAGGAACCCTTACTAAGTTGCAAGCAAACCACTTGTCACTTAGTTTCCCCATCTTTTTTGGCCTTTTCTCTCATGCACTTACCATTTTACAAGACTATTCCTATTCTTCTATCGCATCCATTATGTTTGTTTTCATCAGTTATCACATTCTTCCCATTCACTGGGAGAACTACATTTTTTCTAAAGTTTTTTATTGGATATTACATATGTGGAACTATGTAGGTATTATCCACTTGCCTAGTGCATATGGATACAACTCGGTCACCCCCTTCCTTTTTCTTCTATTCCCCTGTTTTGTTTATTTATTAAGTTATCACCTAGTTTTTAGGGGCAACATTCATATGGTTTTTATTGAATTATTTGTTTTTTTGTTTCTACTTATTTTGTTTGTTTGTTAGCATGTTTGTTTGCTTTCAACACTATTGACTTGATTCAGTTTATGTGTGTTCATTGGGTGATTCTTTACCCACACTTATACTCAAATCCATCCATATTCATATGTTTACATTGTCATCATGGTTTCTATCATTGGTGCATTGTTTTCTATTGAGTATTGGATTATGGGAGTCAGTCTTTAAGCATATTTCAGCGTAGTCCTCATGATTTTATACCATGATGCCAATCGACATGTGCTACAACAAACCTCAGCTTTAAGAAGTCTATTCAGTAATGGTAGTATCTCTTCAACACTAACATCTTGATTCAATCCCAATCATATCCCAAATAGAGTAATTAACCATGAAAAAATTTCTACCTTTATTAGTTTGGATGAGCATTTCCCTACTAGTAGGTTATTCTAATTCATCATTACCCTCTATGTTATTTATCATTATCCTCATCTAATTTTATCATGTTTTCCATAATCAAGGTCTAATGATTATAACCACCTATGTGCAAATCATTGTACACCATCCCACCTACATTTCTTAATGATTATAACCACCTTTTATCATTATGATTTCACCACTTTATTTTTTCTTCCCATACAGGGGCACATTGTTATATTGTTTATCTATCCTAACTGAGGCAACTCCATCTTCTCAATGATTATAACCACCTTTGGGCAAATTATTGTGTTATCATATCACATTGCCATTATTGGGGTACAATGCTTATAACCACCTTTGGTCAAACCATTTTACACCATCCCACTTACATTCTTAGTGATTTTGACTACTTTTTAAAAATCATTGTGTTTTCACCCCATCATCTTTCCTTTCTTTAGTCCCCTCATGTTGATTCTTATCGAGGGACCATTTACTGACCTACTTGTGCCAACTATTCCCTCAAAGAGGTAAACAATCATATAGTTAGTTTATCATCATTGTAGTTGTAGGCATACAAGAGCTTTTCATTTTTTGAGAAGATGTTACTATGTTTATAGCTTGCAATGCCTTCCCCAATAGGGGCAAACTATAGACACCTAAATTTGGCCACTGATGACCTCCAATCAGGGTTTTGACCAATTTCCACCAAAATGCACAATTTGGCCTAAAAACACTAAAACAAATTAAATGAGTTGAAATTGACATATTCAAGTGCTAATTTTGGCTAGGGTATCACTAAATTAGGTAATGTAATTCATGGGCCAACTAACTTTGATCAGATCATTTTTAGTCAAAATGCTAATTTTGCACTTGGGTGCTCTGGATTGCTCTTTTCTATCAAATTTATTGTACAAGATTCATGTATTTGTTATTTGGTTTTGGAAACATCCTAAATGGGATAATGGATCCAATGCATCTGACATTGACTTCCAATTCCAATCTAGTCAAATTTTGGACCAATAACAAGGTATGCTGATTAATTTGAGTAATTCGTGCACAAAGTGCTTAATCATTCTTAAGAGCTAATTAAACCAAATTAGAGCCTAATTAATAATTCCATGAAACTTGTTTAAAAAATTTTAGAAATGAATATTGAATATCTACATCATCAGGTGACCTCATTTCTTGGGAAGACATCCCTAGGCCATAAATGTCACAAATATTAGGATTATGGGTCTCTCATGCCTCTTTATTACCTCCCATGCCTCATTAATGTCCCTTATTCCAAAGTCATGATGAGTATAATTATGGATTTTAATTACATAATTTAATTAATCCATGACCATAAATCTCAATCTTGACATGGATGGTCATGGTTGATTCTGGTCATTCTTGAAAATCTATAAATAGAGAGGCCATGAACATCATTTTTAAGCTTAATTTATGCAAAGTTACCATGTCAAATTGATTATAAGATATCTCACATGCCAAATTTATGATGCCAAAGTATTGATACAAGCTAACCCAAAGCCAAAAGGTGCCAAGGAGAAGAGGAAATATCCAAGCCTCCTTTGATTAAGACTTCATGAGCACAAGCCGAGCAAGGCATTACAACAAGCATTTGGAGCATCCAAGGAGGTAAAGGATTCTTGTTTTTATTTAATTTTTAGTTGTGTTTTTAATTTTTTTTTGTTATTAATCTCACCCTAGTAACTAGGCCTATAGATGTATGCTAATTAATGTGTTTTTATCAATTTGTTTGCATTTTTGGACTAACACAATACTAATCACTTCTCTTGAGTTAAATTCCTAGTTCACAGGGCATTAGTTATTTTAGTCTCTTTAGTCATTTTGAGTCATTTTTTGGGTAAAAAAGGTGCATTTAATGACTTATACATATTTATTAGGAAGTGTGAAGGTTTCAAAATGTGGTAGGTTATACAAAAGAAAGAGGAGTTTTCTTGAATGAAAAGAAGAGTTTCGCACTTGTACGAAATCTTTGGTAAGTGTGACATGTGTGAAATGGTCAATAAATTCCTCTTCAGATTCCCCATCCTCAATTCCATGTTTTTTTAATTTTAAAGTGTCATTTATTTCTCAAAATTATTTCACCCACGTTTCACCCTTCTTGGCAATCAAAAGTAACCTTCAGGTTTTTGCTTGGTACGGACATAGCAAGAACTTTTAGGGAAATTTTTTTTTTTAGGTTTTTGTAAACTTATATACCTCTATTTAAATATAATAATTTTGAAAAAATTTGGTTTGTGCTTCATGAACCATCCTCATGAATTTGATCTTTAAAACTTGCCTACCAATATGTGTACCCTACAAGTTTTACCTTGGTTTGAGAAGATTTGTATAATATAATTGTTGATATTTGTTAAAATTGAGGTTGAATATTTTATCTCATGTTATCCATTATTTTTTTCACATTTTTATTTGATTTGATGATCCAATAAACTCAGTTTTTAGGGAGGAGTGAAGGAGTGAAGTTACAGTTATTTATGCCTTGTTCTAGAATGTTGGGCTTTTTTAGAGGTTTTATATGAATGGTAAATGATGTTACACATGCCTAAATTCCATATTTAATATCTTATTTCCATGTTTATCATCATAATTCCATGTTTAAATCAAACTCTCGATCCATTGTCATACTCATAGTTAGCTTTTTACCTGCCACTCAGTTACAATCATGTTTTAGAACTCTAATCATGTTTATAGAAGATCAATAGAGACTCTAAAATTTGTTTATCAATTTTTTTTCATATGAGGTCAAATTGGACACCATAATTAGCACAAAAGGACCCTGATGATAGTTAATAATGCACATACACTTGCAGTTATCCATAGACAACCACCTATAGGAGTTCTCAAGAGCTACATCCACATTGAAAAGAGTATTTTTGTCTTGTTTGAGGTTTCAATAAGATAAATGAATCCATATGAAACCTTAACATGATGGCTGGGTCATGTTACATGCTCATGATCCACACATTCTACTCACAATGTTACATTATCTATCTGTAGACCTTTTAAGGTGCACTTCCAAGAGTTTCATGATGATATCATGGTACGATGAGAAATTTAATAGTGGTCACTATCCTTTTGAAGAATAAGGAATCCATTTGAAAATATTGAGAGGGATCTTGGATCACTAAAGTCAAATTACAATGCATATGGTTCATTCCATGACCACTATCTAAGCTAAATTTGCATGTACTATAGAATGACCACCTATAAGTGGTATCATAGAGCATGAGAATACCTTTTTTAAGTGTTAGGACATGTGATAAAACCCTTATTGGAGTCCTTATATGTTTAATGCATCCTAACATAGGTGTTTGAAGTGAGAGATAATTAAACAAGGTTGTAAATCATATTACAAAATAGTGACTGTAGGTCTAGGGAGGCTTTTCCTAAAAAGTCAAAATAGAGATCAAGGGGTTCTTTGTGAACATCTTAAAACATGTTTGCCAAGGAATTTGAAGCACCTAGATAGGTGAGTTTTGATACCTCTAGTATGGAAAATTACCTTTCAGGGTTTGAGGGGAGGATGATCAATAGAGATTAGTTTATTTAGGTCCCAAAAGTTTCCATTTAGACACTAAATTCAAGTATTGATGTCTACAGGAATTTGATTCAACAATGACCTTGCACTCAAATTTGATAGTTCTAAACTTCCCAATGCATGAAGGTTATTATGTATGCTTCAAGGTGATATATATGATCTAGTGACCATATAATAGGTTAGGATAATATTTTTAGACCCCTATTCACACCTCACTCTATACACATGCCCTGAAATATCCACCTACAATAGGCAGGTAGGTAGGGAGTAAGTAGATTAGTGTTCTTGATGTGAATAGAGCATAATAGTGAAGAAAATAGTTATAGATAGATGGTTAATGACTATTAATGCTTAAGTAAATATTTCAAACATTTCCTTTAAATCCTAATTCATACAAAATTGTACTCATAGGGGTCATTATTGAGAGGAAAGACAAAGACACAGTCAACCAGTATTGATTAGTCCTAAAAGATTTTCAACCTAAAAATGTGAGAGAGACATATATAACATAAATGAAATGAGTTTTAAAAATCCAAGGGAGTCCACATATATCATTACCAATCTCACCTGAAGCTTATGCACACATACAAGCAGGGTCTAGAAATAGGAAACACAGTCACAGTCATGGTTTGGTATTCAGCCTTGACTAGGCAAGTATTTGAAATGATATATGAGATTTTAAATGGATAAATGAATGTTAAATCACATTCATATAATTTAATACATAATAATTAAGTTATCATGATGCATTTTGAAGTAAAGAGGGTTTTAAATAGATTAAAACATAATCATTTTGAAGGAATCTTGCACAATCCTAGTTTTTAGTAAGTTTGTCTTAGACTTTCACATTTTTGAAGGGGATATACATATGACCATGAGATGATTTTTTGTGTGGGAAATACTTATAACTTGAGGAGGAAATTTTAATATTCATAATTGTTTGGTAAAATAAGGGAGTGCCCTCTATTTTATCTCAAATAAAAGGCACTCCCCTCATACACAAACCCTGTAGTTTTGGATAGTTGGAGCCAAAAGATGGGACAAAAGATAAATAAAATATTCAATAAGGTTTGAAATATGAATAAAACATAGGAAATTATAGGAAAACAAGCACATGATAGAGAAACTAAATAGGGTGTTCTATGCTCTCAAAGTTATAGATAGACCTAGTAGACATGGTGAGGCCTAGTGCCCAAAATGAAGGGTCACTTACACTTATATCCATAAGCATGGTCTATAAATTTTTATAACATATTTATTATATCATCATATAATTTCCTAATCCATTTATAATCAAGGAAAACAATCAAATGTCATGTTGAGTTCTAGGTTGCAATCAAGCTTACGAGTAGGGTTTTGGCCTTGACCCCAAATGGATGGTCACCTTCACTTTCAACATGGAATGATAATTTAAAATTATTTGATCATGTTATTGAGGTCTAAAAATATGTTTTAAATATTAAAACATGCAAAGTAAACCTTGGAGAAGTTATTTTTGGCTTAGAAACCCATCAGGCCTATTAAAATAAGGTAAATAAGCTCGATAGCTTAGTTTTAAATGCTCATATGTTTCAAAATGACTTAAATGGTTTCCAAATGAGTTTATAGGTGTTATCAAGGTCCATAAATATCATCCTTGTGTAATTTTTTTTACGTTGAACATCAAAGATTTATGAACAAAAAGTTAAACCCTCATATAGACCCAATGGAGAAAATGGAGTTGGATAGCTGATAAAATGGAATAGTTTAATCATGAAAAATATTTTAAATTGTAGAAGACTCACTCAATATCCTTAAAATTCTTTTTAGTTGTATGGAATTGTATGGATGGGGTGAGAAATAGGCTATATTTGACCATTTTTTATTATTTTTAGGTTATATAAGGAGTCTAAGGATGAAAAAAAAATTGGGAGGAAGATATATAATTTTAATAACCCATAATTTTAATTTAATACTCAAAAAAAAATCCTAAGTGTGCAAATACTAGCCTTCATCTTAGCTAGTCAAAACTAGCCTATTGAATAAGCTAGTGAGAAGGGTGAAAAACCTCAAGTGAGCTCAATTTAAGGTGTCCCTGATTATTATATATCTATTGAGGGTTTTTATAGGTGTCATACACTCTCTCCCATTTATTTTCATGTGAAATTAATGCCAAATTGGAAGCCAAGTGTGCAGGATACATGAAGGAAGCATTTTTTGGACTACAGATGATGATGGCTCATTTCTAGGTGATTTCAGGTGACCATGCCTATAACCAATGCATAGAGAGTCATTCATAATGTCCTAAAACTTCATCCCAATTATTAGACCTGGTATTAATAAATTATGAGTTATTCAAATAGGGCTAATTATGAAGGCAATTTTTTGAGCCAAGAGGAGTTTTATGCCACTTTTTGTAAAGTTTATGCATTATTTTGACACTTGTGCTTCTTAAATTTGCACGGTTAATCCCATACACAATTAAATAATTCTCTCAAATTTCTAAGTATCTTTTTGACCTTTTTACTTCTCTCTTATTCTCTCTCTCTCATGTTATATAAGAACTAGCCATTTTGGCCATTGTATTCTATGCTCCACTTGAGTATGGCAAAGCCCAACTCATTTGTATACCTTTTGATCAATAATAATACTAACTTCTACCTCCTCCATGAATTTTCTTATTGTGTTCATTTTGAATTTTTTATTTTTCATAAGGGATAACTCTTGTTTCTTTAGCATGATTATTTCATTCTATCATCTATTTATAGTTGGAAAGTTTCTTCTTGTAGGGCATGTGAAGTGTTCTAGGAAATTTCAAGGATTTATTGAGTTATTTTATTCATTATCTCCCTTATAGGCCTCTTTTCTAATCCTCCTAGCTTTTCACATTCATCCATAACATCACAATGTAACATTGATGTGAGAATATGAATATGGGAGAAGTGATATGTTCAGTTTATCCCTTGATTTCAAGTTTAATATGCATATGGTTGGAAGTCACCAATCTATATGGCGTATCACCTCCCTTAAGATATTTTTTTCAGTTATCTCTCTCTTTTCACCCCCCCAAGTTAGTTGTAGTGTGATCCAAAGTGGTACATGAAAGGAGCTAGCCTTATCTATAGATTCACCTTATCCTTAGGCTACCCACAAGCCTAAAAGTGTTTCCATCATGCTTCTTAGATGAGGAGAGATTTACCATCTCCTCAAAGGGTGAAAATCCAAGTGACAATAGTTTTTGGCATGCCCAGTGGGACCTTTGTTCTAAGAGGTTGAGATATGTTTGGTGTTGTCTCTCAATAATCATCCTGTAGAGGCATCTATCAAAACATCAATGGCAAATCTAAAGATATATCAGTTGGTCAATCAGCCTAGGTTATCCTTTGAATATTTTTGGTAACATTTTCATTTTTTTCTTGCTTTTAATGAAGTTTCATGGCTAATATTAGTGTTGAACATTGTTTTACACAAGTTGGTGAGACATTTTAAGCTTGTGTCATTCCCTATCACTATGAACAAGTTGTTAACCAGCCTTGTCATGAAGTATATCAGCCTTGTCATGAAGTGTATCAGTCCTACAATTAGCCTTCTCCATGTCTTGCTCCTAGTCAACCTAACCACTTCTCAAGCTAACCCATTTCTACCTTTAAGAAGATACTTTTGGGCTATGAGAGGTACATGTTGGATCTTGACACACAAAAAATATGTGGTATAGAGATTCCTAATCATGTCATTCATAAGGTGAGAGAAGCATTAGAGTTGTTTAAATGAGATTGGGTACCTATTGAGAGAGCCAATTGGCAAAGGATCACAAGTAAGATGCTTGATGTGAGTGGCTTAGTTTCTTCCTTAGAGGATAGGATAAGGGTTCATGAAAGGCAACTTCACCAAATATATAATCCTTCATATCCACTTCCCTAAGTTCCCTATCAGCCATATTTTATCCCTATTCATGATCCCAATCAAGGATATCAAAGTCACTCTTTTCCCAATTAGTTGGAGGAGAGAGTTGAAAGGAGAAACATTCTTTTTGAAGCTAATCTTGATAGGAAAATTGAGTTGGCTAATATGTAGATACAACAATCCATGTTATCAGCCAAATAAGTGGAGTTAAATCCCTCACTACCCTCTCACATTGCATCCCCACCACCTAAAAAATATACTCATAATCCCAATGCCCTAAGCTAGAAAAAAATATTGGAGTCATGGGGAAAGAAAGAGGAGAAAAGTCTTGATAAAGAGTGTGAAGTTGAGAAGGATCTTGACCCTATACAAACACCTCCCACTCTTCCTCAAGAAAAGGATTATAATCCTAACATAATAATTTGTAGTAATATAGTGGATTCATGGGGAAAGAAAGAATATAGAGGCATTGTTAAGGAGTGTGAAGTTGATAATGGAGTTGGTCCTTTGTAAGTCTCTCCTACCCTTCCTCATGAATATTTTTGTGTTCCATGTCAAACCTCATGTATTATTCATACTAATGATGATTCTTATGAGCCTCAAGAAATACATTTTTAAGAGAACCTCTCCAAATAAATTGAAGAGTTGGAGTCAAGGATAAAGTTACTAAGCCAAGGTGTGATGGAAGGTTTAGACCCCAAAGAAGATTGTATGCCTAAACATACCCCATATAACCTCCTTCAAGAGAGTTACCAAGTTGAATTAGATGTGATTGAAGTTAATTCCAAGTATAAGGAATAAAATCAATTTGTTTTAACCCAAGGTCTACCTCCCCTTCCTTAAGAGTTTCTTAAAGAACCCCCAACTTTGCATTCTCAATTTAATTTTGAGCCCTATGGTCGAGCTCCACCAACTAGTTCCTTTTTTCCTCATCCTATCACCCTTTGACTTGATTTACCTATGGTTTGAGAACCTCAAAAAGAGAAATTGGTTGAGGAAAATTCAAAATGCTCACTTGAATAAAGTGCAACTCTTTGAAAACTTTAATGGGCTAGGTCACTAGATTTCAAGATGCCTAGTCTTGGCATCACTAAGAAAGAGATTGAAGTTATTGTATCCCTTGAAAAACAAGATCAGATTATGATAGCTGAGGTGCAATTAAAAAACCCTCAATATTCCCTAAGTGATGAAGAAGAGGTGAGCTCTTGTGTTGAATCTCCTTGTTTGGTTGATGATGAAGCATACACTCCTTGTGTTGAAGAAGAAATCTTGGAAGAGGTCCTATTAAAATCTAAAGAAGAATATGGAGTCTCTCTTGTTTTCACCCTTTATTATGTTGATCAAAGTGAATATGATGACTTGTGTCATAGATTTAAATACATTTTCAAAGATTTTGAATCTCTCAAAGGGTCTACAACTCCTTTATAGCTGGTTACAAGTGATGGTAAACAAGATGACATTGCCCAACATGTCATTGATGAGCAATATCAAAGTCCACATCAGCCTTTGGAGGTCAAGAAAAGTGTCTATTAGCCTCAATATTTTAAATAACAATAAATCATTCCTTTTGAGACCATGCCTACAAATAAGATGAAATTTGACCATGAAAAAGAGAGTGGGCAGGAATATGAGGTATATGTGCAAGGCTGAGAGTAATATTTTTACATCACAAACCTATTTGAAGATTGTCCACTTGAGAACATATAAATTGAGGTGTCAATGAATAGGTATGATCTATCAAGTGTTTAATCTAAATATCAACATGTTTGACACCTTCATCCATTTCATGAAGGAGATTCAGGAAACTTTCCCTTTGATCCTAGAAAGGGAGGTATGCTTGATTGATACTTATACATAATAGTTTGTTTCTTGATTCCCCTAAGTGTTTTGAGCATAGGTGTGTGTCTTATTTTCTTGTTTGATTTGTTTTATGTGTGTCTTTCAATTTGTGTGGTTGAGGTAGTCAATTATTGGTCTTATAGTAGGCACACTACCCCTATGAGTCACCAATTATTTAACCAAATTTAAATTTTAAATCAAATTTGGGCTCCTATAGGTAAAAAATTGACTTTATAGGCCTATAGGGGGTGTAATATTGATGTCACAAGGTGTTTTATAGGTCAATTAAGGTCATCCAATGTTGTATTAGCCTTGGTCATTAGTTATTTTAGTCCTTTTAATCATTTTAGGGGTCAAAAATGTGTATGTAATGAGTTGTATGGATTTATTGGAGAGCGTGAATGTTCTAAAATATGATGTCATTCCCCATGTGTCCTTAGAGGTCTTAAGTAACTGAAAAAACTAAAAGGTGGTAGGTTATGCAGAAGAAAGGGGAGTTGTCTTGAAGGAAAAGAAGAGTTTAGCACTTGTATAGCCTCCTTAAGAAGTGTGTCACATGGTAAATGGTCATAAAGTGCCTCTTCAGCTTCCTCATGCTCAATTTCATGCTTGGTTTGATTTCAAAGTGTCATTTCTTACTTAAAACCATTCTACCCCCTTTTCACCCTTCTTGCAGAAGTGACCTTCAGGTTTTTGCTTAGTATAGATAGCTTAGGAAGTTTCAAGGTAAATGATTTTTGGATTTTTGAAAATTAGAGACCTTTGTTTCCATATAAGGATTTTGAAAAATGGTGTCATGTGCTTCATGAACCATCCTCATGAAGTTGATCTTTCAAATCTACCTACTAATTTGTGTACCCTACAAGTTTTGCCTTGGTTTTAGAAGCTCTGTATGAAAATCTTGTTGAGATTGGTTATAGAGTAGGTTTAATCTCTTCTCTAATGTTCTCTATGATTTTTTTCACATTTGGACTTGATTTGATGATCCAACAAACTTAATTTGCAGGGAGGAGTGAAGGAGTGAAGTTATAGTCATTTCTGCCTTATTCCAAAATGTTGGGCTTTTACAGAGGTTTTATGTGAATGGTAAATGATGTTACACATGCCTCAATTAGATATTGACTACCTCCTTTCCATGTTTGGCCTCATAATTCCATGTTTGGATCAAAATCTCAGTTGATTGTCATACTCATAGTTAGCTTTCTACCTACCATTCAATTACAGTCATGTTTTGGAACTCTAATCATGTTTATAAAAGATCATTGGAGAATATAAAAGGTGTTTATGATGTTTTGTTTCATAATAGGTAAAATTTGAAACCCCAATTATCACAAAAGGACCTTGATGATAGTCAATGATGCACATACACTTTCAGTCAGACATGGACATCCACCTACAGGAGTTCTCAAGAGCTACATCCACATTAAAAAGAGTATTTTGGGCTTGTTTGAGGTTTTAATAAGATAAAGGAATCCATATGAAACCTTAAAATGTTTTAAATTTCATGTTACATTCTCATGATCCACACATTCTTCTCATAACATTACATTCTCTGCTTGTAGACCTTTCAAGGTGCACTTTTAGGGATTTCATGATGATATCATGGTATGATGAGAACTTTAATAATGGTACCTATCCTTTTGAAGAATAATGAATCCATTTTAAAATATTTAGATAGATATTAGATCACTAAAGTCAAATAACAATGCATATAGTTCATTCCATGACCATTATCTAAGCTAAATCTACATGTACTATAGAATGACCATCTATAGGTGGTACCACAGAGCATGAGAATACCTTTTTGAAGTGTTAAGACATGTGGTAAAACCCTTATTTGAGTAATTATATGTTGAAGGGATCCTGACATAGGTGTTTGAAGTAAGAGATAATTATATAGGTTATAAATCATATTCCAAAATAGTGACTGCAGGTCTAGGGAGGTTTTCCCTAAAAAGTCAAAATAGAGGTCAAGGGGTTCTTTGTGAACATCTTAAAACATGTTTGCCAAGTAATTGAAAGCACCTAAATAAGTGAGTTTTGATACCTCTAGATTTAAAATAGCCTTGCAGATTTTTAGCGGGGGATGAGCAATATATATTGGTTTATGGAGGTCCCAAAAGTTGCCATTTAGACACTAAATTCAAGTATTTATGTCTATTCTGATTCAACAATGACCTTGCACTCAAGTTTGATAGTTCTAAACTTTCCAATGCATGAAGGTGATTTTATATGTTTCAAGGTGATATATATGATCTAATTACCACCTAATAGGATAGGATACTATTTTTAGACCCCTATTCACACCTTAGTCTGTACACAGGCCCTGAAACATCCACCTACAGTAGGCAGGTAGGTAGGGAGTAATTAGATTAGTGTTCTAGATATGAATATAGTATAAAAGTTAAAAAAATAGGTATATATAGATGGTTAATGAATATTTATTATTAATTAAAGGCTCCAAACATTTCCTTTAAATATTAATTCATAAAATATTGCACTCACAGGGGTCATTCTTGAGAGGAGAGAGACTACACAGTCAACCAGTATTAAGCGGTCCAAAAATATTTTCAAACTCAAAGTGTGAGAGAGACATATATAAAATTAATGAAATGAGTTTTAAAAATCTAATTTATTCCACATATACCATGAACAATCTCAGTTGAGGCTTATGCACACCTACAATAGGGTCTAGAAATAAGAAACACAGCCACAGTCAGGGTTTGGTATTCAGCCTTGACTAGGAAAGTATATGAAATGATATGTGAGATTTTTAATAGATGAATGAATTTTAAATAAGCTTAATAAAATTTAAAACAAATTAATGAATTTATCATGATGAATCTTGAAGTATAGAGGGTTTTTAATTCATTTTCAAGGAATCCTGCACAATCCTAGTTTTTAGCAAGTTTGTCGTAGACTTCACATTTTTGAAGGGGATATACATATGAACATGAGATGATTTTTTGTGTGGTAAATCCTTGTCACTTTAGGATGAAATTTAAATATTCATACTTTTTTTGTAAAATAAGGGAATGCCCTTTGTTTTATCTCAGATAGAGGGCACTCTCCTCATACACAAACCTTACAGTTTTAGAGAGTTGGAGCCAAAATATGGGCCAAAAGATAAAGAGACCCTTAAAGAATATTTTTAAAGTTTAATAGAACATAATATATCATATTAAATCAATCACATGAGAGATAAAATAAATAGGGTGGTTTATGCTCTGAAACTTGTAGACATGCCTAGTGGACATGGTGAGGCCTAGTGCCGAAATGAAGGGTCACTTACACTTCTAGCCATACGAATGGCCTATATATTGTTTGAAAATGTTTATTAGATCATAATATAAGTGTATTATCCATTTTTAATCAATTAAAACCATCAAAGGTCATGTTTATCTCTAGGTTACAATCAAGCTTAGGAGTAGGGTTTTGGCATTGACGCTAAATGGATGGTCACCTTCACTTTCAACATGGAATGAGAATTTAAAAATATTTTATAATTTTCATGAGGTATAAATATATTTTTTAAAACTTAAAAAATTAAAAATAAACCTTGGATAATCCATTTTTGGCTTAGAAACCCATCAAGCCTATTAGAATAAGGGAAACAAGCTTGATAGCCTAGTTTTAGATGCCCATATCTTTAAAAAGGCCTTGTATGGTTTCCAAAGGAGTTTATAGGTGTTATAAATGTATTTTAAGATCATATTTGTGGAAATTTTTTCCAGGTTGAATGTCAAAGCTTTATGAACAAAGCTTAAGAGTCAAAACTACTTAAAAACCCTTACTAAACCCTCGTAGAGACCTGATAGAGAAAATGGAGTTGGATAGTTGATAAAATGGAATAATTTGATCATGAAACATATTTTAAATTATATATTAATAACTTATTATCCATAAAATTCTTTTTATCTATACATACTTATACAAATGGGGTGAGAAACAGGCTATTTTTAACCATTTTTTTTGTTTTTCAGGTTTTCTAAGGAATCTAAGGATGAAACAAAATTTTTGAGGAATATATATACTATATATAACACATAATTTAAATTTAATACTCTAAAAAAACTCATAATTTTTCAAAAAATAACCTTCATCTTAGCCAGTTAAAATTGGCCTATTAGACAAGATAGTGAAAAGGGTGGAAAACTTTAAGTGAGTTCATTTTTATGTGTCCTTAATGATTATATATACATGGATGGTTTTCATAGGTTTCATACACTCCCTCCCATGTATTTTCATGAGATACTAATGCCAATTTGGAAGCCAAGTGTGTAGGGTGCATGAAGGAAGAGTTTTTTGGACTACAGATGATGATGGCTCATTTTCAAGTGATTTTAGGTGACCAAGCCTAAAACCAATGAATGGAGAGGCATACCTGATGTATTTAAACTTAATCCCAATAATCATACCTGGTCCTAATTATTTATGATGAACTAAAATAGGAATAATCATGAAGGCAATTTTTTGAGCTAAGAGAAGGAGTTTTATGCCACTTTTCATGAAGTTTATGCATTGAATTGACACTTTTGATTCTGAACCTTACATGGTTCATCCAAAATAATATTACTATGCACAAGTAACTAATTATATTATATTTACAAGTTCCCTTGTGACCCTTGGACTTCTCTCTTTCTCTCTCTCTCTCTCTCTCAAATTCTATAATAACTAGCCATTTTAGCCATTATATTATATGCTCCACCTGAGTATAGTGAAGCCCTACTCATTTTTATACCTTTTGATCAATAATATTAATTATTTTTACCTCATTCATGACTATTCTCAGTGTGTTCATTCATAATGTTTGATTTTTCATAAGTGATAACTCTTATTTCCTTAGCATGATTATTTCATTCTATCATCTATTTACAATTAGAAAGCTTCTTCTTGTAGGTCATGAAAAGTGCTATTAGAAATTTCAGGAATTTAGTGAGTTAGTATATTCATTAGTGCCCTCATAGGCCTCTTTTCTATTCCTTTTAGCTTTTCATATTCATCCATAACCTCACAATGTAACATTGATGTGAGAAGATGAAGATGGAAGAAGTATATGTTCAGTTTGTCCCTTGATTTCAAGTGTAATATGCATATGGTTGGAAGTCATCAATCTATTTTTTGTATCACTTCCATTAGGATAGTTTGTTTCTAGTTATCTCTCTCTATTTTTACCCTCCAATTTAGTTGTAGTGTGATCTAAAGTGGTACATCAAGGGAGATAGCCCTATCTAGAGATTCACCTCATCCTTAGGCTGCCCACAAGCCTATAGGTGTTTCCATTGTGCCACTTAGATGAGGAGATATTTTCCATCTCCTCAAAGGGGGAAAATACAAGTGACAAAACTAATCTCACCATTTTTCTTTTTGACTAGCACTAAATTAGCCACCCAGGTAGAATGCCTAGTGTGGAAGACTATCCTAGCGTCTAGTAATATTTTGACCTCTTTGAAGATCATTGGCTCTAAGATAGGATTAATTGGTCTTTATTTATATTTGAAGAGATTGCATCTTTCTTTTAAGGGTATGGTGTGGGTAATGAATCTTGGATCAAATATCTTTAATTCATCATAGGACCATGCTATGATATCTCGATATTGGGTGAGGAGATATTTGGCTTTCCTATTTTCAATATGTGTGCAGGCTTTTCTAATGTTTAATAGTTGGGGTTGATCTTGGAGACCAAGATCAACAAAATCATAATATTTTCCACTTACCTTGGGGACCTTAGAAACTTTAGCCAGTTTGTCCTAATCAAATAATCTTTCCAAAGCAATCATCCCTTTGGGGATCTTGTTGTCATTCAAATAAATGACTTTACCACCCAACTTATCTTCCTTGGATGCATTTTCATTATCCTCATCAATAATATGGGATTCAAATTCCAAAAAATTGGTCATTAAATCTAATATATATTGACCTCATTGAAAACTTGAAAATAATTAATATTATTAAGCACTAAAGAACAAGGATCAACTCAATGCTAAAATTAGGGGAATCTTGGTTGGGCATGAGGTTGGTTGCAGTAGATGCCAACTCAATAATAGTTTTGTTTTCCTCCTTTGGGATGGAAGTGATGATATAATTAGCAAAAGACTCAATCAAATCCCAAACCTTGAACTTATATCTTTTCAAGTATGAGAGCTTGCACTGGTATTTACTTCTTACTTGGTTGACCACTAGTTCTAAATCCCCATGAACTAGTAATTATTTGACCATATTTTTTATAGAAAATTACAAACCTAAGATAAGGGATTCATACTCAATGAGATTGTTATTAAAATGGAATTGGAGCCTATAAGAATCATGGTACATTCTATTAGTAGGGTTAGTTAAAATAACACCAACACCCAATCCAACATTACACCTAACACCATCAAAATGAAATTTCCATAGTCTAGGAACAATATGAGCACTCTTGGAATCACATACATTATCATCCTCTAGGGAAAAAACCACCAAGTATGAGTCATTTTTTTACCATCTCATTTATATCATTGTATTTAGTTACCATGTGTTTCATCCTTGGTTCTCTCTCAACCCTTATTTCATTAGGTAATCCCTTCCAAGGTAGACATAAATGTGAGAAATCTATGGACATGTAACCATTAAAAGCCTTGGTCCATTCCCTACTCAGTAATATTTCATAAACATCAGGCATATCAACAACTTGAATATCAATGAATTTTTTCACCCTAGGCTCAGAAGTTAGTTACATATGAACATTTAAAATCTCTCTAATTACCTTAACTCTAGATGGGTGACAACCCTATAAAACT
Source organism: Torreya grandis (assembly GCA_037957365.1). NCBI lineage: Eukaryota > Viridiplantae > Streptophyta > Pinopsida > Cupressales > Taxaceae > Torreya > Torreya grandis. The sequence continues at coordinate 1,549,136 of JARHVA010001639.1, forward strand.
TTATAGGTGTAGGCATGATATTGGTAGAAGCACCTAAGTCTAGTAATCAATTGTGTAAGTTCTTACCAAACATCTTGACAGTGAGCAAGAAAGTGGGAGATTCTTCCCTAGCCTTATGTACAGTCACATTGGCATGATTAGCCTTGGGTGGATTATTGGACTTCTTTGATAGAGATTCTAGTAGGAGGTCCCTTTTCTCTGTAATCTATATGAGTTAATGAAATTTAATATTAATAACCTTTATTTTCTTCATGTCCTTAACTATGTTATATCCATTTTTATTATAAGAACTAGGAATATCAACATTAGGTTTAGAAGTACTCCCTTTAGGTGGCTCTAGATTGTTGCTTGAAGAGGTATATGGAGGAGTCCCTAAATTTTTTGGAGGTGTTGAGTTAGTCAAGGGCTGCATATGTTCCCTATTTATCAAAGGATAGGTCTTCTTTAAGAACTATTGAAAGGCTTGGATCTCCTTAGGGATCTCATTAGGTTCATTCTCTTCTTGAAAGGGGAAATTAAAAGTGTCCACCATGAAGGATTGATTGGATGATTTAGATCCATAATCACCTGAACCACTTTATTTGTTAGGGGCCACTTCAAATGTATCCAATTCCTCTTTGAAAGCCTCAAAGGCTTTGAAAAAATCAATAGAATCAATTTCTTCATGCTTGGCTATGCAATGCACCCTATAATAATCAAGTAATGCAATATCAATGAGGTTAATGTCCATGATCTTCTTTTAAGAAGATGGTTCATTATTCCTATTGTTATGAAAACTATCATTTTGAAATCTATTGTTTAGCTTATTGTACCTTTGAAATGAGAAGTTTCTACCTAAACTTTCAGCGGTGTTTCCAACTTGTTTTTGTAACTGAAGGAAATAAATGCTCAACTTTAGGACCATCTTTGAGATTGATTTATTCTCATTTTTAGGAGTTTCAAAATTATGTATTGGGTTAATGTTAACACCATCAGTTGGTACCAAATCCATTTGATCATTTTTATTGAACCCATTAGTAGGATTATTTAGGAACCCTTAGTTCTAATTGGGAGTAGCTTGAATTAATGGCAATTATTTGAGGTCTGGGAGTTGGTTTTATGCTAGGATATTTTGGTTGTTGTTGGGAAACAAGTTCATCATAGGCATATGTGGTTTGACATTTGCCACAAAATATGTCATTTACCTTTGGGGTTAAATTTGATCATTGATGGTTACTACCTCATAATAGGCCCTAGCTAATGAAGTTATAGCTGACATGGATCTCTTCAAAAAAATAAAGGTCATGGGATCCACTACATCTTTATATATTTCTAAAGCTAAGACATCATCAAGATTATATGGATCTATGGCCTTACTATACATTTTTTGAAACTTAGCATGAAATGACCTAATAGGCTCACTTGCATCTCTTCTAATAATGGTGAACTAATGGTAAATAATATAAGGATTGACAATCTTACCAAATTGATCTATAAAACATTAGTGAAACCATCCCAACTAGTGATGTAATTATTAGGCAAGTTCAAAAACCATTCATTAGCATCATTCTTAAAGGTAAAGGGTAATAACATGCAAGATACATCTTCATGTAATACCAATTGGACTAAATGGAAGCAATTATTTCTTAGGGTTACATGGGAGATCATATACCACACCTAGTACATTGATGGAAGCTTCTCTTAGCCAAGCCATACCTAGATAAAGATTGAAGGCATAGGTACCCTGAAGAGATGAAGTTGGCAAAGATTTGAATCTCTTATGTTTACATTTATCATGTCTGGTGTTCATGTGAACCTCAAGCTCAAGTGAAGGTTCCATAGTTTCTGAGTATGATCGTGTCCTAATCCTAGACAATTCCAACTTGAAATTTGAAGATCTTACCTAAAATAAGATGTATCAAGTTAAATTTTATAAAGAACATGAGTTAGACTTGCACATTGGGATTATTTTGCAAAGGTTGCATGAATAACAACAAATGACATTAATCTTTGATTAAATTAGCTCAAAGATGCATTCAATTATGTGAGTGGATTCAATTAGGTTAATTATAGAGAATATATGCTAATACTTAGTGAATTTTAATACATATTTAAGTTACAAACTAATCTAAGTGGATATTTATAATGGAGCTTAAGATATAGTGATCTGGTGTAAAAAAAGAGAAAAGAGGACGGTAAAGCAAAAAAGAAACAAGTGATTACCAATTTTAGTCTTAAATATCATGACAAAGCATCAATTACAACTAATTACACATTCAAACCTATATACAATGTAAAATAACCTTATCTCAAATTTCACTATATATCAGGTAAACTTCAAAGGATACTGTAAAGAGTCACAAGTAAGAACTAGGTCTACTTTAAGGATTTACTACTATAATCAAACAACATTTGCACATCTGAGTATAGAAAAAAATGAAATGAAGAAAAACCTAAGATCTTGAAACTAATCTAGCATATGCACAAATTAGAAACCTTGTCATTAGAAAATGCAATGCAAAATTCAAAGACACCATTCAAATTCAAGACATAAACTAGCAATTGAGAGAAAAGCTATATTAACAATTGGCATATCAAATGTGGACAATATTTACAGAACTCATTGATTATATTAATTGCTTCAAGTATACAAAACTTTCTCAAAATTATCTCCCTTAAAAAAGTGGTAATGCATGCCTTTGATAGAAAGACAAGGCAATGTATAAGTCACTTACAATATACAGGTGTACAAAATATAAGGACAATTGTCCTTCAAGATGGCTCTAAAATACACTTGTTTTCTACAATTAAACTAAACTAAGGGCAATATGTGAATAGACTAGCATATGCCTTTACGATGAAATATTCTATTTCAAAAAGCTATAAAATTCTACAAAATAGAATATTGTCTAGTTTGTTGGTGGGGCCTCTACTTGTTATTGGAGGATGTTCATGGCTTTAGTATGTTACTCATCAACTAGCTTTAGATCAACATTAGGCTTCAGGATACACTCCTCCTCTTGATCTTCTAAGTCCTTGAGTTCTCTATAATTTTTCCCATGGCTTATTTAATGCTCCTAGCTTCATTTATCCTCTCTAAATCATTAAATATCATGTCTAAAATCTTACTCTTATCATTTCTAGATTTTCCTTTGCTTTTTCCTTTGATTTCTTAAGTTACCAAAGTAGCCCTATGTTTGAATTCCTCATCACTTATGATTCCAAGGGAAGAGGGTTGTGTAGGATCTATAAACATAGTCCAAAGAAGCTATTCAATCCTTGCAATTAGCTCTTTATCATATTCTAGGAGTCTTTACACATTATTGTGCCATGCACTCAAATTTTGAACCTTTTTAACCATAATTCTTAGAATTGTGCTCAAGTGTCCTAAAATAATGTTTTTGAAGCCTGGGATCTATTTCCTTGCTTAGATGTTGAGAATTTTGGCTATCTTGTCCTTTGACGCTTGCCATTGGGTGACCAGATCCTTGGCTAATGCACCCTACTATGCTAATGCACTCTACCTCAACTTTATTATTTTGAGTGCCTCAAACATGTCATAAAATGATTGATCAAGAATTTTGGTCATTGACGCAGGTATTGATAGAATTGCCTGTGTCTCTAGGTTTGTTTCTCTTTCCAAATTATAGATCCTTTATTTCATACCTATGACTCTTATTTTTACTTGTGTTGACTGGGCTTCAATTAATCTTTCAACATCTTCTTCATGAATGATGGCTTCATGCAGGTGTTCCCCCCAACTAAGGTTAATCCTACAAAGGGCTCCACCTTTTGGAAGGTGAATTCCTCTACTCCCACCATGGCTATCTTAGTGGTAACTCTCTCCAATCTAAAAAACTCTATATTAAATTACATGGTAGTGGATGACCCTGTGAATTTTAGAGGTTTTGGGACCTCTACACCTATGTTAGTTGATGCTCTAAGAGCATCCATCTTTTTTATTTTTGGTCCTTGAGTGACCACAATTCTTCTTTTTTCTTGCTCTTTTACCATGTCCCTAATCCATGGTTTCATTTCATAATACACTTCCACATTTGTCATGGCCCATGAATGGGAAAGATTAGGGATCTTTTCTAATTTCCCATAAATGAACTAGTCAGAGATAACTACTCCATGAATTGGGAATTCATCATTGAAGAGATTGAATTCATTGGTGGGGTGAGTAAAGGTCAATCTTGGTCTCTTCTTTAGTCCAATAGGAAATAATGTTAGCTCTACCTTCCTCATCTCCCTATGATCGAATGGGACCATACCAAGAGCAAGCTCTTTCTCTTTATCCTCTCTAGATTCCCCTATTTAGACTTGAGCTTCTTCAAATTGTTCTTCTTCCCTATCAATATCATACACCTCTTCAAGTTCCTTGAGGGCACCCTCAAGTGTCTCTTCTAGCTCTAAGGCTTTCATATCTATGTAATGAACTAGGGAAGGTGGCCTTGTTGGGAGTGTTGAATATGAGGGCCCCTCCCTGGATCTCTCTTCCAATCTCACTTCTCCTAATTTCTCCTTACCATAGCCTTGTTAATCATATTTTTACACAACCTACTTTTGAGGTTATAGTTATGGTTTTTCTACTTGGGGTTGTTCCTAGGCTATCCCAGATGGTCTAATAAGTAAGTGATATTTCAAAGGATGCATTTACCATGCCTCTCTTAATGTCTTATCATTCTTTGTGAATATATGCTCTAGTTTGATGGTGTGCCCTTAGATCCTAGCCAACACCTCTTCATAATTCTTAGCCTTAATGTAAATGGTGTCATGAACATTGAGCTGATACACATACTCAGGCTTAGGGAGCTTCTTATCCTTCAAATGACTAGCCACTATGTTCTTAGGATCCCACATCTTGAGTTCATCAAGCTAGAACCCAAATGAATCCCTGTGTTTGGCCATGGTATCAACCTATTTCTAATGTTGATGTATAGTTCTTCCAATGGTTAAAGGGAAGGGGTGGAAAAGACCCTTCCTCTTTTCTTTTAAAATCCAATCAATGCCATTGATGAGTTGGGAGGTGATTTCTTAATCATCAAGCTTATTTGGAACATATATTGGTAACCTATAAGGATGGGACATGATCCCATCAATCTTGATGACTGTGTAGTTAGGGTAGTACTATATGTCACCCATCATTTCAACATACTTCTTGATGAGTGGGTGGATCCTAGGCATGGGAACACCTATGAAAACCTCTACTATGGCTGGGTAGACATAGTCATAAATAATATACATATGGTTCTTGTATTTAAAGATATGAAACTTTGAGTAATGGTTGAAAATGGTAGTTTTCCCCTTAAGAGACCAATTTATAATACTAGGGAATTTGATTGAGGAAATCAAGGCTTCTAGTAGGTATTACACAATTTAAAATTCCTTAGATGACTTCCTTTTGATGGCAGTGAATTGCTTGGTGAGGAATACACTGATCAAATCTCTAATTGGAGGGGCAAGATTTTATTTCACCATGAAATGTACATAGGGGACCCAAGTTTTATTCACGTAGGTGGTTGAGGGGGCTCCAAAGGCTCAATTTAATAAGGTTATTATTACTCTAATTCCCTTCTTAAAGTAGACTACTTGGATCTTTCCTTCAAAATCCCTAAACATATGAGATCCTTGGTTCAGCTACGGTCTAAGAACAAAGTCTAGGTCATGATTACTGGTCCATTCCTTAATCTTTAAGAGGTCCACATGGGGGAGAGGGAGTTTATAATATTTCTCAAAATCTATAGGAGAAATATAGGCTATCTTCTTTGAATTTCCCTCCCTGATGATCCATTCACTATCTGCCCTACAATCAACAAATATAGGAGCAAGGATGTTTATACAGTTTAGTACCTCAGGTTTTGTAGTAGAATGGTGAAGGCCAATCATTTGGATAGCAACTAAGACATAATGCCTTCAACTTGTTATGGTAATCCTCTACTCCTCTTTTGTGATAGGCTTTAGTTCCTCCACCATAAAGAAGAGTTTGGACCAATTCCTAATTCTTGAGACATTCAGGGCTACAACGTCTAATTTAGTGTCCTTGAAGATTCATCTCTCATTATTTATTTTCAAGTAGAGTTTAGTCTCCTCCTTTAATTTTTTTTTGTGAGTTGTCATGGTCCCTATTTCTTCAAATTGTTCACACTGTTTTGCAAATAGGTCTCTAGGAAAGATATTTTGTGCTCAAAACACAATGAAGCTCTCTTTGGATCAAATTGTGACCAAATGAATTTAATTGGTTCATTTTTATGTAGGGTTTAGGGTTTTAGAGCTTTAATGGAAGGATATATCAAACTCTAGCTTATACGTGCCTTGGATTTGATTTAGACCTTTGCCTTTATACCTTTACATTTTTGAGCCCACAAGATCTTTCATTTTATCCTTTTCTACTTATGTAGCACCTATGTGGCATTGGTCTAGACCTTTAATGGCATTTTTCATACATGCCTTTGAGAACTAGCCATTCGCATTAAAAAATGCCCTCTTTTTTCCCCTCCATTGGATTAAAATATTGGATTAGTGCAAGCCATTTATTTTAATCTTGGACCTTGCCTATGATTGGAATATTTTTGTTCCAAGTCCTATGGTCATGACACTTGGCATCTTTGTGTGCCCTCCTCGTGTTTCATATCCTATGTTAGTCCTTTTTTGAATGAGCATTGTCCATATGGTGAGATTGTAGGCTTTGAGAATTCATCAAAAAATCATCAAGATCTTCACATCATTGGATCACCCTCCAATGACAAAGCGTGAATCATTAGATCTATAGAGATGCCCAAACTTTTAAGTTAATACATTATTAAAATGGTACTCAGGCTTAAATTCCTTAGGTTAAGGTTTGCTACCTATTTATTAATCACAAAGTGAGCTTTAGGCTAAGGGACTTCTTTGAGGTTTCTTAAGGGTCCCAATTTTCAAAAATGGGGTTATTTTGGTCCCAAAAAATGATAATTTCTATGGGAACCATAGAAATATGTTAGAAGTTAAAGACTTTGGATTAGATAAATAATTAGATCATCCACTCTACTTGATCAAAATCATCATCTAGATCAGATCATGGTTGAAAAAAACCTTACACTTGTAGATTTAGGGTCAAATATCAAGACATAGCCATATTGTGTGTGTGCTTTGATTCCACTTACTATTTGTCATGGGGTTCAAAAAACAACTTCCATGTTTCATGTCCTTAATCACTGACACTGACTTATAGCATGTTTAGATATTCATTAAGAACCATGTTTTTTATCTCAGGGAAGGCTTAGGCATTGCTATATTACAAACTAGGTGTCCATATCCTTGAAAGAGATGCCTTTGTCTCTAATCAAGGCCTTGTTCCATTGCTAGCTAGGCATTCATAACCCCGATGGAGATTACTAGAATCACCTATGCTTGAAACCTTTTGATTTTGTATTGAATTCTTATTTTTTCTAATATTTTCTTGAGACCTTCATGCTTTCAATAAGGTTTGGAACCAAAATAGCCAGGTTTTAAGATTTGGTCAAATGTTTGATCTTTGGAAAATCACCTATGGCTATAGCCATTGTCCCAGGTGAGGATGTTGATTAAATGCTAGTCTGGCTATATCGTGGTAGTTTGAGTTTTTACCCTATAAGTGAAAGTCTTCGTAAAACTAGTTTGAGGACAAGACAATGGTCATGTTCTCATGAAATGATTAACTTCTTATATTGGTCTTCACTAGTTTCTACAAATTATAACATTATGCTCACATTTCAAGACCATGGTCATTATATACATGGGGTACACACCTTCATTTCTGAATTTTAGGGATTTTCTAGAAAACTTCATAACTTTAAGCTCATGATTGTCTAAAAGGACTTATTTTAATAAAGGAACAAGGCAACAAGAAAGAAATACACAACAAGAAGCAGTAAAATAGGAAACAAAGGGAATAAATAAATATACACACACTTATGTACAAACAAGGGACAAGAAAGAAAGAACTGAAAGGAAACTAGCTAACCTACCTATACTAAATCTAACCATCTCACAGTTTACTCCATGAAGACCTATGGTGGAGTAGTAGTAAATTAGTGCTTGAGATACTGCCTATGGTGGGTAGTGTGAACTCTGATCCTTGGAGATCTTTTAGCTTAAAGGTGTTGTTTCCTAATGTTTTTGCAACTTGATATGGACTAATCCACAAGGGTGTGAATTTTTCTTGCTTGCCCTTAGGCTCAGATGCTTTGTCCCAAAGGAGAACTAGGTCTCCTTGTCTAAACACCTTAATTTTTGACCTTTTGTCAAACCACCTCTTCACTATGGTTTGATGTCTACTAAAATCAACAAAGGCTTTCTCCCTTGCATCTTCCATTTGAATTATGTCTAGAAATCTTGAGCTGGCAAGTTATTGGCTCTCTTCTATGTATTCCTACATAAATTTGTATGTGGGAAACTTGAGAGTGATAGGAAAGATAAATTCTTGTCCATACACCAATAGAATGTTGAAGCTCTTAAGGCTTACTTTATTTTTATCCTATCAACTCATAGTGAAAACTTAAAGAGATTATGCCAAGTCCTAAGCTTATATGTAGTAGACTCTTTGATTACCTTCATTAGGTTCTTGTTTATAGATTCAAAGACTCCATTTCCTTAGAGATAATGGTTGGATGAAAACTTGAGATTAATGTCATTAGCATAAGCCCATTTAGTCATCTCTATGGATATGAATGCAAACCCATTGTCACACACTAGAGAGACTAGAGTTCCAAACCTAATACAGATGTTTTCCTCTAAGAAGTTGGTCACCTCCTCAGTCCTACATTATTTGGTGGTAGAATCTTCAGTCCACCTTGTATAATAGTCTATGGTAGTCAAGACATACTTGTGACCTTTAAATGAGTTAGGGTTGATCACTCCAAAAAAGTCCAAGCCCCATTGAGCAAAGGGTTTATCAACAATGACTAGTTATAGAGGCATTGTTGCCTTAGGATCTTTGGTGCTAAAAATCTAGCAAGAGTGACATTCCCTCACATATTTGTGAGCATCCTTAAAAATACTTGGCCAATAATAGATAGATCTAAGAATTTTATGGGTTGTGGTTCTCCCATATGGATGTCCACTTCCTAACTTTTCATGAAAGGTTCTCATGATTTGGGTGGATTCTTCTTGTAAGACACATCTCAAGTAAACCCATTCAAAATTTATTCTATACAAGACCCATGGGTTACCATCAACCTTAGGGCCCTCTTTCGTTCCCTAAATAATCCTATGAGACAAGTACCATTAATTAGTAAATGTATGATTGAATCATACCATTCACTATCTTAAAATTTGTATTTATCCACTTGCATAATACTTAACCAAGGGTTAGCATTAGCAATAATCTGGATCAAACCTTGGCACTTTACTAATTTTGTTGTTTTCATCTCCAAGTCATATTCTTACAAAATTGATATCCACTTACCTCTACATTCTCCTATCTCATTCTCAATTAACATAAGTTTGGTGGTAGGTTCTTTTAAGATAGCATGCACCTTATTTTTAAGGATATAATACCAAAATTTCTTAACTACCTTAACTAATGCACATTCTTGCTTATCAATCAATGAATAATTTAACTCAATATTCTTAAATTTAGTGCTCATAAAATCTATTGGGTGATCACACCCATCAATCTTCTGAGTTAATACAACAATCATAGTGTGGTTAGATGCAAAGGAATAGAATTACAAATTCCTTGAGAATTCATGACTTATAAATACTAGAGCTTGGCTAATGGACTCTTTAATAACATTGAATGCCTTTTTGGATTCTTCATTCCATGTGACCTTGTCATCCTTCTTCAACATGTCATTCAGTGGCTTGACAATCTCTGCAACGATAAAAATAAACTTTCTTAGAAAATTTATCTTACCAAATAATGACTTTACTATTTTTTACTATTTGGAGGTTTTATTCTAGATATACCCTGCACTCTCTCTAGATCTATAGAGATCCCATCTTTGGTGATAACATGACCCAATAATTTTCCTTCTATAACACAAAAGATACTCTTCTTAGGGTTTAAGGAGATTCCATACCTCCTACATCTTTCAAAAACATGTTGTAAGTATATGAAGTGATCTTCCCCATTTTTAGAAAAAACTATTAGATCATCCATATATATAATAATACACTTACCTATTAGACCCTAGAAGGCATGTCTATAACCCTTTTAAAATTATCTCCTACATTTATTATCCCAAAGGGCATCCTCTTGTAAGTAAATGTTCCCCATTTTGTGGTGAAAGTTGTTTTCACCCTATCTTCTTTGTCAACCAATACCTAGTTATAACTTAAAAATCCATCAAGAAAAGACATCATAGCTAAACCTGAAACACCCTGTATTGCTTGGTCTAGTGAGGGAAGGGTATAGTTGTCCTTTTCTAATGCTTTGTTTAAGTTTATGAAGTCAATAAAAATTCTAATCTCACCATTCTTCTTTCTTACTGGCACCAAATCAGCCACCTAGGTAGAATTCCTGATGGGGAAGACTATCCTAGCATCTAGTAATATTTTGACCTCTTTAAAGATGATTGGCTCTAAAATAGGATTAACTGTTCTTTTTTTTTATTTGAAGGGCATGAAACTTTATTTTCGGGGATGGTGTGGGTAATTACTCTTGGATCAAATATCTTGAATTCATCATAGGACCATGTTATGACATCCCTATATTAGGTGAGGAGATCTTTAGCTTTCTTGTTCTTAATGTTTGTACAAACTTTTCCAACATTTACTAGCTAGGGTTGATCTTAGAAACCAATATCAACAACATTATAATCTTTCCCACATACCTTGAGGACCTTAGAAACTTCAACCGGTTTGTCCTGATCAAATAGTCTTTCCAAAGCATTCATCCCTTTGGGGATCTTGTTGTCATTCAATAGAATGACTTTACCACCCAACTTGTCTTAGATAAATTTTCATTAGCCTCATCAATAATATGGGCATCATATTCCCCAAAATTTGTCATGAAATCCAATATCTATTGATCATCATTAAAAACTTGAAAATGGTTAATATTATCAGGCACTAAAGGATAAGGGATCAACTCAATGCTAAATTGTGTGAATCTTGGTTAGACATGAGGTTGGTGTTTCTATGCTAAATTCGCTTTCTACATTCAAAAGAGAAATAAGAAACTAAGAGATGGTCTAGGGTTAGAAGATACCTGGATGTAGTCGTGCACACCAAAATCAGACGTTGGAAGGTACTCCTCTTTGGTTGTGGAGGAATGACACCTGCAAAGAAAAAGAGACTAAAACATGAAAAACGTTAGATGAGGAGATGGTGGGCTATCAAGCAAAAGCTTGATCCCTGAAGTACAAAGACTTCCTTGAGGGATATCAACCCACTGACTAAAAATAGAATATTTGACAAAAACAAAAATAGTGAAAGACAAAATGAAAGAAACAAAAGACAAAAAGCAAAATGCATACCTGATATGCAGCAAATTGCTTTACTCAGTCACCGGCATCAGTCTCTGTGCCAACGTCAGTCAAGGAAGGGCACCGACGTCGGTTAAAGTGCCGGCATTGGTAGGGGTAATGACCAGCATCGATCGGGGCAGTAGTTTTTGGATGGGGTCTGGTCAGGTCTAGATAGGGTTTTAGGATTGCAGAATGGTCTGAAGTTTCGTCTGAGCGTTAGGGAGCCTGTTTGGGAGTCAGAGGGATTGTTTGGGGGTTTGTGTAGAAATCTGGGTAGAGTTACAGACTGTATATTTTAGAAAGGGTGGATAGAGGTGATACGGGAGGAAGTCAAGTCGGGTCTGTAGTCTGAATCTAAATTGGGGTGGTGATATCAATTAAAAACAATAACCAGAGAACAAAATAAAAGTAGAGAATAAATGCTTACCTGTTACATGCTGAAGATAGAGTAAGAGACATGATTGATGTTGTCGGTGTGTTGCAGAAGTTTGATGTAGTAGACCTCCAGTGAGATGACTGAAGTAGAATACCTGTATCGGAGAGAGAGAATATGAGAGATTTGATTGCAGATTGATTGAATGCAAAAGTTGGCTGATTCTTTGAAGGTTCAATGAAAGAATGTTTTGAAAGAAGGTCTGACAACCGATCGAGAAACTGATTGGCAACCAAATAATGAATAACAAATAACGGATAACAGATAATGGATAACAGATCCTGTGTTTGGGTCGAGAATGCAGTGTTAAGGATAACCGACGCCAGCAGGACCGCCAACGTCGGCCGAGTAGTGACCAACGTCGATGATGTTGGCCGAGTAGTGACTGATGTTGGTAGATGCAGAATGGGGATAGAGGCTAATTTTAGCCTTCTACTCATTTTTACATGCTGCCAGGGTCAAGGCTCGTGGGAAAATGGTTGACAAGGGTTAAATAGGTGTGGGAGAATAAAAATGGGGGTTAAGGGGAGGACGACAAGGGTTAGACACAATTTCGGTGTCTACATTTGCCCCTTTTTGTCTTGTTGGTTGTTATGGATGAACTGCAAGACAAAAATAGGAGTTGGTTGCCCCAGGTGTGGGATAAGGTCGATTTTGTCCTCTTGGTTGTTCGAATGAACTACAAGACAAAAGCAGGAAGAGGTTGGCTGCCCTGATTATGGATGAGGTATTCCCCCTCAAAGCAAGAGTCGAGGGAAGGGAACTGGGAATCAGGTGCTGATTTGACAAAGAGTGGATGAAAAATGGGTGAGGGTGAATGCTGCAAAAGTCATGATTGCATGCATACCAATTCATGAGATGGTCAGGTCAAATTGTCACAAGTCAAGGGTTGAGGAGTGCTAAAATTGAAGTAACTGGGCCCCAGCATATGGTCATAGCTGATCGGGTTATTCAATCAAAGCTATAGCTCCAAATGATCATCGTGTTTCAGGTATCCTAGGCTCAAGAAGTGCTCCTAGAAACATGAAAAAGTCACAAGTAGTGTGGATCAACTGGATTGCGATCCTATACTTGTGAGGGTCTAAAATATAGTCTGCAAACAATTTTGCTAACCAGTCATGAGGTAGGATATAGGCAAAAACAACCAAGGCAACATTGTCTTAGAAGTGGTCGAAGTCGGAGGAGATAGGCATGATCTCCAATAGTCATTGGTCGAGGTGGATAGATGGACGAAAAGATGTGGCTGAGCTAACCTCAGAAGACGTTATGTGATCTAAGTGCTGCCTACATAGCCCTTGTGTGAAGGGCCTCAGGCCAATGTAGTTCTCCCTAAAAGGGAGGAAGGGTCAAAGGGATGGAATTGGTCTTGGTCGAGGGCAAGGTCATGGTCAAAAGGAGGAAAGAAGGTTTGTCCATCAGAGAGATGAACAAACAAGGGTGGTCGAGCTAACACCAGAGGATGTCGTGTCATCTGAGTGCTACCTACATAGCCCCGGTCTTAGGGCCTCAGACCAATGTAGTTCAGATGAAGAGACAAGATGGTGATGATGGGTGCGGTCATGTGTCAAAATGATGAGGAGAAAGAAAATGTTACAACCTTTTCCATATTGTGTGATGGTGTATTCTGTAACATTGGTCGAGGGGTCTTTCATTCCTAGAAATTTTCCATATTCGTGATGGATGTATGCTAAAAATAAATTGAGGTCTATTTATGCTTCAGCAAGTATTGGTTTATAATTAACATAAATTGAGGCTGGTCGATAGTTTCCATGTGTATTGGTGTCCATAGAAACTATGTGAAATGGACTATGATGATGTTGGTGGTCTAAAAATGGTGAGGTTGGTTTGGTTTGGGTAAATGTCAAATGAGTGGATATGACCAAAGTGTAGAGAAAAAGTGAAAGGAAAATTTCTCTTTCATTGACAAGGACATGAATGACAGCATAGATAGGGGTTATTAGAACCAAGAGCCCCATTCATGCATGACGTCGTTGACCATAGGTTGTGTTAGAGAGGTAATCGAATCACTTTGACATTAAAGTGAGCTCGAAGTCCCTTGAGCAAGTAATAGGAGGATAGGGTAACTCGTTTTAGATTAGAGATAACTGTGCCCCTTTTTATAGGAGACCCTGAGACAACTACAAGCCAAGTCCATGATTTTTTATTTTTTATTTTTTTTGGTGCAGACTGATCAATGCGAGAAGTCTGCATAGAGATGTCATTTGCCTGGTGGTCATTTGTGAAGCTGATCAATGCGGGAAGCTTCTAAGAAAGATTGTTGTTTGTAGCAAGAGTTAGTCATAGCCATCCTTCGAGGGAGTGGTTTATATTTTGCTTTATATATAAGGGATTTGAATAGCTGTCCTTCGAGAGAGAAATCTATTAGCTATAGCAATTATAGTACAGCTGTCATTCAAGGGAGCAATCTGCCTTTTGATTCTAATTTGGTGACCTTGGATATTTTGACATCTTGATTTGTTTTGACAGAAATGTGAGTCATGGACAAGATTATAGAAGGTCAAGGGCTCCCTTTTATTAGGACAAAGCATCCATACTGTATCAAAGGGGTATATAGAATTTGTTAAGGGGAGTAGGGTTGAAAGGAATGAGGACTAAGAGGATGGGGATTGCTCAAGGGATGAGCTCAAGGTAAATTTCAAGTGGACGAGTACTCGACTAACAATAGAATGGTCACAAATGCAATGCATTAAGAGGCTCAGGTTCTGGCCGTCCATCGAGAGAAGACAAATGATACGTCCCTGATCCATACTTGTGCATGATAATGAAAGGTTCGAGCCAATTAGGGGCAAACTTGCCTCATTTACTTCGCTCCATATTGGTCATGTGTTGATTTTCTTTGAGGATGAGGTCTCTGATATTGAAATTTTATTCTCATAGATTTTTGTCATAGGCTCACTTGATGCGATGTTGATAGACATGGAGATGGTTGAGGGTAGCAAGGCGGTGCTCATCAAGTAACTCAAGTTGAGCTAAGTGATCTTGATGAAAGTCATCATTAGAAATAATGTCATGTAGAGAGATGTGGAGAGATGGGATCTGTACTTTGAGAGGTAGGACAGCCTCTGTTTTGTACACTAGAGAGAAAGGGGTAGCACCTGTGGAGGTTCAAATGCTAGTGTGGTAGGCCCACAAAGTGAAGGGAATGTGAATTTGCCAATCCCTTCCAGTGTCATTGACCACCTTCATGAGAATTTTAGTCAAGATTTTATTGGAAGCCTTGGCCTACAAATTTGCTTGTGGGTAGTAAGGCGAAGAGAAATTGAGTTTGATGCCAAATGAGTCACAGAGTTTTTGAACGGTCTTATTTTTAAAGGACTTGCCATTTTTGATGATGATTTTTTGAGGGACACCAAAACAACAGATGATGTGGGTGCTGATGAAGTCGACAATCTTATTGGCTTTTATGGAGATGAGAGGAATGGCTTCCACCCACTTGGTGAAATACTCGGTGGCGGTCATGATGGATTGATGATGAAGAGACGAATGAGGGTTAATCTCACCGATGAGATCTAAGCCCCATTGAGAAAAAGGCTAAAAATCTTGAGCGACTTGTAAGGTGTGACTAAGAAGATGAAGCAAGTTAGAGTTCTGTTGACACTTGTGCAACGCCGAACATAGTCGCTACAGTCTTGATGAAGGGTGGGCTAATAATAGCCCAGATGAAGGATGCGCTTGGCAACTGAGTTCCCACTGAAGTGTCTACCACAAATTCCATTGTGGACTTGTTTAATGGCATGAGAGGCTTCAGTGGAGGTTAGACAGTGAAGAAGGAGGCCATCGAAGCCTCGCTTATAAAGAAGACCCCCTAGCATGGTATAGCAAGTTGTGCATTTGATGAAAGCTCACCGTGCATTACTAGAGAGATCAGGAGGGATGATAGAATGAGATAAGTAGTCCACAAGTTGTTTATACCAACATCCCATGGATTAGAGTCTATGGTGTTGACATTGTTAGAAGAAAGGTATGAAGGCAACGGCAGATGATGCACCATGACGAAAATTCTAGATGATGATGATGAAGATGGAATATGCGAGGCGAGAGAAGCCATGGTGTCAGCAAACTTATTCGTGGATCAAGGAACAGTCTACAAGAGGTAATGGTCGAAAGAGGCCAGAAGAATGCCAGCACAGTTTTTGTACCTTTGCAAAATTTCATTTTTACATAAGTATGAACCATTGACCTGATTGACGACAAGCTGTGAGTCACCGAAGATGTTGATGGACTTGATGCTGAGAGAGAGGGCGGTCTGAAGTCCCAAAATTAAGGCCTCGTATTCAGCCATATTATTGGTACAATTAAAGTTGAGCTTGAAAGACAGAGGCATGGGCTCACCATCGAATGGGATGAGAATAACTCTCACACCCCCACCAAGTTGACATTTGGAGCTATCGAAAAACATGGTCATTTGGTAGACAGTGTCATCGGTGGAAAGCACGGTGATAGACTCATCAGGGAACTCGCACTGTGAAGGTTGATTATTGGGAAGAGGGGCATCTGCCAGTTGATCAGCGATGGTTTTCCCTTTGATGGATTTCTACTAGATGAATTTGAGGTCAAACTCAGCAAGCAGCATGAGCCACCAAGCCATACGTTGATGTTGGTATGGCTTGGAGTGCATAAACTTAAGAGGGTCGGTGTGAGTGATGACAAAGGTTTTGTGATTAAGAAGATAGTGGCAGAGCTTGGTAGTGGCAAAGACTAACACCAAATAGAGTTTCTCGATATGAGTATACCAAGTTTCATAGTCAACTAGTGTTCGGTTGATATAGTAGACCGCTTGCTCACGGTGATGCTCGTCTCAGTGCGCGATCATGGCACCTAACGAATGGTTGGTGACAGAGATGTAAAGGTAGAAGGGTTGATCATCTTTAGGTGGAATGAGGACTGGTGGAGAGACCAGATAGTGTTTAAGGGCTTCAAAAGCCTCTTGACAGTCCTTATCCCATTTAAAGGAGACGTCCTTCTTAAGGAGATGATGAAAAGGTTGGCAACAGTCAGAAATCTATGAGATGAAACGATGAATGGACTAGAGCTTCCCTTGTAGACTGCGAAGCTACTTGAGATTGGTTAGAGGTGGCATCTCAAGGATAGCGCAGATCTTGGTGGGATCTATCTCGATGTCACAAAAAGAAATGATAAAGCCTAAGAGCTTGCCAGAGAGGACCCCAAAGACACATTTCTTGGGGTTAAGGCAGACATTGTATTGAAGAAGGTGGGAAAAGATGATTTTGAGAATGGTCAAATGGTCACGGTGAAGCTTGGACTTGCCGACCAGGTTATCCACATAGTCCTCCATGATTTTGTGGAGGAGATCATGAAAAATGTAAGTCATGGCATGCTGATATGTGGCACCTACATTCTTCAAGCCAAAAGGCATGACCTGATAGTAGAAAGTCCCCCATGGGGAGATAAAGGTAGTCTTGTGTTGATTTTTCAGTGCAATCAAGATTTGATTGTATCCTGAAAACCCATCCATGAGAGATAGAATCTCATGGCCAGCTGTAAGATCAACAAGCTAGTCAATGTTGGGAAGAGGAAAGTCATCTTTGGGATAGGCTAGGTTAAGGTCGTGATAGTCCGTGTAGATTTGGATCCCCCAAGTCACTTTGGTGACAGGGACGATGTTAGAGACCCACTGTGGATAATCGATGGGTTGGATGAAAGAGACAGAGAGAAGACGTTGAAGCTCCTCTTTGACAAGGAGTGCAATGCGAGGATACATCTTTCAAAGCTTTTGCCTAATAGGCTTAGCCTCTGGTTTGGTGACTATGTTATGGGTAGCGATGGTGGGGTCGATTCCAGGCATGTCACGGTAGGTCCAGGCAAAGGCCTTGCTATGGTTTGAGAGGAACTGGGTGTAGTCTAGCTGCTCCTGAGCATCTAAAGATTGACTAATCTTTAAGACGTGAGGAACATTAGAAGAAAGGAGGTTAATGTCAATGGTTGATTCATTTAACATAACTTGGGTCTCAAAAGGGAGAGAGCGCTGGATGAAAGAGTCATCGGCACCCATATAGGAAAGAATGGTGTCATTGTCAATGCAGTGGACAGTGTGAATGGTCGCTGACTCATCTTCTATCATGCTGGGATAAATGAGAGGGAGAGACTTGGACACCCCATTTAGTTGATAGGTCAGGGGTTCCAGGCGGATGGTGTTTATGCAAAAAAAACTAGGAGGGATGGAAACCATCGACTCCATAGGTGAAGAGGGAAAAATGGGCGAGCTATGAAGAGGTTGATCAATGGTGGGTTTGGGGCAAAGGTCTGCAGGGGCCTAAGTGGGGTCATGATATCCCAAGCCATACCATTTCTTGGCATCATCATCATTGAGCGGTTTGATGGGCTGATGGGAGCCTTGCTCATAGCGTTCGAAGCTAAAACCCTTCCATGTACACCTGTAAAGGTAGGTGTGTGCAAAGGTAGGGTTGCCAAGAAATGAGAAGTCTAATGTGAATGGTTGCGGTGAAGAAAGAGGATTGCCATCAGTAGGAGCTTGATTGAGCCCCCCATAGACAAGATTGGTTCAGAGGTGAGGAGGACCATAAAGAACAACCATCCCAATCCAGTGATCATAACTGGGGCTGTGGTGAAGGCGTCCATACTCTTGCAGAGTTTGGAACATGTCTAAGGTTAGCAAGTGATATTCCCCAAGTGAAAGTCATTGGAAGATGTCTTCCATGGGGTCTTTAGTCATCGCTTGAAGAGGAGGGGTGAGGGTGACTGCCAGTTGCGAACTGGTCAAAGCTTCTGCAGATGAAGTCAGTGCTGGGGTTGATGGCTTGATAGGAATAAGAACGTCATTTGGCTAATAGGTTATGTTACAAGTTTTGAAAGGTGATGGGTCAACGGGAATAGTGTGGACTTGCCCGTCGTGCTCAAATTTCACACAATAGTGCAGGGTAGAGGGAACACAAGCCATGGCACAGATCCAAGGTCGGCCTAGCAAGATGGTATATTGAAACTCTCCTTCGATGATATAAAAGAGGTCTGGGACTATGCGTGGACCAACGTGAATGTGAAGGATGACTGTGCCAATGGTCGTGGCGGTGGTGTCATTGAAGGATCGCAAGATTGTGTCAATTTTGGATACGCAATTCTTGGGGAGGGCCAATTGATCAAAGGCATGGGTGGAGATAATATTGATGCTAGCACCTCCATCAATCATAACACGCTTAATACGTGTTTGATCAACATAGGTAGTGATGAAGAGGGCGGTGTCCTGATCTTCCATGTTAGATGTAAGAATCTCAGAATCGCTGAAAGTGATGGAGGCGACAGGGGATAAAGAGTGGACCAGGGCAGCAAGTGGTTAGGGGTCTTCGAGTTGGACCTCCACTACCTGCAAAGCTTAGATGAGGGCCTGACAATGCTAGGGTGAGGTTTGGATGAGGTCATAAAGGGACATCTTCACAGGCGTCTGGTGAAGTTGTTTTAACATAGAGTCATGAATTTCCCTTGAAGAGGAAGAAGAAGAGGGTTGAGGCGTGCCAAGGATAGAAATCTTAGGCTTGGGCGGTTGAGGTGGCTGGACGAAAGGATAGGTCCAAGGAATGGCAGCTTTTTCTTTTGCCTTATCCTTTTGCGACCTGGTGGTTATGTGAATGGCATTGATTTTGAAGATAGGGGTGAAGGAGATGAAGGGATCATGGCCTACTGATGAGATGTTGATATGGTTGAAGAGGTTGGAGGAATGTGAGAAAGTGTTGGGGGTCGGTTGACAATGTCCTCAAGAAGAAGAATGTCCTTCTCCATGTAGCGGTGAATGATAGCCTTGAGGGCACAGAAAGTCTCGATATCATGTCCTGGCGTACGATGATATAGGCAAATCTTCATATCGTCGAACCAGGAGGGCTTAGACCTGAGAGGTTAGAAGGGCCTGATGGGCAAAAGGGTTATGCTAGAAGTCTGCAAAAGTTAGTGCAAGATCAAAGAGTATGAGCCCACTAAAGGGTCCATGCTCATTGAAGTGTGTGATGCTGGTGACTTTTACTTGGGTGGAGTTGGAGGAGGCTTCCGTACCACCTTCTGGGTTGATGGTGCGGCGACAGGCAGAGACGGTACTTTCTTCATGAGAGGTACCACCCTTTTGGGAGAGGGTAGGCTAGTGGTAGGCAAAGGAAGTAGAGGAGGCAACTGGTTTTGATTAGAGGTAGGAGTGGGGAGGACTTTGGTCAAGGTCGAAGGATGAGGGCCCAAAATGGAGGGCAATGGTGACCAAGGGAGGAGTTTACCTCTATGGTTTGGCAGTCTTCTTTGATTTGATTTGAAGACTACTATTGGTCAAGGTCTGGTCTAAGTCCACCTTCACTTGTGGATGAGTGGGGTTGGAGACAGAGTGAACGCCGAGTGAGTTGATTGGTTTAGATGGGGTAGATGAGGGTTTCGGTCCTGATGCGGTTGGTTGAGGTGTAGACGGTCTAGAAGTGGAAGTCTAGTTTTTGTTGAGAGTCTTGGGAGATTCTACCATGGGAGGATTAGCAGCATGAGATGAGAGGGTATGGGCATGTTGAAGAGCTGTGAGACGCTCCCACAATACCGGATGCTCCACTTTCCTTGAAGGGAGAAGTTCGAGTTTCTCCACTAATCAGGAAAATGGTTGAGAAGATGTTAGATGAGGCTTAGGGCCTTGAGAGGACGTGGACAGTTGTGGGGTTAAAGATGAGACTGGTGTAGCGGTCTTAAACCCAAGGCATGATGGAGTTGTGATAGGTTCATCTGTGGTTGGAGATAGAGGAGACACAGGTTCTTCCTTAAGTGGAGAAGAAACTAGAGAATGAGGCTCCTCAAGAGGGTAAAGGGTAGGAATGATTGTGCCCTCCACTTGCGGTTGAGGAGTTGGAAGGGTCGAGTCCTCCATAGGTAGCAAGAAGGAGAATGGTAAAACCGGTGGAGCTGGTATGGTCGAGGCGTCCTCCAATATAAGAGAAGTTGATGGAGAACTAATCGGAGAGGGAGGTTCATCCACATGCAATGGACTGAGGGGTGGACTAACTTCTTGAGTTTGTGAAAGAGTCTAGTTGGGGATGAAGGGCGAGACCGTATTGACTGTTCGTACATTATGTTCGTGAATGTTGTCAGTCATGGTCTGGACATTATTTTGGGTTGGTGGATGATTGGGGAATGGATGCTTGAAGATGTTGATGCCCTGATTAGGTGGCGCATTGGGATTGTCGAGGACAAGGTCACCCTTTTCCAGCATGTCTTGGATGATGTTTTTAAGGGTCTTACAGTTGCTCGTGTCATGGCCTTTAACACGGTGGTAGTTATATAAGTTGTTTTCCCTATAACACGTAGGGATGGCATGTGAGGGATTAAATTGTGGAGGTGGTCAGATTTGGGGGAGATTGAGAACCCCATGTTTGACAAGTTTTTCTAGCACAAATGCGTATGATTCTCTAAGTGGAGTATACTGTCGTTGTATGTATCTCTGCTGGAATTGGTGAGTGATGCTTTGGGACGTGGATGGCTCAAGCTGGTTGTTTAAAGGCAAAGAGGATGAAGGTCTAACGACTACAGGGTTTGTTGATGCCTTAGACCTAGGGTTAGATGAAGAAGGTTTAGAAGAAGAGGAGTCATTGGTCTTGGAGTTGGGATTCTTACTCCACAACTTGACTTTATTCTCCTCGACGACACATAATTCAAGTTTGCGGGCCATCGTGAAGGCTTCGTCAAAGGTGCAGAAGGTCTGAACCTGCAAGGTAGAAGAAATATGTTTGGCACAGGCTTGGGAGAAAAGTTCAATAAGTTCAGGTTGGAGTAAGGAAAATGAGAGCTGATTGATAAGGCTTTTCCAGTGAGCAACAAAATCGGCTATGGATTTGTCCTCAAACTATCAGATAGAATAGAGGTCTGTGATTGAGACCTTTTTGGTGATGTTGATAGAGAAATGGTCGAGGAAGAGTTGGGCCAGCTGAGTGAATGTGAAGAGGGAATGGCTGGCAAGGGAGCTGTACCAGTCAAGAGTAGCACCAAAGAGGGACATAGGGAATGTGTGTAAAAGTAACACATCATCGTGAGCAATGAGATAACAGGTATGTCTGAATGCTTGTAGGTGTTGTTGCGGGTCTTCCTTGCTCTAGAAATGAGAGAATTTAGGAAGTTCCCACTGGTTGGGGTATGGTTAGATCGGGACGGAAGGATGAATGGGCTCATTGTAAATTTGCTCGTATGAGAGGGAATTGCGTGAACCAAAAATAGAGGTCTCGAGACTGGACATTTTGTCCATCAGTATTTTGATGATGTCTGCTGACGGATTGGTGGGTGGAGCGCCCCCTAGATTATAAGGCACTTGGAAAGTATTGAGAGGGGCGTATGACGTGGTTGGTTGCACTTATGTAGGCACAACATATGGGTAGCTAGTCATCGGGGTAGAAGTTGAAGCCAAAGGCACTTGTGTTATGGGGTTGGTAGGCACAAATTGGATAGGGGCCATCAAAGATGGCTGAGGAGTGGCCACACTTGTTGAAGGGTAGACAGTTACTCTTGTGTTGATAGGTGTAAGATTAGGGGGGATAGAGACCACTAGGTTTTGGAAAGGTGTAGGATTTGGTTGAGTAATTTGAGATTGAGGGGGTACCGGAACCCCCATGGAGGTAGGTTTAGAAGGAGAGGCTGAATTTTGAAGGTAGGACACAGCTAGGTTATTAGTCGAGGCATTGGCTTGATTGTTTATAGGTTAAATTGTAGATGTTGTTGATGTGATCATTGTCTCGACTAAGGAAGTTGGCATCCCATAGATTGGGTTGCCTTCGGAGTCTCGCGTTCAGCTTCACGTGAGATAATGTTGAAGGGCTCTACCATTGAGGTCCAAGAATATTTTGAAATCTTGGTCCCCTTCAAGGACAATAGGCGACTAGGTTGGGGTCGATCGAGTAGGAGTTCTTTCAGTCTCTGAGTGGAACTCCATTATAGGACTGGTTATAGACGGGGAAGACGGAAGTGGTTGATGCCTCACGTGGTCAAGAAGAGCCTTGGTTTGACTGTGAGTCAGAACCATTCAAGGCAAGAAAGAATGTCCTCACAAGCTCAAACAAGTAGATAAGAACAGAAAAGATGAAGAACACAAGCAGGTCCTAAACGTTAAATCCCTAGGAATAAATTATTAGGATCTTGGTGGCTTATGCCTTAGAATGTGTGAGGAAGATTGGCTTTTGAGACAGGTCCTAGAAGTAGTTTAGAGCTATTTTCAAGTTTGTTTAGGTGCTCAAAAAGTCTATGTTAGGTTTCATACTTGGCCTGGTGCTAAGGAGCAAGCTCCCCTCACTTCACGAGTCCAGTGATAAGCTGGGCCCACTTAGCCAAAATATACTTCCCCTAGAGATTAGACTTTGCCAGAGAATAGAGTGGGCTTTCCCCTTGGTGATGAAATCCAAGTAAGATTACCGGGGATGGGTAAGGTATCTGCTGGGGGATGAAATCCCAGTCGACCCTTGTCTCAGGTGAGTTTGATGTTTGATTTAGTGCAAGTGGTTTGGTTGTGTAACATAAAGTGGACTATGATTAATTCAATATGTGGTTATTAATTACTAAGTGTGGACTAAGAAATGCAAACAAATAGAAATTGAATGCAATGTGTTTTAAGCCCAAGTCAAAATGTTTGTTCGTATGAAGATGAATGGAGAAAGGGTCGAAGAGTATGAGTTTTGGCTAGTTTAAAATGCAAGAAAGAAAAGAAAAGTTCTTTTTAATTCTGCTTATGATGTCGTTTGGAAGAGAAGAAAGAGGTGAAAAGGGAGAAACCTAATACACCTATATGAACAGAAAGAAAAGAACCCAAGGAAGGCCCTAAGGTCCCACCGGGCGTGCCAAAATGTTTCTATGCTAAATTTGCTTTCTACATTCAAAAGAGAAATAAGAAACTAAGAGATGGTCTAGGGTTAGAAGATACCCAGATGTAGTCGTGCGCACTGAAATCAGACATTGGAAGGTACTCCTCTTTGGCTGTGGAGGAATGACACCTGCAAAGAAAAAGAGACTAAAACACAAAAAATGTTAGATGAGGAGATGGTGGGCTGTCAAGCAAAAGCTTGATCCCTGAAGTATGAAGACTTCCTTGAGGGATATCAACCCACTGATTAAAAATAGCATATTTGATAGAAATAGAAATAGTGAAAGATAGAATGAAATAAATAAAAGACAAAAAGCAAAAGGTGTACCTAATATGTAGCAAATTGCTCTGCTCAGTTGCCGGTGTCGGTCTCTATGATGACATCGGTCAAGGGAGGGCACCGACATCGGTTAAAGTACCAGCGTCGATAGGGGTAATGACCGGCATCGATCGAGGTAGTAGTTTTTGGACGGGGTCTGGTCGAGTTTGGACAGGGTTTTAGGATTGCAGAATGGTCTGAAGTTTCATCTGAGGGTTAGGGAGCTTGTTTGGGATCTAGAGGGATTGTTTGGGGGTTTGTGCAGAAATCTAGGCAGAGTTACAGACTGTATATTTTGGAAAGGGTGGATAGAGGTGATATGGGAGGAAGTCAAGTTGGTCTATAGTCTGAATCTAAATCGGGGTGGTGATATCAATTAAAAACAATAACTAGAGAACAAAATAAAAGCAGAGAATAAATGCTTACCTGTTACATGTTGAAGATAGAGTAGGAGACATGATTGATGTTGTCAGTGTGTTGCATAAGTTTGATGTAGCAGACCTCTAGTGAGATGACTGAAGCAGAATACCTGTACCAGAGAGAGAGAATACGAGAGATTTGATTGCAGATTGATTGAATGCAAAAGTTGGCTAATTCTTCGAAGGTTCAATGAAAGAATGTTTTGAAAGAAGGTCCGACAACTGATCAAGAAACTGATTGGCAACTGAATAACAAATAACAGATAATGGATAATGGATCCTGCATTTGGGTCGAGAACGCAGTGTTAAGGATAACTGATGCTAGCAGGACCGCCGATGTCGGCCGAGTAGTGACCGACGTCAGCGACATCAGCAGAGTAATGACCGACGTCGACAGATGCAAAATGGGGACAGAGGCTAATTTTAGCCTTCTACTCATTTTTACATGCTGTCAAGGTCAAGGCTCATGGGAAAATGGTCGACAGGGGTTAAATAGGCATGGGAGAATAAAAATGGGGGTTAAGGGGAGGACGACAAGGGTTAGACACAATTTTAGTGTCTACAGTTGGTTGCAATAGATGCTAACTAATCAATAGCTTGGTTTTCCTCCCTTGGGATGGAAGTGATTCTAAAAGCATCAAAGGACTTAATCAAATCCCAAACCCTAAACTTATACCTTTTCAAGTATGAGAGCTTACACTGGTATTTACTTCTTACTTGGTTGACCACTAGTTCTAAATCCCCATAAACTAGTAATTCTTTGATATTATTTTTTATATCAAATTGCAAACCTAAGATAAGGGATTCATACTCAGTGAGATTATTAGTATAATAGAATTGGAGCCTATAAGAAGCATAGTACTTTCTATTATTAGGGTTAGTTAAAACAACACCAACACCTGATTTAGAATTACACCTAGCACCATTAAAATGTAATTTCCATAGTCTAAGAATAACATGAGAACTCTTGGGATCACATACCTTGTCATCCTCTAGGGTGAAAACCCTAAAGCCTAAGTTAATTATGTTTACCCTCTCATTTACAACATTGTATTTAATTATCATGTGTTTCATCCTTGGTTCTCTCTCAACCTGATTTGATTAGGTACTCCCTTTCAAGGTAGCCATATATGTGGGAAATGTATGGGCATGTCACCATTCAAAGCCTTGGTCCATTTCTTTCTTAATAAGATTTCATAAACATTAGGTTTATCAATAACTTGAATATTAATGAATTGTTGCACCCTAGCCTCAAAATCTAGTTGCATATGAACATTTAAAAGCTTTCTAATTACCTTAACTCTAGATTTTTCTAATTGGGTGATAACCCTATCACACTTTATAGGTGTTAAGCCAAGTTATTTGCATATACCTAGAAGAATTATATTGGTAGAAGCACCTAAGTCTAGTAATCAATTGTCTAAGTTCTTACCAAACATCTTGATAGTGGACAAAAAAGGGGGAGATTCTACATTAACCTTGTGTACAATCACATTGGCATGATCAACCTTGGGTGGATTATTAGACTTCTTTAATAGATATTCTAGTAAGAGGTCCCTTTGATCTATAATATATGTGAGTTCATTCAATGTAATATTAACCTTTATCTTCTTTATGTCCTCAACTATATTATATCCAGTTTCATTAGATGAACTAGGAATATTAACATTCGGTTTAGAAGTACTCCCTTTGGGTGGTTTTGGACTGTTGCTTGAAGAGGTGTCTAGAGGAGTCCCAAAATTATTTGAATGATTTGAGGTAGTCAAGGGCTACCTCTATTCCCTATTATTTTAGGGATAGGTCTTCTTCAAGAACTATTGAAAGGATTGGATCTCCTTAGGGGTCTCATCAGGTTCATTCTCATCTTGAAAGGGGAAATCAAAAGTGTCCACCATGAAGGCTTGATTGGATGATTTCAATCCAAAAGCACATGCAACACTTTATTTGTTAAGGACCACATCAAATGTATCAAATTCATCTTGGAAAGCCTTAAAGGCTTTGCAAAACTCAATATAATCAATTTTGCTATGTTTGGTTGTGTAATGCACCCTAAAATAATTAGGTAATGAAATATCAGTGAGGTTAATGTCCATGGTCTTCTGTTAAGAAGATGGCTCATTATTCCTATTGTTATGAAAACTATCATTCTAAAATCTATTATTTGGCCTATTATACCTTTGAAATGAGATCCTACCCAAACTTTTAGTAGTGTTTCCAACTTGTTTTTACAACTAAAAGAAATTAGTGCTTAACTTTTGGACCATCTTTTTTATATATTTATTCTCATTTTTATGAGTTTTAGAATTATGTACTTGGTTATTGTTTGCACCAGTAGTTGGTACCAATGTTCTTTGATAATTTGTATTGAAACCATTAGTAGGATGATTTATGAACCCTAAGTTTTGAATGGGAGAAACATGACTTAATGGTAATTGATTGAGGTTTAGAATTTGGTTTAATGCTAGTATATTCTAGTTATTATTGGGGAATAAGTTCATCACAGGCATATGTGGGTTGACATTTGGCATAGAATATGTCATTTGACCTTGGGGCTGCATTTGGTCATTGATGGTTACCACCTTAGAATAGGCCTTAGATAATGAAGTTATAGCTAGCATGGTTCTCTTAAAAAATATAGAGGTCATGGGATCCACTGCATCTTTATAGATTTATAAAGTGAAGACATCATTAGGCTTATAGGGTTCTATGGTCCTACTATACATTTTTTTAATCCTAGTATTAAAGGGAATAATAGATTCACTTGCATTTCTTCTAATAGTGGTGAACTGATGGTAAATAATATAAGGATTGGCAATCTTACCAAATTGATCTATAAAAACATCAGTGAAATCATCCCAACTGGTGATGTAATTATTAGGGAAGGTTAAAAACCATTCATAAGTAGCATCCTTAAAGGTAAATGGGAATAACCAATAAGCTACATCATCATGTAAAACATTTAGAAGTCTTAAGGTAGCTTTAAAAGACTTAATATGTTCTTCAATAGTTGTAATACCAATTAGACTAAATGTAAGAAAATACTTATTTGGGTTATGTGGGAGATCCTATACCACACTCGGTACATTGATGGAAGATTCTCCCCTCTAATCCATACTTGGATGAATATTTAAGGCATAGGTAACCTAAAGAGGTTAAGTTGGCAAAGATTTGGATCTCCTACGTTGACCTTTGTCATGTCTAGCTTTCCTGTGAACCTTGAGCTGAAGTAAAGGTTCCCTAGTTTTTGAGTGTGATCTTATCCTAATCCTAGTTAATTCCAACTCTAAATTTTAATATCCTACTTAAAATATGATGTATCAAGTCAAATTTTATAAAGATCAAGAGTTATACCTACACATTGGGCTTATTTTGCAAAGGTTGCAGGAAGAATAGTAAATGACATTAATCTTTGACTGAATTAGGTCAAAGACGCATTCAATTATGTGAATATGATCTATCTTTATAATTCCAAGCCTAAAGGAACTTAGATATATGAAAGATATGCCAAACTTTGATCAAAACAATCCATCATAACCTCAGATACTATGGATTTTCAAAGTTTAATCTAAATTTATTGAAAACAAGTGTCAAACCTCAAAGAACTTCAATCTTTGTTTAAGGAAGCACAAAGATGTGTCACAAACAATAAATTTCAATGATATTTATACTTATAAGCAAATAATTCACTCAAAACCACAAATATACACTGATCTTAGATCAAAACACGTTAAGATCACCAAATATTCAAAGAACTCGTGAAGATCTGGCCCTCCTAGCACTAGCGGGAAACCACCTTCTTGATGTCTCTAAGTGTACCACAAGGTTTCTAAGTGTTCAAAGAAAATTTATCATTTTAGAATTCCAAGAATTTAGAGCATGAGTAGTAGGTTGTGGTAACTTGATGTCACCTATGGTAAAATAACGATAGAGATATGTATTGGTGTCCCACATATTTATAATGAGTGATGGTTGGGAGCCACCATGGTTAGTTCTTTGTGAATTATAGAGAATATATGTTAATACTTAGTGAATTTTGATCCAGACTTAAGTTACAAACTAATCTAAGTGGATATTTATAATGGAGCTTAAGCTATAGTGATCTGGTGTTAAAAAAGAGCAAAGAGAAGGGTAAGGGAGAAAAGAAATAAATGATTACCAATTTTAGTCTTAAATACCAAGATAAAGCATCAATTGCAACTGAATACACATTTAAACCAATACACAATGTAAAATAGCCTTAGCTCAAATTCCTCTATTTATCAGGCAAACTTCAAAGGATACTATAAAGAGTCACAAGTACGAACTAGGTCTACTTTAAGGATTTACTACTATAATCAAATAACATTTGCACATCTAAGTACATAGCAAAATGAAATGAAGTAAAACATAAGATATTCCAACTAATATAGCATATGCACAAATTATAAACCCTATGATTAGAAAATGCAACTCAAAATTTAAAGACACCATTCAAATTTAGGATATAAACTAGCAATTGAGAGAAAATTTATATTATATATTGACATATCAAAGTGGACAATCTTTACATAACTCCTTGATTATAGTGATTGCTTCAAGTATACAAAATTTTCTCAAAATTCTCTCCCTTTACAAAGTGGTAATGCATGCCTTTTATAGAAATACAAGGCAATGCATCGATCAATTACAATATACAAGTATACACAAGATAAGGATAGTTGTCCTTCAAGATGGTCCTAGAATACACTTGTTTTCTAAAATTAAATTTACCTAAGGGAAATATGCTAATAAACTAGCATATGTCTTTACAATGGAATATTTTATTTTAAAAAGTTATAAAATTCTACAAAATAGAATATTGTCTAATTTAATGGTGGGCCTCTGCTTGTTGTTGGAGGATGTTCATGGCTTTAGTATGTTGTTCATCAACTAGCTTTAGATCCACAACAGGATTTAGGATATGCTCCTCCTCTTACTATGCCAAGTCCTCTAGTTCTCTATCATTTCTACCCATGGCTTCATTAATGCTCCTAGATTCATTTATCCTCTCTCCAACATTAAATATCATGTCTAAGATCTTATCGTTATTAGCTCTAGATTTTCCTTTGATTTCTTGAGTTACCAAAGTAGCCCTATGTTTGAATTCCTCATCACTTATGATTCCAAGGACAATGGGTTATGCAAGATCTATAAGCATAGTCCCAAGAAGTTGTTCAATCCTTGCAATTAGCTCCTTATCATCTTCTAGGAGTCTTTCCACATTATTATACTATGCACTCAAACTTCGAACCTTGTCAACCATAATTCCCAGAATTGTGCTCAAGTATCCTAAATTGATGGTTTTGAAGCTTGGGATCTATTTTATTGCTTAGATGTTTAGAATTTTGGTTATCTTATCCTTTAAGGCTTGCCATTGGGTGACCATACCCTTGGATAATGCACCCTATTTCGATAATGCACTCTACCTCAACTTTATTTGTTTTGAGTTCCTCAAAAATGTCATAAAATGACTTATCAAGAATTTTGGTCATTATCTCAGGTACTGATAGAATTGCCTATGTCTCTAGGGTTTATTTTTCCCTTTCCAAATTATAGATCTTCTATTTCTTTCCATTGATCCCTAATTTTACTTGTGTTGACTTGGCTTTGATTAAGCTTTCAACATCATCTTCATGAATGGAAACTTCACCTATTTATTGCCCCCTAATTGGGGTTAATCCTATAAAGGGCTTCACCTTTTGGAAGGTGAATTCTTCTACTCCCACTATGGCTATCTTAGAGGTAACCCTCTCCAATCCATATATATTTTGATTAAATTACATAGAGGTGGATGACCCTATGAATTTTAGAGGTTATGGGACCTCTACACGTGTGTTATTTGATGCTCCTGGAGCATCTATCTTCTTACTTTTTGGTCCTTGAGTGACCATAATTCTCCTTTTTTCTTGATCTTTTACCATGGCCCTAATCCATGGTTTCATTTCATCATGTACTTCCAAATTTTTCATGGCCCATGAATGGGAAAGATTAGGGATCTTTTGTAATTTCCTATAAATGAACCAGTCAAAGATGACTAGTCTATGAATTAGAAATTCATCACTGAATAGATTGACTTCACTGGTGGGGTGAGAGAAGGTCAATCTTGGTTTCTTCTTTGGTCCAATAGGAACTAATTCTATATATTCCTTCCTCTTCTCCCTAGGATCCAATGGGACCATACCAAGAGCAAGATCTTTCTCTTTATCCTCCTTAGATTCCCCTATTTGGACTTGATTTTCTTCAAATTGTTTTTCTTCCTTATCAATATCATATACCTCTGTAAGTTCCTTGAGGGCACCCTCAAGTGTCTCTTATAACTCTAAGGCTATCATATCTATGTACTAAACTAGGGAAGCTGGCCTTTATGGGAGTGTTGAAGATGAGGGCCCCTCCTCGGGTCTCTCTTCTAGTCTCACTTCTCCCAATTTCTCCTTACCATGGCCTTATTCATCCTACTTTTGCTAAACCTACTCTTGAGGTTGTGGCTATGGATATTCTACTTGGGGTTATTCTTGGGCTATCCTAGATGGTCTAAGAAGCAAGTGATATTGTAAAGGATGCATTTTCCATGCCTCTCCTGATGGCTTATCATCCTTGGTCAATTTGTGCTCTAGTTTTATCTTGTGCCCTTAGATCCTAGCTAACACCTCTTCATAATTCTTAGCCTTAATGTAAATGGTATTATGAACACCAAGATGATACACATATTCATGCTTATAGAGCTTCTTCTCCTTTAAATGACTAGCCACTATGTTCTTAGGATCTCACATCTTGAGTTCATCAAGTTGAAACCCAAATGAATCCCTATGCTTAGCCATGGTATCAACCTATTTCCAATCTTAAAGTTAGTTATTCTAATGGTTAGAGAGAAGGGGTGTAAAATACCCTTCCTCTTTTCTTTGCAAATCCTATCGATGCCATTAATTAGTTGGAAGGCAATTTCTTGATCAACAAGTTTACTTGGAACATATATTGGCAATCTATAAGGCTAGAACATGATCACCTTAATCTTGATGACTATGTAGTTAGGGTAGTACCAGATGTCACACATCATTTCAACATAATTTTTGATGAGTGGGTGGACCTTAGGCATGAGAAAACCTATGATATCCTCTACTATGTCTAGGTAGACATAGTCACAAATAAATTTCTATGGTTCCTATATTTAAAGATATGCAAATTTGAGTAATGGTGGGAAATGGTAGTTCACCCCTTAGGAGACCAATTTATAATACCATGGAAGTTGATTGAGGCAAGCAGGGTATCTGGTAGGTATGACATCATGTAAAATTCCTTAGATGTCTTCCTTTTGATGGTAGTGAACTACTTGGCAAGGAATACATTGATCAAATCTCCAATTAGAGGGGTGAACTTTTGGTTCACCTTGAAATGTACATAGGGGATCTAGTTTTATTCACATTGGTGGTTCAAGGGGCTCTAAAGGCTCAATTTAACACTATCATTATTATTATAATGCCCTCCCTAAATTAGACTACTAAGATCTTGAGTTCAAAGTCCTTGAAGATATGGGGTCCTTAGTTTAGCCAGGGTCTAATAACAAAGTCTAGGTCATGATTACTAGTCCATTCTTTGATCTTTGATAGGTCCACATATGGGAGAGGGAGTTTATAATATTTCTCAAAAGCTATAGGATAAATATAGGCTATCATCTTGAAATTTCCTTCCCTGATGATCCATTCACTATCTACCTTACAATCAATAAATATAGGATCAAGGATGTCTATACAGTGTAGTACCTCAAGATTTATAACAATGTGGTGAAGGCTAGTCATCTGGATAATGTCCAAGTCATAAGGCCTCTGGCTCACCATGGTAATCCTCTACTCCTATTTTGTGATAGGCTTTAGTTCTTCCACCATGAAGAAGAGTTCAGACCAATTCCTAATTCTCCAGACATTCAGGGATACAAAATCTAATTTAGTGTCCTTAAAGATTCATCCATCATTATCTATTATCAAGTAGAGATATATCTCCTCCAATTATTATTTACAAACTGTCATGGTCCCTGTTTCTTCAAATTGTTTACACTAGTTTGCAAATAGGTCTCTGGGAAACCTCTTTTGTGATCAAAACACAATCAAGCACTCCTTGGATCAAATTATGACCAAATGAATTTAATTAGGTTGATTTTATGTAGGCATTTATGGTTTTATAGCTTTAATGTTAGGATATATCAAACTCTAGCTTATACATGCCTTGAATTTGATTTGGACCTTTGACTTTATACCTTTGCATTTTTGAGCCCACAAGATCTTTCATTTTATTATTTTCTACTTGCATGGTGCTTATGTGGCATTGATCTAGACCTTTCACAACATTTTTCATAAATGATTTTGAGCACTAGCCATTAGCATTTAAAAATGCCCTCTTTATTTTGCTCAATTAGATTAAAATCTTGGATTAGTATGAGTTATTGATTATAATCCAGGCCCTTGCCTCTTTTTAGACTCTTTTTGTTTCAATCCCCATGGTTGTGACACTTGGCATCTTTGTATCCCCGTGCTTCATATCTTATGTTAGTCCTTTATTGAATGAGCATTGGCCACGTGGTGAGTTCATAAGCTCTTGAGACTTCATTGAAAAGTCATCAGGATCTTAAATCATTGGATCACCATCTAGTGATAAAGCATGAACCATTAAATCTATAGAGATGACCAAACTTTTAAGTTAGTAAATTATTAAAATGAGACTTAGGCTTAAATTCCTTAGGCTAAGGTTTGTTACTTGTTTATTAAGCATGAAGTAAACTTTAAGCTAAGGGATTTACATCTAATTTTTTTGAATTATATAAAGGGGATAATGGTTAAATGTTATAAGCCAATGTTTACATTGTGTTTAACAAACACAATGTATGCATTTCTCTAAAATATTTATGCTCAACCTTACAATTCATGCTCAAAAGGGGTTCAAAATGATATAATGGTATAACATTTAAAATGGGTTTTAATGTATTAATAAAAACACAAAAACCTATGGTTAAAAGTATCTGGTCTAAATTCTATGTTATAAGGACTCTTTTAAAATAAGTCCTAGTATAAATATATAGTTTGAGGTTCATGATATTTTAATGAAATTCCATGGGGACCTTGAATTATAGAGTTATAATAGGTTTATTTTGCATATACTTAGACCATAAGACCATTTCCACATTTTGTAGATTGGATATTTTTAGTGTTTGAGCATTTTCTGAGCACTTCCCTTAGTTTGTAAAGCAATTTTTGAGCCCTCCAACAATAATTTGGAGCATAATTTGATCTTGAGTAGGATAATTCATTATATTAAATTTGACAGTATTGCGATGTCAAATACATCCTTATAGATGTCAAATGATGATCTCACGAATGTCAATTTTGAGTTATTCCAAACATATAAAAAGATAATCAAAGACATTTTATATGATAATGAAATGATATATAAACCTCTCCAAGATGTCCATGGGTCATTTTAAAATTTATATAGACACTTACCATTTATAACATTCTATTTATAGATATGATATTTATAGTAATGTTTTATAAAAACATCACTATATGTATTATGGTATTTTAGTTTATTAGAACAAGAACGCATTGTAATAGAAATATGTTGTAACCAAATGATAACCATGCATTTTATTACATCTCCTTTCCTAATGTTTCACCTTAAAACATGGGGAATGACTGTAACACTTTGTCCAATTTTACAGATAAGTTAGATTGTAGTTATGATCCTGTTAGTTTGTTAGTTTATTTTAGGTAACAATTGTAGGAACGTTTTAAGCTTAAGATAACATATTGTTATTATATAAGTAATAAAATTAAGAGATATTTTAATATTATAAGCATAAAAAGTATGTGTGAGATCTATTTTCCAAATTGCAACCTTTTTCAGAAATCAATGAAGCTTTAAATCTTCCTAAAATACTGAGTTTGATTTATATTCTGTACCAAAGAAGAACAAGGGCCTACTCATCCAAGGAGACATGAAATTTTGTGTGGTATTTATCTATGTTTTATGTTATTTTTCATCTAATCCTTTCAAAATTATTTATAGCATAAGTGTGGTTTTATTAACCTAAAGGTTTGTTGTGTGTTTGTTTCAAGTTCCTGTTTATGATTTTTTTAGAACTTCCTTTTCAAGCATTTCTATTTCAAGTAAGTTAAACTCTAAAATCAGATAAGAGTGTGTTTTAATTTGATAAGAAAGTAAATTTGATTAAAATTAGTATATTTGACATCAAGAGCATTTTTATACAAGAAAGAGTGTTTATTTATAAGCAAAGAGTGTTTATTTATAAGCAATTGAGCTTATTTCAGAATTTTAATTCTATATTAGAATATTTTCATTCCAATAAATTAAATAGGTTTCAATTAAAGGTTTATTAGATTATAAATTTAGATTTAACTGATCCATCATAAAACCCCCCAAAATGCAACTATTAGCAACTAATTATACACCTTATTACATGCATCCATTGAACACTAGCCCTAATTTGAATGATATGAGTTTTACTGATGTATTTCAAATTTTGTTTGTAATATTATGAAACTCACCTGTAATATTCTAGAGCTTATTATTGAATTTTGGAGCTTGACTAACAAACTTTGGAGCAGGACTATTGGACTCTAAAGCTTGGGTGATCGACTTTTAAGCTTCAATGAATAGCTCCATCATATGCCTAACTTGATTTCAAGGGTCAGATTACTTACCAAAAAACCATAGCATTAAATTATAGTGTATTCATATCACTTGTACTTGTAAAACTGAGGTCTAACCATACAAAGATTTAGTACTTAGTGGTAATATCAAGCAGCATTGACTCACACATACAACTTAAGATATAAGTAGTTATCTTCTATTTTAGACCAAAACTAAGTCAAAAAATTCATATAATATTCATTCCAAGAAGGTAGATTAGTTGGTAACAATAAGGTTATTATATTGATATAATGAGCCATATAATGGACTCATCATTTCCCCCACACTTTACCTTTTTCAAGTCCTCTTTCAAACTATAGCCTTTTTTCCTCATAGTTAAATACTCTATGCTCCAACCTCTAGCTGAGATCATAGAGATCATAGTGAGTGACCCAATTTTGTTCATTTGCATGTATAAATCACATATCCTGAAGAAAAAATGTCATTCATCTCTCAAACTCCTTAGTGGACTGGGGTGATGTGTTCAGCCATGGTGACATAGGATTGAGAAAAAGTGGTGGCCTAAAAGTCATACCAATCCATGCTCTATTTCCCTCTTGATTGATGACCTATGAAATTATTTGTATAATAAAATTAACCCTATGGAGACACCATCAAATATTGGTGGGAGATATTAATTCCTTTTTCTTGAAAATAATGTTCAATGTTTCACATGTTTTTATATATGCTAATATTATTTCTTCAAAATGGTACTGGATAAATCTTTCAAAATCTAAAATATTTTTTTTTGGGCTCTGCAAGTAATGATCATGTATATTCTATAAATATTGAGCATGGAATCCTATGAGAATTTTAGGTGCACAAGGAAATTGAGGTCTTATATAGAGTCCTACTATCTTTACTCTATTAAAATATTCATTATTCCTTTAATCCCATGAAAATTGATTTATAAACATGGAAAGGGAGATTTTAGCTAAATTTTTCCCATGAAAAGGTTGATTAATAGTTTAAACATATTTCTAAAAATGAGATCACATAAATAGAACTCGCATAAAAGATCCTAAGGTCTGGAGTATTATTCATAAAAAATTCTAAAAATTCTTTATCATCCTTTATTTTATCATTATGGTCACAATATATTCTCAATAATTTCCATTTATAGAATTATTCTTGAAGAAAGAGGTTGTAGGCAGAGGAAGCTCTTCTATAGGCCAAAATCTTTTCTCCTAACTCACAATCTATTTGAAGGGTGGGCATGGTTTTTTGAGTTTGTTGCCTTGCCTCATTATGATCTTATTTTAATATGTTGATTTCTTATTTAAGCCTCTTATTTTCTACTTTGAGCCTCCTAAATTCTATTTGGGTTTCATTCAAAATGGCCATGGCATCATGATAAGACAACAATGTTTTGACTCCTCTATTTACATGTTGCCTTGGATGTGTTTAGACCTCTTGGTCTACCATTATTTTTAGCTCAACTATATTTTCTCTAAGTACCCATATCTCATTATATTTTTCCATAGACATATTCTTTACTTATTTTAATTCTTTTTGCAAAGAAGAAATGGTATTTTTCTTACCTTTTAACTACATTCTAAGGAAGGAAATTTATTTTGCTTGTTGCTTCATGGTGGCTTCAACTTTAGAGAGGAGGAGGATTTGTTGGAACTCTATTTATTCATCTTGACTAGAGGAGTGGACCTATTCTTATTCTTCTACCATTGGTTTTTTTCCTTTGTCAAGAAGTGGGTTAGATGATGGTGATGGGGGAGATGAAAGTGGATTAAATTCTTTTATAGTATCCTCAAATGCTTTTGCCATATATTCCAATTCTTCAATTCCTACCCTAAGTTCCTCTCTATCCTATTCAATTGTAGGATCTAATTTCACACTTGGAATCTCCATAGATGGTTCATGATTCAATCTCCCAAGTGTTTCAGTTGCATCCCTTTCTAGGTCATCATCCTCCTACAAGATTAATTTTCTAATTCTTCTTAGTGGAACTGCAAGACTTAGTTCTTATTGCAGAGTTTATCTTTTTCTTTGAGAGTGTATCCTTATGATCTTTGGTAAATCCAACTCTAGAGTTTGTCTATCTTCCTCTAAGATGACTATGGGTTTTTGAGCAATAACTGGCTCTAGAATGACTACGGAGCTTCCTTGTGAAACCCTAAGTCTCAACTTCCTTCTTTATACTAGCTTCATAGTTGGCTCTAGAGTAACCTCAAAGCTTGTTTGTGATAGTCTAGGTCTTAATTTATTCTTTTATATTGTCTTTAGAATTGGTCCTTTGATGGAAGTTCCATCTTTAAAATCAGACCTTGGTGTTTTGATTATATATATGATTTACCCCTTGTTTACCCCTTGTCTTAGGCTATCTTTTAATCATATTCTTCAAGAATGCTACCCATGTAGCCTCTCCATTTGGATTTTTTATGAAGTGGTGTTTGTAGATCAGCTGAATGAGCCCATGATGTTTGATAGAATTTGTTCCTTTTTGATGTTTTAATGCCATAACTTATATGGATCTCATAAAAAACATAAGAAAATTCACCCTATATTCATGTTTATGTAAACTTTATATCAAATGTGTGGTAAGTCTCATAACGTCACATCACAATGAGCCATATTGCCCATCACAAGTCAGATATTTGATTACCCAAAAATCAATTGTCCTACATGACTCAAGTAGGCTCTCCCTTTTGATTCCTTAATAAACTACTTAGGGGTTGAGATTCAAATCTAGAGATTTTCCCCCCTTCTCATGGAATAATTGGATGAGATCATTTAAATTAAACATTCCTTATACCTATACACCTTCATTAGGAATGCCTAATATCTTGCTAACTGCTTGGTTGGTAACTATAATTCTTTCTCCTCTCATTGTGGTATAATTGTCCTAGAAATTGGAAATAAATTATTTCACTAACCACTTATAATACCCCAAAAAATATTTAGGAACTCAACCCACCCATATTATTCAAAAATGATAGTTATTTTTTCATCATCCAACAAAAATCTATAGACTCAAGCTCTGATTTCTTCTTTTGGCCCATTTTGAGAAGTTACAGAACTAGTGTGAATGCAAAAGAAGAGTATCAAGAGGGTTATTGTTAGGAAGATGAAATTCAAATTACAATTGAAGGTTTTATGCATTTGGATGGGTTTTTAAAATAATTTGGCACATACAACATTTACCTGTTCTTGATTATCCCATCTTTGAGATATGGTTGAATCTTAGCCATTTGATGGGATGTGATTGCTATTAAGAGAGAATAATCAATGTTGTGTGTGGGATGAATGTAATTAGATATTTTTTATGTACCTCTATCCTTCCCCACATGTTGGGTTACATTTTCATCCCTTAAAATTGATTTCCAAATATTTTAATTTGTATAATTTGTAATGATAACCTCCAAATGCCTCTTTTTCTCATTATTACTAATCATAATAGGAAGCTAACATCTTGCCCCCATTGCAAGAGCATATCTTTCTTGGAGTAACACTATTCTATGTAAATGACATTTTCCTTTTTCTCTTTTGAAATTAACCCATTTGTATACCCCTTTTTTGGAACACTTTTCACTTTTTAGATAACCCACCTTCAAGCATAAATAACATGACATTTTAACATCCTATGTCTAATCCTATACATAAAAAATAAATTACAAAATACATCAATTATTTTTATGTTGACTCTACTCCTCATACTACCACTTATTCATCATGATTAGACCACATTATTTAGTTGAGGAGCACATACAAAAGAGTACAAACACCAATTTCATTGCTTTGTTCCTTAAGAAGCTACCATTTCTGGATTTTTACTTCTCATTTTTTCTCTTTTATATATTTTTTATTTTTT
This sequence comes from Torreya grandis, assembly GCA_037957365.1. Taxonomy (NCBI): domain Eukaryota; kingdom Viridiplantae; phylum Streptophyta; class Pinopsida; order Cupressales; family Taxaceae; genus Torreya; species Torreya grandis. The sequence continues at coordinate 1,588,108 of JARHVA010001639.1, forward strand.
TTATTTTTGGGAGAAGTAATACCATTTATTTTTTTCAATCCTTCCTCTTTATTAGGAGGACTATCATTTCTATTTTTCAATCCTCCCCCTCACTTGGGCTTCAATACTCATCCTCTGACTATGATTGAAGAACAAACTTCTTCCCTGTAACCAAATTCATATGGAGACTAAATTACTAGATAAATATCAAGACTACTATAGAGGAAGAGACATAAATGAATATTTTTTTATGATAAAACAAAATGAAAATTAAAACTTATAAGACTGCCTTGACCACTTCTAATTTATTCACAGAAAATGTGGATATGAATTGAGTGAGGAAGTCTATAAAATAGTTTTTTTAAAAGGTATTGATGATGATGCTAGGGAATTAGTCTCCATCTCCTCCCATGATGAAATGAATCTTGGTTTCAAGACCATAAACCATCTCACAGTTGATTATTTGAGTATATAAGGAAACAATTTCAATTTATGACTATTAGTTCTATAATTATAAGTTTGACATAGGACTTCAAATTCAAAGAGGAATTGATCAAGATCTTATATAGGTTTTCCTCTAAAGGTGGGTAGGATAGATGGGGAAATATTCTTCATGGTATTTCTAACATCATCTTCTATCACAATGGGATAGGTGAAGGTCATTCCAGGTAGATTAACCCTATTTTATGCATTTCCATTAGGATTTAGTAGTTTCACTATGTTTTCTCCCATTTTTTCTCAAAAATGTTGTAAAGGGTGTTCCTAAGAAGTGGCAAGTTATTAGAGGTGGATGGAAGGCTACTTATCTAGGACTCACTACTTTGGTTTATAATGTTCTTTAACCTTAATTTCATTTAGAATGATGTTCCTAATTTTGGAGAATGATCCCAAGAATCAGGTGGGGCTAATTCTATTTCTTATTCAAGAGTTACAAAAGACCCTCTGATCTCTTCTTGAAAATTTTCCACTTTAAAAAAGTGTGATTTTATTTAAACACTTGTGATATATTACTAAGAGTTATTTGGAATGAATATTCCCTGTGAGTCTCTAAGTCTACTCATATATACATAGAAGTTATTTTTCTTGTTATTTTGTGATCTACACCTTACTTACACCTATAAAATGGCACCAAAAATGATTGGTGTCATCAATCCATTCATTTAATCAACTCATTGGTTGATGTCATTCAGACTAGGGCTGATGTCCAATGACTATATGAAATAAGGTGTGCAATCTAATTCTAAAACCTATGTTTTGTGGGGTGTTCTAATAGATCAGATAACTCTAAACTTATAATCTAATAAACCTTTAATTTAAACCTATCTAATTGATTGGAATAAAAACATTCTAATACAAAATTTAAATGCTAAAATAAAATCACTTACTTATAAAGAAACACTGTTCCTATCAAATATATTACTATTAACCAAACACACTTGCTTATCAAAGAAAAACACACTCTAATATAATTGAAGAATTAGATTTACTTGAAATGGAAATACCTGAAAAATAAGTTCTAAAAAAACATAAACAGTAACTTGAAACAAAAACACAACAAACCTAAAATTTAATCAAACCACACTTATTCTATAAATACTTTTGAAAGGATTAGATGACAAATAACATAAACATAGAGAAATACCACACAAAACATCATGTCTCCTTGGGTGAGTGGGCCCTTACTCTCCATTGGTATAGGATTTAAATAAAACTAAATATTCTAGGAAAATTCAAAGCTTCATTGAATTTTGAAAAAGATTACAATATGGAAAATAGATCTCACACATATTTTCTATCTTACAATATTACAATATATCTTACTTTTTGAACCCATATAATAACATAAATATGATGTCTTAAGATTAAAACATGCCTACAACTACTACCTAAAATAAACTAACAAACTAATAGGATCACAACTACAATCCAACTTATTTTCAAAATAGAAAAAAGTGTTACAACAAGTCCCCATATTTCAAGGTGAAACATTAGGAAAGGAGATGTAACGACATGCATGTCTATCAGTTGATTAAAAAGAGGGATTTTAAAACTTTTATGGCCCATGAGGGAAGGTGACACATGGGATAAGGACATGTAACATATCTTCATATACCCTAGGTTAATTTCCATGCTTTAAATGCTCTGGAAGTTCCATTTTTTAGCTAAAACTATTCTGCTCCTTCTTTGCCTTTCTAGACACACAGAATTGGTCAACAGGTTTGTGCTTGGTACAAATAGTTGAGAAGGTTTAAAGTAAAAAAAAATTGGTAGATGGTAATACACTCAAATATATCCATTTACATAATAAAATTTATAATATTGGTCAACTATTCTTTATGAACCATCCTTTAGAAGCTAACTATGTTTTTTTGCTCACTATTTCCAGCACCCTATAGGTTTTATTCCATTTTGGACAAGTCCATACAAACCAATTGGTGATGTTGACTCTAGAGGATATTTTATCTCTTCTCAAATTACCATCATTTTTATTTTCATGTTTCATGGTGTTTTGATGAGTAAGTTATCTCATGTTGTAGGAAGGTGTCACCATTATGAAGCTTTAGTTAGGTTCTTCCTTGTTGCATAATGTTGGTCTTCTAAAAAGATATCATGTGAATATAAAATGGTGTTACATATGTATAAATTCCATATTTATCACTTTACCTTCATTTTTAGTCTCATTACACCATATTTTGATCAAATATTCAGTCTTGTCTTTCTTATAGTCAACTCTCCACTCACTTTCACTTGCAGTCACATGTATAAAGCCTATTTAGAATGTTCATGGAGTTTTAGTGAGTATTTATTAACTTATTAAAGGAATAAATAACTAAATATATTATATTTGAATATTTTAAGAGGATGTATGTTGGTTTCAAGTTCATGCACCATACTAACTAGCCACTAGACATCATTGCTTGCTCTATAGCATTTGTTTGTAAGAGGTCTTCACATTGGAGCGGGTGTTTTGAGACTTATATCAAGATTATCATAATTAAAAACACTCATTTTAGGTATTTATAACTGATCCTAATCAGGTTAATTATGCCATTAATCAACATACATTATTCAAATTTTGTCCATTATACTTTTACATAGTCACCTACCATTAATGAACATGTACAGGTATCTCATGAAGGCCAATCATGTTGAAAGGGAGTTTTGAGATGAAAAAGGTCTTGGTAATTAAATTAATATATTTTTAATCATTTAAGGATCTCAAGACTCATTTTAATCTCATAAATCATGGTTTCTACCTGTAATTGTCATCTTTTGCCTGGTACTATGGAATGTTCACCTATAGGTGACTTGAATAGAGACATGACGACCCCTTTTGAAGTGTTGAAAAAATTTATGGATCCTTTCCTAAAGTTTGGTGTTTTTAAGGGATCCTATAATACCTATTTTTAAAGATAAATTTCTAGGCAAAGTTGAGAGTCACTTCCAAAGATGGGATGACTGCATTTAAGGACATTTTCCCTAAAACAAGAAAACAAAGAACCTCATCATTTGGTTGATAACAAATAACATGGTTACCAAAGATATAAATTAATCATAATGTGATTTTATTATATTATCCATATATTAAAATAACTATTAAACATTTGGATGGTATAATAGTAGTGTAAGGTAGTGGTTGAGCTCCTCAAAATTGCCATTTGAACACTAGTTTCTTTCACTATCATCTACAAGTTTTGAAACTCTAAGGTGACTTTCCATTGCAAGATTACAATACCAAACCATGAATTTATGTTTTAATTGTTTTTATATGGTTTTAAAGGACATTTATGAGCTATATAATCATCAAATGGGTTCATAGGTATAGTTTTGAGCCCATACACACATACATGTGTCTACTCTCTTAAACATGCACCTATAGCCAACTAGGTCTAAAAGTGCAAAGATGATTGAATTGGTTGATATATGATGAGTTATATTATTATATAATAATTAAATTATGTATTAATAATTAATGAGGTATAATATTTACCATTTTAATCCAAAACACCTTATAGGTCTCATCAACATCTAATGAGAACGTACAACTAAGCTTAAGGCAGAAAACACAGTTTTGTAGGTCAAGGAAGAAAATAAGAACTATATGCATGTTTTAAAGAAGTGATTACTTATGGAACATGATTATATGAATTGAATATGAATCATTTATCTATTTATTACATTTCAATACCTTACTTTCACATAAGGAGATGGAGACAGTCCGTATAAATAGCCTAGACATCCACCTACAACTGACAATGACTTAGTTGATGACTTGTCTAGGTTTTGGTGTGGTAAATGCATTATATAGATGACTCAAAGAAGTATGTGATGAGATTAAATTTTTAAAAACTACCCTATATTAATTAATCATCCCTAAGAGTGTGAAAAACACTTATAGGTACCCTCTAAAATAACAAACAAAGTCACAATCATATGGCACTCAGTTTGACTAGGCAGAGAGTATGAGGAATATGTATAAGTTTAGAGGGATTATTGAAGGTTATATAACCTTAATAATAATCATAATATCATCAAAAAACCATCATATTGGAGATATAATAGGGAAAGGGCTCAAACAATCATCACACAATCTATTCCTTAAACCACTATGTACAGTCCACTCCACACAAGTCTATCTTGGGTCTTGAAGCTTTTGGAAGGTCAAATGACCTGGTAAATGGATAAAAATTGGTAAATATAACATATATAACTTGAATAATCCCATAAATCATTAATTTGGTTTGGGTAAATAGGTGAAGTTCCCTCTATTTTGTCTCAAATAGAGGGTACTCCCTTTATGAGTAAAACTTGCATTCTTGAGGAAGGGGTGATAAATAGATGGACCAAAAATTGATTGCATCCTAAAATAAGGTTTATGAATTTAAAAAACATATAGGGAAACATGAAAAATTCCTCATAGGAGGGAACCTAATAGTATGGTCTAGATTGTTAAGGTTACAATTAAGCTTAAAACGGAGGGTTTTGTCCTAAAGACCAAATGTGAGGTCAATGTTACTTCCAGCCTTATGTATGATTTAAAACTAATTTGAAACATGTAAATGTGGTAAAATTTATGTATATAATATATTTTAATGCAGTGATAGTCATCAAAAAGTTATTTTGGTCTTTAAGGTGCAGACAGGCTATTAGGCATGGTTTGGCCTAATGCCCAAATGAGAAGTCATCTTTAATTCTAACATAAAGTAAGAATATCCATGTATTATATAATGTTTATAGGGTCAATTAAGATGTTTAAAATCCTAAAACTTGTAGATAAGGCACAAGGGAAGCCATTTTTGGGTTTAAAACCAATATTAGGCATGTGTGAATGGAAGAAAGGGCTCAAGTGAGCAATTTTGAGTGCGCACATCTCATCTAAAACTTTGAATGGATGTCCAATAAATTTGGATGTGTTATATAGGGTCCCAAAAAAAAAAATTGTCATTTAATTTTAATTTTAATTTTAATTTTAATGTGATTTTTTTATGAACAAAGCCTAAGAGGGTAAAACATGCCTAAACCCTTGTTAGTGACCAATTTGAGAAAATGGAGTAGTTAGTGCACCCAAATGGCATATTTTTCCTAGGATTATTATTGGATAATTTATGATACTCTCTCAATATACGCTCCATACTTTTCAACTATATGGAATTATATGACTGGAGTACACAATAGGTTTTTCTTGACTATTTTATGTATTGTGTAGGTTATAAGAGGTATTAAGAGATGTAATAGAATTTATAAGAAATATTAGGACTTAAGATAACTTCCCATGTCCATTTCATGACTTGGAAAAGATCTTAAGTTTTCAGATAATATCTCTCATCTCAACCAGTCAAAACTAGCTTAGTGAACATGTTAGTGAGAAAGGTGAAAAACTTCAAGTAGTTTGATTTTAAGATGTGTTTGATGATTTTAAGTTTATGGATGGTCTTGAAAAATTTCATCCACTCAATTTTACTAATTTTTATGTAAAAATAATGTATTTATGGAGGCTAAGTGTGTAGGGTTTGTGAAAGAAGAGTTATTTTGACCACAAATAGTGATAGCTCACTTCTAGGAGATCTCAGATGAGTAAGACTAAAACCAATGCATGGAGATACATGTATGAAATACTTAACTCTCATTCCAATAATTTTACCTATCTATATTTATTTATGAGGCATTCAAGAATCCCAAATGAGGAAGGTAGTTTTTTAAGCTAGTAAAAGGAATGTTATGCCACATTGTAAGAGTTTCATGCCTTGAATAGCCACTTGTCTCTTTTGACCTTGCATGGTCCATTTCAAATCCTATTCTCATTCAAAAGTAACTCATTTTCTCATCTTTGAAATTATTTTTGTGACCTTTTGACTTCTTTCTTCTCCTCTCTCTCTCTCAAGTTCTATAGGAACTAGCCATTTTGGCTTTTATAACTTATGCTCCACTTGAGTATGGTGAAGCCCTGCTCATTTTCATACCATGGATCAATAAATAATACTAATTTTTACCTCTTCAATGACTTATAATAGTGTGTTTTACTTGGATGATTGATATTGCTTAGTGATGACTCTTGTTTCCTTAGCATGTTGTCTCATTCTCTCACCTATTTACAGTTGGAAAGCTTCTTCTTGAAGGTCATGTGAAGTGTTATAGGAAATGTCAATTTTGAGTGAGTTATCCTATTCAATAGTGTCATTATATACCTCTTTTCTATTTCTCCTAGCCTAAACATTTACCATAACCTCATAATGAAATATTGATGTGAGAAGATGTAGATAGAAGAAGTGTATGTTTGGTTATCCCCTTGTTCTCATGTGTAACATGCAGTTGGTTGGTATTCATAAAATAATTTGGTGTATCAACTCTTTTAGGATAGTTTTCTTTCATTTTTCTCTCCCCCTTTTCCCTCACAAGCATAGGTGTAGTAGTGGTCTATAAGTGGTACATCAAGGGAGATAGTCTCATCTAGAGATTTACCTCATTCTTAGTCTCACCCATAGCCTAGAGGTGTTTCAATTATGCCACTTAGATGAGGATAGTTGAGACATCTCCTTAGAGGGTTAAAATCCAAGTGAAAACAATACCATAATACATATAGAGGTGTTTTTATAAAACAATACTATAAATATCATATCTATAAATATAATGTTATAAATGGTAAGTGTCTATATGAGTCTGAGAATGACCCATGAACATATTGGAGAGGTGTATGAAACATTGCATAATCATCCAAAATGACTTCTATGAGCTTTTCATATGATTGGAATAACTCTATAATTTTATTGATGTATTCTAGAGCTCATTTGTAACATTTTATAACTTGCCTATAGCACTCTAGAGCTTACTATTATACTCTAGACTTGACTAACAAACTCTAGATATTGACTATTGGACTCTGAATCTTGACTAATAAACTTAGGAGCTTCACTAGATAGCTTTATCATATGCCCAACTTTCCTTCAAGGTTCAAGTTACTTGACAAAAAACTATAGCATTTGATTATAGTGTATTCATATCACCTGCACATGCAAAACTGAGTTCTAACCATACAAAGAGTTAGGACTTAATGTTAAATCAAGTAGCATTGAATCATACATACAAATTAATATATAAGTACTTATATTCTATTTTAGACCATAACTAAGTCATAAAATGCATATAACATTCAATCCAAAAAGGTAGATTAGTTGGTAACAATAAGGTTATTATATGGATATAATGAGCCATATAATATACTCATCTTTCCCCCATACATTACCTTTTGCAATCCCTATTGAAAACTATAGCCTTATTTCCTCATAGTTCAATACTCTATGCCCCAACCTCTAGTAGAGATCATAGTGAGTGCCCTAATTTTCATCAATTGGATGTATAAATCCCATATCCCTAAGAATAAATGCCATCCATCTCTCAAGTTACTCGATGGACTGGGGTGATGCCTTATGCCATGGTGACATGGGAATGAGAAGGAGTGATAGCCTAAACCTCATACCAATATAAGTTTAGTTTCCCCCTTGATTGATGACCTATTAAATTATGTATATAATAACATTGGCCCTATGGAGACACCATCATGGATTGGTGGAAGATATTGCTTCCCTACTCTTCAAAGGTATGTTTAATGTATTCCATATTTTTATACATGATACAATTGTTTCTTCAAAATGGTGTTGGGTAAATCTTTTAAAATCTAAAATATTTTGTTGTGGGGTCTGCAAGTAATGATCACACATGTTTTATAAATATTGAGCATGGAATCTTGTTAGAAGGTTAGGTACACTAGAAAATTGAGGTCTTATACAAAGTCTTATTGTCTTTACTCTATGAAAATATTCATCAATCCTATAATCCCATGTAAATTGGTTTATAAAACTAGAAAGGAGAGCTTTGAGTTGTATTTATCGCATGAAAAGGGTGATCAATAATTTAGATATATTTCCCAAAATGAGATCACATAAATATAAGTCTCATAAAAGATCATGACGGTCTAGAGAATTGTTCACAAAATTTTCCAAAAACTCTTTATCATCCTTTATTTCATGGTTCTCATCACAAGAGATTCTCAATAATTTCCATGTATAAAATTATTCTTGAAGAAAGAGGTTGTAGGCAGTGGAAGGTCTTATACAGGCCAAAAGCTTTTCTCCTAACTCACAAGCTATTTGAAGGGTGGGCTTGGTTTTCTAAGTTTTATGCCTTGCCTCATCATAGTCTTATTTTAATCTCTTGTTTTATTATTTAAGACTCCTAATTTATAATTTGAGATTCATGAATTTTGTTTATTTTTCATCCCAAATGGCCATGACATCATGATAAGACAACAATATTTGAACTCTTTTATTTATATGTTGCCTTGGATGTGTTTGGACCTCTCGGTCTACTACTATTTTTAGTTCAACTATATTTTATCTAATCACCCATATCTCATTATCTTTTTCCATAGACTGGTTCTTTACTTCTACTAATTATTTTTTAAAAGAAGAAATGGTATTTTCTTTACCTTATAACTGCATTCTAAGGAAGGTAATTTCTTTTAATTGTTGCTTCATGGTGGATTCAAATTTAGAGAGGAAGAGGGCTTGTTGGAACTTTATTCTTTCATCTTGGCTAGAGGAGTGGACCTCTTCTTATTCTTCTACCATTGGGGTTTTTTCTTTGTCAATAAGTGGTTTATATGGTGGTGGTGGAGGAGATAAAGGTGGAGTAAATTCTACTATATAATCTTTAAGTGCTTCTACCATATCTACCAATTCTTTAATTCCTACTCCACGTTCCTCTTCAACCCCTTCAACCATAGGTTCTACTTCCACACTTAGAATCTTCTATAGGTGGTTATTGATTAAAACTAATAAGTGTATTAGTTGCATCCCTTTCTAGTTCATCTACTTACAAGATTAATTTTCTTCCTCTTATTTTAGGTATAACTATAGGACTTGGTTCTTCTTGTGGAGTTTCTCTTTTTCATTGAGAGTATCTCCTTATGATATTTGGTAAGGCTAATTTTGGAGCTTGTCTCTTTTCCTCTAAGATGATTATGGGTTTTTGAATAAAAAATGGCTCTAGAGTGATTGTGAAGCTTCCTTTTGAAACCTTAGGTCTCAACTTCCTTCTTTTTACCATCTTTGTAGTTAGCTTTAAAGTAACCTCAAAGCTTACTTGAGACAGTCTGTAGGTCTTAATTTATTATTTTATTATGTCTCTAAAGTTATCCCTTCAGTGGAAATTCCCTCGTTAGAACTAGACCTTGGTGTTATAGATATAGATGAGGATTTCCTCGTTGTCTTAGGCTATATTTTCATCATATTCTTCAATTATTTTTCCCATGCAACCTCTCCATTTGGATTATTTAGGAAGTGTTATTTACAGATGAGCTGAATGAGCCCATGATGTCTAATAGATTCTATTCCTTTTTTATGTTTTAATGTCATAACTTATATGGATTCCTATTAATAATAGAGGAAAATTTACCCTATATTTATTTTTTATCTCAAATGTGTGGTAAGTCTCATGGCATCCCAACCCAATGAGTCATACATCCCATCATAGGTCAGATATTTGATTACCCCAAAAATAGTTATCTTTCATGGATCAAGTAGGCTCTCCCTTTTGATTCCTTTGGTAACTCATTAGGGGATAATAATAAAATCTGGAGATACTTCCCCCTCATTATGTAATATTTATATGAGGTCATTGAAAGTAGACATATATGTTATTCGTACACCTTCATCAAGAATGCCTAATAGCTCATTAATTACTTGGCTGATAACTAAAATTCTATCTCCTCTCAACATGGTATAGTTTTCCTAGAAATTGGAAATGAATTATTTTACTAACCGCTCATCATACCCTTGAAACATCTTTAATAACTCAAGCCACGCTACTTCCAAAATAATAGGTATTGCTTTGTCATCCAATAATAAATTTGTAGACTCAGGCTCAAATTTCTTCTTTTGGCCCATTTTGATAAGTTATAGAACTAGTGTGAATGTAAAATCAAAGTATCAAGAGGGTTATTGTTAAAAATATTAAATTTAAAACACAGCTGAAGTTTTTCTACACTTGGATAGGTTTTGGAAATAATTTGGCACATGTAACATTTACCCTATCCTTAATTATCCCATCTTTGGGATATGGTAAAAGCTTGACCTTTTAATGAGATGTGATCATTATCAAGTGAGAATAATAAATGTTATGCATGGGATGGCTACAATCACATATTTGTGATGTACCTCCATCTTTTCCCACACATTGGGTTATATTTTTAGCCTTCCAAACTGAATTACAAAGCTTTTGATTTGGATAGTTTATAATGATGACCTCCAAATGCCTCTTTTTCTAATTATTTCTAATCATGATAGTGAGTTGACATTACTCGCCCTTTGTAAGAGCATATCTTTCTTAGTAAGTACTATTACATGGAAAGAACACTTTATTTTTTTCTTTTGGAATTGACCCATTTGTGTACCCCATTTTTGGAGCATTTTTCCTTTTTTAGATAAACTAACTTCAAGGATAAATAAACATGACATTTTAACAACCTATGTATAATTCTATATGTAGAAAATAAAGTATCAAATACCTTAATTGATATGATGTTGTCTCTAATCCTCATACTACCACTTGTCCTATCATGATTAGACCACATTAATTAGTTGAGGATTAAATATAAAAGAGTAAAAACATCAATTATATTGCTTTGTTCCTTGTAAAACTACCATTTCTAGATTTCAACTTCTCATTTTTCTCAATTTTTATATTTTTCTATTTTTTTCAATTTTTGGGAGAAGGACCATCATTTCTATTTTTTTATTCTTCCTCTTTATTGGGAAAAGGACCACCATTTTTGGTGTTCAATCCTCCCCGTCACTTGGGATTAAATCCTAATCTTTGACTATGATGGAAGAACAAGGTTCTTACCCATAGCCAAATTTATTTAAACGCTGAATTCCTAGATGAATATTAGGATTACTATAGAGGAAGAGACAAAAATGAATAATTTTTCAAGATAAAACAAAATGATGATGAAAACTTAGAAGATTACCTTGACTGCTTCTAATTTATTCACAAGAAATGTCGATATGAATTGAGTGAGGAAGTCTAAAAAATAGTCTTCTTAAAAGGTCTTGATGATGATGCTAGGGAATCAATATCCATCTCCTCCCATGATGCAATGGAGTTTGGTTGAAATTCTATAAACCATCTCATGGCTAATTCTTTGAGTGTAGAAGGGAATAGTTTCAACTTATGACTATCAATTCTATAATCATAAGTTTGACATAATACTTTGAATTCAAAGAGGAATTTATCAAGATATTCTATAGGTTTTCCTCTAAATGTGGGTAGGATAGATGAGGAAATATTATTCATGGTATTTCTATCATCATCTTCTATCATAATTGGATAGGTGAAGGTCATTCTAGGTAAATTAACCCTATTTTTTGCTTTTCCATTAGGATTTAGTACATTCCTTATGTTTTCTCCCATTTCTTCCCCAAAAATGTTTTAAAGGGTTTTCCTAGGAAGTGGTGAGTTATCATGTGGATGGAAAGATACTTATCTATGATTCACTACTTTGGTTTATATTATTCATTAGCCTTAATTTCCTTTGGAATGATGCTCCTAATTCTGGAGAATAATCCCAAGGTTTGGGTGGGGCTAATTCTATTTCTTCTTCATGAGTTCCAAAAGACCCTTTGATCTCTTCTTGAAATTTTTCCACTTTCTCCAAGTGTGTTTTTATTTGAGCACTTGTGGTATCCTACTGAGAGTTCATTGGAATGAATTTTCCACATGATTCTCTACGTCTGCTCATATATATACAAGGAAGTTTTTTTTTTTAGTTTTATATTCATACCTTATACCTATAATTTCCCTAAAAATAGTGCCAAAAGTGGTTGGTGTTATTAATCCATTCATTTGGTTGATTTCATTCAAACTAGGGTTGGTGTCTAATGGTTGTATGAAATAAAGTGTGCAATTTATTGCTAACAATTATGTTTTAGGGGATTTTATGATGGATTAGTTAACTCTAAAGTTCTAATATAATCAACCTTTAATTAAAAACTATTTAATTAATTCGAATAAAAATATTTTAATACAGAATTGAAATGTTGAAATAAACTCACTTGCTTATAAAGAAATACTCTTGCTTGTAAAGAAACACTCTTTCTTGTAAAGAAACACTCTTTATATCAAAGATACTACTATTAACCAAATGCACTTGCTTATCAAATTAAAACAAACTCTAATATGATTTCATAATTAAATTTACTTGAAATAGAAATGCTTAAAAAGGAAGTTGTAAAAAAATCATAAATAGTAACTTGAAACAAACACACAATGGACCTTTAGGTTAATCAAACCACACTTATGCTATAAATACATTTGAAATGATTAGATGAAAAATAACATAAACATAAATAAATACCACACAAAATGTAATGTCTCTTTGGGTGAATGGGCCCTTGTTCTCCCTTGGTATAGGATCTAAAATCAAACTCAATATTTTAGAAACATTCAAAGCTTCATTGATTTCTGGAAAAGATTACAATCTAGAAAATAAATCTCACACATACTTGTTATGCTTACAATATTCAAATCTGTCTTACTTTTCAAACCCATAGAATATCAAGAAGATGTTGTCTTAAGATTACAACATTCCTATAATTTTTGCCTAAAATAAACTAATAGATTAATAGGATCACAACTACAATCCAACTTATTTATAAAATAGTAAAAAGTGTAACAACCATTTCCCATATTTCAAGGTGAAAATTTAGGAAAGGATATGTAATAACATGCGTGGATATCAATTGGTTAAAACATGTTGTTATTACAATGTGTTCTTGTTATGGTAACCCAAAATACCATAATACACATGGTGGTGTTTTTTAATAAAACTTTACTATATGTATCATATCTATAAATAGAATGCTATAAATGGTAAGTGTCTATATAAATCTGAAAATGACCCATGAACATCTTGGAAAGGTGTATACAACTTTGCAAGATCATCCAAAATTCTTTTTATGAGCTGTGTATATGACTGGAATAACTTTGGAGTTTTACTAATGTATTTTAGAGCTTATTTGTAACATTTTGGAACTTGCTTGTAGCACTCTAGAGCTTACTATTATACTTCAAATCTTGATTGATAAACTCCATAGTTTTACTGTTAGAATCTGGAACTTGGTTGAGAGACTCCATAGCTTCACTAAATAGCTCCATTGTATGCCTAGATTGCCTTAAAGGGTTAGGTTACTTTCCAAAAATTCATAACATGTAATTAAAGTAAATTTGTATCACCTGTACATGCAAACTAAGGGTTAAGCATACAAAGATTTAGGACTTAGTGTTAAACTCAAGTAGCATTGATTCACACATATAAATTAATATATAAGTAATTATCTTATACTTTCGACCATAACTAAGTCATAAAATGTATATAATATTCATTCCAAGAAGGTAGATTAGCTGGTAACAATAAGGTTATTATATGGATATAATGAGCCATATAATAGACTCATCAATTAATTCCACACATACCCTATCTTGGTCTAAGCTCAATCTTCATAGTTAGATTTATGATAGGTCCAATATCTATTATGGTGTGGTGGGCCACTAGATTGGGGTAAGAGGCCTCACATATATCATTAGTGCCACTTAATTTTGAATAAAAGTACTCAATACTCAAAGTATAACAATGAATCTATAAGGGGTCTTAAAGAATGAGGAAACCATTGTTAGAAGGTATGGTCCTTTTATTTTTCATGCATTGTATCCATCATGGGATGATATTTACACTTCATTAGTTAACTCAATTTTATGCTTGATGGTTTGGGTTCTCTAGGTTCATTGATGTTGAAAACTCTTAGTCTTTCCAAATTTATGATTGTCTTTTCCTAGTAAAGACCATGTTTTTTCCTTGGTGACAACTATTATCTATCCTTCTTTTATTTCCCCTTGAGAGGAAGGTTTTTTTCTAAATATATCCCATATTTTGTATTCCTATTCTTCATTTATTTTAGAAATGTTAGAATTTTGATAGATTTAGTTTTCATAAGTAACTCTTTGAACTATCCATTTTTGAATATAGGTCACATCTTTGAGTTTTTTGAAGATACTCTCTTGGCCATTATCTTATCTTTCTAAGAATGTTTAGGATCTTAAGTTTTATATTCTTTTTTTGTAGGACATCTAGTCCTATTTCTACTTTTCATGCTTTAATTTATATCACCTACTTATCTATTTCTTGGGTTCTTCAATTCTATTTTAGGCCCAATATGATGACTTTATGATTTTACCTTTTTATTAGCTACTTTTTTTAATCTTTTGGTTTTGTATTAACCTTAATGCTCTTGAATTTCCAAAAATTTAAGTTTTTTAAAAAATAGAAGTTTTTCATGTAATTCCATTTATTGATTATATTTCATACACATTCATTATTTTTATTCTATTTTTAGCCTTGTTCTTTAGGGTTTCCAATTGCAAATTTTACACCTTCCATGATCAAGACTATGACATTTTCATGAAATCTTATTAGTGTAAAGATAAGTTAACGTATGTATATGTTACTTTCAATTGTTCATTTCTCAACATTTCCTTTATACTTTCATGTTGCTATGTATATTTCCAAAAACACCACCCCAAATTACACTATTATGACACGTGATGAGTTTTAGGTGGGGTATATATATACACTTTCATTTTTCATCTTTATATTTTACTAAAGATCTCTCTTATAAGACTTGTTGGTGTATTGATATCCCTAAGTGCACATCCTAAGTAGTGTATCTTGGCTCATGGTAGTTTGTGAGATATGTTTGCATGTTATCCAGTCATACCTTCATCAATATCATTATAGACTCCCCTAAGTCTATTTTCCTCTTTTCTTTTATTTCTCATTCTATTCCATTTTGTATCCTCCCTATATTTCCTAGTATATTAGCACTACCAATATATTTTTTTCCTAAATGTTTATTCCTATATTTTATTGTAATTACTAATACCATTCTAAGATTTTTATGTCTTATGTACCATATGTAACTGATGATACATTACTATGTTAGTTGATGTCATTATAGTGTATTGATCTAGAGTGATATGGTTGGATTGGATTAATATTTGATTTTGTAGGTTTGAATTAGTATATATAGGGGTCATAACTATCATTCCCAACACACACCACTTAAATTTTCTACTTGTACTCACATTTTTTCCTTAATTAGTTAAAAAGGGGATTAGTGGATAGCTCTTTTGGAGGCTAAGTCTTGATCAAGGTCATTGAACCTCAATATGATGAATTTGAACCAAAGAGGTGCCCTTAGTTTTTAGAGTCCCCAACTAAGGACATTTAAGTATTCATACTTTCTTTTATAGATATTCACCTACATCTCTTTCAAAGTTCTACTAGAGCCAAGGAGGAGATTGTTACACTGACAAGTTAACCCAAGGTAAGTATCTCTATCCCTATTTTCTTTCATTTGTATTTACTTAATAGTTAGATATGTTATGTTTATTTTTAGATTAGTATGTATATTATTATCCTTTCATAGTTTTCCTTTATATCAATTTAGGATTAAAATAAAAATCATTTTTTAGGATATTATCTAGGCTACATTTTTCTAAACTAAAACTACAATCAACTATTTTGAATTTATACCTTGTTTCATTTATTTACATATTGGTTCTAGGTTACCCTTGTTTGTGAGTTTGTTGCATGTGGTTTATCTATTGTATCCATGGTACCCCCTCTTTAAAACATTTATTTTGCATAATTAATATTATCTTGGACTATTTAGACTACATATTTAATATCTTGGGAATAATATTTATAACCCTATATACTTGATATTTAGTGTGGATTACCATCTACTAGATCTATAACTATCAACTACATTTATATATTTACGTGTAAGGGGTTCTAGTTTGGTCTCCTAGTTATATCATTGTTTATAAAGAGAAATAGGATTATTACCTTGATATTTTTATCCCATATACATCCTCTACTTTGATCATCACAAGAGATGGAGAGTGGTGCCACTGAAACCTTAAAATCATTAGTCTCTACCACATTATGCAGATGAATTCCCCCATATAGCCTTGGCCATTTCAACTACTCATGTAGAACTTAGCACTATAGAAGAAGAGTAAGCGAGAGATGAACAATGATAATAATGGTTTGGATCCTACTCCTATGGGGCAAGAACCCCCTCATTTTAGTTGGGGAAATTATGATAATAAAGATTCCTTGCCTCTAGACTTTTTGTTAAGGCTGCTTAGTATTTGGATGTAGTTTTTTTCTTGTTATTGTATCAATTTTATGATGATTTTATTTCTTGGCATATTTTATGCTTAATGTGTCTGTGATGTGGCATGTTCTCATATCACCTTTTTTTTTTTTAATAATATGTATTATTTATTTCTCTTTTTAGTTTAATGCATATTATTTTTTCATTATAAAAACATTATTAAAGAGAAAACAAAATTACATTTACAACAACATATATAACCTTCAAATTTTTTTTAAGTTTTTTCAATTGATCTAACCAAATACATTTAACTAAAAACATTTGAATGCATATTTATGTGTCATGTAACTTTCATTTTCCCTAATTCATGATGTATTTTTTTATGGTAATAGGTAAAGTTTTAATTATTCAAAAAATATTGTAAGACATTCATGAGAGGTGAAGTTTAAATTATTCAATAAATTCTATAGGATGTTTAAGGCTTCATGGCCATGTAGTTGGTTCAATTTATATATAGTTCATATTCATATTTTATTTTAAATTGAATTATATAAATATACCTTCCTTAAATTAATTATTATAAAAATATATACAAATTTAGCAAATAGTTGTATAATTAAATAAATTAAATAGAGATGGAGATAGACTATTTTTAGATTTTTAAAATTAAATAGCTCCAGTGAATAAGGGTTTTTATCCTTGCTTCTCCAAAACTTCCTAATTTAATAATTCTAAAATGGATAGTGGTTGTGTTATCCCCTAAAAATATCACTCATTTTTTGGACAATATTTGAACTATTTTGGTCTTACAGACCAAAATTGTCTCTTCCCTTTTCAAATTTTGTCATGGGCATTCAAATTCCTCATTTTTCAAGCTTCTCAAAAATCTACAAACTCTGTAGGCTTAAATCTATGGACTCTGTAGGAAAAGAAAAACTATAGACTCTGCAGGCTTGAATCTATGGACTCAGTAGGAAGAGAAAATCTATGGACTCTGCAAGCCAAGTTTAATGGGCTTTACAAGTTGATTTCTATAGACTTGATTTCAACGGACTCTGCAGGTAGGTTTATTTCTACGAGTTCAAAGGCTTCAGTAGGCGGGTTCAATCAAAATAATTAGTTTCTTACACTTGGTCATTTTTAGGATTGGTTCAGTGCCTTGGTTCAATCAAAAATGTCTATCGGCAAGCATTCAATCAAAAGAGGCTTAAACCACTGAACCGTTGAATCGTTGAACCACTTTGGTTCAAAGGTTTAATCAATTCAAGGTTCAATTAGTTCAATGCTTTCAGTTTAATTAGTTCAATGCTTTCAGTTCAATCAGTTCGTCTGCTTTGTTTCAATGTTTTGGTTCATCCTTTGGTTCATCAGTCGGTTCAAGGCTTTGCTTGAACCATTAAACCAAAACTTGGTTCAACAGTTGGTTCAATGTATTTTGGTTCAATGGTTAGTTCATCACTTCAATTTAATCAAATAAACCATCGACTTGAACCATTTTGGTTTAAAGCCTTGGTTCAACAAAGAAGTTTAGCATCTTGTGGTTCAATGGAGCGGTTCATTGACTTGGTTCAGTCAATTGAACCATCAGCTTGAACCATTTTGGTTCAAAGCTTGGTTCATCAGCTTGGTTCAACATTTGGTTCAACCAAGCAGTTCAACACCTTGATTCAATAGAGTGTTTCAATAGCATGGTTCAAAGGAGCAATCCAATTTAAAAGTTCAAAGAGTCTCTCGAAGGATAAGTGCCCTTACAAAGGGCACTTGGTCGACAAAACACCCTTCGAAAGGGTCATTTTCAAAGAAGGCCGCAAAGGTAAATTCCTTCAAAAATTTTGTTTAAAGCAGATAGTCATAATTATTTTGGACTTTTGTCCAAAGGAATTCCTTCAGACAAAATTTTTGAAAGAATTCAAGAAGTGGTTGTGGGAAAAAAGCCTAAAGAAATAACCAAGACAAAAGTGATAGGAACATTTTCCATAGAATTTTTGTCTGCGAGAAATTTTCACAAACTTTTTGTCTACAGGAATTTGTTTGAGGAAAATGCCCAAAGGAAACCCACAAAAGGTCGTCGAAGGACCTCGAAGGGTAGGTGCCCTTGTGGGGAACTCCTGGCTACCGAATAGAAGGACACTTCCTCAAAGCTGAAGGGTCACCTTCCCTTTGGGAAGATGTAAAACAAGAAGCTCGAAGGCCATTCAAAGATCATTTCTTAAGGCCCAAAAGGGTAGTTTATTTCTAAAAAAGTGCCAAACAAGAAAGCTGAAGAAGGGCCAAGGGGTGACGCACCCAAAAACATCAAATTCAACACAATGAACTAGCCATTGAAAACATAATGACAGGCGCGTGAACATCAATTTTAAAGCTCATAAAATAGTTATTAATCCTTTAAATCTACAGACCTAAATGCATTCACAGACTTCAAGGCCAAGACCAATAGAAAATGAGGGAGGAACAGAGTAGCAAATTAAATCTAGGACCCAATTTAATTAACCAAAAAAGGAGAAATGATGAAGGTAGGATCAGATCGCCAGGTGGACATTGAAAGTTGCAAACTTTCAATAGCATGACTTGTTTCTTTGCATTGATAAAATCAAATGGGTAAATGCCCCTAAGTTCCAGCCTATCTTTTTAACAGATTCTAATGCAATATGATGTGTTACTATTCTCGAGTCCTTCTTGAAGAGCCTATATAAGGGACTCTCTTCTATTGTAAATGGATCTCTTTTTGACAATTAGAACGAAACTCTACCAAAAGTGAAAGGCACTTTTGAGACTTTGAGCTCAGTTTGTTGATCATATTTTGTTATTGGAATAAGAAAGCAAGTGGTTTTTCAAACTTTGTGTTGTAATATCTTTGTTGTTGAGGAAACTGTTCTTATGTCTTTTTCTTTTATATATCTTCTATTCCTTTAATTCAACAAGTAGAATTAGTGACAGCAGTCAAGAAGGTGTCCTGAAGAGTCAAATGTGGAGAGACTTTGTGCCCCCATAATTGCCTTTCATGTGTTTTCTTTTCATTTCTGTGTAAAGGACCTTGGGGCGACTTTGTACCCTCATTGTCTTTCATATCTTACTCTTGAGGAATTTAGGTGTAGACTTTGTGCTGCATCTCGATTTGCTAGTTATTACATCCTTTATTATATTTTGTTGTTACTATCTAGAGTATTCTTGTGGCTTGCTAAATAGTACTTCTAAAAGAATAGGAGTGCTTTCTATCATTTTTTTGAGTTTCTCCTTTCATTTGCACACATCATCTCTGAAAAAAGAGAGATAGATGGTTTCTACTACCCTTGAGTATTATTTTCTATTTATATATATATATATAGCCTATCTATAGGGAACCTCCCCTTGATGAGAGGAGAGATCAGTCCCCTTCTGATGTGGTAAACCTACACATTTGGATGACTAATCTTCCTACTTTGGTTGATCAGACCTATTTTTTTTATCAGTACACTGATCGACAAAATATTCAACCAATAGTTTTTGGTGACTCCGCTGGGGATATAATATCCATTATCCATCTATAATCTATCCATTCACCTCCACACTAGCTAGGAAAGAATGCACAATTTAAAGCCTCAAGCTTTAACTGAAACAAGGTCAATTATTTTCCATTTTTGTTTCACAATCTGGCAGATTCAAGGTATACATGAAGCCAAAGGGCTAAAGGTATCATTGACCCTATATTCGAGTTGGTACAGCAAAGTGATTTTGATATGTTTCCTTCACCATCTCATCTCCAATGAACCAAGAGCTTTCCTCCTACTAAAGTCAGATCACCATTGCCAGATGAAGTATCTACTTCTACTGTTGATAAAGCTTTGCCTATAATTACCCCTCTGAGATTTGTTATCCCTCCTTTTCATAATCCTACAATGGTAGTTCAAGGCCCTTGGGGTAATGCTTTTGGTCCTCTCAATTTTACTCCACCTCTACATGAGCTTCCATGCAATTCAAGGAAGAATTTCCCCAAATTCTATGGTGATGGAAAAGTTCATCCTGATGAACACATTGCAGCCTTCAGTATAGCTTGTTGAGTAATTAGAGTAGAATTTAAAGATATAGTAGTCAGGATTTTTGTGGAGAAACTATAAGGTGTTGCTGCAAATTGGTTTTATCATCTACAGGCTCAGTCAGTGACTGATTGAAATACTCTCAAAGATAAGTTTGAAGCTAGATTCAAACCTGTAGAAGATGCACATGCACTTTTGGCTCAACTTACACAGATGAAGAAAGAGCCTTATGAGCCTATGAGATATTTCATAGCCAAATTTGAAAATTTGAGAAAAAAAATTCTTGTAATAGCTCGACCTACAACTAAGAATCTCAAATGCTTTTTCATTAATTCTCAGCGACCTAAAGTAAGTTTTCTCTTGAGACGTGCTGGTCAAATAGATCTTATTGTAGCTCAACATTTGGCCACTAAAGTAGAAGATGATCTCATCTTAGTAGGGAAGATAAGAAGAGATCCAAATAGAAATAGAGCTTCATCATGTTTTGAATATACATCTATAGGCACCACAGATCTAATGGTGCAAAAATTGGCAAATAAGTTACTTGCTCTCAAAAAGCAAATCGCTCAAGGAATGTCTTATGCTCCTTTATACAAAAGGACATTCCCAAATTAGTCATATCAAGGCAATGATACCAAGAATCAAGGGCAATAGAATCGCCTTCTTCCCCCACAAGGGAAACTTGCCCTGAAAGCTCCTCCAACCAATTCAGTAATGGGATATCTTGAAGCAAAATTAGAGTTCTCTTTCCAGCCTGAATTAAATCAATAAAATGATGTTGATCTCCTTGAAGACAATCAAGAAGAATCAGTTGGTGACTCCCACATTGGTTTCTTAAACTATCAAGATGAATTTGGAAGAAAAGGAGAAGCTTTTGATGGATCATATGCAGTGTTTACCAGGTCTAAGAACCAATAAGTCCAGCAGGCTGATAAAGAGGAGATAGAAGAGTAACTGTAGCCAACAATCATGATTGCTAAGCATGGAACCATTTTGCCTTTTCAGTTAAAGGATTTGGTAATCACCCAAAAGGCAAATACATCAATTTTGCCTTCCCCTTCTACTTCAAATTCACAAACCAGCCCACCTCCCATCCCTCCTAAAACTCAAAAAGTTGAAGTATCTTTCTCTGTACCTAATTCAATTCAGCCATTTGACATAATCGATCATGTCAAAATGACAAAAATACAAATGTTTGAGTTTGAATATTTGCAGTCCAATCCTGATCAATTGAATAAGCTAGTCCAATATGTCAAAAACCAAACCGTCCCTACAAGACAAAAGGCTAAAATGGTAACTCTTGATCCTCTAAAGAACACGCCTATTCCAAATAATCTAGTCATTACTACCCCAATTGCTCCTAAAAAAATAGAACCTTTTTATGTTTTCTATTAATTAATGGCCACAAGTTGAGTAATTATATTATATACTCAGGTGCATCTGATAATGTCATGCCAATTAAAGTAGCTGAGTCTCTTGGTCTCACACTAACCAAGACATTTGGGAGATGTTTCTCTATGGAAAACAAGCAAGTACCATTGCTGGAGCAAATCAAAGATGCCCAATTTGCATTTGTAGCATTTATAGACAAGAGAATCAAGATGACTGTCTTGGTGGCTGACGTCCCAGCATCCTATGGCATTTTACTTGGATGAAATTTCTACAAGGACATGGGAGGAGAACTAAGCATGGATTTTTCTGAGGCAAGGATCCCTGTCTAAGGCATAATGAAGAGATTGCTCCTTGAAAAGGAAGCAAAATATGTGGTCACCCAAACATCAGCCCCTGAAGTTCAAATTCTTTTTGAATCTGTAGGTATGGATAACTATTTTCTATCTACAGATGAAGTGCATGAAACACCTGATATAATTCTTGAAAGTGTCAACTCAAAAATTAGTTTAATAAGAACAACAAAAAAGCTAGTCAGTTGCAGTACAGACCAAGAAGGATCCTCCATCTCTGATGAAGGAAAGTCTAAAGAAAAATCAGTATTAGATGAGATATGGACTTTGAAATTTGATGGTAGTTGTTCCTCTACCGGTTCAGGAGCTAGGATTGTTTTGATATCTCCTCAAGGAGATATGTTCCCTTCATCTTACAAATTACAGTTTAGCAACACTAACAATACAGTTGAATACGAATCTCTATTGCTTAGCATGAAGGCTGCTCAAAAAAAAGGCATCAAGTTTCTTCATGCCAAAGGGGATGCTGAATTAGTGGTTTGTTAAGTGAGGAACTTATACCAAACCAAGAATGAAAGATTACACCACTGCCGTAACTTGGTTTGGGATCAAATTGAAAGCTTTGATGCTTTCAACATTTATGTAATACCTAGAGATTCTAATGATAGAGTTGATGCACTTGCTGTTTTAGGAACTCTCTTAGTTCCTCATTCAGATTTCAAAAAAGATAGGTATACTATTGAGCTAGTTTATAGACCAAGTGTTCTTGACAATGCTAATCATTGGCAAGTATTCAATGATGATCATCAAATCATTGCCTTTTTAGAATGAAAAGATAATTTTGAACAATTATGTTTTGAAGGCAGTGAATCTCAAAAGAATGAATCAGCCTCTGAATCCAGTTCAGATATAAATGAAGAATTCTTACAGCTGAAAGGAAATAAAATTCCCAAAGGCCTGGTTTCTCTTGAGAAGTTGTTTGAAAAACATGATAGATTCATCAAACAATAGTAAACAGACTCGAGTTTCTCTCAGAGATTTAATCAAGTGAATCTGACTACTGAAGAAAATCCCAAGATGGTCAATATTGGTAAGTGATGCACCCCTGAAGAAAGATTCAAGTTCACCTCCTTACTCTGTCAATATATGGATGTCTTAGCATATTCTTATGAAGACCTGAATTCTCTCAGACCTGATGAAATCTGCCATGACATTCCTCTCAAGGCTAATTCATTGCCCTACAAGCAAAAATCTAGATAGTATAATCCAAAAATATCAAGTACTATTATGTCTGAGATATAAAAAATATTAAATGCTAGAATCATCTTCCCAATCCATCATTCCACATGGATTGCAAACATAGTGCCTGTAAGGAAGAAGAATGGCAAAATTTGCATTTGTGTAGATTTCAAGAATCTGAATCAAGCATCTTTGAAAGATAATTATCCTTTGTCAATTATGGATCAAGTGCTTCAAACAATGATAGGTTCAGAGATGTTATCAATGCTGGATGGCTTCTTAGGATATAATCAAGTTGAATTTGGTGAAGCAGACCAACACAAGATTGCATTCACCATACCTTAGGGTACATTTGCATATAGAATAATGCCTTTTGGTTTAATAAATGTTGGTGCTACCTTTCAAAGAGTAATGGATCTATATTTCAAAGATGAGATTGGTAAATTCATAGTGGTATACCTTGATGACTTGACTATCTTTTCAAAGCATCGATCTGATCATGTATGCCACTTACAACAAGTGCTGGAGCACTGCCACCAGAATGGTATTCCCTTAAATCCTAAAAAGTCTATTTTTGGAGTAACAAAGGGGAAACTCCTTGGACACATTGTGTCCAAAGAAGGCATAAAATTTGACTCGGATAGAGTCAAATCTATTCAAGAGCTTAATTTTCTTACAAGTAAGAACATTGTTCATTTTTTCTTCAAAAAGGTGAATTTCTTACAGAGATTCATCCCTAAATTTGCTGAGAAGACTAGACACATTGTGAACATGATGAAAGGGAAGACCATCTTTAGTTGGACTAAAGAAGGAAAATCAGCATTTTAGGATATCAAAACCACCATTGCTCATGCCCCTACCTTGGTTTACCCAAATTACAACAAAGATTCATCATACACAGCTATGCATCTGAACACACTCTTTCAGCAATTCTTGTTCAGCAGGACAAGGAAGGTATGGAATATCCTATCTCTTTCATGAGTTGCCCTCTCAAAACCCATGAGATGAAGTATTCAAATATAGAGAAGCATGCTTATGCCTTGGTGAAAGCAGTCAAACATTTATGCTTCTATATTCTGAATTCACACACTACTACCTTAGTTTCTGACACTACAGCCAAGTCTATATTAACTCAGCAGGAGTTTGGCACGAAAAGAGGTAATTGGACTGCAAAGATCCAAGAGTTTGATCTAGACATCAAGCTGATAAAGCTGGTCAGGGGTAAAGGCCTATGCCAATTAATTATTGACAATAAGCCAGAAGACACACAACATGAAGAAACTAAAGTGGAAGAGACTCCAACAGTCTTTTTTGTATCCACTACCAATGAGTGGTATTTAGATATCACTCATTTCCTTACTTATGGTGAATGTCCTACTCATTTTTCTTATAAAGAAAGGAGGACTATCAAGTTGAAAGCTGCAAATTTTGTCCTTTGGGACAATGGCTTGTACAAGAGAAGCATAGATGTAGTATTCCTTCACTGTGTAGACAAAGAGCAAGAAAGCCAACTTTTGAGATCTTTCCAAAATCTAGCCTGTGGAGGACATTTTTTTGCTCCTATGACTACTCACAAGATTCTACGAGCTAGGTATTACTAGCCAACTCTTTTCCAAGATGCACATAAGTGGGTGAGAAAATGTGAACTCTGTCAACAATTTGTTGGAAGACCCAAGTTAGCTGCTATGCCTCTCAAGCCAGTGATCATAAAAGAACCTTTCCAGCAATGGGGGATTGATTTTATTGGGACAATAAACCCATCTATAAGTGCTGGACATGATTATGTCCTTACAACAACTGACTATTTCACCAAGTGGGTAGAAGTAATCCCAACTAAGCATGCTACTTTAAAAGTTGTATGCAACTTCTTCAAAGAGAATATCATTTCCAGGTTTGGAGTTCCAATCAAAATTGTTACTAATAATGTAGCTTGTTTCACCTCTCAAGAGATTACACAATTCTATTTTCATTATGGAATTATACTCTCTCACTCTTTTGATTGTTTTCCACAAGGGAATGGACAAGCTAAATCTAGCAATAAGAACCTAGTAACTATCATCAAGAAGCTAGCAGATGATAATCAAAGGACATGGCACAAAACATTGGTTGATGCTCTATGGGTAGATAGAATCACACCAAAGAGGGAAATTGGTATGTCTCCTTTTTAACTTCTTTATGGTATCAATGCTGAGATACCATTCACCTTAGAATTGCCAGCCTTGAAATTGGCAAAGGCAATTGAAGATTAAACATATGAAAGTTCTCTTGATAAAAAAATCATGTGCCTGACTAAGCTAGAGGAATAGAGAACCATGGTGGTGGACAGAATTGCTTATCATCAAAGTCTGGTAAAAAAACTCTTTGACCAGAAGGCCAAAAATCATGATTTCCAGATTGGGGATCAAGTCCTACTGTTGGACAAAAGAAGAGAACCAAAGAGGATGCATGGAAAGTTTGACTCCCTTTGGAGAGGCCCATTTATAATTTATCATCACATTGGTGAAAATAGCTTTCTGCTGAAATATCAAGATGGCACACTCTTTTCTCTGCCTCACAATAGGCAGCATCTGAAACACTTCAACTCTTGAAGTATCATATCATTACATCTGTATATATGTATATTTGTATAGTTTTTAATTTTGTTTTATTTTGTTTGTTTCCATTTTTGAT
Source organism: Torreya grandis (assembly GCA_037957365.1). NCBI lineage: Eukaryota > Viridiplantae > Streptophyta > Pinopsida > Cupressales > Taxaceae > Torreya > Torreya grandis. The sequence continues at coordinate 1,614,424 of JARHVA010001639.1, forward strand.
GCCTTTCATTTCTGGGTAACATGACTCCATAACCCAATGGTACACATGAAGACACTAGAGATTATGGATTCTACTCCTTTCAATTCTTTTTGCAATTGACATAAGTTCCCCAACTGGAGCCAACTATTGTCCCCCAAAAATATAACTCATTTTTGGGACAACATTTGAACTATTTTGGTCCTACAAACCAAAATTGTCTCTTCCCTTTTCAAAATTTGTCCTGGGCATTCAAATTCCTCATTTTTCAAGCTTCTCAGAAACCTACGGACTCTGCAAGCTTAAATCTATGGACTATGCAGGCTTAAATCTACAGACTCTACAGGAAGAGAAAATCTATGGACTCTGCAGGCTTGAATCTATGGACTCAACAAGAAGAGAAAATCTACAGACTCTGCAGGCCAAGTTCAATGGGCTTTACAGATTGATTTCTATGGACTCTGTAGGCAGGTTCATTTCTATAGGTTCAAAGGCTTCTGTAGGTGGGTTCAAAAGAATCAGTTTCTTACACTTGGTCATTTTCAAGATTGGTACAATGCCTTGGTTCAATCAAAAATTTCTATCGACAAGCATTTAATTAAAAGAGGCTTGAACCAATGAACTGTTGAACCATTGAACCAGTTTGGTACAAAGGTTCAATGAGTTCAAGGTTCAATTGGTTCAACACTTTTGGTTTAATCGGTTCAACACTTTCAGTTCAATCGGTTCATCTACTTTGTTTCAACATTTTGGTTCATCCTTTGGTTCAATCAAATGGTTCATCAATCGGTTCAAGGCTTTTTTTGAACCGTTGAACCAAAACTTGGTTCAACAGTTGGTTCAACATATTTTAGTTCAACAGTTAGTTCATCGCTTCAATTCAATCAAATGAACTGTCGACTTAAACTATTTTGGTTCAAAGCCTTGGTTCAATGAAGAAGTTCAACGTCTTGTGGTTCAATGGAGCGGTTCATCGACTTGGTTCATTCAATTAAACCATCAGCTTGAACCATTTTGGTTCAAAGCTTGGTTCATCAGCTTGGTTCAATGTTTGGTTCAACCAAGCAGTTCAACACCTTGGTTCAACAGAGTGGTTCAACAGCATGGTTCAAAGGAGTGATCCAATGTAAAATTTCAAAGAGCCTCTTGAAGGACGAGTGCCCTTACGGAGGGCACTTGGTTGACAAAACACCCTTCAAAAGGGTCATTTTCAAAGAAGGCTGCAAAGGTAAATTCCTTCAAAATTTTCTTTAAGGCAGATAGTCATAATTCTTTTGGAATTTTGTCTGAACGAATTCCTTCAGACAAAAAGTTTGAAATAATTCAAGAAGCGACTACGGGCAAAAAGCCTAAAATAACCAAGACAAAAGTGATAAGAACATTTTCTGTGGACTTTTTGTCCACGGGAAATTTCTGCAGACTTTTTATCCACAAGAATTTGTCTCGGGAAAATGCCCATAGGAAACCTGTGAAAGGTCACCAAAGGACCCCGAAGGGTAGGTGGCCTTGTGGGGGACTCCCATCTACCGAATAGAAGGACACTTCCCCAAAGTTGAAGGGTCACCTTCCCTTCGGGAAGATGTAAAACAAGAAGCCTGAAGGCCATTCAAAGATCATTTCTTAAGGCCTAAAAGGGTAGTTTCTTTCTAAAAAAGTGCCAAACAAGAAAGTCAAAGAAGGGCCAAGGGGTGATGCACTCGAAGACGTCAAATTCAACACAACGAACTCACCATTGAAAACATAGTGACGGGCACACGAACGTCAATTTTAAAGCTCATAAAATAGCCGTTGATCCTTTGAATCTACAGACCCAAATGCATTCACAGACTTCAAGGCCAAGACCAACATAAAATGAGGAAGGAATAGAGCATCAAATTAAATCCAGGACCCGATTCAATTAACCAAAAAAGGAGGAACAATGAAGGTAGGATCAGATCGCTAGGTGGACATTGAAAGTTGCAAACTTTCAATAGCGTGACTTGTTTCTTTGCATTGATAAAATCAAATGGGTAAACGCCCCTAAGTTCTAGCCTATCTTCTTAATATATTCTAATGCAACATGATGTGTTACTATTCCCGAGTCCTTCTTGAAGAGGCTATATAAGGGACTCTCTTCTATTGTAAATGGATCTCTTTTTGACAATTAGAATGAAACTCTGCCCAATTTGAAAGGCACTTTTGAGACTTTGAGCTCAGTTTGTTGATCAAATTTGTTTATTGGAATAAGAAAGCAAGTGGTTTTTTAGACTTTGTGTTGTAATATCTTTGTTGTTGAGGAAACTGTTCTTATGTCTTTTTCCTTAATATATCTTCTATTCCTTTAATTCAACAAGCAAAATTAGTGACAGCAGTCAAGAAGGTGTCCTGAAGAGTCAACTGTGGAGAGACTTTGTACCCCCATAATTTCCTTTAGTGTGTTTTCTTTTCATTTTTGTGTAAAGGACCTTGGGGCAACTTTGTGCCTTCATTGTCCTTCGCATCTTACCCTTGAGCAATTCAGGTGTAGACTTTGTGCTGCATCTCAATTTTTTGGTTATTACATCCTTTGTTACATTTTGTTGTTACTACGTGGAGTATTCTTGTGGCTTGATGAATAGTAGTTCTGAAAGAAGAGGAGTGCTTTCTATCATTTTCCTTGAGTTTCTCTTTTGATCCGCACACATCATCTCTGAAGAAAGAGAGATGGATGTTTTGTCCTACCCTTGAGCATTATTTTTTGTTTATATATATATATATATATATATATATATATATATATATATATATATATATATATATATATATATATAGCCTATCTATAGGGAACCTCCCCTTGATGAGAGGAGAGATCAGTCCCCTTCTAATGTGGTAAACCTACACATTTGGATGACTAATCTTCCTACTTTGGCTGATCAGACCTATTTTGTTTATTAGTATGTTGATCGACAAAATATTCAACCAATAGGTTGATTATGGACTATGTATAATAGGGCTAGTTTTTAGAATGTGTTAGTTAGCCCTTCTAGTTTATCACACCCCATAAATTTAATAAATAATCATTGAATAATAAATGCATAATAGAATATTCCACTCATTTATATAATATATTCTCATTTTTATAGTTATATACTTGATTATAAAATGAGCTTAAACATCTATTTAATGATGACTAAATTTGAAATTTGAAAAAAATTATGTGCATATCGACTTAAAATAAATAAGAGCTAAAAATGTGAATGGGTTTGCCCCAAGACCAGGGTGACATAAGAAAATGTGCAAAAGGCAACCATGATTCTAAAGTGGGGGTTGCGTAAGGATGAAAAAATGAGGGATCAATAAAATTTGTAATAAAAATGGAGGGGAATTAGAACCATGTGTTCCATCAAGAAACTAATCTCTGCATCTAAAAATTAATTTGAATCATTGGGTCACTGTGTCATTGAATGTTGAATGTTGATAATTGAATTTGGAACCCTATAATCACTAGGTGAAAATCCTCCAACTCCACAACATTGAATACATGATGAGTAGAATATATGCCCTCTTTTTAAGATTTTGGGTGAATTTATAGAACTTGCATATAAAAAGAAATAAATTATAGGTATCATATAAACATAAAAATTAAATTATAAAATATCTTTGTTTGCATTCATTTAAGGAACATGCACAAAATGATATTTTTCCCATCTAGGCTCAAGATATTATCAAATTATATTCAATAAAACATAGAATATAATAAACATATCATTGTCATAGCAACATTTGAGTCATAACACATAAATATATAGTAATGAGAACCATGAGAAAGGAAAAATATATTTTCCCCTTACATTTCTCTAATACATACACAAGACAATGAACATGGAAACATGACAAAATTATAAGAAAATTAAATATTAGTATTTTTTGATAAAGATCATGGAAATATGAAAAAATTATAAGAATAATGAATATATGATAAAATATCATGGAAACATATAAAAATAATAAGAATTAATATATTAATAACATATAAATTGAATGTCATTGAAACCATTTTACAAATAACACCATTGTAGTATAGGAAAAGTGAGTTTACATCAAATTGCACTACATTTACCCATACAACATGCAATCAGATCTAGATAAAATTACTATAATTTAATAGAAGAATCATACTTGACTATGATAAATAATATTATAGTATAATAAATAAGTATATGAAGAGGATTTTATAAGAATATATGAATTGTCACAAATATGAGGATAATTGGCATAAATAAACACCAAAACTAGGTTTAGATGATGAGACAAAAAAAACCTAGAAAAAATAGGGTAAACATATTTTTTTCTTGAAGTGCAATAACCATTAGGACAAATTTCAGTAGTGCCTAGAACCATTGGGATGATTTTAGTGATTTTCAAATATTTGATTTTTTATTACCTATGTTTCCCTATCTTGGGGCTCTAAAAATATCACTCAATTTTCTTGAATTGTGCACATATCTATAAAAATATTATCCCCTTATCTACAACTCTATCAACTCATCATAGACCAATAAAAAATATGAGAATCAATGATGTCCATGCATTATCAAAAATTGGAAGAATAGAATAAATACTTCAACTCTTGAATTAAATTTTGCTCTAAATGTTGAAATTTTCACCAATATATCTCTTTATTAAGATTCTAATTCTTTATTTCAATTCTCATCTCACACCTTATCATTTAATCTCTTATATTCCCTGGTGCACCAATGTATTTATATAATTTTTAAAATTAAATTGGGACTAACTTGACATATGAGCTAACACAAAATGTAAGGAAAATGAAAAAAATTTGAGAGCATAAGGAACATGGGACCTAAAACAATGGTAATAAGGGCCTACACAAAAACCATACAATGAGTGGTTTTGGTGCTAAAAAACATATAATGTATGAATTGGAGAAGAGGAGATAATGGATAACACACAAGATGTTTCAACACTTCTACACTCTAGGACCACACTCATGTATTAACCCACACATGATATTATTCAAATTAAATTTTATTAAAAAAATACTATTTTATATTAATCTCAAAATATAATTTACTTTTTAGATCCTAAAGAGCTTCATAAATGAAGTAGTCATAAAAATACAAGTGGTTGCATAACTACAAATGGTTACATAAATTCCCCATTAGTGTGCAACTTAGGCTTTGGTGCAAGTTTCGATGTAGGTGTGCAACTTAGAATTTATTACAAGTTATATATCCAATTACATTACTTAATAAATAATAAAATAATAAATTCTAGAATAATTACTTACTAAGTAAGCTTAAGTCATAATGGTTTAATTAAAAAATTATACCAACACCCCCTTAAATACAACTGAGAGAGGATACAATAAACTTGAGGATATTTCTCTAATTTGGTCCCATTAACATGACCTAATGAGATACCCATGTACAGTATAATCGATAAAGAATAAGGACTCAGACTAACCCCACTAAGTATATCTTTCTTCACCCCTATAATTACTCAAATATGAACATATTTTGGCTCATTTCAATAGAATTGAAGATCAATGATGTGCTCATGAATCCATTTTTGAATATAGTGCCTATGGAAATCAATGTGTTTGGTGTGATGGTGCTTCACAAGATTCCTAAATATGTGAATAAGAGTGTGGTTGTGTCACCAAATAAGTGTAGGCTAATGTTTATTAATGATAGATTCTAATAAGATTTGATGGATCCAAATAGTCTCTATAGCCGCATTTATCTCTCCTCAATACTTTGCATCCATGTAAAAACTAACTATATTATGTTGTTTTTTACTTAACTAAACAATAGAGCCTAAGACAATATGAACACAATTTTGAATTATATTTGCACTCATCAAGATCACTTACCTAATTGAAGTCAGTGTATCCCTCTAACTTTATAGAATAGCTTGATAAATAGTGAATTCCATGTGTATGAGTGCCTATGATATAACAAACAATTTTATTAAAATAATTATAATGGAGCTCATGAGCTTCTTTCATAAATCAAGAAACTAATCAAATGGAAAAATAAATATTAGGGTAGTTGTGAGTCAATTAAATTAAGCTACCAACTTATTATCTATACATGGTAGCATCAACCAAGGATGTTGAGAACTTGGCTTTAATCTTGACTCCAAAAAATGGCATAGATGAAGTTTTAAAATCATACATGTTATATCTTTCCAAAATATATATGTCATACCTGGGCTATGAAATTAAGATCCCAAAGTCAGAGTGAGTGATCTATAAACCGATAAAGTAGAGTAGAATTTCCAAGTATTGCATATAAAAGTTTTTGTGAGGGGAAGACTCCACATCTTAAATAAATTAATATGAGTTTCTTATGTTAATAATGGCATCCACATAAATAAAAACCAATATAATCTCACCATGATGTTGTTGAATGTAGACAGTGGGGTTATAATGGAAATGAGAGAACCCTTATGAGATAAAGAAGGAGCCCATCTTCTCATACCATGCTCATGGAGCCTACTTAAGGCCTTAAATGGATCTCTTTAATTGAAACATAAGGGAGGATTATTTGAAAAAATAAGAGAGTTATTCCATGTATTTCTCCTCATGAATATCACCATGAATAAAAGCACTCTTCACATCCATCTAATGTATTATGCATTTATTGAATGCGGCAATAGAAAGAAATAAAAATATGGAGTTAATTTTAACAACTAAAGTAAATGTATTAGATTATTTAATGCACTCTACTTGTAAAAAAATCTTTACAACCAATTGTTTTTTTTATTTATTAATATTTCCCTGTGTTGCTTATATGGTTCAATAAATCCATCTACAACAAACCATATTAGATTATGGAGTTAATTTTAACAACTAAAGTAAATGTATTAGATTATTCAATGCTCTCTACTTGTAAAAAAATCTTTACAACCAATTTTGTTTTTTATTTATTAATATTTCCCTATGTTGCTTATATGGTTCAATAAATCCATCTACAACAATCCATCTATCTTACTCTTGGAAGAGGGAATAAAACCCAAGTGTAATTATTATTGAAAGAACCATACTTATTTTCTATGGTTGTGTCACACTTGTAACTACCATTGGCCTTAATGAAATAATAAACATCTAATTTTGTGGCTATTTAAGCATTAGGGAGTTCATCGTAATAGTATTGTGTATGTTGAGTATTAGTAGGACCACCATAAAGACAACCAACTTCCTCTTGTGTCTTTTAAGTTAATTGAAGATGAGACTGGGGAAGAGTATGAAGTGGAGGATGAGCCTCATAATCATGAGGGTTATCATCATCACTACTAATACTATAAGTAGAATCCATATTATAAATTGAAGAAGATGTGGAAATAGATGATGTGGCATGTGGAGGAGGCACATCAAATAAAACTCTTACACAAATTATCAACTTATATGTATTTATATGTACTAGTTGATAGTATTTGACATCATCAAGATATCTCACAAATATTCAAGTATTTATATGTGATTTCATAGACTTAAGTTTGGATTTTTGAATGTGTGGTGATGTTACACATCCAAAGTCTCACAGGTGATCAACAAAAGGTTTTTTTCACTCCAAGCTTCTTTAGGTTTCATTACCTTGATTTACTTATGTGAGTGTGGTTTTGAAGATAATTCAAACAATAAATAATTTTATCCTAAAATGAAGGAGATAGACCCCATGACTGAATCATAAAAGTATACATTTCATTGACTGTGTGATTCATTTTTTAAATAATGCCATTCTATTGTGGAGTATATGGAACTGTATATTGTAGCTAGATGCCATGAGTGGAAAAAATTATATAAAGTGAGAATTCACATTTTATCTAGTATTTTATATCCAAAAATAATTGACATACATTTTATATTATTTTTCAATAAAGGTATTGAATTTTAAAAAATGTGGAAAAATCTTGACTATTTTTCTTCGAAAAATAGACCCAAGTATACCTCAAAAATTCATCAATAAAGGTAAGCACATAATGGGTTTGATCAAAACAAAGTGCTACAAATGTCCCTAAAATATCATTGTGAACAAGTTCAAGAATCTTGTATGCTCTCCATGATTTCCCTTTCACATAGGTGTCATCTAGATGTTTTCTAAGGACACACCCTAGACAAACATAATTAGAAAATATAATGGAAGATAGACCTATGACAATGTTGTGATGATGAAGCTACTAAAGATAGTGGCAGTTAAAATTTTCAAACTTATCATCATAACTTATTTTATTTATCTATGTGAATAATTAAAACATGAGAAGGAGAAATAAGTACAAAATGAGAAAATGTGTAAATTTTTCATGATGATCTACCTTTCCCATTACAAATATTTGAGAAAGATCATTATTCTCTTGAAGGCTGGATGAATCAGGTGTGAACTCAACTATATTTCCTACCTATGTAATTTGATAGATATAAAGATGAGATTCTAAGAAATAAAGCATGCAAAAGACATTTATGAAAGTGTAATTAGTCATCTCAATAGACCCTTATCTCCAAATATTTAGAAAATAAGAGTCACCCACAAATATTTTCTATGCATAAAAAGTATCTAAAGAAAAACAAAACTATAGATCAAGCCATGTGGTGAGTGGATCTAGACTGAAGTACCCATTCAAGATCTAATGATGAAGCAACAGAAAATGGCAAAAAGGGATTTTGCCTTTCCCTTAATAGAAGAGAAAGAAGTCAATAAAAATTGAGTTTGTGCTTCTTCATTTCCTTGTTAATAATAATAATCTTCTTGAAACATATAGATTTAAGATGTCCCTTTACTCCATAAAAGTAACATTTTATCGCCTATGTATTCTTTTGCTTAGAATTATTAGATGAATAAAAATAATTTTGCATAAGGAATTGTGCCTTTGGACTTGATTATGTTATTTTGGAGGTGATTTATTAGTTTTAACTTGCTTTCTAAAACACAATGTGATTTTACATAATTTTAAATAATGCCCATTTGAACTAACTTGTCTTGTTCATGAGTCAACCTTTTGATAAACTAATCAAATGTGGGTATGTTAATCGTACCACCACAATAATATTGGTTGGCGTAGAAGTTAGATGTAAAAACTAAGTATTTTTTTCATATAATTTGAACAAAACTTGATATATAATATGCCCAACTTATTTTTTTATATTACAATCTTGAATTTTTAGTCTTAAAGAATTAATTCTTGAAATATAGTCATGAATTTTATCAAAATCAATTGGATTGAGAGAAATAATCTCTAATTCTAGATGATGACCCCTAATATTATCACTCTTTTCATATAATTATTTTAGTCTTTATCCATACCAAATTTATAATAGTGGGAGACTCAATATGAAATAATAGCTTAGGTGATACATACAAACATATGAGATCAAAGGCCTCACCACACCAATTAAACCATTTGAGATTCTCAATATCCTGGTAGGCTCTAATAATGTGTTGATTTCGACTCTATATAAACTTTTACTTAAAAGTATGTTAATAATTTTTTGTCTCCAAATGTAAAAAAAATAAGTAGTGAGCATTGATAGATTATCAACCATAGTGGGCAAACGAAAATGTTAAATAAGAGACACAAACATAAGAAATAAGAGCCACAAGTGTGTGTGGTGTTGCACACATGAATAAGATAACACATTAAAAGTGCTTATGCATAAAATTAAAGTGTGAAAAAAATACATGTACACCCCAAAAGGCACTTTATACTTAGTGCATTGACAATAAATTCCCCCAAAATTATTATAATTGTGTATTTGTACAAATAAATCCACTTACTTATAAGTGCAATGAAAAATGAGAAACTAAAGGAATATCAATTTTTGTATAACATAAGGATATTCTTACCATAATTTTAGAATCTATACATAAAATATGCACTTTCAAAAAAATCAACTCCAAAAAAGGAGCTTTTAGTGTAGAGATATGCCTAGTTGAATTTTAGTATAGAAAGTGGATTAGTGAGCTTGACAAGCAAAAACAAATTCATGTGTGGGGATGTGACCACTGTCACATTGAACCCAATCACCAATCTTCAAATAAGTTTAAAATATGCTAAAAAATAAGCCAAAAAGATCTCAATGTGAAAATTAATGAGTACGTGCATGCAATTATAAAGAGAAACTTAGGATTTAAAAAACCCTTATCATAATAACACCTCCTTTTCTTGAAAAAAAAACACCCCCCTATGTCAAAAAAAAAATGCATTAAAATGATGGTTGGGGTTGAACCTTGAACCTATAGCATTTAAAAGTTTTATAAAAATAAAAGTCACAAATGTACTAGTGTGTTTGTTCATTACAATATAAAAAAATGTATTTTTTTAAAAACAAAATAATCATTTTTTGAATTAAAAAACCATAAATGACTGCTAGGTGCGGTGAGTGGCATGGCACGATAGGGGCCACCACACTGTTGTGTTGGTAGGTATAAAGTTTGAGAGGGGTGACATGAAAGGGGTAAAATGAGTGGTGGAGGGGAGGATATGTCTATAGTTGATCAAGTTAGGTGTATTGATGACCAAGAGGGTGTGCCAACAGTCGAAGTGGTCTAAGCCACCTAAGCAGTGGATAAGGTGGAGAAGATAGGAAGTTGGGGGTGGCCAAGGTAGTGATAAATTTAGGTAGTTGATGGTGCCCAAAAGGATTTAAAACAAAATCCAAGCCACTCTTTTAACTCCTTTTATTTTATTTGTTTTATTTGTTTAATATTAAAAAAATAAAAACTAACATAATAAAAAGATCCCTCAACTAATTTTTTATTTTATTTTGATAAAAAAAAGGCCCTAAACCTTTTTAAAAAACAAAATTTAGTTCATCTCAAACAAATTCACCTCCCTCGCTTGCCCCTAACCCCCCCCACCCCACCTTTTTATAAAAGTAGATCCAAATAAAAATGTTAAAAAATGCCTTGTATTTTAACAAATCCAATAATTAAAAGGACCCCTTCAAACCCTCTAAAAATAAATAATGCCTAAAAACCATAGAAAATTATGAAAAAACCACAAAATAATATTAAAATTAGAAGGGAAGAAGAAGATGAAGAAGAGTGGATTCAAATTAAAACAAATTGAAGAATATAACCTCAAGGGTGTGAAACACCAATTATGCCTCTCCTTGAATCATGAATGTGACATATTTTTAGTCACGATGATTTGATACCATATTAGATAAGAGGAGATATTGAACAGTATGTAGGTTGTTTTAATGCTTCTACACTCTATATGCAATTAGAAATGCATCATGTCTATAAATCAATATTAACTCAGAGAAGATAGATCATACTTATAATTTCAATTGGGGATACATTAGATAATCAGGAACATGACCAATATAGGGATCTACTAGATGCAATTAGGGGATCTCTTACCATAATAAATGATACTAGGGAGGGTTCCAAAGCCTCCATTCAAGCATAATCACATAATAACCCTAACTAAGCCCTATGTTTTCATATTCACTATACTAATAACAAGTAAAGAAAAATCTAATCTAGTGTTCACTGAATATTATGGCACAATATGGGGGTTAGTAAACAAATAAACATGCATAGGAGAATATCAATTAAGCTATGTATGAGTAAGACCCTAATGCATGGAGAAGAAGAGTAACATTATTCAAAGTCAATATTTATGCTACTTGTATCTACTAAAGAGAGGATCAAAGTTAGAGAATACTTACCTAAAAGATGAACCTGTCAAGACTCAATCTCTCCCTTGGCCAAAGGGGCTTTATAAGAAGTTGTTGTAGTTTGTAAGGATAACTAAAAAAGGCTAAAGCATCAAAGACTTCTCTACAAGACTAGATGCTCTAAGTAGAAACCCTAAGCTAAGACTCCTCAAGTATAATGGTAGAAGAGCAGATTATAAATAAGTGCAAGTGAATAATAACTCTTGTTCATCGGTAAATAATGAAAAATGAACTTATATATATAGGAAAATTTAACCCTAAGCCAATTCATAAAAATTTGATTGATAGGGTTGACCCAGTCGACCTATTACTATTACGAATAAAAATTCACTAAGTCATGTGCTAGGTTAGCCAAGAGCTGACCTAGACCCTAAATGAATTTTACCCACAATAGTACAAGGTTGACCTAATCGACCTAGTATTGTATAATTTTGAAAGGGGGCATAAAGTGAGGAAAAGAGGGATGAAAAGTGGGAAAAGATCTGAGGAGTATGCAAAAGAGGAGTAATATCTTAGGGAATTCATTTTAGGATCTGGTTGGATTGGTAATAAGTGGTAATAAGGGACAATAATCCTGTGAAGCACCAATGGTATAGCTGCCCCTTTCTCGATGCACCCTTTAAGGCATGAACTTAGAGAGATTGAGTCTCAATTGCTTCTTGTAAGATATAAAACATCATTATTTGATAAAAGTTGAAAATAGTATGTGTATACATATGCCCCACTTGAAGATCATCATGTGTCAATAAGGTATAATATGGGATGGTGCTTCGAGAAAGAACATAGTAAGACAATGTTGAGGCTAAGAAAAAGTTACAATATTTTAAAGCATAAAATAATTGAAAGTAAATGACTGAAAGGGAAATAATTGAAAAGTAAATGTGATGCATACCTTGAATTAATTTTATTATTGGATGGTTATTTGTTGTGTTTATAATTTTTATTGTGGAGGGTGCAGAGACTACTCTTCATCAAACCCAAGAATACAAAACTAAAGAGAAAAAATAAATAAATGTAAGAAAGACAAGATAAATGGTTGCTATGTGGATGGGATGTATTTGGAAATTTGACAAGATGGAGTGACAAGTTCTATGTTAGACCAAATGACCAAATCAAATTTTAGAGTAAATCCAGTAACTAAAAAATCCAAGGCTACTAAAGACCAAAAAGTTCAAACAAATAAACCTTAAGTAAGAAAGGTAAACTCACCAAGTCAAACCAAGGATATATGTTAAAAAGGATGGTAATCAAATATCAATGTGAAATTAGTAACAATCCTTACTTAAACAAAGATGGGTAAGAAAAAATGTAAAATAATATTGATGAGTGAGCAGTAACAATCCTTACTCAATCATCAATGGAAAAATGTGTATATAAGGGAAAACAACATTGATGAGTGAGAAGTAACAAACCAACCTCACTTAACAATGGAAAAAGTACATGAAAGAAAACATGGACTCAAGTGTCCACAAAAAGGGTGGTACAATAATGGAAAATGGTAAAATATATAAAGACATATCTAGAAATGTGATGAACTGTCCATTGACTGCAAACAGGACTAAACTGCATAAATTGCAATATTGACAAAATATTTTCTCGTGCAATATTATCTAGATTCCAAGGTCTTCTTGTCAATGATAATGCTTGAATGCCTTTCATCTTGTTACTCAAGCTTATTATTATGTTATAAGGGGAGATAAAACTAAAACAAAGTAGTGGTTGCATGTTTGGTAAGATATGAAGAAGAAGCTCCTCTATCATTCTCAACAGAATTTACCTTTTACTTTTATTTATTTATTTTTACAATTACCCCTCAGTAAAAGAAGAGGGAAAAATAGATTTAGAATCATAATTTTCCTGTCAATGTTCTAAGGGGGAAATGTAAATGGGTGAAGAAGGGGAGAAGGAAGGAAAAACCAAGGTAGAGGAACTCTTTATCAAAGTGAAGACACTTAAATAAGGTTTATCAAAATAAGATGGCTTTCAACCTTAAGGACTCTAAATATCATATCTTAGCCATACTAGTCTTAGGTCAACAAATGAAGTATGTAGATCATCCCATGAAGTTTATATGCATGAAAAGTAAAATGAACCTACCTTCTCATAATGTGATCCTTGTTCCTCAAGATCGATTATAGAGCCACCGGTCTACTATAAATATCAGGTACTTAAATGAAAAACTAAGTAGCGCCATAGAGTTTGTTGAATTCTCTTATTCCAATATATTGTCCTACCTCACCTTAATGGACCTTGGATCTATTGTGAGGCCAACTTTGGAGTTTGAACTTCAATTGAAGATAGGAAATGTGCTTGTAATCACATTTTTTGGTGTGATTTTGAATTTTGAGATTTATATGTTGCCTTTTATATATCATTTCCTTTTATTTCAAATGATGTGGTTTTTAACTTTCTTAATGGATTTTTTCTATTCCTTCTCCATACGTATTTTGAAAACTAAACATGGGTACTAAAGTTGAATTTCATTTGAATAATTTGGACTTGGTTTCTAAGAGAGACAAATTCAAAGAGCATGGTGTCTAAGATTCTTGTAAATTTAGGTGAAATAAAAGTGTTATCTTGATTTCAACCTTGTTTTACCCAATGTGGATTGAAAGGAAAAGCAAATCAAGAGCAATGAAACACGTAACAATTTGAATTACTTCAAATCACAAAAAATGTGACAAAGGACAAAAAAAAGATACAATGATAGAAAAGTGTGACTCCTTATCATAAGAATGAGATAAATTAAGGAAAACATGCTAACATAGATTGTTGTGCAAATTTTATCAAAAAAAGAAGCAAAAACTAAAGCTAAGAAAAAATATCAATAACTTGTAACCATTGAAAAATACATTATAGATAAAGGAATGATAAAAATGGTAATTTTATGAGGAAGACCAGGTCCTATCCATGGTCTTACACTGAAAATCATAAAAGAGAAACCCACAAGGGTGACAAAAAGTATTGGAAAAATAGATGGAATAAGAAAAAGATGGTATTTGTGAGGAAGGCCAAGTCTTATCCATGGTCTTACACTTCAACTCACAAAAGAAAACCCAATGGGTTTCAAAGAGTGTTTAAAAATTATGAAAATAAAGTGACTATAGTACATCATGAGGAAGACTAGGTCCTACTCATGATTTTACAATGTCATGATAAAAAATGGAAATTGAAAGACCAAAAGACCAAAAGGAAGGACTAATGTTTGTAAAAGAAAAAGAGTGAACTGTTGTAGAGGGTGAGACCCATATAAGTAACCTAAAAAAAGTGTTAGATAGATATCATATATAGAACATGAAAAGAAGGGAAGAATTAGGCAAAATATTTCTTAAAAAATTGCACATTGATGGGCTCTTTGAAAACATGGCCTTCATTGGTTTGAAGGTGGTAGGTATTTGGACCAAGAATATATTTAACTAAATAAGGGATTCACCATTTTTGGGAATATTTACCTTCTTTTTCATGAGTGTAATCTAATTTAAGGGCAAGATCACCAACTTTAAATGTGTATATTTTAACACATTATTATTTTGTTTGGTAATACGAGCCTTGTATTAGCGATTGTATTGCAAAGTAGAAAGATGATGTTCATCAAGGATATCAAGGGCATGAAGGCAATATTTACATAATTCTTAGTTGGTTATGATATCATAAAGAGATATACAGAGAGAGGGAAGCTCAACTTCTGATGAGAGGACTGATTCAGAACCATAGACTAGAGAAAATGGCATTGCCCTAGTGGTAGTATGTATGCTAGTCTGATAGACCCAAAGAGAAGGATAAATATAAAGGTGCCAATCCATGCAGGTTTCACCAATTATCTTTTGGATAATTTTATTTATAATTTTTTTTGTGACCTCAGCTTAGCCATTGCATTGCAGATGATAGGGTGTGGAAAATTTGTGATTGATCTAAAATTTAGCATAGAGTTATTTGACATCTTTATTTTTGAAACTACTACCATTATCTAAAATGATAGTATGAGGAACACCAAAGTGGAAAATGATTTTATTAAGAGAAAATTTGGAGATGGTGGTACCAATGACATTAAATAGTGGCATAGCCTCAACCCATTTGGTAAATTATTTGGTAGCTATGATTATAAATACATGTTTATCTTGAGAGCAAGGTAATTTCTCAATGAGATCTAATCCCCACATAGAGAAGGGCTAGGGAGATTTGATAGTTTGAAGTTCATATGGAGGTGAACGAATTAGATTATCATGAATCTAGCAAGGAGTGCACTTTTTATAAAATTCAATAGCATTATTTTCAAGAGTGGGCCAAAAGTATCCCATACATAGGCATTTCTGAGTTGTAGCATGTCCACTACAGTGGCCATCACAAATGTCCCCATTTACTTGTTCAAGAAGAGAAGGGACCTCATCTTGCATAACACAATAGAGTAAGATACCTTTAGAATTATGATAATAAAGTATGTTATATCAAAATACATATTTAAAAGCTTATTTATGAATGTGAGTCTTTTCATGAGAGTCTAAATTTGGAGGATAAGTTTGGTGTTCTAAAAACTGAATGATGTCTTTGTACCATGGGTTTTGTCAAATGGTGATAGCCTCAATGTGGTAGATAAGTGAATATTATGGTTGAATGGAAGACAAATATTTTATTATTTTTATAATAAAAGTGGGATCAAAAATAACTTGGTGGGGATGAAAAAGAGAAGTTGAAGAAGCAAGGGAATCAGGAATGGAATTTTGATCTCAAGGGATAGGCTCGATGGTGAAAGAAATGAAGTCTTTGGTGAGAGTATTTACAATGTGATGATAAGAAATTATATTCTCACTTTTTTAGTGGTAATCACCATTGACTTGGTGGTAAATGAGTTGATAATCATCTAAGGCATCAGGTATTGGATATCTAAATCAAGAGCAACTTTCATGCCTAAGATTAGAGATTTGTATTTTTCCATATTTTTAATGATGTCAAATGTTAATCAAAAAGATAAATGGATGATTTTTATAAGAGGACTTATAATAATGCAACCTACCCTAGTTCCTTGAAGGCATTTAGTAACATCAAAGTGAAGGGTCCAAGTATTTCCATGTAGGTCGACATTAATTTTGGGAATTTATTCAATAACTACTTTTGGTTTAGTAGTATCAAGGAGGATAGTGGATTCATCAAGATTACTTGATTCTAGATCATAAATGAAGTTATGGAAGTAATATTTAAGAGAGATGTCTTGATTGAGACCTTAAATATAGAGAATTTTATCATTGGGAAGACTATCTTAAAGGTGATTGGTAGTTAGAACAGGAGTTTAGCAAGTTGATCAGCTATGATTTATCCTTTGACAGCTTTTTGAGTAACAATTCAGAGATCAAATTCCATAAGGAGGACCATCATTTACCAATTCTATCTCCATGAAGAAAGGATTTGGAGAAGAAGTGATGAAGGGGGTCAAAATGAATGATGACATAGGTGGTCTGATAAAACATGTAGTATCAAAGCTTTTTAGCTATGAAATAAATGGTGAGGCAAACATGTTTAACTTTTGTATAATGTTTATCATAATCAATGAGGGCTTAGTTGATGTAGTAGATGACATACTCTCTTCTAGTATCATCTTGTTGGGTAAGAATTTCCCCAACTGATATGGGTGTGGAAGAAGTATATAGGATCAAGGGTCGATCATTTGAAGGAGAATGAAGTGTAGGCAGGTGAAGTAATGATTCTTTCATGGTATCAAAGGCTCTTTAACAAGGATCTATCCATTCTAAAGTGTTACCCTTTTTAAGAAAAGAATTGATAGAGTGGATATGATAAGCCATTTTAGGGAAAAATCATCTAATTGGCCCAAGTTTTCCTAGATAAGTGTGAATGTCTAGAATGGAAAGAGGAATGGGCATGTTGATGATAACACTAATCTTAACAGGGTCAACATTGATGCCATGAAGAGAGATGAGGAATCCTAATAGTTTTTGAGATGTGACAATAAAGACACATTTGTAAGGATTTAGTCTACTTTGATATTTGAGAAGATGATTGAAGATGATGGTAAGATTAGAAAGATGATTTTTATGACTTTTGGACTTAGTGATGAGGTCATCTACATAGGTTTCAATAATTTTATGGATAATATAATGAAAGATGTGAGTCATTTCTTGTTGATAAGTGGCTCTAGCATTTTTTATGTTGAAAGGCATTTTAACATAGCAATAGGTGCCCCATTCTAATGGTGAAAGTGGTCTTATGTTAGTTCTCAGGAACAATGTGAATTTGATTGTAACCTAAGAATCCATCCATAAGAGATAACATTTCATAACCAGTTGTGGAATTGATAATGGCATATATTGAAGGTAAAGGGAAATTGTCCCTGGGGCAGGTGAGATTAAGATTATAGAAATAAACTATTGATGTGAATGACCATAATGACTGTTGGCCACTTTTGGCCTACATATAAAGCTCTTGCATAGTTTGATGAAGCAGTGGATCAAAGGCTTAGAAATGGATCCAACATTTGCAAATAAAAAGGATCCAAGCAAGGTTTTCTAAGGATCCAGTAGCAGTGTTCAAGAATAAGCCTAAAAGCCAAAATCTAAGTGCAAAACCTTTTATTCAGCTAAGTCTTTACTTGTTCATTCTTTCAAACTTTGTGAGGACTAAGTGTTTCTTTTCTTTTAGGACCTTTTTTGGCTGAGTGTTGAATTCTTTCAGACAATTTTCCCAAAGGCTAACTCTTTAATGGTCCTCTTCAAAGTTTGAAGGGTTCTTTCTAAGATTCCAAAAGGTACTTTCCTTTTGTAAAAGATATTCTCAAGGTTTCTGAAAGACCATTTCAAGAAAGCTGAAAGGTTCTTTGTAAAATTCCAAAAGGTTCATTACAAAAACTCTAAAGGGCACTTCTCAGGAAAAGGGGTCATTTTCAAGAAGGCCAAAGGGTACTTTCCTTTCGAAAAGGGCATTCCAAGTGAAAAATAGGGCACTTTATAAATTATTTTGAAGGTCTATTTTAGAAGAAAATTTTTCAAGGCTAAAGAAAAGGGTTAATTCTTTCGAGAGATTTGTCCATAAGCAAATAGTCCAAAGAAATGGCTGAAAACATAACTCTGAAGGAATTAATGATGGGCCCATAAAAGTTAAGTTTGAGACCCTAAAATTAGTCATTGCCTTTGGTCAAGTTTTTTTTTTCAAAAATCATCAAGATTGCCATGAGTTTGACAATTGTCAAGATCTAGCAAGGAGATCAACGGCCAAGAAAAGGCCAAGTTTTCAAAAGGATCCTAGTGGGATTTCAACAACCAATCAGCCAAAAAGGATAAGGATTTCTCCTTTAAACTCTAATGATGTGGACTAAAACTCATAGTCAAAACATGTAAAGTGGTCAAACTAAGAATATATGCATCTAGGTGGAGCAATGGGAATGCATAGTGAAGAATCATGCCAAGTTTTAAATGCAAAAGATCAAATCATTTACACTCGATAGGAATATGCAGCTACCTATTACATGGCTCTCTTAGCTCTAATCAAGGTTGACTTGAATGCATGAGGGGATTGAAGATATTTATGGTGATCTTGGATGGCTCATCTCATGGTCAAGGTATTTGCAAGGACATAGTGGTGGTTGTAACCATTTATGACCCCTATCTTCATTTTCTCATGCAAGCCCCCTCTTCTCTCATTCCTTTCTACTATATATAAAATATTTTGAGCCTAAAAGAGATATCCTCATTTTAAAAGTAGAAACCCTATCAAATTTTATAAAAAAGACCTTTTAAATTAATAAAGATCAATTTATACCTATCTCTTGCCTCTAAATTGTGCTTAACAAGCTTGTGCATGATGGCCTTGTGAAGAAGTGTTCTTTCATGTCCATGTCCTTATTTCTTGCCTATTTTTAGGTTTTTTCAAGTTATTTGTAGGTCTAAAATTGAGATCTTTCCACCATTAATGGATGCTTGGATTGAATTTTGAAGTTCCCCTTTACTTCATGTATTGTTTAGTGAGCCTAGTTTATGAAACACTTATGCCAATTAACTAGTTTGTGAGGTTGTGTGAGTAAGAATTATCTTATGTTGAATTAGTGTTTATTTCATGCTTATGTGAGTGTTAATCAATTTGGTGTATCACCCATTTAGCTCTCTTAGTTACCCTATACCCCCTCTCTACCTCTTTTCCAAGTAAAAATATTAGTCTAGGTGATCTACCAAGAGGAAACCGGCGTTCTCCAGAGGTTCAACCTCACTATAGGACACCCACAGCCTAAGGTTGCTCTAATATTGTAGTTGGGAGTGAGAGAGCCTAAAAAACTCTCTCATAAGGGTATAATTTCAGCCTATAATAGTTTTTGGTGTGCCTAGTGGGACTACTTTCGAGAAAGATTCGTCAAGTTTGATGCTAGTTTGATCAACTTGCAGTGGTTATAGCTTTCATCTTTCAATATCTGGGGACTCTAAAGAATAGTAAAAAATTATGGTAGTAAAATAGTAACTATATTTCATTCCAAAGGTGACTACAAGATCATATTCTATAGGTATTCCTTTTGAGCTTGTTGAACTCCCCTTAAATTCAACCAAAACGTTAAGGCTCACCTATACTCACCCATACAAAGGAAACCATTTTCCTAAACTAGTCATAAGGTATACCTATACACGAAGACCTTTGTTAGGCCCTTTTGTTACCATGATTCCCCAAAGAGATTTTGTAGGATTCAATGGATAAAGTCCTTTGAATCTTCCATAATATGATCCTATGTCAATAACAGCTCTCAAAAACATCCCATATTTTATAGGAGACCAAGACACAACCCCTGTTAAACACATCAATGGCATATCCACTTTTTACAATATCCAAAATATCATTGTAGAAAATATATCTATTATATTGTTAGTTGTATCCCTTAAGGGAAAATATTTATATTGGTATAGAGGCTTAACTCCTAATTCTATTCAATAATGGAATCAACTAAGAGAGGCATTATGTAAAATATTTCAGATAAGAGTGACCATTTATCACTAGCAGAACAACTTAACACAATCAATAGAGCCCCCCATGAAGTCATGCAAGACTTCAACATAAGATTTCAAAATGCTTGGGATAAAATTCTATCTTTTGTTACACCATCTAATAACTTTGCATTCTTATACTACTTGAAGGATATAAATAGTGATATAGCTATAATGATCCAATCCATGGGAGGGAACATATTTCTAGATGCTTATGAGGTGGCTATTAAAGCAAAAAAATTGCCTAGTTGGGGCTAGCAAGCTTTCTCCTAGACCCCCAATGCCTCTTTTCCCTAAAATC
Organism: Torreya grandis; assembly: GCA_037957365.1. Classification (NCBI taxonomy): domain Eukaryota; kingdom Viridiplantae; phylum Streptophyta; class Pinopsida; order Cupressales; family Taxaceae; genus Torreya; species Torreya grandis. The sequence continues at coordinate 1,635,335 of JARHVA010001639.1, forward strand.
AGACCACCCCTTACAGTTATTCTCCCACTTGATGTTATTCTTCCAACTCCAAAAATTGCTACTATACCTTCACCTAAAAAGGAAAAGGCATCCACTAGCAGATCAAGTGATTTCCAAGAGCAAAAAAACTACCTAGACCTTAAGAGCATGCTCCAATCCTTAGAAAATGATGTGGTAAATGTCAAAAGGTAGAAAGATCAATTTAATAAACCTTATCAAGTTCCATATCATCCTCATCAATAATCTTATCAAGGGAATAGGCCACCCTTCAAGGGAAAATTCCAAAACCAAAACCATGAGCAAGGGCAAGGGCAAGGGCAGCCTAGCTACAATAAATAGAGCAGTTATAACCCAAATACCATAGGCTCTTCCAACTCCTTGGTTCCTATTCACAACAATATGGCTGAAGAGGCTGAAGGGACCATACCTTGGGATCAATATTTTGGGCAATTTATTATCTCAACTAATGGTTTTAACCAGGCATTCAATGACCAATGGCAACAAGTTATTGCTTATGGGTATAATCAAGCTCTTATGGCTCAAAATACAAAGATACCCATGATGACAAAACTAGGACAGCCTCTACAGGACCAAGGATTTGATTAGGTACCAAACTAGCTAGATGCTATAATGGTCATTAGTGAGCAAGAAGAGTGTTGTACACTCAATCAGTAGGCTAGTTCTAGCTAAGCATACATTTCAATGGTAGCTAATACAAGGTTTAAAAGAAAGAACATGGATGGTAATCAAGAGGCATTCAAAGAACCTCCTATCATTAATGTTTCATTGTCTAAGCCTAATGAGCCTACTAACACCCCAAAGGTCCTGACACCTCCTAAAGATCAAAATTGAAAGAAAGGTTTTGATCTATAAAACTCATAAATTCAACAAACAATAGTAGTGGACTCCCAAAGCTCAGGAAAAGGTTGGTGGTCCACCAATCAACATTGTTGAACAAATGAAAAATTCCAATGTAAATGTGCCAATGTGGGACATGTTTTCCATGCCTAGTCAGGTGGATATCCTTCAAGAAGGTTTGTCTAAGATAGGTGTTACAACAACTACAGGTAGACAACCAAGTAAAGAAACTAAGGTCCTCACCAATGCAACCCAAGGTCTTCTAGGATAAGGATCAAGTAAGGTGGCCAAACCTCCTCCATTCTACATTTCATTAATCATTGGTGATTTCTTGGTGAATAATTACTTGGTAGATAGTGGAGCTAACACTTCAGTAATGTCAAAGTCTATAGCTGATCAACTAAACCTTAAATATGAGCCACATACTAAGGGAGTTTTGAAGCTTTATAGTTCTTCCACAAAGCCATTTGGTATTATCAAAGGCTTTATCTTAACCCTACATGCTTTTCATAGTGTTTCAATATCTCAAGATGTGTTGATCCTTGATGTAACCCCTTGCTTTGCATTATGCCTCTTTAGAGAATTCACAACCAAAATTAGGAGTTATCTAGTAATAGATTGGTCCTACATGGCATTGAGAACAAGGTATGGGACTAAGGTATCAATCAAGGATAATCCCATGGCACAATTCCACATTAAACCCCATTAACTAGATAGCATAAATCTCAATTATACTATCCTTGATGAGGATGGATTTACAATGGGTCAAGAATTGAATACTTATCTTGAGAAGATTCCAGACTTATTCTTTGATGAGCTATGGGGGATAATCAATTTGTCAACCCTTTGGAAGGTGTTGAAGAAAGAGACATGGGTGTCTATCTGCTACATGAATAAAATCAACTCATGTCTTCCCTCATTAGACCTAAAGAAGACATCAATGGTATGTGGAAGTTGTTCTTTGATGGTTCAAGGAGAAAAAATGGAGTAAGTATAGGGGAAATGTTTGTTTTCCCTTAAAATGATAAGTATTTCTCTTCTTATAGGTTCTATTTTAGTTGTTCCTCTAGTGTAGTATAATATGAAGGCCTAATCCATGGCCTCCAATGGGCCAGTATGAGGGAAATCAAGTAGTTACAATCATATGGAGACAGTGAGCTTATAGTAAACCAAGTTAGGGGCCTAAACATTATGAATAATATTTTGATGAGGTCTTATAAAAATAGAGTGTGGGAACTAATTGAAGATTTTGAAGCCTTTAACATTCAAGCTATGCCAAGAAACTAGAACCAGCATGTTGATAGGTTGGTAGTTGTGGGAGCCCAGCTTGATTTTCCAAGTAAGCTAAAATAGGCCAAGGTTAAGCCACATGTCAAGGTGGTGGTGAGGCCATCAGTACCAGATAATGAATCCCATAGGTAGGTCTTTAAAAATGATAAACAAATTAGTTATTTCTTACAGTAAGAAGTAGAGTTCTCCTCTACCAACTAAGGTAAATTTCAACACTAGTATGAGGATCAAATTATTCAACTAAAATCTAATAAGCTTCCTAAAGGGATGGTCACCCTTGAAAGTCTTTTCCATGAGGGATACCATATGAGTAAATACAAAGTAGTGATGTTAACTGATGAGGAGAACTATGAAAGAGTCCTTATTTTCAAGGATAAGCTCTTCAAGCTTGAAAAGGTAAGTAATGAGGTAGAAAGGCATGCTTTCATTGAACTCTATAAGGAATATCCAGATGTCTTTGCTTGGGAATATGATGACCTTGAAAGGATTTGATCCAAATTTAGACCAAAATACTATAGAACTCGAGGCTAATGCTAAGATTGTGAGGCAAAAACAAAGGCTCATTAACCCCAAAATAGAAGAGCTTATGAGGAGAGAGCTAACCAAGTTAATTAAATCCAAGATCATCTTTCCCATCAAGCACTCATCATGGGTAGCCAATTTGGTGCCTATAAGGAAAAAGAGTGGGGAGATTAGGTTGTGTGTTGACTTTAGAGATCTAAATAGGGTCTCCTTGAAGGATCATTACCCTCTACCATCTATGGAGTAGCTTCTTCAAATAGTTTTAGGTTTAGAATGTTTTTCTCTTTTAGATGGATATTTAGGTTACAACCAAGTATTAGCAAAGAAAGAAGATTAGTACAAGACTACCTTCACCACCAAACAGGGCACATATTCTTATCAGAAGATGCCTTTTGGCCTATCAAATGTTAGGTCCATTTTTCAAAGAGCAATGGAAATGGCCTTCCAAGGATTATTGAATCAATTGATGTTGGTCTAATTGAATGATATCATAGTTTTATCCAAGGATGCCAACAAACACATAGACCACCTAAGGTTAATCTTTGAGAGATATAGAGAGTATGTAATCTCTTTGAATCCTAAAAATGTGTGTTTTCTATCCACAAGGGAAAACTCTTGGGTCATATTGTCTCAAAATAAGGATTAACTATTGATCCTAATAGAATAAGTACCATCTTGGCCTTATCCTTACCCAAGCATAAGAAGGGACTCCAAAGTTTCCTTGGGAAAATAAATTTTGTGAGAAAGTTTATAACTAGTTTTGTAAACTTGGTCAAGACCATCACCACTATGTTGAAGAAGAACCAAGTGTTCACTTGGTCAAATGAAGGTAAATCAGCATTTGAGGCTATCAAGCAAGCCATTTCACAAGCACCCACACTCATGAATCTTGATTTCTCAAGGGATTTCATATTTTATGTTTTTGCCAATATTGATAATATATCAACTATGTTGATGCAAAAAATGGTGAAGGACTTGAGCAGCCAATAGCATTTTTCAATCAAGGCTTGAGGGGTATGAGGTGAGGTATAATTTTATGGAAAAGCAAGTCCTTATAGTAGTAAGAAGCATTAAAAAATTTAGTCCAATGCTGTCCAATAGAAAAATCTATCTTATGTTGTCTCATCCTGGAGTGAGAGACTTCCTTCTTAACCAAGACCAGATTGTGAAAAGATTCTAAGAGTCTTTCTTGTTGCACCTTGTCAACACAACAAAGAAATGCCCCATCCAGGTTTCTCTTGTAAAGACCATTGTCCCACAGAACATACCCAACTGCTTTCAATTTAACATTTTGTTTCTCTTTAAAAGAAAGATGAACAGGACACTCGCCATATGTCAAAAAATGAGCAATGTCAGAATACCACTCATCAGTAGTGGCAACAAAGAGGACTGTAGGTATGTTTTCAATCTCTACTTGTTCACTTTTTGCTTCACCTGGAATGTTGTTGGAAATCAACTGGCAAAGACCCTTTCCCCATACGAGCTTGGTTGGTTTGATGTCCAGATTAAACTCCTGAGTTTTGGCAATCCAGTGACCTCTCTTCATACGAACTCCTACTGAGTCAAAATGGATTTTAATGTAGTGTCTGGTATGAGAACTTCGATGTGAGAGTTCAGGATATAAAACCTAAAATGCTTAACTACTTTGACCACAGCATATGCGTGCTTCTCCATAAGGGAGTATTTTAGCTCAAGATCTTGAGTGAACAACTCATGAATGAAATCGAAGATTCTGCACCTTCTAGATTTTGCTGGACTAGAATAGCCAATAGTGTATGTTTGGAGGCATAACTATATATTTTAAAACCTACATGGATCAACTGGTTTAAAGACAACTGGTTTAAGTTCTTGAAATTCACACAGATTCGAATTTCACCATTCTTCTTCCTGACGGGCACTATGTTGGAAATCCATGTTGAGTGGTGGATTAAAAAAATTATCTAGGCATCAAGCATCTTTTGTATCTCAGCTAGAATAGTACCTAAGATTTTTGGATTATATTGCCTAGATTTCTACTTGTAAGGTACAGAGTTGGCTTTCAAGGGAATGTCGTGGTGGATGTCATTTGGCCTGAGTGATTTTAGATCATCATAGGAATAGGCCAATACATCCATATACTGACAAAGTAGACAAGCAAGCTCAAATCTTTCCTCAGGAGTGCAGCATTTCCCAATGTTTACCATCTTAGGATTGCGCTTGGTTCCCAAGTTTACTCGATCAAAGTCCTGAGAGGATTTTGAATCCGTTCACTGTTGTTTAATAAACATGTCATGGTTATCAAATAATTTCTCTAAGGACACCAAGCCTTTGGGAATTTTATTCCCTTTAAGCTGTAGGAAGTCCTCACCTGTATTCGCATTTGACTCGGGAGCTGCTTCACATTCTCAGAATTCACTACCCTTAAAATGCAGTTGTTTAAAACTATCTTTTTGCTCTAAGAAGGTGATGATTTGATCATCATTGTTAAACACTTTCCAGTGGCCGGCATTATCTGGTACACTTGGTCGAAAGACCAGCTTAATAGTATACTTATCTTCCTTAAAGTTTGGGTGAGGGACTAGAAGGGTGGCAGAGACAGCCAATGCATCTGCTCGATCATTGAATTCCCTCGAAACGGCAGAGATGTTGAAAGCGTCAAAATTTTCAATCTGATCCCAGACCAGGTTATGATAGTGACACAACCTTTCATTTTTCATCTGATAGAGGTTCCTCACCTGGCAGACTATCAACTCAGCATCCCCTTTAGCATGTAGTTGTCTAACGCCCCTTTCCCTGGCAGCTTGTAGTCCAAGCAACAGAGATTCATATTCAGTCATGTTGTTGGTATTGTTGAACTGTAATTTTTAAGACAAAGAAATAATATCTCCTCGCAGAGACACCAACACAACCCCAGCTTCTAAACCAGTAAAAGAGTAGCTATCATCAAATTCTAAGGTCCATACCTTGTTAGGTGCCACTTTTTCTATGAAAACTCCTTTGTTTGGGGAAAGAGGCTCTTTCATGTGTTCATTTTGATTTGTCAATTTTTTAGCTGTATCAGCTTAACACAATCTCAAGTTATCACTCAAATGAGTTTCAACAGATGACTCATGGTTTCCGTCTGTAGATAAGAAGTAGTTGCCCATGCCTGAGGACTCAAATAAAATTTGAGCTTCTAGTGCCGATGATCGGGTAACTACGTACCTTGCTTCTTTTTTAGGAAGCAACTTCTTCATGACACCTTGAACTAGAATCCTTGCTTCTGACAAGTCCATACTTAGCTCACCTCCAACATCTTTGCAAAAAATTTGCCCAAGCAGGATGCCGTAAGATGCTGGAACATCGGCCACTAAAACCGTCATTTTTATCTGCTTTTTTAGAAAAGGAGCGAAGGCATATTGAGCATCTTTTATTTGACCAAGGAGAGGGACTTGCTTATTTTTCATGGAAAAAACCTCCCAAAAGTTTTGGTCAAAGTCAGGCTAAGAGAATCTACCACTTTTGTGGGCATGACATTATCTGAAGCTCCAGAGTCTATAATACAATTACTCAGTTTATAACCATTTATAAGTAGGGAAACATAGAAAGGTTCTATTTTCCTAAGAGCGACAGGAGGAGTCACAACAAGATTGTTTTAGGCTAGTTTGTCTTTAGGGGAATCAAGAATGACCTTCAAAGAATCTTGTCCTACGGGGATGGCTTTGTTTTTTACATATTCTGCTAATCTATCAAACTGTTCTGGGTTAGCTCTCAAATATTCGACCTCTATCATTTGAATTTTAGTCTTTCTAACATGATCAATTTTATCAAATAATTAAAAATAACTTGCAAAAGAGGAAGAGAGTCCATCATCAGGGACTTTAAAAGGTGCGGCACTAGTTTGAGTAGCAGAAGTGGAAGATATGAGTGATTGGGAGTACTCACTTTTTTATGGGTTACCTAATCTTTTTGTTGCAAAGGCAATGGGGTCCCACGTTTAGCGATGGAAATCATTGGTTGGGGTTCCTCCTCTACCCTTCCTTTGTCAGTCTGTGAAGCCGACTGATTTTGGGATCTGGTGAAAATAGCGCAAGATCCATCCAAATCCTCCTCTTTACTTCCAGCTTCGTCCTGGTAATCCAGGAAACCGATATTGGAGTCACCCAGCTAATTCCTCTTCCTGCTCATCAAAGAGATTAGCATATTCTTGTTGGTCCAAATGAGGTTGAAACAAATTATCATGCTCAGCCTCCAAATAATTGACCGCTGAATTGGCAAGCGTTGCTTCAATGGCTAATCTCCCTGGAGGGGGAGGTAGGCGATTGGATTGCTCTTAGTTTTGGGTAGCATTACCCTGATATTGCTAATTCTAGAATGTTCTCTTGGGCGCATCTTGATATGTAAGATCAGACGTACCTTAGGCTATTTGCCTCTTTAAAGCTATTAGTTCATTCATCAATTTTTGCACCATAGAATCTGTAGTACCTGAAGAACTTTCAACAAATGAAGGGAATTTATTTTTACTAGAGTCTTTTCTAATCTTACCTACCAGGATAAGATCATCCTCAATCTCAGTAGCCAAACTTTGAGCCAAGGCTAGATCCATAGGACCAGCTTGCCTCAACAGGAAACTTACTTCGGGAAGCTACGAATTGATGAAAAAGCACTTAAGATTTTCCGGTGTGGGCTGAGCCACAGTTGGAATCCAATTTCTCAACTTATTGAATTTAGCTATGAAATCCCTCATGGGTTCCTGGGATTCTTTCTTCAACTATGTTAGCTGAGCCAACAAAGCATGTGCATCTTCAGAAGGTTTAAACCTAGCTTTGAATTTGGACTTGAGCGTATCCCAGTCTGTTATTGACCCTGCTACAGGTGATAGAACCAATCTACGGCAGCTCCTTGCAAAGTTTCTACAAAAAGTCTAACTACTACATCTTCGAATTCCATACCGATCACGCCATATGCTATGGAGAAAGCAGCAATATGCTCATCGGGATGAACCTTTCCATAACCAAAAAACTTAGGAAAATTTTTTCTAGAACTATGAGGTAGTTCATGCAAAGGTGCAGTCAAATTGAGAGGACCAAAGGAATTACCCCACAGGCCTTGAGCCATAATGTTAGGCCGATTAAATGGTGGGATAACAAACCTTGGTGGGGTATTTACTGGTAGGGCACAGTTAACTGCAGGAAAGAAGCTCTACCTTGTTTTGGTGACCTGATAGAGTTAGGAGGGAAACTCTTGGAACGTGGGAGGAAAGGTGACGGAGAAAAGAGATCAAAGTTACTTTGCTATGCTAACTCAAATACAAGGTCAACAACACCCTTAGATCTCTGGCTTCTGGTGTAGCGTGGAGTTGCCAGATTTTAAATGAAAAAGGGACCGAAATTACTTCAAGTTGAAGCTTGAGGCTTCAAAATGCACGTTCTTTCCAGCGGCTCTGATTTTGCAGACCAGATAATGTAACGGAGGTAGATGGTAAGGCTATAATGATAATGGGTAAGACATGGAATGGAATCACCAGACTATGTAATGGATAAGGGTGGAGACTGCTTCAATCTGAAACTTGAGGTTTCAGACTGCACATTCGAGGTCCCCAGTGGAGTCGCTAAAAAAAAATTGTTGGGTGAATATTTTGTCATCAACTAACTGATGACAAAATGGGTATAACAACCACAGCATAGGAAGATTTACACCATGAAAAGTATGGGTTTACCAGATTTTTATGAAGTAAATATCTCCTCTCATCAAGGGGAGGTTCCTTATAAATATTCACGCACTATATGCATATATATAATTAAGCAGAAAATAACACATGGGGTGGTATAACAGCATCTACCTCTCTTTTTTTAGAGGTAATATACAAAGAACGAAAGCAGAATATCCTTGTCTGTAGCTAACAACACTCTTTTTCTTTTAGGAATGGTATCAAATGGAGAGCGAGAGATCACCTGAGGTAACAAAGTCCACAAGAACACTCATGTAAGCACAAAGTCTTCCGTATCTTCTTTCACCAATTCGAAACAAACGTAACCATAAAATAAAATGAAGCACAAAGTCTCTGCCTAAAAATACAAAAGATAACTGAATCTGAAAGATAAAAATAGCTCAAAGTCTATCTTCTACCCTTTAGAAGCACCCTTAGATAATATAAACACACCCATTTTGCTTATTAAATCAGATAAATAAGATATTACTAGGAAAAAAGACATAAGAACTATTTCCTAAATAACACAGACAATCTCAACACAAAGTCTGAAATAACCTACTTCTCATTCATTCAACAAAATATGATTTACAAATTTGAGCACAAAGTCTCAAAAGTTGCTTCAATTTCAGTAGAGTGTTTGCTATTAATTTTTCCAAGATTATTTACAAAATGATGTCTCCACTATATATAGGGAGAAAATCCTCAAAAACTAGAAAATAATAAAATACAAAAATATCTCGGTCAAAGATGACTCATCTTTAACTTTGAGATATTTTTTTGAAATATTTACATGTAATTATATTTTTCAAAATTGCATGCACTTTTCACAAAATAGAAGTGCATAAGGAGAGAAGAAGAAAGAAGGGGAGAGATTCAGTTTTTGGTGCCAGATTTCTTCATATGTGCATCAAACATAGTGATGGATGTCTGAATTCCTATGATGTCTGGCGCAACTGTGTTCTTGGAGATGATTCTAGCTCTGATCAATGCATCCTTCAATGCTGTGATGGCTTTAGCGTGGCCATTTAACCTAGATTTTAGATTCTCCAAAGTTAACTGAGCATCTAGAATACTATCCACAGAAGACATTGAGAAAGATTTTTCTTCAAAATCTCTCTGAATCATCTCTTTGAAGCTCTAAATCATTTTTTCTACTGGAAGGAACTGATTGTCTTTAGAGGTCAGGTTGCATGGCAGCTCTTCTAGTTTATTCAGCAGGCTTAGGTCACTCTTCTCACTAGCCTCCTTGAAAGCTTTGAGATCATCAATTAGATCTTTGAGTACCTAAATCCTGAAGATCAGTGACTCCTTGATTTCAACATAGGAGTCTTTACTAGAGATAACATCGATAGATATCAGGGTGCTTTTCTTCAGATCCTTCATCTCCTTCCACTTGCTAAGGGCCTTTTCTGAGCTATTGATCTCTTGAGAGATAAGGGAGACAAAGTCATCTACCTCTACTCTTAACTTTCTCATCTTGCCTGTCCTATCTGCAACGTCTAATAGCAAAAAAAATCCCTAAATATTCTTCCTTTCAATATAGTCCTCCAAGACTTTTCCCTTCAAATAGGTCTTTTCTGCTTTTTGAATGACTGGGTCATCCACAGAGAAGGCCTCTAGAGTTGTTGCTTCAGGGGGAAGGGTGAACTTTCTTATTACTGTCGTTAGCTGCTCTATTTTGGCCTTGTAATAATCTTTCATCTCCTTCTCTCGATCAAATTTCTGGACCATGATGTCCATAGCAACTTGAAGATCGTTTTTCGCACCTTTGTGAGTGACCTTGCCAAGTTTAACACGAGAGATGGAATAGCTGCTCATCTCAAAATCCTCAAGAGTTACATCTTGTAGAGGATTGGCCATCTCCAGAAATTTTTGCCCTTTTTCCTCGACCAATTTTGAGAGGATTCTTGGCCTCTTAGGAGCTTTAGCTTTCACCAGCACTATTTTGCCAAAGTTGAATTCATCTGGGGAGATGGCCATCTTCTTTCTTTTGGGGGTGAAAGCTGTCATCCAAGGCGGGAGAGAAGTACCTGCTATGGTAATGGTTTTCTCTGCTGGTGTTACTACGGTGGCTTCTACACTGTTGGTGGTAACAGTAGTTATAGTTGGAGTGATCGACAAAACTATACCAACCACTGATTCTGGCTCTGGTGCAGGGCTTGCTGTCAAGTTGAAGGAAGGAGATGATAAACTAGAGATGGACCCAGAAGAGCGAGGAGAACCTCTAGAAGTGCCCTGAGGATCACCAAATATGACTCTAGAAGGAGAGATGGCTCCAGAAGAGGGAACACTGATCGAAGAGATAGGAGAAGAGGGTACCATGGGAGTCTGAGGAGGAGAAGGAGAGATGCTCTTGAGTGGTTGCGCTTGTTCCTATGAGAGTGGAGGTCCAGTGCTTGGTTGCCCTGATGGCTGATCATCTGTCTCCATTAGCTGGGCTGCCTGTGTCTGAGGACTCTATTCCTCGATTCCTTTTGTTACCGCTTCAGGCTCTTTTGCAGTCTTAGATTTCTTAGATACAAAGATGATTCTAGGCTTGTGAGGCCTAAAAAGAGAAGGTACATAATCTTTGTTTTTGGTTCTATTTTCAGCCTTCCTCTTCAACTCTACTTGGTATTCAGCCTCAGATCCCATGACAAATTCTTTCAGGATGATCCCTTTGGCTGCTAACCAATCATTGGTGTTAGCCAATATTGGTTCAAAACTCTTTCTCAGAGAAGTCTGCTCGTTCTAAGACCACTGTGTTGGAGGAAGAGGGGAACCAGCAACCTTCCCTGCCAGGTATCTGCTATTGATAACATTTTTATCATCGATCATGCCAGAGGGGATCTCTGCAAGTCCCAAATATTTGATTTGCTCTAGGGTCAACCTGCAGAAGTCCATTTTCTTGATTTCCTTGGTCGTCCTTAGGTCGACCCATATATCCTTAATCATTGGTTCATGGAACTGAGTTTTCCTTTTGATCTTGTCCTTGACTCCCCTGTAGTCAAATTTTTCTCATCTCTTGAATGGTCTTAGAGTGACCATCTACATTTCGATTTCCATGACCTTGGCTTTGGCTACTGTTGCAATGGAGTACCTACCAATCTTGATTGGAAACTTGAAACCTGGTTTCTTCAGCTCTATCTGTCTGGTATGCACGACAATCAGTTGTCGGCAAAGTTCCACTAGTACTAGCCTATCTGAAGGGAACTTGGGGAGCATGTAGGCGTAGCCTTGGTAAAAGCTGACTCGAAGATAACAGAATGTGGGGAATTGAAGGAACATGTAGCCATAATCATTGACCACCGCCCAGGCCTCATCTGATACTCTCTTCTGCTCAAGTTGAGGGTCGAAGAGACATAAAAATGTAATGAAAAAGGCATCATTTACCCTCTTGAAGTGACGGGTCGATCCTTGCAGAGTCAGCTGAGGGTAATATGAGTGTACTGGGGTTGTCTTCCTATCTCTCTCTATGGTTAAGCTTTAAAAAGTCTGCATTGCGGAAGCTATGTATATAAGGTACGAGGTCATGTAAAACTTGTGAGAGGTCTGCACCTTGGTCAGCTACTCATGGAGGGTGTTGCTGATCTGCTCTCCTCAAAAGATGGCTTGTTTGCCCTAGAGGATGATTTTAATGAATGGATACATCCATTCATGAAATAGTGAAGAGGACAGGAGGCCTCGTACCCTATTAAGAAGGGTGATCAAGTCGCCAACCTCCTCAATAAAGTCACTCTTTGAAAAGTTCTATGGCCATATTGATAAGCTTGTCCTGGGAGACTTAAACCACTTGTAGTTCATCACCTTCTTCGCCCTTTTAGGGTCTTTATCATATTCTTTTTGCTTGTCCATGAAGTCAATCTTGGTTACTTCAGTGGCTGGAGGGCACATGAAAACTTTATTGATGAATTTGAGGTCCAATCGAATCACCATGTTGCCGCTAGCGTCTGAGACCGACCTAGTCTCTTTGTTGTAAAAGTGAGCACATTAGAGGATGAACTCAGTATGATGCACTGCTACTAGAAAGGCAGCCACCAGGGAAATGTTACTTTCGATGATCCTCTTCATCCCGGTGCTTGGATTCGTCACCTTTGTTTGTGCTAGGAATTCGGCCATGTCCACGTGGCCGATCTCGGTATCCCAGATGTCGTCAACATTCGAGGAGACTAACGTGAGCGAGAAGACGCCCTGATATTTATACTTCATGGTTTTAGCCTTTTTTGGAGATGCTTCAGACATGGGAACTAGTTTTGGCTGAACAGGTGCTGATGAACAAGAGCTCTCTGAAGGTACTGCAGACATGATTGTTAGATTAGAGGAGAGTGGATGAAAAGAGAAAGCACAATTTTAAGCGATCAATGTCAACAAAGGTCACTTAAAAAGGTTGAGTGAAAGAAAGGACTGGAAAATGAGGAAGAAAGGATGAGAAAAAGTCAACACAAAAAAAAATTTGGAGTTAAAAAAATCTGGGGGAGGTTTGCACGGGCGGCAAAAATTGCCGCCCCTGCAAGCTGGGATAAAAGAGTGCACGGGTGGTGAATTTGGCCACCCCTGCAGGCAAAAGAAGGAAGAGGTAAGGGCGGTGAAATTTGCCACCCTTGTAGGGATGGCAAGGCAAAAAGTAGGGGTGGCAAATTTTGCCGCCCTTATAGGGAGAAAAAAAAAGGGGGGGCGACGATTTTCACCGCCAATGTGCACAAAGAATACACGGGCCAAAGCATGGGCGGGGAAAAAGGCCGCCCTTATGGGATTTGGGATGAAAACCCACGGGGAAAGGAGGACAACTTTTTCCACCGTCCCTAGCAGGGAAGAAAAATCTTAAAAATGATAAAAGGCATGAAAAACTAAGGAAGAACGAAGAAAAAGTAAAATAAATATAAAGAATGAGACCTACCTAGAAAACCGTGTGTGCCATAAGCTTGAATCCATGAAAATGCTCTTCAAGTTGCTTGCTAGATCATCCAGACACGAAGGGTAAGAGGAGAGGAGGAAGCAATGAGAAGAAATGAGGCTCAAATCGGTTTATATGGGGTGAAAATCGACCCCAACAACCTACTGCGCATGGTAATAAATGTCGCACATAGAAATCGAGGCATGCTCGCATGGAAAAATTTGCCGCCCTTGCATGTCATGGTGGTTTAGAATGCAGGGGTGAGAAAATTTGTCGCCTTTGCAGAAAAGGGTGCAGGGGCGGCAAAATTTGCCGCTCCTGCATCTTAAGGGTCAAAATGCACTGGCGGCAAAATTTGCCGCCCGTGCACAAAAAGAAGAAAAGACCAACTCTAGAAGAGGCAATCTAGGAGAGGGGTTCCTTGGTCACAATGGGATCGTGGTCACTTTCGTGTTTCTAGGCCAAGACGAGAATGGATTCAAAATTCATCTTGAAAAATGAACTTAGAGAGACAAAAGATGAAATGGACAAGTTTCGTAGGGGGTTGTTTCCAAAAATGGGCTAATCCATTTTTGGAAACAACAGCTGGCTCCTGCTGGGAACTTTCATTAATCGAATTGATTAGCAGGAGTAGAAACTAGTCTCTAAGTGTCTTTATCCAAGTCATTGGGCCACGAAGTCAGGCTAAAAATGAAAGAAAAATAGACAAAACATAAAAACTATACATATATACAAATAGACTTCTCCGAGTCTCAAGGATTGAACAGCTTCAGATGCTGTCCACTGTGAGGTAGTATAAATGGTGTTCTATCTTGGTACTCCAGCAAGAAGCTGGACTCACCACAGAGCTGTCGAATGGTGAACGGGCCCCTCCACAGGGAGTCAAATTTATTATGCATCCCTTTTGGTTCTCGCCTCTTGTCCCACAACAAGACTTGATCTTCGATTTGAAAATCATGAACTTTAGCTTTCTTATCAAAGAGTGTCTTCACTCGGTTCTGATATTCCTTAATCTGATCCACTACCATAAATCAACGCTCATTCAGCTCGCTTAGATACATGATTCTTTTGTCAACTGAGCTTTTAAAGGTTGAGTCTTCAATTGCTTTAGTTAACCTGAGCACTGGTAGTTCAAGGGTAATGGGGATTTCAGCATTTAGACCATAAAGAAGCTGGAAGGGGGACATACCTATAGCCCTTTTTGGTGTTATTCTATCCACCCATAAAGCATCATATAATGTTTTGTGCCACATTCTCTGATTGTCGTCCACTAACTTTTTGATAATAGTGACCAGGTTCTTGTTACTCGATTTTGCTTGGCCATTTCCTTGAGAGAAATAATTTGAAGTATGGGATAAGGTGATCCCATAATAAAAACAAAATTGAGTAATTTCATGCGATGAAAAGTAGGATGCATTATCTGTTACGATCTTTAGTGAAACCCCAAACTTGGAGATGATATTTTCTTTGAGAAAGCTGAATACCACTTCAGACGTAGCATGCTTGGTTGAGATGGCCTCCACCCACTTAGTAAAATAATATGTTGCCGTGAGGACATAATCATGTTCGGCACTTGAAGATGGGTTGACTACCCCAATGAAGTCAATACCCCACTGCTGAAACGGCTCCTCAATCACTACCGGCTTGAGAGGCAAAGCAGGTAGCTTAGGCTTTCCAACAAATTGCTGACACAATTCACACCTACGTACCTATTTGTAGGCATCTTGGAATAGCGTGGGCCAATAATACATTGCTCATAGAATTTTGTGTGTTGTCACTGGTGCAGAGAAATGTCCTCCACAGGCCAGATTGTGAAAAGATTTTAAGAGTCTTTCTTGTTGCACCTTGTCAACACAATGAAGAAATGCCCCATCCAAGTTTCTCTTGTAAAAACCATTGTCCCACAGAACATACCCAACTGCTTTCAATTTAACATTCCATTTCTCTTTAAAAGAAAGATGAGCAAGACACTCACCATATGTTAGAAAATGAGCAATATCAGAATATCACTCATCAATAGTGGCAACAAAGAGGACCGTAGGTATGCTTTCGATCTCTACTTGTTCACTTTCTGCTTCACCTGGAATGTTGTTGGCAATCAACTGGCAAAGACCCTTTCCTCGTACCAGCTTGGTTGGTTTGATGTCCAGATCAAACTCCTAAGTTTTGGCAATCCAGTGACCTCTCTTCGTATCGAACTCCTTCTGAGTCAAAATAGATTTTACTATAGTGTCTGGTAAGAGAACTTTGGTGTGAGAGTTCATGATATAAACCTTGAAATGCTTAACTGCTTTGACCACAGCGTATGCATGCTTCTCCATAAGGGAGTATTTTAGCTCATGATCCTTGAGTAAATAACTCATGAATGAAATGAAGATTTTGCACCTTCTAAATTTTGCTAGACTAGAATAGCCGATAGTGTATGTTCAGAGGCATAACTATATATTTTAAAACTTTTAGTGTAATCTGGGCAGACCAAGACCAGTGCACGGGTGATTGCTTCCTTAATCTCTTTGAACGTTGATTTACCCTCAGCAGTCCACCTAAATGTACCATTGCCCTTCATCATGTTGACAATATGACGGGCTTTCTCAGCAAACTCAAGAATAAACCTTTGGATAAAATTCACCTTTCCAAAGAAAGAGTGAATTGCGGTCTTGCTGGTAGGCAGAGTAAGTTTCTGGATGGACTTGACTCTTTTTGAATCAATTCTAATACCTTCTCGAGACACGATGTGTCTGAGAAGTTTCCATTCAGTCACTCCAAAGATAGATTTCTTTGGGTTTAAAGAGATACCATTTTGATGACAGCGTTCCAGTATCTTTTGCAAATGGTGAACATGCTCAGAATGATGTTTTAAAAACACTGTCAGATCATCTAGGTATACTACAATGAATTTTCCCATCTCATCTTTGAAAGTGAGATCCATCACCCTTTGAAAAGTGGTGCCTACATTTATTAGACCAAAAGGCATTCTTTGGTAAGCGAACATGCCCCAAGGCATGGTGAACGATGTCTTGTGTTGATCTTCTTTTCTGACTTCGACTTGATTGTACCCCGAAAAATCATCTAGCATTGATAACATTTTTGAACCTGTTACCATCTACAGGACTTAATCCATGATAGGAAGGGGGTAGTTATCTTTTAAAGACAAGTGGTTTAAGTTAATGAAATCCACACAGATTTGAATTTTGCCATTCTTCTTCTTGACGGACACTATGTTGGCAATCCATGTTGAGTGGTGGATTGAAAAAATTATCTCAGCTAGAATAGTACCTGAGATTTTTGGATTATATTGCCTGGATTTTTGCTTGTAAGGTACAAAGTTGGCTTTTAAGGGAATGTCGTGGTAGATGTCATTTGGCCTGAGTGATTTCAGATCATCGTAGGAATAGGCCAATACATCCATATACTGATGAAGTAGACTAGCAAGCTCAAATCTTTCTTCGGGAGTGCAGCATTTCTCAATGTTTACCATCTTAGGATCACGCTTGGTTCTCAAGTTTACTTGATCAAAGTCCTGAGAGGATTTTGAATCCGTTCGCTGTTGTTTAATAAACCTGTCATGGTTATCAAATAATTTCTCTAAGGACACCAAGCCTTTGAGAATTTTATTCCCTTTAAGCTGTAGGAAGTCCTCACTTGTATTCGTATTTGACTCAGGAGCTGCTTCACATTCTCAAAATTCACTACCCTCAAAATGCAGTTGTTCAAAACTATATTTTTACTCTAAGAAGGTGATGATTTGATCATCATTTTTAAACACTTGCCAGTGATCAGCATTATCTGGTACACTTGGTCGAAAGACTAGCTCAATAGTATACTTATCTCCCTTAAAGTCTGGGTGAGGGACTAGAAGGGTGGCAGAGATAGCAAATGCATCTGCTCGGTCATTAAATTCCCTCAAAATGGCAGAGATGTTGAAAGCATCAAAATTTTCAATCTGATCCCAGACCAGGTTGTGATAGTGACGCAACCTTTCATTTTTCGTCTGATAGAGGTTTCTCACCTACAGACTATCAACTCAGTATCCCCTTTAGCATGTAGTTATCTAATGCCCCTTTCCCTGGCAGCCTGTAGTTTGAGCAATAGACATTTGTATTCAACCGTGTTATTGGTATTGTTGAACTACAATTTGTAAGACAAAGGAATAATATCTCCTCGTGGAGACACAAAAACAACCCCAGCTCTCGAACCAGTAGAAGAGCAGCTGCCATCAAATTCTAAGGTCCATACCTCGTTAGGTGCCGCTTTTTCTATGAAAACTCATTTGTTTGGGGAAAGAGGCTCTTTTATGTGTTCATTTTGATTTGTCAATTTTTTAGCTGTATTGGCTGAACACAATCTCAAGTTATCACTGAAAAGAGTTTCAACAGATGCCTCATGGGTTCTGTCCATAGATAGGAAGTAGTTGCCCATGCCTAAGGACTCAACTAAAATTTGAGCTTCCGGTGCTGATGATCGGGTAACTACGTACCTTGCTTCTTTTTTAGGAAGCAACTTCTTCATGACACCTTGAACTGGAATCCTTGCTTCCGACAAGTCCATACTTAGCTCACCTCCAACATCTTTGGAAAAAATTTGCCCAAGCAGGATGCCGTAAGATGCTGGAACATTGGCCACTAAAATCGTCATTTTTATCTGCTTTTCTGGAAAAGCAGCGAAGGCATATTGAGCATCTTTTATTTGACCAAGGAGAGGGACTTGCTTATTTTCCATGGAAAAACACCTCCCAAAAGTTTTGGTCAAAGTCAGGCCAAGAAAATTTGCCACTTTCGTGGGCATGACATTATCTGAAGCTCCAGAGTCTATAATACAATTACTCAGTTTATAACCATTTATAAGTAGGGAAACATAGAAAGGTTCTATTTTCCCAGGAGCGATAGGAGGAGTCACAACAAGATTGTTTTGGGCTGGTTTGTCTTTAGGGGAATCAGGAATGACCTTCAAAGAATCTTGTCCTACGGGGACGGCTTTGTTTTTTACATATTCTGTTAACCTATCAAACTGTTTTGGGTTAGCTCTCAAATATTTGACCTCTGTCATTTGAATTTTAGTCTTTCTAGCATGATCAATTATATCAAATAATTGAAAATAACTTGCAATAGAGGAAGAGAGTCCATCATTAGGGACTTTACTAGGTGCGGCACTGGTCTGAGTAGCAGAAGTGAAAGATATCGGGTGATTGGGAGTACTCACTTTTTTATGGCTTACCTGATCTTTTGGTTGCGGAGGCAATGGGGTCCCGTGTTTAGTGATGGAAATTGTTGGTCGGGGTTCCTCCTCTACCCTTCCTTTGTCAGTCTGTGAAGCTGACTGATTTTGGGATCTGGTGAAAATAGCGTAAGATCCATCCAAATCCTCTCCTTCACTTCCAACTTCATCTTGGTAATCCAAAAAATTGATATTGGAGTCGCCAGTTAATTCCTCTTCCTGCTCATCAAAGAGATTAGCATCTTCTTGTTGGTCCAACTGAGGTTGAAACAAATTATCGTTCTTAGCCTCCAAGTAACCGACCACTGAATTGGCAGGGGCTGCTTCAATGGCTAATCTCCCTGGAGGGGGACGTAGGCGATTGGATTGCCCTTGGTTTTGGGTAGCATTACCCTGATATTGCTAATTCTAGAACGTTCTCTTGGGCACGTCTCGATAGGTAGGAGCAGATGTACCTTGGGCTATTTGCCTCTTTAAAGCTATCAGTTCATTCATCAATTTCTGCACCATAGGTTTTGTAGTACCTGAAAAACTTTCAGTAGATGAAGGGAATTTATTTTTACTAGAGTCTTTTCTGATCTTACCTACTAGGATAAGATCATCCTCAATCTCAGTAGCCAAACTTTGAGCCAAGGCTACATCCATAGGACCAGCTCACCTCAACAGAAAACTTACTTCGAGAAGCTGTGAATTGATGAAAAAGCACTTAAGATTTTTTGGCGTGGGCTGAGGGACAGTTGGAATTCAATTTCTCAACTTGTTGAATTTAGCTATGAAATTCCTCATGGGTTCCTAGGATTCTTTCTTCAACTGTGTTAGCTGAGCCAACAAAGTGTGTGCATCTTTAGCAGGTTTAAACCTAGCTTTGAATTTGGACTTGAGCGTATCCCAGTCTGTTACTGACCCCGCCTGTAGGTGATAGAACCAATCCGCGACAGCTCCTTGCAAAGTTTCCACAAAAAGTCTAACTGCTACATCTTTGAATTCCATGCCAATCACGCCACATGCTATGGAGAAAGTAGCAATATGCTCGTCGAGATGAACCTTTCCATCACCAAAAAACTTAGGAAATTTTTTTCTAGAACTACGAGGTAGTTCATGCAAAGGTGCAGTCAAATTGAGGGGACCAAAGGAATTACCCCACGAGCCTTGAACCATAATGTTAGGCCGATTAAATGGTGGGATAACAAACCTTGGTGGTGTATTTACTGGTACGGCACGGTTAACCGCAGGAAAAGAAGCTCTACCTTGTTTCGGTGACCTGATAGAGTTAGGAGGGAAACTCTTGGAACGTGAGAGGAAAAGTGATGGAGGAAAGAGATCAAAGTTACTTAACTGCGCCAACTCAAACACAGGGTCAACAACACCCTTAGATCTTTGGCTTTTGGTGTAGCGTGAAGTTGCCAGATTTTAAATGAAAAAGGGACCGAAATTGCTTCAAGTTGAAGCTTGAGGCTTCAAAATGTACGTTCTTCCCAGCGGATCTAGTTTTGCAGACTAGATAATGTAACGGAGGTAGATGGTAAGGCTATAATGATAATGGGTAAGACATGGAACGGAGTCGCCAGACTATGTAATGGATAAGGGTAGGGACTGCTTCAATCTAAAACTTGAGGTTTCAGACTGCACATCCGAGGTCCCCAGCGGAGTCGCCAAAAAATTGTTGGGTGAATATTTTGTCATCAACTAACTGATGACAAAATGGGTATCTCAACCACAGCATAGGGAGATTTACACCACGAAAAGTATGGGTTTACCAGATCTTTATGAAGTAAATCTCTCCTCTCATCAAGAGGAGGTTCCCTATAAATATTCATGCGCTATATGCATATATATAATTAAGTAGAAAATAACACATGGGGTGGTATAACAGTATCTACCTCTCTTTTTTCAGATGTAATGTACAAAGAACGAAAGCAAGATATCCTAGTCTGTAGCTAACAACACTCCTCTTCTTTCAAGAATGGTATCAAACGGAGAGTGAGAAATCACCTGAGGTAACAAAGTCTACAAGAACACTCACGTAAGCACAAAGTCTTCCGTAGCTTCTTTCACCATTTCAAAACAAACGTAACTGTAGAATAAAATGAAGCACAAAGTCTCTACCTGAAACTACAAAAGATAACTGAATCTGAAAGATAAAAATAGCTCAAAGTCTATCTTCTACCCTTTAGAAGCGCCCTTAGATAATATAAACACACCCACTTTGCTTATTAAATCAGATAAATAAGATATTACTAGGAAAAAGGACATAAGAACTATTTCCTAAATAACACAGACAATCTCAACACAAAGTCTGAAATAACTTGCTTCTCATTCATTCAACAAAATATGATTTACAAATTTGAGCACAAAGTCTCAAAAGTTGCTTCAATTTCAGCAGAGTGTTTGCTATTAACTTTTCCAAGATTATTTACAAAATGAGGTCTCCACTATATATAAAAATCCTCAAAAACCAAAAAATAATAAAATATAAAAATATCTCAGTTAAAGATGTCTCATTTTTGACTTTGAGATATTTTTCTAAAATATTTACATGTAATTACATTTTTCAAAATTGCATGCACTTTTCACAAAATAGAAGTGCATAAAGAGAGAAGAAGAAAGAAGGGGAGAGATTCAATTCTGCCAGATTTCTTCATATGTGCATCAAACATAGTGATGGATGCCTGAATTCTTATGCTGTCTGGCGTAACTATATTCTTGGAGACGATTCTAGCTCTGATCAATGCATCCTTCAATGTTGTGATGGCTTTAGTGTGGCCAGTTAACCTAAATTTTAGATTCTTCAAAGTTAACTGAGCATCTAGAATACTATCCACAGAAGACATTGAGAAGGATTTTTCTTCAAAATCTTTCTGAATCATCTCTTTGAAGCTCTAAATCATTTCTTCTGCTAGAAGGAACTGATTGTCCTTAGAGGTTAGGTTGCATGGCAGCTCTTCTAGTTTATTCAGTAGGCTTAGGTCACTCTTCTCACTAGCCTCCTTGAAAGCTTTGAGATTATTAATTAGATCTTTGAGTACCTGAATCTTGAAGATCAGTGACTCCTTGATTTCAACATAAGAGTCCTTACTGGAGATAACACTGATAGATATCAGGGTGCTTTTCTTCAGATCCTTCATCTCCTTCCATTTGCTAAGGGCCTTTTCTGAGCTATCGATCTCTTGAGAGATAAGGGAGACAAAGTCGTCTACCTCTGCTCTTAACTTTCTCATCTTACCTGTCCTTTCTACAACCTCCGATAGCAAACAAACTCCCTGAGTATGCATCCTTTCAATATAGTCTTCCAAGACATTTCCCTTCAAATAGGTCTTTTCTGCTTTTTGAATGACTGGGTTGAGAAGGCCTCTAGAGTTGTTGCTTCAGGGGGAAGGGTGAACTTTCTTATTACTGTCGTTAGCTGCTCTATTTTGGCCTTGTAATAATCTTTCATCTCCTTCTCTTGATCAAATTTCTGGACCATGATGTCCATAGCAACTTGAAGATCATTTTTCGCACCTTTGTGAGTGACCTTGCCAAGTTCAACATGAGAGATGGAATAGCTGCTCATCTCGAAACCCTCAAGAGTTACATCTTATGGAGGCTTGGCCATCTCCAAAAAATTTTGTCCTTTTTTGTCAACCAGTTTTGAGAGGATTCTTGGCCTCTTAGGAGCTTTAGCTTTCACTGGCACTATTTTGCCAAAGTTGAATTCATCTAGGGAGATGGCCATCTTCTTTCTTTTGGGGGTGAAAGCTGTCATCCAAGGCAGGAGAGAAGTACCTACTGTGGTAATGGTTCCCTCTACTAGTGTTACTACGATAGCTTCTACACTGCTGGTGGTAATAGTAGTCGTAGTTGGAGTGACTGGCAAAACTATACCAACCACTGATTCTGGCTCTAGTGCAAGGATTGTTGTCAAGTTGAAGGAAGGAGATGATAAATTGGGGATAGACCCAGAAGAGCGAGGAGAACCTCCAGAAGCACCCTGAGGATCGCCAAATATGACTCTAGAAGGAGAGACGGCTCCAGAAGAGGGAACATTGATCAGAGAGATAGGAGAAGAGGGTACCACAAGAGATTGAGGAAGAGAAGGAGAGATGCTCTTGAGTGGTTGTGCTTGTTCCTGTGAGAGTGGAGGTCCAGTGCTTGGTTGCCCTGATAGTTGATCATCTATCTCCATTGGCTGGGCTGCCTGTGTCTGAGGACTTTGTTCCTTGGTTCCTTTTGTTATCGCTTCAGTCTCTTCTGCAGTCTTAGATTTCTTAGATACAAAGATAATTCTAGGCTTGTGAGGCCTAGAAGGAGAAGGTACATCATCTTTGTTTTTGATTCTATTTTCAGCCTTCCTCTTCAACTCTGCTTGGTATTCAGCCTCAGATCTCATGACAAATTCTTTCAGGATGATCCCTTTGGCTGCTAACCAATCATTGGTGTTAGCCAATATTGGTTCAAAACTCTTTCTCAGAGAAGTCTACTCCTTCTGAGACCACTGTGTTGGAGGAAGAGGGGAACCAGCGACCTTCCCTGCCAGGTATCTGCTATTGATAACATTTTTATCATCGATCATGCCAGAGGGGATCTCTGCAAGTCCCAGATATTCGATTTGCTCTAGGGTCAACCTGTAGAAGTCCATTTTCTTGATTTCCTTGGTCGTCCTTAGGTCGACCCATATATCCTTAATCATTGGTTCATGGAACTGAGTTTTCCTTCTAATCTTGTCCTTGACTCCCCTATAGTCAATTTTTTCTCATCTCTTGAATGGTCTTAGAGTGACCATCTGCATTTCAGTTTCCATGACCTTGGCTTTGGCTACTGTTGCAATGGAGTACCTACCAATCTCGATTAGAAACCTGAAACCTGGTTTCTTCAGCTCTATCTGTCTGGTATGCATGATAATCAGTTGTCGGCAAAATTCCATTAATACTAGCTTATCTGAAGGGAACTTGGGGAGCATGTAGGGGTAGCCTTGGTAAAAGCTGACCTGAAGATAGCAGAATGTGGAGAATTGAAGGAACATGCAGTTGTAATCATTTACCACCACCCAGGCCTCGTCTGATACTCTCTTCTGCTCAAGCTGAGGGTTGAAGAGACATAAAAATGTAGCAAAAAAGGCATCATTTACCTTCTTGAAGTGACGGGTTGATCCTTGTAGAGCCAGCTAAGGGTAATATGAGTGTACTAGGGTTGTCTTCCTATCTCCCTCTATGGTTAAGCCTGGAAAAGTCTGCATCGCGGCAACTATGTATACAAGGTATGAGGTCATGTAAAACTTATGAGAGGTCTGCACCTTGGTCAGCTGCTCATGGAGGGCGTTGTTGATCTGTTCTCCCCAAAAGATGGCTTGTTTGCCCTGGAGGATGATTTTAATGAATGGATACATCCATTCATGAAACAGTGAAGAGGACGGAAGGCCTCGTACCCTATTGAGAAGGTTGATCAAGTCGCCAACCTTCTCAATAAAGTCACTCTTCGAAAAGTTCCATGGCCATCTTGATAAGCTTGTCTTGGGGGACTTCAACCACTTGTAGTTCATCACCTTCTTCACCCTTTTAGGTTCTTTATCATATTCCTTATGCATCCACGAAGTCAATCTTGGTTACTTCAGTGGCTGGAGGGCACATGAAAACTTTATCAATGAATTTGGGGTCCAACCGAATCACCATGTTACCGCTGGCATCTGAGACTGACCTGGTCTCTTTGTTGTAGAAGTGAGCGCATTGGAGGATGAACTCAGTATGATGTGCTGCTACTGGAAAGGTGGCCGCTAGGTGGATGTTACTTTCAATGATCCTCTTCATCCCGGTGCTTAGATTCATCACCTTTGTTTGTGCTAGGAATTTGGCCATGTCCACGTGGCTGATCTCGGTATCCCAGATGTCATTGACATTCGAGGAGACGGATGTGAGTGGGAAGATGCCCTGATATTTATACTTCATGGTTTTAGCCTTTTTTGGAGATGCTTTAGACATGGGAACTGGTTTTGGCTGAACAGGTGCCGATGAACAAGAGCTCTCTGAAGGTACTACAGACATGATTACCAGATTAGAGGAGAGTGGATGAAAAGGGAAAGTGCAATTTTAAGCAATCATGGTCAATGGAGATCACTTAAAAATGCTGGGTGAAAGAAAAGTCCAGAAAATGAGGAAGAAAAGACGAGAAAAAGTCAACGTGGAAAATTTTTTGGAGTTAGGAAAATTTGGGAGAGGTTTGCACAGGCAGAAAAAATTGCCGCCCCTGTAGGCTGGGATAAAAGAGTGCACGAGCGGCGAATTTTTCCACCCTTGCAAGCAAAAGAAGGAAGAGGTAAGGGCGGTGAAATTCACCGCCCTTGCAAAAAAGAATGCACGAGCAGTGAAAATCACCGCCCTTGTAGGGATGGCAAGGCAAAAAGCAGGGGCAGCAAATTTTGCCACCCTTGCAGGGAGAAAAAAAAGGGGGGGGGCGGCGATTTTCACTGCTAATGTGTGCAAAGAATGCACGAGCTAAAGCACGGGTGGGGAAAAAGGCTGCCCTTGCAGGCTTTGGGATGAAAACCCACGGGGAAAGGAGAGGGACAGCTTTTTCCATCGTCCCTAGCAGGGAAGAAAAACCTTAAAAATGATAAAAGGCATAAAAAACTAAGGAAGAATGAAGAAAAAGTAAAATAAACGTAAAGAATGAGACCTACCTGGAAAACCACGCACACCACAAGCTCAAATCCATAAAAATGCTCTTCAAGTCGCTTGCTAGATCATCCAGACGTGAAGGGCAGGAGGACAGGAGGAAGCAATGAGAAGAAATGAGGCTCAAATCAGTTTATATGGGGTGAAAATTGACCCCAAAAACCTGTCGCGCATGGAAATAAATGTCGTGCATGGAAATCGAGGCATGCTCAGGTGGCAAAATTTTCCGCCCTTACATGTCTTGGTGGTTCAGAATGCAGGGGTGGCAAAATTTGCCACCCTTACAGAATAGGGCGCAGGGGCGGCAAAATTTGCCGCTCCTGCATCCTAAGGGTCAAAATGCACTAGCGGCAAAATTTGCCGCTCATGCACAAAAAGAAGAAAAGACCAACTCTGGAAGAGGCAGTCTGGGAGAGGGGTTCCTTGGTCGCAACGGGATCATGGTCACTTTCGCGTTTCTAGGCCAAGATGAGAATGAATTCAAAATTCATCTCAAAAAACAAACTTAGAGAGACAAAAGATGAAACGGACAAGTTTTGTAGGGGTTGTTCCCAAAAATGGGCTAATCCATTTTTGGAAACAACAAGGCATAGTGTTTGTTTTATTCTTGTTATCCTTATTGCTTCAAGAGGAGGTTCTAGAAAGGGTCAGCTTGTATCCAATTTTAGACTAGCTCAATTGTAGAGGCTAATGACTCCATAGCCAATGGACTTGACAAGGTAACATGTTCTAGGTTCTCTTGCATTGACAAGCATATAACCCCTATGAGCCACCAAGATGTTGGATAATTTTGGCCCACATATAAAGCTCTTGCATGGTTTGATGAAATAGTGGATCAAAGACTTAGAAATAGATCCAACATTTGTAAATAGAGAGGATCCAAGTAAGGTTTTCTAAGGATCCAGTAGTATTGTTCAAGAATAAGACTATAAGCCAAAATCTAAGTGCAAAACCTTTTATTCAGCTAAGTCTTTACTTGTTCATTATTTTGTACTTTACAGAGACTAAGTGTTTCTTTTCTTTTAGGACCCTTTTTGGCTAAGTGTTGAATTCATTCAGATAATTTCCCAAAGGGTAACTCTTTCATGGTCCTCCTCAAAGTGCAAAGGGTTCTTTCCAAGATTCCAAAAGGTACTTTCCTTTCAAAAAAGACATTTTCAAGGTTTTTGAAAGACCATTTCAAGAAATCCGAAAGGTTCTTTGCAAAATTCCAAAAGGTTCATTGCAAAAACTCTGAAGGGCACTTCTCGAGAAAAGGGGTCATTTTCAAGAAGGCCGAAGGGTACTTTCCTTTTGAAAAGGGAATTCTAAGTGAAAAATAGGGCACTTTATAAATTCTTCCAAAGGTCCATTTTTAAATAAAATTGTTCAAGGCCAAAGAAAAGGGTTAATTCTTTCGAGAGATTTATCCATGAATCTAAAGAAATGGCTGAAAACAAAAGTTTGAAAGAATTAATGATGGGCAAAAAAATGTCAAGTTTGAGCCCCTACAAGTAGCTATTACCTTTAGTCAAGTTTTTAAAAAAAAATCATCAAGATTATCGTGAGCTTGGCACTTGTCAAGATCTATCAAGGAGATCAATGGATAAGAAAAGGCCAAGTTTTCAAAAGGATCTTAGTGGGATTTTGACAAATAATCAATAGAAAAGGACAAGGATTTCTCCTTTCTACTTAGATGACATGGTCTAAATCTCAAAGTCAAAACATGTAAATTGGTCAAACTAAGAATAGATGCATCTAGGTAGAGCAACGGACATGCAAAGTGAAGAAGCATGCCAAGTTTCAAATGCAAAAAATCAAATCGTTTGCAGTTGGTGGGAACATATAGCTATCCATCACATGGCTCTCTTAGCTCCAATCAAGGGAGACTTGAATGGACAAGGGGTTTGAGGATATTTGCAGTGATCTTAGATGGCTCATCTCATGGTCAAGGTAGTTGCAAGGATATAGTGGTAGTTTTAGCCATTTATGACCCCTCTCTCCATTTTCTCACACAAGCTCCCTCTTCTCTCATTCCTTTCTGATATATATAGAGGATTTTGAGCCTAAAATAGATATCCTCATTTGACAAGGATAAACCATATAATTTTTTTTTTTAAAAGACCTTTTAAAGCAATAAAGATCAATTTTTACCTATCTCTTGCCTCTAAATTGTGCTTAGCAAGCTTGTGCATGATGGCCTTGTGAATATTCCATGTCCATTGTCCTTCTTTCTTGCCTAATTTTTGTTGTTTTCAAGTTAGTTTAAGTTTTAACTTGAGCTCTTTCCACCATTAATGGATGCTTGGTGTGAATTTTGAAGTTCCTCTTTGCTTCATGTATTGTTTGGTGAGCCTATTTTATGAAACACTTATGCCAATTAACTAGTTTTTGAGGTTGTGTGACCAAGAATTATATTATGTTGAATTAGTATTTATTTCATACTTATGTGAGTGTCAATAAATTTGTTTTATCATCCATTTATCTCTCTTAGTTACCGTATACCCCCTCTCTACCTCTTTTCCAAGCAGAAATATTAATTTAGGTGATCTACCAAGAGGAAACTGGCCTTCTTCAGAGATTCAACCACACTACAAGATACCCACATTCTGAAGTTGCTCCAATATTATATTTGGGAGTGAGAGAGCCTAAAAAACTCTCCCACAAGGGTGTAATTTCAGCCTACAATAGTGACCTTTTTCCAAATGGAAACTATGTTATAAACCCATTTAGAATAATCCACTAGTTTGATAAATGTAACATTGAGAAATTTGATGATTTCCTTGTGACATAAAGTGGAGACTTTAGATGGAAATTTCCACTATTTTTGACACAAATTTTTGGCATCAGGATAAGTGATAATGTCATACACCATAATGCTAGTGTCAATATCAAGTATGTCCTCATAATACCAAGCAAAGATCTCATAATATTTATCAAAAAATAAACTAAATTTATCATATTTGATAGTTGAGAGTTCACAAGAAATTGTAATTGGTTGAGGGAATAATAGAATACCATATTCAATGCAATTAGTTTCTTTGATAAGCATAAAATTTCCATATTAGAAATGGTATGGTGCATTAAATAAATAATAAATTGGATTAGCTTTGAGATCAATGCTAGCAATGAAGTTTTTAAAATAAGGGGTTTTGGTTTTGAAATTCCCATTTTTGTGATGTTGTTGAGGATTTGATGTTCTCAAGCATGAATTATTTCAAGATTAGCTTCATTGCTAGGCAAGGTAGGAAGAGGACCATAATAATCAACATCTAATTCAAGATCCAGAATTTGATTACCATGGCTATCATATTTAGAATGTATATGATAAACATTGGTAGCTTAGCATCTAGTGTAATCTCAGGATTAGAAGAAGTATATGGATCAGATGGGATTGGTGTGTCATTAGTTTCATTGATGGGGGAAGGATAGGATGAAATGATTGGATTCATAAGTGGTAGAGAAGATGCAAAAATTTCTAGAGAGTCATAAGATATGATTTATTCTACCACCCAAGGCATATCAAGAAGCAGAGCATTAGTAGGAGGTACATGACCTTCAGGATCTAATTCAAGATCCATAGAAATGGTATGAACATCCTGGTTAAAACATGTATTTAAGTTAATGTTTTATGATAATGTTGAACATCCAAGTCTCAAGATGGAGCTTGGGCCATTATGTAATTGTCATCATATGTTGGTTAAATTTTACATGCTTGAGATTCAAGGGGAGTTTCAAAAGGTGAAATCCAAATATTATTGAATGTATGTGAAGACATGATGATAGAATCTTGAAATAATTTGGCCACTCCAAATTTATCACAAGTGAAGGCTTCATCTAGTAAAAAAGGCTCCTAAGCATTGCCTGGAGGGGGGAATTAGTAATCTCATCAATGAAGAGAATAATATGGTCTTGAGGTAATAAAGAAGGAGGAATCCACTCTAAAATGTAGGGAGTTAGCTTGGTAATATTAAAAATATGTTGTGAATCATTAGGTTCATCATCATCTGAATCAACAAGAGTGACTTACAAATCAGGATTGGTGTTGATGAACTTGGGTAAAGGAGCACTATTGATCTTAGAAATAGTAGGAATATGATACTTAGATTTGGATTAGGAATTTGGATACTCCAAGGGTTGAGATCAGCCTTATGCTTATATTATTTCCCATTGTGTAATAATTTAATGCATTGGCTACCGGAAGAAGTAATAGCCCTCATTCTATGAGTCCATTGGTGACCAAGTAGTATGTTATAAGCTAAGGGTAAATCAAGGCCCATAATTTTAGTTTAAATGGTCTTAGGTCTGATGGTTAGGGGAAGCCAAATACAAACATTTTAATAAATAGTGTTAGATCATTATCATGAAAAAAGTGGAAATTTAATAGAAGGCTTTCGATTAGTCTTGTCAAAAACATTAGTGTGAGGGTTATTAGAAGGTGGGTTATTAGTGGGATTATTGATTAAACTTGTGTCAATTGTTCCCACATTAGTTTGAAGAGTTTGAAGACATAAATCATCATGATAGGAATAGAAAGGATCAGATCCATCTAATTCATCTTGAGGTGTGATTTATATCATGTTACAAGCCATAAATGAAGGAGTAGAAGAGGTGCCCCAAGAGTGATGGTTCTCTTGGGAGGAAAAGAGAGGGATAAATGAACATATCATATAGTATCTAAATAGAATTAGGTTATCCAAGAAGATTATGATAGGGGACCTCATAATGACTTGAGAAAAATTTTGAAAAAATGTTGAGGAGAAATAGAGAACTAAGTTAGATAGACAAGGAAAGCAGTAATAGTACAGAGTCGACTAGGTCAACCTAGTACTAAAAATTAGGGTCTAAATAACTACGAAAATAAGGATACAAAGTTGACAAGGTTGACTTAGTGGGAGGAAAAGAGAGGGATAAATGAACATTACAAATTGGATAGAAAATAAGTATATAATGATATCAAGTCGACAAGGTTAACCAGTACTGATATCTTGAGGGGTAAAAAATAATATTATGTCGACAAGGTCGACTCAGTACTATATGCAAGGGAGACAGATAATTTGTAAGAGATTGTGTTGAACAGAACAATGTGTACTAAAACAAGAAAAACTTTTCAAGTACTTTTGAAAGAAAGAAATGAAAGGAAACACACAATCAATTGGGTTAATGAGGATGATCCAATTGAGGCACATAGCACAAAACCTTGAATATTGGCCAATGAAATTTTTTGCAAACAACATATAATTGAGAAAAGAGCAAATAGTCAACTTGGAAAGTAAATGTTAACTATGTGGTCATCCTAAAGGATTATTAGAGTATGATTTTAAGTGTGATAGTTGGTTGTAAGGAACTATAAATAAATTTATGGATGGTTTTAGGATGTTTAGGCTGAAAGGGATCTATGTTGGGGTATTGGCTTGGTATTGGGGCCTACTCCCTCACTTCACACACTAAAATGATAAGGGTGTTAGTTGCTTTGCCAATATATATCATTAACCATGTGTTTATACTTGGCCAGAAAACCATGTCAGTTTCCCTCTTGGTGATGAAATCTCAAGTAGGTAGGCCTTGGGTAGATAATTATTTAAATGCATTTTAAGATTATGTGATTTATTAGTGTGTGCAAGAAAGATAAAAATAGTGCAACTAAATGGTATATTGAAAAACCACCTAATTAGACTATGTGATCTATTCTAAGCATGTAAGTAAATGAAATTAAAAGTGTGAGTTAATTACTAGCATATAGATGTTAATTTTAAATTTTAAACATAGTACAGTGTCAATTTAGATCACAGTGTATGCATAGATTACAAAATAGAGTTGACAGTGTCACTACTATACTACTGAAGCAAAGGTCTATAAAAACTATGTCGACAATGTTGACCTAGTCTTTCAGACAAAAGACATAATACAAGAACTAGGTCGATAGGGTAGACCTAGTTTATTGTATAAGAGTAGTTTTAAAGGATACAAACTATGAAAAAGAGAACTATAATGAATAATAAAAATGATAGAGAAAGAGAGAAAGGAACCTTGGTGGGTTGGAAGATGCAGAGGAAAGTAAGATTGTTACTGAAGTGCCTTGATTTTTACTTGCAAATTCTACCAATTGTGTTGATTGGGTTGACCTAGTTTTGTAATTCCCTAATTACTGAAGCTTGTAAAGATTAATATACCGATAGTGTCGACCTAGTATGTTTTTGGAAGTATGAAAGTATACTATGTTGATAGAGTCAACCTAGTAGCCTATCTAGAAGTGAAAACCTATACTATGTTGACCTGTTTGACTTAGTAGCCTATATCTAATGAAGACTTATACAAACAAAATAGAATAATTTTGATGTGACTATGTGTTAAATTTGTGCATAGAAGTTAGAAACCATATCGACACTATTGACCTAGTATCACAAATATAGAAAAATAATAAATAAAATGATATAAAATGAAAATTATGAAATAAAACATGTAAGGGCTAGATTCACATCAGGTTCACTAGAATAAATGCAATCAAAAATACATCATGTCTATAAATTAATCCTAACTCAGAGAAGATAGATCATACTTACACTTCTGATTGGGGATACATTTGATAATCAAGAACATGACCAACATGGGGATCTGCTAGACACAATTAGGGGATCTCTTGCCATAATAAACAATGTTAGGGAGGGTTCCAAAGCCTTTAGTCAAGCACAATAATGTAATAACCCTAACTAAGCCCTAATTTTTCATATTCACTATACTAATAACAAGTAAAGCAAAATCTAATCTAGTTCTCACCAAATCTTGTGGCACAATATGGGGGTTAGTAAACAAACAAACATGTATAGGAGAATCTCAATTAAGCTCACAGTAAGACCCTAATGCATGGAGAAGAATAGTAATATTATTTGAATCCAATACTTATGCTACTTCTATCTACTAAAGAGAGGAGTAAAGTTAGAGAATACTTACTTGAAAGATGAACCTATCGAGACTCAATTTCTCTCTTGGCCAAAGGGGCTTTGTAAGAAGTGGTTGTGGTTTGTAAGGATCACTAAGAAAGGCTAAAACATCCAAGACTTCTCCACAAGACAAAATTCTCCAAGTAGAAACCCTAAGCTAAGACCCCTCAAGTAGAATGGTGGAAGAATAGATAGTAAAGAAGCATAAACAAATAATAACTCTTGTTCATTGGTAAATAATGATGAAATTAACTCGTATATATAGGTAGATTTAACCCTAATCCCTTTCAAAAGTTTTGGTTGATAGGGTTGACCCATTCAACCTAGTACTATTATGGACAAAAATTCACTAGGTTATGGGCTAGGTCAGCCAAGTGCTGACCTAAACCCTAAATGAATTTTACCTGCAATAGTGCAGGGTCAACCCAATTGACCTAGTACTATAGACTATTGAAAGGGGGCTTAAGGTGAGGAAAAGAGGGATGGAAAGTGGGAAAATATTGAAGAGTGTGAAAAATAGGAGTGATAGCTTATGGAATTATTTTTAGGAGATGGATAGATTGGTAATAAGTGGAAATAAGGGACATAACCCTGTAAAGCAACAATGGTCTACCCACCCCTTTATTAGTGCACCCTTTAAGGAGTGCACTCACAAAGATTGAGTCTCGATAGGTTTCTGCAAGATAGAAAGCATCAGTATTTGATAAAATTTGAAAATATTGTGTGTATAAACACTCCATGACCATTATTTTATATTAATCCATGCATGATACTGTATGATGAAAATTTGACAAATTGGTGCAAGTTACAGCTTGTGTCCCTAGTAAAGGGATGCCAAATCATGAAACCATCAAAGTTATTAGCATGTTCTCAAAATAAATTTCATTATTATAAATGAAATTATAAAATATTATTATCTTTTCAACTTTCCATAAGGGCCCTCAGCTCCCTTTTAAGATATCTCTATTCTCTCTCTCTCACTCTCTCAACTATGCATTATTATGCATTTTTTAGAGTTTAGTCCCGTAGGACTTGGTCTTCTCAATTACAACCTCACATGTCAACCAAAAACAAATTTAAAAAAATTATGATGTAAAAAACAACCTCAAATGGGACCTAAATCCCTATTATATAGTCATTAATCCTAGTTATCAGTGTGTCTTATCATAAAATAGCCAGTTGTCACCCATTAGGCTTGGGCCCAATTTTAAGGTATATGCTAGGGTAGCCTTAACTTAGTCAGACCTCAAACCCTATGGTTTTGAAAACATTTAAATTATATCTTTCCTCATATATCTTTCTATCATTTATCATCATATCATTTCTATCTCTAGCAGGTGTTATCCTTTATAGTTGGCTAATTTTCTATTTATATTTTCTTATCTCAAGCTCTGCATTTGTTACCTTGCACCTGGCTTCTGTATGCCCCCATTTTAGGTGTTTATTTCTTCCAAAAAATATTAATTTTGTTTAGCTCCTCAAAACTTAACATTTTATTGAATTTGTTCTGTGTGTCATTTATGCACCCTTTACAATTTTTCATCACACGTTATTCTATAAGGTATTCTACATTATCCTTGGGTGCCCAGTTCTATTATACTTATCTATGCACTTCAAAACTTAGTGATGCAAGATTACCAATTCACCTATGATTCTCCTACATCAAACTCCCCAAGTAATTTGAAATTTAATCCCCTAATTACATGTGGGATTGAGTGGTTGAAACACACTTCTAGTCGGCTACCTTGACCATGGTGTTCCCCTTCCACTAATCACTTTGCCTAACTAGTTTTGTTTTGTGTTCTTATTCTCTAGATCCTCCCTATTATTTTTCTCATCTTTTCCTTATTCCTCTCATGGGTATTTTCCCACCTTGACCTTATAATTTTTCCAAGTGTTTCCCACACTTCTATACATGCGCATGCCTTTCAAGGCTTTCTTATGCACTTATCTCACCTTATTCTCTTCTATTCACTCTTTTGTATATAATTCCATATGGATTCATATATATCCACCAAGTGTCTTCAATACTCTCTTTATTTTGTGTGCTTAATGGATCCTTTATACACTTCTCTTTATTTCCCTTCTTCTTGAATCATATAGGTCTGTTCCCACTTATTTCAATCTACCTCTACCAAGAGATTTGTTTGAACCTTATTATGCACCTTTGTCCATTCTTCCCTTGTGTGAAATTTATTCCTTCTTTGGATATTTTTCCCCTTCATGACCATTGTGTGGCATGTAGCATATCTACATGATACTCTTATCATCTCCTTTTCTCGTCTTACTTATGCATGTTTTGTTCCACACTTAGACTAAAATCCCATCAATCACTTTTTATCACCTCTAGACTGATATTTGGTGATATTTTCTATATAAACACCTCAATGTCATGCACAAAAAAACATTTTCTCACTTCATCTACTATAGGTCTGATTTTGACCCACTCTTCTTACTTTTTCTAGCAGTTTCCTATCATGCATAATAAATATTGCCCCCTGGTCAACTATAATCCAACCCCTTATCACCGACCTCAACACTTCACATAGGTGTTTCTATGTCTTGTCCTCTCTCAAATGTTCTCCTCCCTTAATTTATATGGAAAGTCTCATCATATTCCTAATCTATTATTTGTGCATCATTACAAATGGACTTTTATTGTATTCTTTCTTATTATTGCCTTGTCACAATAATCTTCAGCTTTATGTGAAACTTGACTTCTCATATTTCCTTATTCATCACCTTCTTATTATATCATCTCTCTATGTGTTGATCTAATCCCACATATTGTGCATATGTTCTCAATCTATTCTTCTTCCAGTGATACTACTCATTTTATTATCTCCCTCATGAACTCCTTATGCTTCTTGGTGTATTTTCTCCATTTGAATGTTTACATCTTAGACTTAGCTATGGTTGATACCCCTTATTCTTATTCACCTTTGAGGCTTAAACCTATGTCTTGTGCACTCCTACCCTTAAATATTTTATTACTTCACCTCCATGATTTGCACTAGTATTGCTTCACTTACTCATATGTATTGTTATATATGCCTTGTTCTTGCATAGTTCCTTCTCGATCGGTAGTTCTATATCCCTTCCTAATTTCACACATCTTTATACTTTTATTTATGCCATTTGCCTCACATTAAAAACTATAACACCTTTATTTTATTTCCATGCAACCCTTCTTCTCCATGATTTAATACTTAGCATGTTTAAAAGAAATTGCCACCTGCTATTTACCTCAAGTTAGGCATTGTTCTAGCCTATAGTTTCTCTCAAGGAAAATCTTATTTCCTCTATTGGTATGTCCTCATACTTGTGATCCTAATAGCTAGCTCAAGTTAGGCACTCTATTATCCTTAGTTACACACCAAGAAACTATGATTTGTATTCATTTATTATGTCTTCTAATGATTGGCCATTATATTAGCTACCTCAATCTTCGATGATCTACTAACCTCAGTTGCACACAGGGAAATTATTTACCCTCAACACTTTCCTGAAACACCTTTGTCTGATCTATTTTTATTAGATTCCTTCCATACCAAGTGAATCTCTATTGGTATTTTGTGGAAAGTAACCATGCTTACTTTTTATTTTTCTGCTTTCTCTTCATTTGGGTTTTGGTTCATGACTCCCAGATCTCTACTCTACCTCCCCATATTGAGTACCTCATCTTGTGTACATAAACACTTATACATTTTAGTTAATCTCTCCTCTTAAAATCTTAACTTCTTATATATCATCTTTACTTTCTTGTTGACTCTTCTCTCATACCTTGCATCCTTATGTACTACTTATTTTATTTGGGATAATTTAGGTTTAGTTATAGGTTGACATTTTCACCAACTTATTCTTGGCTTTAGCACCTCATCCTAGTTGTATGCATTTCACCATATTCCTATTGCATTCATAAAATCTCTATTATGCTCTCAAAAACTCATCTTTTCCACATTCTCCATGTCATGCACAAGAACACTTATTTTATTTTACTCCTCCATCCATTCATATCTCTTGTAAAATTTTATTCACTCTACCCAACACATTCTGATAAATTCTATAATAGACTTGGTGGAATGATCTACACTTTTCCTTCAATTTTTAAACTCCACATCAATCGATTTTTCCTTTCCACTCTTACTTGTACACTCTCTATGTATAGCTCTCACCTAGACACCCTTCTTCTTTAGAGTCAACCTCTATTCTACCATTGGGTATCTTCTCAAGGTTGGTTGCTTAGCCTTTTTAGTTAGGAAGTTACTTTTGATACTTCTTTCTAGTTTTATTGGGCTCTATGAGTGAACTAATTGGTATAGTAACATAAAAACTAAATTTTTCTATAGCTATTCACCCTTTCCTGACCTCTACATCTCTTCTTATCTTTGAAGTCTCTCTAACCCCTTCTTATGCTAGTCCAAAACCTTCTTCATGCACACCTCATTCCTATAACTTCCTCTACACTCTTGAGTGTGAAATATTTCTCAACATCCATGACCCATTACCTTATTTTTGGGGTCTTTTCCACCATATAACTTCTACGCATTAGCTCCTAGTTGATCTCTTATGCACCTCTAACTTCTTGAGGGTTCTCTCTTATAGTTATCTCACTACAATTTTTTGTAATATATCCTTCTATTATAACTTCTTATTTTAATTGTTTTTCTATGAAAAAAATGAATCATTATTTACACTCTTCATTATCTACCCATTTGTGTTTGATGGAAACCTTATTTTATCACATTTTACTTAATACTTTGATTGGAATATACTATCACACCATGACTTCCTTAGATAAATAATTTTATTGACACTCTTTGAATTTTATTTTCACATTTGTGTTGGCTACCTCTAATTGGTGATTCTACCTACACTCTTTACTTATCTTATTTGCTCAACTACCTCAAATCGACAATTCTAGCAACACCATTTCTCAAGTCACTTTTTGACTGTCTATCTCTAATCGATGATATAGACATACTTTAGTTTATTTATGTGATCTAGTTGCCTTTGATCATTGATTTTATCCATGCTTCCTCTTTTTATTTCTTACATGTGATTGCCTTTGATCAATGATTATCTCATCACTCTTCTTCTCTTACACTCAATTGCCTCATACTCCGTAATCGATTAGTGGTCTCATATTTTATGCACATGGACTACCTCAAATTAACATTACTATCCACACTTAATATTTAAGCCACTGTTATTGCACTTTACTATCAAAATCCTATATAGGTGCTCTAGTACTATTGAACCACTATTGCAAATATCTCTTGTGATCCTACATAGTTTGTCCTAAAAAGTGTTCTTATTATCCACTCTTGGCTAGTTACCTCACTTTTAATGGTCTACCAATCCTTGTCTTCTATAATTTCCACTAGTTTCCTCATAATCAGTGATGTGTTAATCCTTAAACACTAGTTTCCTCACTTTTGACATTTACTAGCCTTATCTCTAATACTCCATCTCCTCTTCTAGCTTCTTCACAATTTGGGATCTATTAAGCATCTTTCTTAGTTACCTCATAGTCAATATTCTACTAATATTCCCTTCCACATCACTCCACTACACTCTTCCACTTATAGGATCTTATCACCTTATATTTACCCAAGCTTTTTGACCTTGATCTAATACCACATGTTATAGGATGTGGCTTGAGTTCCCAATAAATGGACGTCAAACCATGTAACCATCAAATTTCTAAAATTAAATTTCATTGTCATAGCTAAAATTACATGATATTATTAGTTTGGCAACTTTACATAGGGGCCCTCATCTCCCTTTTAAGATATTTTAGTTATCTCTCACTCACTCTCTCAAATATGAAACCTTCAACCTTTAATAACCTCTCATGGAAATAAAAACTAATGACAAAAACAAAAAAACCTCAAATGGGACCCGACTTCCCCTTTTTATAGTTATCATGACCGAGGTTTTGACATGTCTGGTCAAGAAACAAATAACTATCACCAAATAAAATTATCATCTAAATTGAATGCATATGTTAGAGTAGCCTTAGATTATTCATATCTCAAGCCTTGTAGTTATAATAGTATTTAAATCAGATATTGACTCATATATCTTATACTTTTCCATCATATCAGTTCTAGTTTTGACAAATGTTATCCTTTATAGTTAGTTGATTATCTATTTTTTTGTTCTTGTCTCAATATCCACATTTGTTTCCTTGTGCACATATTTTCTGTTCCCATGCTATAGGTGTTTCTTTCTTCTACCCATCATTCACTTTGTCCAGTTTATCAAGACTCTACATTCTCTTCATTTTTTATTCATACCATTTATGTGCATCACAATGTTTCCTTATATGCTAATCCACAAGTTATTTTGTATTGTCCTCTGGTGCCCATTTACATTCTATTGATCCATGAACTTCAAAACATGGTGATGTGGGATTATCATTTACTTGAAATGCTCATGTATCACATAATAATATAACCTCTTCTATATTAATCTAGGTATATATTTTATATAATATTTCCCATTATCAAAATGGGTGAGGAGAGGATTAATTTTATAGAGAGTGAATATCCTCATAAATGCAATTAGTTTCATAAATACAAATAGTATCATAAATAAAATTTGTTTCATAAATACAAGTGGTTGCATAAAATCCACATTGGTGTGTAACTTGGAATTTAGTGCAAGTTGTATTTTCAAATGCATTATTTACTAAATAATAAAATAATAAATCCTAGGATAATTACTTACTATATAAGTAAGCTTAAGTCCTAATGGTGTAAGAAATGTACACCAACAATATGGTTTTAGGTAACATTCATAAAACCATATAAAAATGGCTAGCACATAAATAGAAAGAGGAGAGAAAATGGGGATGGGGGAAAACATGGAAAAACATATTCAAAACACAAATAAAAACACCTATAAGAGCCTAATATGAATAGGTAACATAAAAATATAATTACCCTAATTTTACAAATATAACTACCCCCAAACAAAAACTAGGTGTCTACATAATGCCCCACTTTAATATGCCTATGTACATACATATCAAAATAAAACAAAAAATCTTACGCTTAAGTTTTATAGAAGGGGCCTTGATTTTTTAAATATAT
Organism: Torreya grandis; assembly: GCA_037957365.1. Classification (NCBI taxonomy): domain Eukaryota; kingdom Viridiplantae; phylum Streptophyta; class Pinopsida; order Cupressales; family Taxaceae; genus Torreya; species Torreya grandis. Next base: position 1,674,430 of record JARHVA010001639.1, read on the forward strand.
AAGAGTTATCATAGTATAAAATAGATGATTAACTAAAATTCAAAAGGAAACATATATCACCTCATTTCCACCATGAAAGTCTATGAATATTTTAGAATTAACATCCACACTCCCACATTCTAAAATAAAAACTTATGCTCCTATATGCTTGGTGCATTTTTCATCTAATTCATAATATAAAAACATATGCACAAATAAGAATTTAAAAATATAACCTATGGAAAAATAAAAATATAGGAAATTCTACACTTGGTGTCATTAAAACATTTGAGGATGCTTCTGTAGAAATCATAGTCTCAAAAAATTTACTACATCCTACATGCATATTGAGTAAAAAAAATTAATGATAAAAAATCCTACACTATGTAAATAAAAATAGGGTTATAAAATATCCTAAAGGTATACCAAGGTGGGAAAAAGTATTATATGTTTTTTACATCTCAAACATCAATCTATCATTTTCCTCTCATTAAGGAATAAATATTTTAGAAATGTCATGATTCCTAGGTGTAGAAGATAGATGTAGGTAACCTATGCCCACATTTTTGAGATGTGAGTAAAACTGTGAAGCACATATCTCAAAATAAATGATTACATGCATTATATGTAAGATAGGAAATAAAATCATATATGTATATCATAGTAAGTTATCATCATGAAAGCATACATGTCATAAATAAATGGCCCCACAAAAACCTAAAGTATAATAAATATAAGCACAAGTTTAATATGCCCCAAGTGAGAAATATATAAAAATGTTATCATGGTAATGGTAAGATTCCCCTCATGGGTGTCATGTAATTAATGAATCACAAAGGTAATATGCCATAATATAGGAAATGTATTAGTAGACATGTTAATGTAAAATAAGCACATGGAGACTTTCCCTAAATTTAAGTGTGATATAACTCATGGAAATTTTGGTAGGAAAACAAGAAACATTGTATTATATGCATCATGGCAAAAAATTGTTTTCCATGATTTAGATCATGGAACCAATCATATATTAACAAAAATTTAATGAAGTTTTGATGTGTGGTTTATACTCACCAACTCTAAGCAGAAAGGGATGCTCAAAGAGTGAGATCATCTTCTACCACTCCTAAAAGGAAGGATTCAATCCTTCCCCAAGGTATGTATATATGGGGTCTTGACATGTTGATTTAATTCAGTTGGTCATCATGGACTATCTCTAGTCAAAGGACCTTTGTTGGTTTAAACTTAAATATTTATGAAATAAACTTAGACTATCTAACTAAATAATCAACTCATTCAAATTATATAAGGAACATAAATTTGAATAATATTTTCCATGCATTAATTGAATTTAATAATCATAAATAATGATAATAAATGAACATGCAACCTAGATAGTGTTGTTCCCAAAATCCGTCACTTGTTTTTATGGACAACATGCCGTCCATTTTGGTCTTGCAGGCCAAAATGTTCTCTTTATTTATCAAAAAATGCTCTGAGCAGTTAAGTTTTTCAAATAACTCAAGCCCCTTCACATAATTTCCAATGTAGCATGGGTCATTTTCATGAAAACAAGTGCCCAAGTCTTCCTTTGATTTCTATATATTGTAATCTCTCATTTTAGATAAAGGAGATCTCTGTGAAGCTCTACCCAAATTGAAAGGCATTCTTGAGACTTTGAGCTCAGACTATTAATCCCATTTTGTTAAGTGAATAAAAAAGCAATGACCTTTCAGACTTTGTGTTTAAATAGCTTGTGTTATCTAGGAAATTGTTCTTATGTCTTTTTCCTGAATATAGTCTTGTCCATTTAATCAAATAAGTATAATAAGTAGAAATAAGCTAGAAGATGTCCTGAAGCCAATTGTGGGAGACTTTGTGCTACCATAATTATCTTTAGTCTGTGTTTTTTGTAAAGGATATTGGAGAGACTTTGAGTTCCCCTTATCCTTCATAATCTTTCACTCTGTTGTAGTTTTAGGTGGAGACTTTGGGCTACACTTCATTCTACAGTGTCTTTGTCCTAATCAGTAGGAGAAACAACAAAAGACTTTGTGCTTTCGTGGGTTTCTTGTGGATCTAGTTACTACTCAGGAAGGATTCTTGTTGTTTGTTGAACATCATTTCTAAAAGAAGAGAAGTGTCTTCAGTAATTACACCAGAATTCTCCTCTGCTCTATGAACATCATCTCTAAAAAAAGAGAGATGGATGGTATGATTTCACCCCTGAGTTTATTTGCAACTTATATTAGTATACTATAGTTTATAGGGAATCTCCCCTTGCTGAGAGGAGAGATTTGTCTCATTCTAGATGTGGTCACCACACCCATTTTGTCGTATAAATCTCCTTATGATGTGGTTGATGTAACCATTTTGCCATCAGTCAGTTGATGACAAAATATTCACCCAATAGATAGTACTTGAGTAAATGATTACAATTCAAAAGTAATCTAAAATTAATCTAGTGGTGATTATAAAAAGATCAAAAGAGAGAGGTAAGGGAGAAAGAGAAATGAACCTACTTTGTAATGGAAATATATCCATTTTTTTTAGAATATGAATCTTTTTGACAATATCAATCTCTGCTTGGTTAGAATAACACAACCAGAAGACAAAAATGATGTAAGATTATGGGGATAAGTTAATTAAGTAAATATAGGGAAATAATACCACTAGCTAGGAAAGAACACGCAATTTGAAGCCTCAAGCTTCAAATTGAAGTAGTTCCAATTCTTTTCCATTTTCATTTCACACTCTGGCTGATCCACCATATATACGAAGCCAGAGATCTCAAGGTATTGTTGACCCTATATTTGAGTTGGTGCAGCTGAGTAATTTTGATTTTTTTCCTCCCCCATCTTGCCTTCAGTGAACCAGGAGTTTTCCTCATACAAACATCAGGTCCCCAATACCAGGTAAAGATTCTCTTTCCTCTGCTAGTAGATCTTTGTCTATACATATCCCATAGAGATTTGTTATCCCTCCTTTCAATAGTCATATCATGGCAGCTCAAGGCCCCTAGGGTAATACTTTTGGTCCTTTGAACCTAACCCAACCTTTACATGAGCTACCCCGTAGTTCAAGGAAGAATTTTCCCAAGTTCTATGGTGATGGGAAAGTTCATCCTCATGAACATATTGCAACCTTTTGCATAGCTTTTGGTGTGATAGGCATTGAATATGAAGACATAGCAATTTAATTGTTTATGAAAACACTAAAAGGCATTGTCATACACTAGTTTTATCATTTGCAAGCACAAACTGTGACTGACTGGAACACTCTCAAGGCTAAGTTTGAGGCTAGATTAAAACTAGTAGAAGATGCACATGCTCTGTTAGCTTAGCTTACACAAATGGAGAAGGAGCATCATGAACCTATGCGAGACTTCATTGCTAAATTTGACAAACTGAGGAATAGGATTCCTATAATTGCTCAGCCGACACCTAAAAATCTTAAATGTTTCTTCATCAATTCTCAGCTTCCTGAAGTTAGTTTTCTATTGAGGTGGGATGGCCACATAGATCTTGCTACAGCTCAAATTTTGGCCACTAAAGTTGAAGATGATCTTATTTTGGCAAGAAAGATAAGAAGAGATCCTAACAGAAATAAATCTTCTTCATCTTCTAAAAAAATTTCTACAGGCACCACTGATCCTATGGTGCAAAAGCTAGCAAATGAATTGCTAGCTCTGAAAAATCAAATGGCATAAGGGATGTTTGCTCCTCCTTTTTATTGAGATATACCAAGGAGGATGTTTCCCAACCAGTCATATCAAGGCAATGCTGCTAGAAATCAAGGGCAACCAAATCACCTTCCTCCCCCACCAGGGAAGCTTGCCATTGAAGTAGCACTAGCTAACTTAGCAGTTGGTTATCATGAAGCTGAACATAATTTCTCTTTCCAACCTAAGTTGAACCAAGAATATGACATTGATCTCTTTGTAGAAGGTGAATAATAATTATCTAGTGACTCCAACATTGGTTTCCTGAATTACCAAGATGAAGCGAGAAGTAAAGGATAAGTGTTTGATGGATCATACATTGTATTTACCAGGTCCCAGAACTAGTCAACTCAACAAGATGATAAGAGAAAAACAAGGGAAGAATCTAGACTATCAATTTCAATTTTTAAACGAGGGACTTCTCTGCCTTTCCAATCAAAGGACTTGGTGATCAATAAAAAAGTAAGTACCTCAAATAATCCTACACCTTCTACTTCAATTTCTCAAACTAGTACCACACCCAATAAAACCTAGAATGATGGACTTCCTTCCTCTATTCCTAGTTATTTTTAGTCATTTGATATAATTGACCATACTAGGAAGACCAAGATTCAAATGTCTAAATTTGAATACTTACAGGCCAACCCTGAGCAGTTGGATAGGCTAGTTCAGTGCATCAAGAACAAAACTATCCCTACAGGACAAGATGTTTCAAAGGTAACTCATGATCCCCCAAAGAACACATCCACCCAAAATAATATTTTCATTACTCCTCTTATTTCCCCTGGGAAGATAGAACCTTTCTATGTTTCCCTACTAATAAATGGTCATAAGCTAAACAACTGCATTATAGATTTTGGCACCTCTGATAATGTGATGCCCACCAAGGTGGCAGACTCTCTCAGGCTCACACTGACTAAAACTTTTGGGAGATGTTTCTCCATGGAAAATAAATAAGTTCCACTTTTGCGATAGATCAAAGATGCCCAATTTGCATTTGTATCCTTTCCAGATAAGAGGATTAAAATGATAGTCCTGATGGCTGACGTTCCAACCTCCTATAGCATTCTGCTTGGGCAAAAAATTTGTAAGGATGTTGGTGGAGAGTTAAGCATGGACCTATCTGAGGTGAGGATCCCTATCAAGGGCATCATGTAAAGGATGCTTCCTAAAGAGTTAAAATACATTGTCACCCAAACATCAGCCCCTGAAGCTCAAATTTTATTTGAATCTTTAGGCATGGGTAATTACTTTCTGTCTACTGAAGACGTTTCTATTTCAGCAGATGAAAGTTTACTAGGTGATAATCCAAAAAATTTAGACAAGACATCAGAAGAATTGGTATGGCACAATATAGATAAAAAAGGATTTCCCTCCCTAATGAAGAAAAATCTGATAGAAGATCAGATTCTAATGATGTTTAGATTCTTGAATTTGATGGCAGTAATTCTTCTACTAGTTTTGGAGGTGGAGTTGTTTTGATATCTCCTCAGGGAGATATTTTTCCCTACTCATATAAGTTGCAATTCAACAATACCAACAACACCGTCGAGTATGAATCTTTGCTACTCGAATTAAAGGTTTCTCAAGCTAAAGGCGTCAAACTTCTTCATGCCCAGGGAGATGCTGAGCTGGTGGTTTGTCAGGTGAGAAATTTGTATCAAACCAAGAATGAAAGATTAAGACATTATTGCAATTTACTGTGGGACTATATTGAAATTTTTGATGCTTTTAGTATTTCTATCGTGCCTAGATAATTCAACAATCAAGCATATTCCTTGGTCGTCTCTGAAACTCTCATGGTTACTCACTGAGATTTCAAAGAGCACAAGTACACTATTGAGATGGTCTTTCGACCAAGTGTACCAGATAATGTCAACCATTGGTAGGTATTTAATGGTGACAACTAAATCATTTCTTTTTTAGAATAGATGGACATCTTTGAGAAGTTTCATTTTGAAGGTAGTGAATCTCTACTGTGAGAATCAGCTCCTGAAACAAATTTAAAAATCAGTGAAAAGTTCCTTCAGCTCAAAGGGAATAAAATTCCCAAAGGACTAGTTTCTCTTGAGAAGCTATTCAATAAGCATGATAGGTGTATCAAGAAGCCACAAATGGACTCAAAATCTTCCAAGGATTTTGATCAAATAAATTTGAGTACAGAAGATAATCCCAAAATGGTCAACATCAGGAATTGTTGCACCCCTGATGAAAAACTCAAATTCATTACCCTACTTCACCATTACATTGATGTTTTGGCATACTCTTATGATGATCTGAAATCTCTCAGGCCTGAAGAAATTTAGCATGAAATTCCTCTCAATATTGGGTCATTGCCTCACAAGTAGAAACAAAGGCAATACAACTCCAGGATATCAAGCACTATTCTTTCTAAGATAGAGAAAATGCTGAATACAAGAATTATTTTTTCAATCCATCATTCCACCTGGATTGCGAACATAGTCCCTGTGAGAAAGAAGAATGAAGAAATTTGCTTGTGTGTTGATCTCAAAAATATGAATCAGTCATCTTTAAAAGATAACTATCCCCTACCCATCATGGATCAGTTGCTACAAACAGTGATTGGTGCAGAGATGTTATCAATGTTAGATGGTTTTTTAGGATATAATTAAGTGGAAGTTGGTGAAGTAGACCAACATAAGACTAATTTCACTACACTTTGGGGCACCTTTGCATATCACAAAATGCCTTTTGGCTTGATCAATGCTAGCACCACCTTCTAGAGAGCGATCGATCTTACCTTTAGAAATGAAATGGGGAAGTTCATTGTGATATACCTTGATGACTTGACAATTTTTTCTAAACATTATCCTGATCATGTGCATCATCTACAATAAGTGTTAGAGTGATGTCAGCAAAATGGTATTTCTCTTAATCCCAAGAAGTCAATTTTTGGGGTTACAAAAGGTAGATTTCTCAATCACATTGTATCCTAAGAAGGCATAAAGATCAACCCAGAAAGAGTCAAATCCATCCAAGAGCTTACTCTTCCTGTCAGTAAGACTGTGGTCCATTCTTTCTTTGGAAAGGTGAATTTTTTACAAAGGTTCATTCTTGAATTCATAGAAAAGACTAGCCAAATTGTCAACATTATGAAGGGTAAAACTACTTTCAACTAGACTGAAGAAGGTAAGTCAGTATTTCAAGACATCAAGGAAGCTATCACCCATGCCCCAATCCTAGTTTGTCTTGATTACACCAAAGACTTTGTAATATACAGATATGCTTCTGAACACATGCTTTTAACCATTTTGGTTTAGCAAAACAAAGAAGGTGTGGAGTCCTCCATATCTTTCATGAGTTGTCCTCTCAAAGCTCATGAGCTGAAATATTCAAACATGGAAAAGCATGCTTATGCAGTGGTTAAGCTGGTAAAACACTTCTATTTTTACATCCTAAACTCACAAACTATTGCTCTGGTTCCTGATACAATAGTAAAGTCCATTCTAACTCAACAAGAGTTTGGAACTAAAAGGGGTAATTGGATTGCTAAAATCTAGGAGTTTGATCTTGTTATCAAACTTATGAAGCTTGTGTGGGGAAGAGGTCTATGCCAATTAATTGTTGATAACATACTATAAGAAGTAGGGCATGAATAAATAGATGTTGAAGGCATGCCTATAGTTCTCTTTGTCACCACTACGAATGAGTGGTATTCCAATATTGCTCATTTCCTTACCTATGGTGAATGTCTTGCTCCCCTGTCTCATAAAGAAAAGAGGACTGTTAAGTTGAAAGCTGCTAACTTTGTCCTATGGGACAATGGTTTATACAAGAGGAGCCTTGATGGGGTGTTTCTTCATTGCGTGGATAAAGTGCAATAGATCAAACTTTTGGAGTCTTTCCACAATTTGGCTTGTGAAGGATATTTCTATGCACCTGTGACTACCCATAAGATTTTGTGAGCTAGGTACTACTGGCCTACTCTATTTTGATATTCATATAATTGGGTGCATAAATGCGAGCTGTGTCAATAGTTCATTAGGAAACCTAAGTTGGCCATGTTACCTCTCAAGCCTGTGGTGATCAAATAGCCTTTTCAGCAATGAGGAATTGATTTCATTGGCATTGTAAACTTGTCCTTGAGTGTTGGACATGACTATATTCTCACATCCATAGATTATTTTACCAAGTGGGTGGTAGCCATTCTAGTCAAGCATGCTACTTCAAAAGTGGTATGTAATTTCCTCAAGGAAAATATTATTTCTCAGTTTGAAGTCCCAACCAAGATTGTAATAGATAATTCAGTCTATTTTTCTTCTCATGAAGTTACCCAATTCTGCTACTATTATGGGATTATCCTCTCCTACTCTTCTAACTATTATCTGCAAGGAAATGGTCAAGTAGAATCAAATAACAAGAAACTAGTGACCATTATCAGGAAGCTGGTAGATAATAATCAGATAACCTGGCATAAATCATTGCTTGACACTTTATGGGTAGATAAGATTACACCCAAATGGGTGATAAGTATGTCACCATTTCAACTTTTGTATGGTTTAAATGTAGAGATACCAATCACCTTGGAATTATCAGCATTAAAGTTGGCAAAGGCAGTAGAAGATTAAACTTTTGAAAGTTCCATCGACAAGAGGATCATGTGCTTGACTGAATTAAATGAGCAATGAACTATGGTGGTGGATCATATTACTGCACATCAAAGTCTAGTAAAGAAACTCTTCAACCAAAAAGCAAAGATTTGTGATTTTCATATTGGAGATCAAGTCTTGTTGTCAGATAAGAGGAGAGAACCAAAAGGAATGCATGGAAAATTGGATTCCTTATGGAGAGGTCCATTTGCCATTCATCGATTAAATGGTGAAAATAGTTTCTTGCTAAAATATCAAGATAGAATGCCATTTGCACTACCTCATAGTGGGCAGCATCTAAAGCACTTCAATCCTTGAAGTATCAGATAAGTCCAATTGTACATATTATAGTCTTTCTTTGTTTTCTATTTTTCATTTATTTTTGGCACCTTTATTTTTGGGTAAGCATGACTCTGTAGCCCAATGGCATAGATGAAGGCACTTAGAGTCTGGATTCTACTCCCTTCGATTACTTCAAATCTCAACTGATGGAAGTTCCCCAATTAGAGCCAGTTGTTGTTCCCAAAATTCATCACTTGTTTTTGTGGACAACATTCTGACCATTTTGGTCCTATAGGCTAAAATGCTCTCTTTCTTTATCAAAAAATGTTTTGAGCAGTTAAGTTTTTCAAATAACTCAAGCCTTTTTAGCTAAGGAAATCACAAGTTCAACAAGTGGCCTTTCTCAAAGGGAAGTTCAAAATACTTAAGGCATGTCCTAAGTGTTTTGAGGATGGTTCAACGGTGAGGTTCAATCAAAAGACTTAATGGTGGGGTTCAAAGAATTGGAATGAACCATTGAACCGTTAAACCATTAAACCCTGCCTCTAAAAGGTTTAAAGGTTCAACAAGTTCAAAGGTTCAAAGAGTTCAAAGTTTGAGCGTAAGCTTCGAGTGAATGGATGAAGTGGAAGATTCTAAAAAATGGTTCAATCGAAGAAGAAAACTAAGTGAACACGGCCCTTTACAAAACAATGAAACGTTAATCATTAAACCATTGGACCATTGAACCAAAAGATTTCAAGGTTCAAAGTGGTTCAAGCGACCAGTGATGTCTCCATAGACGTCAAATTTAGGGTGATGTAATGACCATTGATTTTCAAAAGAATGCAGACCTGAGAACAAACTCAGCGGCCAGCCAAGAAAGGAACTGAAGGAGCCAACTGAGAGTGAGAAGATATCCTCAAGAGCTCAGATCACCAGGAAGAGACAAAATGTAGTAAGGAAAGAAGGAATGACTACAAAAAATCTAGAAATATATGTAGAAGATTTATTCTAGTAGGTGGAACAGTCCACCAGGTGGACCTCAGAGAACACAAACATTCAATGGCATGGCCTATTGTTATTCATTAAGTAAAGGCGAATGGAAATCCATGTAAGTATAATAAAGAAGACCAGGCAACCCATGCTTAGGAGGAGACATTTGAGATGATTTAGAATGCCAAAGTTAAGGCTGATGACCTATTCTAGCATGTCCCCTTCATAGAATTTCCAATGCATTTAATGCATTCAATGTAGCATGGGCCATTTTCATGAAAACATTGCCCAAGTCTTCCTTTGAATGTTATATATTTTAATCTCTCATTTTGGATATAGGAGATCTCTCTGTTATTAGAAGTGAAGCTCTGACCAAATTGAAAGGCATTCCTAAGACTTTGAGCTCAGACTGTTAATCATATTTTGTTAAGTGAATGAGAAAGCAAGTGACCTTTCAGACTTTGTGTTGAAATAGCTTGTGTTATCTAGGAAATCATTCTTATGTCTTTTTCCTAAATACAGTCTTGTCTATTTAATTAAATAAGTAGAACAAGTGTAAATAAGATGAAAGATGCCCTGAATCTTATTTTGGGAGACTTTGTGCTACCATAATTGTCTTTAGTGTGTGTTGTGTGTAAAGGATATTGGAGAGACTTTGAGTTCCCCTTATCCTTCGTAATATTTCACTTTGTTGTAGTTTTAGGTGGAGAATTTGGGCTACACTTCATTCTATGGTATCTTTGTCATAATCAGTAAAAGAAACAATGAAAGACTTTATACTTTCATGGGTTTCTTATAGATCTAGTTACTACCCAAGAAGGATTCCTGCTATTTGCTGAACATCATTTCTAAAAGAAGAGAAGTGCCTTCAGTAATTACACCAAAATTCTCCTCTATTCTATGAACATCATCTCTAAAAAAAGAGAGATGGATGGTATGATTTCACCCCTGAGTCTATTTCAACTTATATTAGTATATTATAGTTTATAGGGAACCTACCCATGCTGAGAGGAGAGATTTGTCTCATTCTGGCTATGGTCACCACACTCATTTTACTGTATAAATATCTTTATGTTGTGGTTGATATAACCATTTTTCCATCAGTCAGTTGATGACAAAATATTAACCCAATAGATAGTACTTGAGTAATTGATTACAATTCAAAAGTAATCTAAAATTAATCTAGTGGTGATTATAAAAAGATCAAAAGAGAGAGGTAAGGGAGAAAGAGAAATGAGCCTACTTTGTAATGGAAATATATCCATTTTTTTTGAGAATATGAATCTTTTTTACAATATCAATCTTTGCTTGGTCAGAATAACACAACTAGAAGACAAAGATGATGTAAGATTATGGGGATAAGTTAACTAAGCAAATATAGGGAAACAATACCACCATATACATGTGTAAGAAATGAATATCACTTCACACAATTCTCAGATAAAAGAATTATTCATGAAGCACAAACAAGATTCATCATATGCTCAAGTTATTATATACCTAAGTCTAGATAGTATCAACTCATATAAAATAAAATCTAGCTAATAAAGTATGGAAAACATCAGGGAAATGAGTAAAAACTTATTGATATCCTACGTAACTATCTATATTCTATCAGTTGATCAAATAACCATCCCTTAAATAATCGAAGGGCTTGTATTTTATATTCAAGTCTACTCCATGGAGTCCTTATTTGGCCTACCACCTGTAGAGAGAATTATAAAGCAAGTTACTTAAACATTAGTCCATAAATCATGAAAAATTCATAAATAACTAACTAAGCCTATCTATTCCTATGGGAATTATAAAGGATATCAAGAAACAAATGAAAGAAAGCAAACATCATAGTACCTTTCCAAATGGATTCACCATACCCATGTGGCTCAAAAGCATGTTCTCCCTTGATCAAGCATCCTTGTCTTTGTCAACAAAGGTGGAAAACTCCTCCAATGTCTAAAGAACACTCCATAAAACCTAGGCTCATGATTCCAAATCACTAAACTAGCCTATCAATGAAGCTTGTAACTAATTCTATTGGTCTATTGTAAAGGATTGTGGAGACAATTTTGCATTATAACTTTGCATAAATCAAGCTTAAAAATCATGTCCATGCCCTCTCTATTTATAGATTTTTTAGATTGGTCAGGATCAACCATGACCATCCATATCAAGATTGAGATGTGTGGCCATGGATAATCCTAATGTTTGGAATTAAACTCATAAATATCCTCAAGATAAATAAGCAATAAAGAGGCATGGGAGGCATTAACTAGGTATGGGTGACCCATAATCTTAATATTTTATACACTTATGCCTTGATGGATGCCACCCCATAAAGGATGTCACTAGGTGACAAAGATATTCAAAATCAATTTCCAATAATGAGATATTCAAAAAATCAATGGAATTCTTACTTAAGCTCTTAAATTGGATTAATTATCTTAAGTAAGTTTGATCAAGTTTAGTGCAATTCTTTGGAAATTGGTGCACAATTAATCAAAATGATCAAAAAGTCATATTACTAGATCGTAATTTGACTAAAGAGGAACTAGAACATGATGTTTGATGTGTTCGAGTTGTATTCCCATTTAGGATTTTACCAACACTAAATAACAAAGGTGTGTAATGTGTACCAATGAATTAGAAGAAAAGAGTGATCCAGAGCACTAAATGGTAAAATTATCATTTTGACTTGAAATGATCTAATCAAAGTTAGCTAGCTTATAAAATGTATTTCCCTATTTAGGGATACTTTGATCTAAACTGGGATTTGTAAGTGACAAGTTTGAACCATTTAGGGCATTTTACAGATTTTGACCTAAAATGTGTATTTGAGTGTAATTTGAGTAAGATTAACAATTTCAACACAAATGGTGTTAGGAATTAGATGTCTACACCACCAAGTGGTTGAAATAATTCAATGGGATGAATCCAATTCATATCAGGATCGATGAAGATCATGCTGAGTACCAAGGAAATAAATATTGAGGCCACATTTATTGGATCTAAATTGTACTCTTTAGGTTAGCAAGTTATTGAAATCTCCTTGGGATGGTCAGTTGTCCATGTTTTATGCATCATAGACCATATTTTTAACTATTAAAAACCATATTTTAGGTGCATTCATATAGCAAAGAATCATAATTTTGCATTCACATTAATGGGAATAACTATGTGTGGTTTGACTTACCTATTCAAAGTATTTGATATGTGGGCAACAATCAATGATTAAGTGGGTAATTGTGGTCATCTCAGCCCAATTACACTTCATCACTTCTTATAGTTTTTTATCTTTCACAAGTGGACCTAGAGTTTCAAGGAGAAGGATACTATATTCTAGAGTTTCACATGCATTCAATGGTCAAATATTACACATAAAGAGACATATCAAGTGAGTGCATCACATTATATGGTCACAAAGAATAAAAATATCCAAAGATAATAGTGTTATCCTTGAGTCACGTGCATCTAGAAAAAATCCTTAGACCTATTGTTAGTGGCCCTATGTACACAAAAACACAGTTCTAGCTTTGGATAAATCATAGGCCTTGTCTCAATCCATTCCCATTATTAGAAAACAATCATAGTCAACCAGTTAAATAGTGAATCTAAGTATCTTTTTCTCCTTATTACTTTCCAAATATATTAAACTTTACATTATCAGATCAATCTCAATCAGTTGCATTTAGATTTATACTTAAATGCAATATATTACAATATGAATTATTGATTCTAGTTTATCCTATTGTTATTAAAATTAATCTAAAAATAGGGTAAAAAAATATGACCATTGATGACAATTACTTGAGTCTTTAATATTGTGTACCAAAAATATAATCATTGATGCTTATTATGCCACTATCTCATTATGCTAGATTAAACAAAAAATTGTTGTTTATTCTGTAGTGCAATGCTAGTTGTGCCAAAAAAATAGGTCTACTAATAAATTTAGAATATTGTTTTAACCAAGTGCATTGGACCTTATCAATGAATATTTTATATTCCCAAAAAATAACTTGGCTAATAAGGCATCTTTCTATGAGAACTTGGAAAATAATTTTTACAATCAAAATGCTACAATCCTATGGAACAAGATCACCATGATAATAATCATTTGACATTTTATTCTTCAATTTGGTTTGGTTTTTAAAAAAATTATTTAAATGAGGAATTGTATGATCGAGAAGAAGCTAAATTCATTATGGACCTATTAGTTTTCGATCATGAAGATGCTACACACTAAGAATTCATTTGAAAATATCTTTGACTACTAGATAATTCACTATTTCATAATGAATGGTAAAGGTATTTTAAAACTATGGGTTGTTTCTCAATTTAGTTCCATATAATTTGTAAAATTAACACTAAAACACTATGATAATAAATGGAATCCCATAACCCCATGAATCCATGGTCATTTTATGAACATCACATGTTCACCTCTGATTATATTAAATATTTATTTATTAAGGCTTTTAATACAAAGGTCACATATATATTATATTTTATATGTAGGTGCAGACTCCAAACATATGTAATTTAAAATTGATGAATCAACACATCTATAAACTTATGCATGTCATCATTGAACACTCTATGAACATCGTAATCTAGTGTATTTGAAGTAATCAAATAGTGACACATGTCTCAATTATAGTGGGTGATGATGAATACCATGCGATAAATATATTGGTATTTCTAGTTATCCCATGATATAATATGTTACCATGTAAACATCTCTTGTATGAGGAACTAACTATAACATGACAAGTGTCATAATAAGTTATAGTTTAAAATTATAGTGCCCCCATAGTCAGTCAATCAACATATAAATTCAATCCAACCCTTGACTCCAACCCAATCAAAGGAGGACATGTGTCTTTTTTTATTTTTGGATTTGACAGGATACAAATTTATAATTTATATTCAATGGGTCAATACAATGTGTTATGGTGAAAAATTACACTCCATGCCATGAGGCCATAATATGTTGACATGTGGGTGGCTTGGACCCTTATTTTAAGATTTAACATCAACATTAACTAAAAATAAAATTATAAATGGCATTTATGAAAAGAAATTAGTAAAATTTGTCATTTCTTATTGATTCACATATTGTGAATGTGGTATAATGTGATAAAGTTCCTTTCAAATATTTTAATTAAAATGGAAAAGTATGAAAATTTAATGTATGTGATTTGAAAGAAAAGGACCACCATTGATAATAATTTTCACAAAGTCGAGAGCATTCAAACTTTAGAAGTAATTAAGGGAACCCCATTAGCATATTACGACCAACTTATTCTTCATCGAAAGCATAAAAATCTTATAGAAGACAACATGGTAGCTTCCTAGTATTTTGGTCCTAAGCAATAGTTTAAAGATACAAATTTTTAACATAATATTATTATATGTGATAACTACACTACAATATTCTATTTCATAGATGAGGCTCATTAAATCTTTGATGATGAAGTAACAACTCATTATGATATTGAGTATCAAGATGATCTAGTGGCACTATATAAATTAGGTCTTAAAGAAGTAACCACCAAACTAGAGGTATTATCATACACTAATAGAATGCATAATGTGTTTACAAAATGTGTCCCCAAATATTATGTCATCCAATCTCCCAAACTAAAGAATATGGTTGCCTTTTTTTTGGTGTTGTGTTTGAAAGCTATTACAAATTTCCACAACAAAATTTTACCTACAATCAAGAAGTATTCATAATATGTCTTGAAATAAATGATCTCATGGAAGTATTGAAGGATTGGGTAGAGGACTTAGATCATTAGGTAAACAAAGTATATGTAGACACATATACCATTAGAGCCTTCAAGAAATGAGTTAGGGTTGGTATGGATTTAATGTATAGACTATACAAGGCCTCTAATATTATGCATGTAAATGAACTTTGGATACATGCCCTAGGAAAGATAATTTGGATTTGTACCCATATTAATGTGACCTTAGAGAAACTTCCTGTAAAAACACAAGGCCAACCACAAGGTGGCTTTCAAATAGAAGAGGAGGAGGAAGTAATAACATAATTTGTGGGACCTGACCCAAAAATTATAAGTCCAATGATCCCTAATGCCCCATTAAAATTTTAGGTTCAATCTTCAAAAACATGGGAAGTACTTGTCATAGATAAAATGGAAGACATTTAATCACCACCAAAAGATACAAGGTTGATAGACAATAGGGTTACCACAAATGAACAACACAAAAAGGAAATAAACACATTAAAAAGAGAAAATAATTGAGATGCCACCTTATAAAAGATAAACAAAAAGGGAAAAAAGTAATTTCAATATCCCTAAGTTGACCCCAACAAGGGAACATGTGTAACTCATTGTATCTAATACCGACATAGAAGAAGAGGAAGAACCATGTGATCAAGCCAAAACTATGGAAGGGGTGACCATAAAAGAAGAGCTAGCAGTAGAATAAGAGTAAAAAAAATAAAAATAATAAGGAATAGAAATAATATCAATATTAGAGACAACTACAGCCATAACATTGGCTAAGGCAAAATAGGAATCAATCACATATTTCATAGAAGTGAAACAATTCATGGCTAAACAAATGTGGTAATCCAAGGAGAAATGACACAAATAAGAGCAAGAAGAGAAAGGAAAATAAATGAATATGAGGAAAAGGATAAAAAAATAAATTTTGAACAATAAATAAAAGAAAAGGATGAAGTCATGGCTAAACAAAAAAGATGTGAAGGTAATGGCAACACAAAAAAAAAAGGAGCAAGAAGAACAACTAAAAAGGGAAAAACTTGAAAAATAAAAAGTGAAAAATAAATACTAGAGAAATATAACAAATAAAAATTATAAAAGAAGTTAGAAAAATAGAGAATATAAAAATCAAAAGCTAAAGCAGAAAAGAAGTTGTCACCCAAAAAGTTGAAACTGAAAATAAAAAGGTGCTAGAAGAAGCCACCCATAAATCTAAAGTAAAAAATAATAAGGTGATAGATGAAGCCACCTAGAAATTAGAATAATAAAATAAAAAGGTGGAATAAGGGCTCTAAAAAATATGAAATACAGAAGGCGGTGATAGACGAAGCCATGTAAAAATCACAAACAAATAAGAATAACGTGGTAATAAAAGCCATAGAAAAAGTATAAACAACAAAGAATAAGGTGTTTGAAGAAGTTGAAAAATATAAACAAGACATCACTAAAGCTGAAAAAGAGGTAGCATCCCAACTCACTCCATCACCCATACCCCATATCAAGTTACCACTCCATCCACTTCCCAATCTATAATAACTACCCAAATCCTCACTCCATCACCCATACCCCATATCAAGTTACCACTCCATCCACTTCCCAATCTATAATAACTACTCAAATCCTCACTCCACAAGAATCCATGATCTAAATCAAAGCCATTTTATCCAAAAAATATAATGTTGACAATATTCAAATGGCCCCAAAATATTGGAACCCATGCCACAAGGCACCAATATCCATCTCAATAAATTCTCACTAATACATAATCAACACTTGGGGATAGTCTTTCAAGAGATTGAAAATATTGATTGGTGTCAGGAATCTAGAACAATAAACTGCTATGATACCACTTGATAGGATCTAGGAAGCACAATTGATTACCATGTACAAGCAACTAAACATGCAGAATTTAACTAGAATCACAAGTAACTAGAATTCAAAAATAACACATAATATGAGAGACAATACCCAATTGTATTAAATACTCTTCCAAAAGGAAAGACAACAAATAAGATGACATAGTCTTCTTCCTTACACACCTCTAGGGCTCCCACACCTCTAGGGCATAAACAGTAAATCTCTTCAAGAGCTCACTCTCTCAATTATGGTCCCAACACACAACTCAAACATAGAGTTGGTGTTCACTTCCAACCAATCAGTATCACTACTACTAGTACCACAAGTCAGTATCACTACTGCCAGTACACAAGTACTCCATGTACTCCACGATTGAGTATACACACATACTCCAAGTAGATCTCCCCTGATCTTGCTACCTATTGTGTTGCTGACCTCCCTGATCTTGCACACCTGCAAATCAACCTGGTTTTGCACACCTGCAAACCTAGATCTCGCACACACATACACCTGTAGATCAACCGCTCTTACTTACCATGTAGATCTTCCATGAACTTGCAACAACCTACAAATCAAATGATCTTACAATTGGAAGGATCTACCTTGCCTTCCTCTATAGCACTCCTATGGAACTATGAAGAGCTACCCTTGCTCTCTTCACACTGAAGGAGCTAACCAAGCTCAACTCTAACTAGCACACTTTACAATACAGCCCATGAGCCTCTTAAATAGATCTCATGCAAACAATAATTAGACATCCAATTATAATAATTAGATCCACAACTCTAAGACTAAAATTAGCCTTTAACATGCAAACAATCAGTTTGTTAACTAACTATTCATGAAACTCGCAGTTCAGAACCGCACAAGTGACCGACGTCCGTCCCTGTCTGCCTGGATATGACCGACGTTGGCCGATCTCTGACCGATGATGGCAGCTTCTTATCTACACATGACCGATGTCGATTGGCCTGACTAATGTCAGTGACTGTGACACTTAGCAACCTCCTCCAATGTCTACATCAGTGAAGCTTTTAGCTCCACAACCTAACAATCTCCCACTTAGAGATAAATAGCTGCACTGTACCTATACTTGTACACCATCTAATTTGTTTCTTGGCTTATATCCCTCTTCAATCTCAACCTTGAAGGCCACCCACCATAAAACCTGTGGTGTAACTCCTGTCATCCAAGTAACCTGCCACATTCGCATCTACAAACCAATGTAGAAAAGAACTTGACCCTACATAGCAAAAATCTCTACTGCCGGTCCCTCTCAGATACCTGAGAATCCACTGAACTGCCCTCCAGTGCTTCTTTCCTGGATTGGCTCCAAACTTGCTGACAGCTCCCACTGCATGGACAACCTCAGGTCTAGTATGCATGTACTTAACCTCATCATGTGAATCAGGACACTATTCATAAAACTGTCCAACCCTCAGCGTGCTGACCAGTTTCACACAATCATCCAGATAAAATCAACCTGTGACCTTCCATGTCTCTAGAACACACTTATGCCAAAGAATTTTTCTCCTTCAAATTCTTCATGACACACCTCTAAACTAACTTTACCTTTAGCTCAAGTAAAAAAAAAACCTACATGTGTGACCCTGCATCAAGCAAATACACAACATACAGTAACAAGATAATGTCACGACCATCATCCACCTAATAAAGAAACCACAATAGTTACAATGACATTGACTAAAGCCATGCTTTGTCATCCACCTGTCAAACCTGTACCACTATCCTGGAGCTTCCTCAAGACCATATAACCTAGCCTTTCATCTCACGTGTCTATTCTCTCTATTCTTTAACCAAGGAATCCATTCGTCTTTCAGTGCTTTCTTTCGGCTGGCAACCCTACCAAATCTCCCGTTTGGTTTTGCATCCTAGGAATCAAATTCCTCATTCATACCATGCTCCCACTATTTCTTAGATCCTTCCTACTCTGTAGTGAGCAACAATTATAAAGAAGAGGAATAATGAATTTGAGGCTTACTTACCCTTTCAGTCCTCCATATGGGCATTTGAGACTCCTTGACAGCTTGTTGTCTGCCCAAAATCTGTTCTAGTGACCGATGTCAGTCACCACCCAGTCTGCATCCGACTGACGTTAATTCCATGTGATTGACCTGGTCACCAACACCGATTATCCTATCGACGTCAGTCGCCACCTGCCCAACACCACCAACTTTTCCTGTTTGCACATGATCGACATCGGCACCTGTCTATTTGACGCCAGTTCCTCCTGACTGGTGCTGGTACCTGTGTTCTCCTGTGAGTGATGACTTTTTACTCGCGAGCTCTCTTTGGATCAAAACCCTGTCCAAATTGCCCTACTCAGAGTTACTTAGCCTTCTCCACTAATCTTTGTCTATCATCTCCTCCATGAACACCAAGGCTTTTCAGTTTTTAAGTCTGTCAAAGACATTTGACTTCCACTTAAGAACATGCATCTCCTTCTTGCTCTTGTGACCAAGCCTACAAAGCCACGTCCTTACAATAGAAGAAGAATCAGTAATATAAGCAGGTAGATAAATAGTACCTACTTTCTTACCACATGCTAATTCAAGTGCATCCACTATGAGAGTTCCTGTGCATCTCTCATCACCCAACTTTCCTAAAGAAATCAGCCACATCTCCAGGACTGGGACCTGCATGACCTCCTTCAACACCCATGTGTTGGTCATCTACAATTTCAACTGCACTTCCCCTTTGCCAAAACTTTGACAAGGCACACCAGCCCTTAAATAAATCTTTCCAAAGTCTCCAAAGACCTTAACATGGAAAAATACTCTATTTCAGGCTGCATGGAAAGAGGCTACAGAATCTATAAAACAAGATTCTACTTTATCCAAGGAACATCCCAGAGCATCATGTGCAACAACACCTGCAACATCTACTTCTTCAGTTCCTTCATGTTGATCTTCTGCCAACCAATAATATTTATTTACCTACTCTTTCTTTCCATAACACTGTAATTGACCATTCGTGCCTTTGAGTTCCTCCATTCTTAGTGTACTTTCTTCTACCATTGCTATACTCCCACTCAATCAGAAACCCCTGAGAGTGACCTGTAATCAAACACAAATCTGCTCCCTGCAACCTTAGCTCTGATACCACTTGTCAGGAATCTAGAACAATAAACTACTCTGATACCACTTGATACGATCTAGGAAGCACAATTGATTACCATGTACAAGCAACTAAACATGCAAAATTTAACTAGAATCACAAGTAACTAGAATTTGGAAATAACACAGAATATGAGAGACAATACCCAATTGTATTAAATACTCTTCCAGAAGGAAATACAACAAAGAAGATGCCACAGTCTTCTTCCTTACACACCTTTAGGGCTCCCACACCTCTAGGGCATAAACAGTAAATCTCTTCAAGAGCTCACTCTCTCAATTACGGTCCCAACACACAACTCAAACACATAGTTGGTGTTCACCTCCAACCAGTCAGTATCACTACTACCAGTACCACAAGTTAGTATCACTACTGCCAGTACACAAGTACTCCATGTACTCCATGACCGAGTATACACACATACTCCAAGTAGATCTCCCCTGATCTTGTTACCTATTGTGTTGCTGACCTCCCTAATCTTGCACACTTGCAAATCAACCTGGTTCTGCACACCTGCAAACCTAGATCTCGCACACACATACACCTGCAGATCAACCACTCTTACTTACCATGTAGATCTCCCATGAACTTGCAACAACCTGCAAATCAAATGATCTTATAATTGGAAGGATCTACTTTGCCTTCCTCTATAGCACTCCTGTGGAACTAGGAGGAGCTACCCTTGCTCTCTTCACACTGAAGGAGCTAACCAAGCTCAACTCTAACTAGCACACTTTACAATACATCCCATGAGTCTCTTAAATAAATTTCATGCAAACAATAATTAGACATCCAATTACAATAATTAGATCCACAGCTCCAAGACTAAAATTAGCCTTTAACATGCAAACAACTAGTTCGTTAACTAACTGTTTGTGAAACTTGCAGTTTAGAACCGCACAGGCGACCGACGTCAGTCCCTGTCTGCCTAGAGATGACTGACATTGGCCGATCTCTGACCAATGATGGCAGCTTCTTATCTACACATGATCGATGTCGATTGGCCTGACCAATGCCGGTGACTGTGACACTCAGCAACCTCCTCCAATGTCTGCATTAGTGAAGCTTTTAGCTCCACAACCTAACAATTGGATGTAAAAGTGTGTGATTCTAGAAGAAGCTATTTAGAATTGATGTAGACCATCTCCAAGGCATGGCCAAATATGATGCATATCTAAAGTGGTATTTAGAACAATGCCTTCAAGAAATAGTCCAAATTTTGATCAAACATTAAACATTGTTAAAGGTGTAAAATCAAACTATTTACGAAACTATCATGGAAGAATTCAAGTTTAAAAAAATATACAACCATTAGCTGATATTTCTTACAATCAGCATAAATTCAAGACATATATTAATTTTTTTAGTAAGAAATCTTAGATGTGGGTACTTATTTTGCATCCACTCTAGGATGTTTAGCGGTAACACAAGCCAAAAATAAAACTTTGGATGTTTTAGAGGAAGAGTTGAATCAAGCTACCATACCATAGGACATCACAAAGGACCCAATTGGAGTAGAAATAACAATATTGTTAGATTTAGGTGATAAATTCCATGCCGAATAGGATAAAAAGGCCCACATCATCACTAATCTTGAGGAATCTGGGGTATTAATCAATAAATTCATGGAGAAATTGGATCAAGTGACTACAAATATGGAGAATCAAATACAATCTGATCGACAATCATCCCCCACCAAAAGACATCATCGAATTGGTTTGAAAAAATATTCATTTGGAACAAAAATCACAATAGGCCAATGGATACATCACCAAATGGACATCTTTTGAGGCTAAGTTACAAAGAACCAATAGTTTTTCAGCCAAAGGATGAGTACATAATCTTTATGGCATTATTCATTTTTGGTTATCTTGAGGATGAATCAAAGGTTAAGTGTGGGGATGATGTTGGTGGGATCATTCATTATCAGTATAAAACATAAAGGGGAAAATACATAAGCTTACAGACATACCACGACATCAAATATCTACAAATGTATTTTTCAGCATCGACTGTACTTCAAGAATTCTAAAAAATAGATAGAAATGTATAGGCATGAGGAAAATATATGTTTGTTGATCTTTTGCATTGTATTTATTCTTAATAATGAATCATAAGGAAATCATCATAATTTGAGAATATAATCTGATGTATACATTTTTTATTTAATGTTTATGAATTAATACAAATTGAGTTATGTGTAATTATTTATGTTATACATTTTTAGTGTTATTTTTAGTATGTTTAACTTAGGGAATATATTAGACTAATATATGAAGGATAATTCTATTATGACATCATTAACATCTAAAACACTAAATAATGAACTCATGATATAGTGTAGAGTTTATGTCCACATTGTGCAAGTTTTCTCTTTTGACTATGTGTAGACATCTAGAAATGGCTTGAATACTTGATCATGATTTACTTTGGATTGAGTAAAACAAGATTGTGACTTTGTTGAGAGTTGGTTGAAATTTAGATTGAAATGACTGAAATAAATGAAATGAAATAATTTCAAACAAGGTCAACTATGAAAATAAATGACAAAATTAGCTAATTTTATTCACATGTTGAATGTGTTTGACTAACAGAAGATGGGAACACAGAAGTAGAAATAGTTATTATAGAAACCCGTAAACTGAAATTGGCATAAGGACAAGGTCAAAACCATCCAACTTAAGTAAAAAACATTAAAAATCATGACCCAAACCTAACATTTTATATCATTTTAAGTAAAAGCATTGGTTTTTTTATTTAGGTCTATCTGAACATATTATTAGATGTTTTTTCAATTGATAGAACATTTCTATAGGTTAAAGATGGTATATTAGAAAAGAAAAAGGACTTCACAAGTGCTTAGAATAGGCTAAGGTGTCCAAATAGTTTTAAAATTAAATACACAATTTAATCAAAGTGAAAAAGGGATAAAAACTAGAATGATCAAGTATTCGTGATAATTTGTGTCTACACACAAAGGAAATTATGCCAAAAAAATCACATTATATTATTTTCTATAAGTTTCCCTAATTTTTCAAGTTTCCTCAATAAATTTATGGTTTCATTTAATAATAAGGTAACTTAGGTGAATAAAGGAGGTAGTTAATAAGGTATTGAATTTGTCACCTATGCTATAGAACATATAAAAAATAATAAAATATACAAATATTATATCAGAGGTCCCTTGCATCATCATGTTTTATTGTTTACAAGAGTTGAAATCTTACTCATAAAACCCATCATTGACTTTCCTAGAATTGATGAAGATTGTCAATTGTGTGCACACAAGGGGAAAATAGGTGGCTAGTTGAAAATTTAGTTCACTAGTAATAAGTCATGGACTAACTTTGGAAAGTCAAAAATATTTTTATATCTTTGTTTTAAATTAGAAATGTTTTCTTTAGAAATCTATATTTTAGTTTTAGTTGCTTTAGCTTTAGTCTAGAAATAGGTTCTCTTCTCATACAAACTACTTTTTTGAAACAAGGTTGTGACCCATCAAATGTTATATATGCATTCATGATACATTTTATATCATCATCATTATGATCAAGAGGAATATTATTGGAGACTTGTAATTATTTATAAATATTTTGGGATGTTCTATGAGTTTTTTATGTTTTATGCTTTCTCAAAATATAGTTTAATGTTTTAGATGATTTACGTTATGGTGATAATTGCATAAAATTTAATTATTATTTTGTGAATTGGTTAGATTGAGTGATGGACTATTTTGACCATATTCATAGCTAGCACTCCTTAAATCCAATTACTTTGGATAAATGTCATTATTTGTAATTTATTATGGTTAATTATCTTCCAATGTTATGGAATGGGCATTTGTTCACAACTAAGTTTTCCTCATGATCTCAGCTTTGTTTGTGAAAGTTTGTCTGAATACTAAACTAAATAAGAATTAACTTAATTATATTTAATCTTAAAAAGTGTTTACTTTAGAATAGTCATCTCAACATATATTCTATAAAATATTTATTTTTTGCCTTACCCTTTCTTCCATTTTGATTTTTTTATCAGAATACATTATGAGTATCCATGTTTAAGTTTCTTATGACTCTTTGATCAGGTAATCTTAATTTTTACAAAGGGAATCCATTCTTACACAAAAGTTATTGTCACATTTCTATAACCATGTTATTCCACTATGACTATTTATGAAAGTCATAACTTGTAGCTCGTGCTCTTGAATCTTAAAATGAGAGGGTGAAAACCCATCAGCTAGTTGGAGTGGGTCACAAACCTACATCGTTAAACCTATTGAATATTAAAAATTTCCTTTATATCCTTCACATGACTATATTGGGTCACTACACGCCATAAATTATTTTTTTGATGGGGCAAGACCGACATCATATTTAAATTATGTGTGAATGTGAGATCTCCATCGTCCACATGCCAACTAAAATAACCCAAAAAAAAATTAAGAATTGTTAACAGAGTACATAATGAAACTATGTGTAGATCCCAATACACAAACTTACCGTGCATGATGTATTCGTCATAGTATTGTACAAGATTAGTAGGTAACCCATAAATTGATTGGGTAAATGAGATACTTAAGCAAGGATGACCATCTCTAGAGGATTTTATAGAGAAAGGGGTTGCCTAAAGGGTGAAACACCATTTAAGGGGTATTAGTGTGCGGGCCCACACTAATAACCTTTGAAACTTAGAAGGCACTTGGTTTCCCCATCAAACCACCTAGGGATATTCATCCCAATACAAGCATATGATAACCCTATATGGTTATGACTTGGAAATTCATGAGGGAAGAAGGTTCACTCAATTCCTCAGATATCCTTAACTAAGTTACTAACCCAGGGTAAGATTTATTATGATAATGAGTCATCATATTGGCTATTATTACTTATATCATGTTGATAAAGGAAGATACCATAATAGGTGTAATAAGTCCCAAAAGGATGACCAATGGTACCATCAACAAAGATTTGGCTTATGCCAACCTTAAAATATTACCATGGGCATTAGGTAATCACATAAAATCAACCATCATGAATTTTTATTGTTCACCAAGAAAAAGTGCACACATGCTAAAGAGGACACAATGTCCTTTACCATCTCATTATACAAACAAGGACTCATCCATATAGGCTCTTACCCTGTATGAGATAAACACTAATTGTTAAATGTACTAACATTAATTTGTGTTAGCTAGTCTAAATTGTATTAATGAATTCCCAACCAGAGGGTTCTCACACTATTATTTATTTCAACTCCTTAATTTAAGAATAATGAATGATCTAGCTGAAGGAGTAATGACTTTATTGAGTGACAATTCAGCCATTAGGCTAATTACATTATTATAGATTAGACTAGCTATGGGTTATATTAATGAATATCTAGTTACCACATATGCAATGCTTGCACTTGGCCAATCATGCAATCCAAAGAGTGATTTACCAAAATAGAAATATGTTGAGAATTGGAACATCAACCCATAATTCTTGTTAACAATCATTTATTATGGTTGATTTCATTTAATCCCAAGTTGTGAATAACCCATTTATTAACTTGTCAATTGACTATGGCTTCATGCTCACATTAGCACAATGGAATATGTTTATATCATTCAATATTAGCAAAATTAATATCATGAGACAAGGACATCCATTAAGTTGGATTTACAAGTTAATGTGGAAATATAAACCATTAAAAATAGTATCATACAACAAATTCTACAAGGCCATAACATGTATAATTACAAAATAAATTTTCAGCACTTATTAACATGATGTGGCCTTATTAACCACATGTATGAATACATATATGAAATTAATCTATACACTTAATTGATTAAGCAATAAGTGTTCCAAATATTAAGATTTCTATTATATATATAATCAAAATGCTTCAAGCACCCCAAAACTAACCAACAGGAAAGTGAATAGCATAATCATCTTACATACATAATTAAATTAAATGAGTTAGGTTGATTTAACATTAACACATATGTATAAATATTCTAGCCATTGCTATTATAGCCTTATACACCAAACCAAATGGGTAACCCTCCTTCAAAATGAGGAAATCCTAATAAATTAAACTTAACCATGCCCAAGGTTAAATCACTCTAATATACAACTGTAATATAGCATAATCAATTCTTAAATAAGGATGTCATTCATAAGTACAATATGAAACATTGTTGAATACAAAGGTTGTGGCATACCAAAGACTACACCACCAAGTCTAATTATCCCAATAATAAGATTGATACAACAACTCAAACAACCCTCAAGGTTTGATAGTTTTTAAACATAAGAATATAACTACAAGCTTGAAGGCATAATCACAAGGAACCTATTTTTCTCTCATACAAATACAATTATTTGAATCAGGCATTCAATATAATATATGCCAATTACAATATTTATAGCATTACAATAAATCCAACCAACACTTTATCACCCAAAACCCTTCATGGGTTAACAAAGGTGAACACAACCCTTGAGCAAGTGATAAAGATAAACAAGTAATCAAACTTCATAAAAGAAGAGCCAACTTGCATAAAATCCCTGCACTAAAAAGGGTGAAAAATATTGTATCAACATAAAGCTGGCAATGTGAAACCCCCCCTTAGAAGATATTATGAAAGTCAATTTCCATTTTAATAAAACAAACTTAAAGACAGTAACAAAACAACTTATTTAATTCCACATTATGAAAATTGGGTAGCCTCAATAATTAATTTATGTTGTAACATTCTTCTTTGAAAAAGGTTGAAAACCTCCATGGAACAAGCATATAAAACCCCAAACAAGCAGGGTATTGTAAAGTCAAAAAAAATAACCTGTCTATTGACATACACAATACATTCAACATGCCCAAGATAATTTACAACAGCAAATAACCATGCAATCTCCTTCAAAATGAAATATTCCACTACCTTAATTCAACTTGTTTTTCTCACATATTGAATATAAGCATCTAATATTGAAAAAGATAATCAAAAAACATAATAGGTGTACTAACTAAGATGCTAAACATAAGAGTAGTGACCAACTAATCTATCAAATCCATGCAGAATCATTCAATGATTTTAGAATCATTAACACATACTAATCTTTCCTCATAATTAAATCTGAACATTGACGACCATTATTAGGTGTTCAACAGGGACCACCCAAATTTTATCAATCTAGGATGATTGAATCAATAATAACCAATGTACTAAAATAAATTCTTAATCAATGTTAATAAATACAAGAGATAAAATAGTAAATAGAAATCATCATTCAAAGAGTAGACTTGATTACAATATCATGACCAACATGGCATAACAAAAGAATTTGTGATAAGTATGAGAGTATCAATAATTTGAACATTAGTTATCTTGTATGTTCCTAATTTCCTCTTTTCACAATATGAATATGTACGGTTTTAGAATCAATGGTTGAAATACCTTTACACTTATTTTACAATGTCACAGTCCAACATTCATAGATAAATGTTGGGTTAAGCAACCCAAGGCATAAGTTTTAAAATTAACTTCCCCAACCTTAATAACTAACATCAGTTTTGATCATAATGAAATAATGTAACTTTGTAAGTAATGGAAAAATTTTGCATTTTCTACTTCAAGTCAATTCATTCACTAACATAACCACAATGTCAACAGGGTAAACAACATAAAGAAATCTTACACACATGAAAAGTTGTTGTAATGTATTATCATGTCTATCAAGGATTCTAGTTGCATATAACAACTACTACAACTATTTACAAGTGAGGCATCTAAAATTGGAATATACATCATCATAATACATTGTTGCAATTAAAGTCAATAAGTATATCCAATAGTAAAATTTATTAAAATGGTTATCCTTAGTTTATAGGTAATCATCAAGAGTATCCAAAGAGAAATAAGGCACATAAACAAATATGGAACAAACCCTCATCACCAGTCTACTAGATAACCATCAATCATAAGAAACAACCATACTCATGTGGGTGATACCAGTTTAGAAAATTACCATATAACTAGCATATATACAATTTGCATACAAATTTTATATAATTAACTCTCAACATAGAATATGCATATATTTAAAATGACTTTCCAATAATACAAATCATAAGTCCTTATGGACATAGTTTACCATCACTAAATCAAGGTGAAAACAAGCAACCACCATCTCCATACAAGAAAACATAACACTATATAAATTCTAGCCATTCATCATACATAAAACACACATCTACTCCAAGACACAACATAGACCCGTGTGGGAACAATAGAGTGTTACCACATGAGGATATACCCCCTAGGATTATTGCATCACTTAAAATTTTAGAAATAATTAAATTTTAGAATTTAATATAAAGGGAAGGAGCACATGCCTATAAAATAAA
This sequence comes from Torreya grandis, assembly GCA_037957365.1. NCBI lineage: Eukaryota > Viridiplantae > Streptophyta > Pinopsida > Cupressales > Taxaceae > Torreya > Torreya grandis. Next base: position 1,703,136 of record JARHVA010001639.1, read on the forward strand.
CATATAGGATTTAATAGTGAGTCTCTCGATGGAACCATACCCAGAACTAGTAGCAACACCTCTACCTCCAATACCCTACATCTAGCTCTACCTTTTCTCACTTTGCTCTACCATTATTTCCTCTTTGGTCATCCACCATATCTTCTTCTGATTCTCCCCAGAATTTTTGTTTGTTTCAATATGGCAAAAGTCTATATACAAGTCTAAAACCCTATGCCATACTCTCTTTGCCCCTCTCTCTTCCTCTACAAAGTTAACAACCCACAAGAAAGCCAATGTAACCCTAACAAAAATTTCCCATACTAAATTTAAACTTTATACAAGTTCATGTTTATAAAAAAACAAAGTTTTTCCCAACCATTTGATTTCACATTAAGGATAAAACATAGTTTCCAGCATACATTTACTATTTTTTTCCAAACTGAACACTCAAAATCCATTATGTCAAGAGATATTAAACAATTTAAAAAGAAACTTTATTTACAATTCCACACAAAAGTCCCCACTTTCCAAACCTCATACGTTTATGACTACAACATGGTCTAACATCCTTCATTCAAATAGTATATGGTCTTAAACAAAATGCCCCCTGGTTTAATGCATTACAGTTACACTGACCACAATAAAGATCCTTTAAAAACAATGCTAATGCATAGACTAGGACAATTCAAATTCCCTTTATATGCATTTCAAAGTCCAAGGTTAAACTTTTTAACTAAGACACCCTAAAGTGAGTTTAGGGTCTTAGAACCATAACCAAGTAATATCACCTAATCTAACCACCCAAAGGGTCATCTCAAGAGTATACGTGCAAATATATATAGGTCATATATATATATATATATATATATATATATATACATATATATATATACATACATACATATATATATATATACATACATACATATATATATATATACATCTATATATATATATATACATACATACATCTCGACAATATATATATACATACTATATATATATATATACATTACAAGAATATATATATATATGTATATATATATACATATATATATATGTATATATATGTATATGTATATGTATATGTGTGTGTGTGTATGTATATTTATATGTATATATATATGTGTATATTTATATGTATATATATATATATATATATATATATGTATGTATGTGTATATATATATATATAATACATATATATATGTATGTATATATATATACATATATATATGTGTATATATATATATATATACATATATATATATATATGTATGTATATATACATAAATATATATATATATACACACACACACACACACACACACACACACACACACACACACACACACACACACACTAAAATACACACACACACATATAATAGCACTTTAGACAAAAGTCAAAATCCATCTATTACCCAAAGAGATGTGCCATTGAGTTTTAAATAATGGTTATAAAAAGGTTCCCATTGGTGGAGTTGTGACATCCTCTACTCCTTAAAGAGGATCCATCTCGACGACAAATCTATAACCAAGAATCATGCTATACTAAAAAGAGACTTTATCACTCTTTTCAAAAAATGCATACACATTACAAGAATTCAACAGATAACTCAAAAATAGAACAAAAAATTTGATAAACCTTTATCAATTATTATCAACATAACAGTCATGCATAGTACATACTTACGTAGTCTAATAATCAAAATGAGAAAAATTATCATACACTTAGCTTCTTGGTATAAGAGGAAGATTTATCAAACTCACATCATGAGTAAACACATAGCCTTACCTTGCTAAAATCCATATGCTACCTCTAAAACAACCATGCCCCTCATTTAACCAAGCTAGAAGACCATCCTTTGACAACTTGGTTTCCTTTGTAAGGCCAAGGTGAGCAAGACGAGGTGTTTTACGCCCCCTTTTTCATCATGAAACTCTACAAAATTCAACTTAGATAACATATAAATATTGATGTTTTTGTGCCTCACAAAGCCATGGTTACATTTAAGAAACATTAACACTTATAGTAATAAGTTTTTATAGCTTAATCTTGCCAATATACCTTGATAAGATTATTAGTGAACTATTATTTTTAACATAGTATCACTAAATTTTACCTGATTTCTAGCCACCTATGTGGATAGATAATCAGTCAATTTATACAAAAATATGCATTATAGGCTATAGTTACCAAATATATTTCAATTTTTAATTAATAAAATATTTTTTCAATACTCTTTAACCCAACAAACTCACAACTGCTCTTTGCCAAAACAAAATAAATACATAATCAATAATTTTATCTTATCCAGTGAACACATGACCATAATTTTAATACTAAAATAGTTTCAATAGAACCTTCCTCAGTATGAGGAATTATTATCACAAAAATTAGCAACTTCAAATAGCAGTTGCCCAAAATCACTCTAACATATTTTCATAAAATCATTGGATTTGATGTGTTGTATTCCCACAACATTTTTAAGTTATATAATATATATATATATAAAGTATACTCAACCTATTAATGTTCTAGATTTAAACACCTTGCCTAAAGAAGGGGATTGTTTAGATATTCCTACTCAAATCTAGTCCAACATGGGATTGATCCCTAGGCTATGGGTATCCTAATAATGGATCAGACCTCTAGAGAAGGTTGGCTTCCTTCTAGATCTATCACCTAAACTAGCACTCATTTAGAAAAGTGAGAGAGATTTTGACAATAACTTATGAAAGCATGTAAAAAGGGGTGATGCACCAATGATTCAATCACTCAAACTCATATAAGACTTACTATGAGACACATTCAATTTACTAAATAATATCAATCTCACATAAATATTTTAAAATAAGGTATTAATCACTTATCAAATTAGCATGAGAGGGCAAATATCCATTTTCAAGCTAGACAACAAACTATAAATTTCACTTATAATGACCTGTGATAACTACTAAGCACTTATTGAAGGTGAGAAAAACTCAAACACAGACAAGGATCATAAATTCACTTAACCACAATACATGAATTTAGGGAACACACTTCAATCTAGCTTAGAAAATGATGGAATTCAATCTTTAGTACAACAAAAGGTGTTACAATATAAATTTTGCCAGAATCTTGTCATACTAAAAAGAGGGATATGATTTAAGGCTTAGAAGCATATATTTATAAAAAAGACTAGAGAGAGAGAACTAAGAAGATAGAAAACATTGAATTAGGTCTAATTGCTCTTGATGGATTAGCATTCTCGAGGATGTCGAGTCATGATTTTATCAAGAAAGAGGGTCTTGTAAAAGAATTGAATGCTCCATTGATATTTATACATCCACCAGGTGTCCTTTTTATAACTATATGTCATTATCTAATGATCTGTTAATGAGGATCATGTATTAGAATTGAAATAATTATGCCACATCTGCTTTGGGTGGCTAATTATACCTGCTCATTGAATACGTGACCTTAATGATAGAAAGACATATCTTTATGGTATGTATTTGTTTTAATATCAAACACAGGTCCATTTATAGGTGAAAATTAATATAACTATTGGTTCTCACATAGTCATAATATCCATAGAAAACTATAGACTACTTTTCCTTACTTCAAAATCATTGGTATATCTTCAACCTCGGTATTAGGCCCAAAAGACCTATTTTACCTATGTGTAGATCTGTTGGTGATGCTTGGTCCCACTAGTTCCACCTAGATCTTACTCAAGCTATGAAAAGATTATAGCTGACTCAATGAGCTTATGAAGTTTATCTCTCATCAAAAGTTCAATCTTTGGGTTAATTTTCCTTTGTCTTTATCTGACTAGCCTAGTCTCATCTTCTAACTCAATGGTATGTTGAGCTATACTTGGATCAAATCCTTTAAGGTTACTATACTATCATGTAATGAAATTTGAAAAACTTAAACATAACTCAATAAAAGTTTCTTTCTCTAAAGATGTGCAAACTTTGCCCAGCTTTAAAATATTATTAGTTACAATCTCTACATTTGTATAGTGTTCTTCTTTGGTTGATAAATCAAACTTTTATTTTCTCAATTCATCATCTCTATTGAATATGTTTTCAAGGGTGACCAACCCTTTAGGCAACTTGTTTATCTTCAATTGCACAATCTGGTCATCATACTGCTACAAATGCTTATCTTGGTTCCTTGAGGAGAACTCGGCTTCCTTTTGTAAGAATTTGATAATATGACTATCATCTTCAATTACTTACCAATTGTCATGGTTTTCTAGGATAGAAGGTCTCACAATTACCTTGATGTGTGATGGAACTCTTTAATTTTTTATGTCATCTGGGATATTGAATTATGACCCAATAGCAGCCAGCCTGTCTGTATACTTATTCTTATTTCTTGATATGGCCTAAATATTGAAAGATTTAAAGTATTAAAATAGGTCCCATAATTTATGCTCATATGACCTAAGTAGTGGGTTATTACATATATTAAGTCACCTTACTTGGTGAACTACCAGTTCACTATCTCCAAAAACTTGTAAAAAATTGGACTTCATCTTTCTTGTTCATTGCAAACCATGCACTAGTGCTTCATTTTTAGTAACATTATTGGAAAAACCAAACTAAAACTTGAGAGAAGAGAAATACCTTTGATTATATGGATACATTAACATCATTCTAGCTCCAGTGCCATGTTTTTTCCTAGATCCATCAAAATATAGTTGCCACAGGCCATCACTAGGTTGACCATCTTTCATCAATGTTAGAATTGGTGCATCATTTTCATAAAGACAATAGACACCAAGTACTTATTATTTAATTAACTTATATGTATCATTTCCATTCAAATCAGAAGCCCATTCATCAAGGAAAATATCTAGGATTCCATCTAGAAGTGATTCAGATTCCACCTTACTATTTTCTAGTATTTTATCCGAGATAACACAATTAGTGTTCACCATACTTGGCATATATGGATGCAAATTAAATATTGAAATAATTTTAGAATGTATTATCACTTTATTACCATACATAGTCTTGAACATTAAATAGGTCTAATCATCTGACAAATATCCTCCAATCTTTGAAGTAAAGTCTCTTGACATGCACAAGGAAAAATAGGGAGGCAAGTCCACTACAACTACATCTTGATAAATAATAACATTGGGGAAAACATGTAATGTCAATTTTATGTTTTTGATTATTCCTACTATCTTCATTGATGATCCATCTAATTTTAATACTCCTTTAGTATTTGGCTCATATATAAAACCAAGCTTATCTGTAATTTGCTTAAGCATGACAGTGTTATTAGCTCTACTATCTACCCTATAATTATGGACTAAATAGTTACCTAATATCAAAGAGAGATAAAAGGGAGGGGTTTTATTTTATTTTCCATTATTTTTTTCTATCTTTGTTATGTTATTTACCTACTGATTAGGTTGCTTGATTTGGTGGTATGAATTGGCCAAGACAGCTCCTTATTTCTCAACTGGATCTTTAGATACATTAAGATCTGAAAGCTCTTGAATAAGCATGTCCTTTTGTCTTATAATAACAAGGAAATACCAAATTCTAATTCTAATATTTGATTTATTCATTTGATCTGTTATGCTGAAAGATGCTCCACTAACCTTTGGTTATAACTTTTGAGCCACTGGTTGTTCTCTAGTTAAAGGCATTTGGGGAACCTTCACTATCTCTACATTTTGAATATTTTGTGCTATAGGAATAGCAACTTGATCCATTACACTCTTGGAAATAAAATTAGGAACACTAGAAGTATTTCTCACATCTTGATCTTCCTCGATTGCTCTTCTTTTAGCTCTAGTTAGAGATGCAACTTGACCATTTGTGTTGCTAGTTTCACCAACCTGGTTGAATGCAATATGATCATTCAATTGCTAATTAACATTGATAGCATCAATCTACCTTATAAATTTTTGATATTTTCCTTGAAATGTCATATTCATGTCTTGATACTGACCACCTTGAAGAAATAACTCTTCATGTGTCATTTGTGGCATAGTAATATCTTGTGATACCAAGGCTTGATTTTGAGTGTCATTTGGATTGGAAGGCTACCAACCTGGATCCTGCATCAAGTTATTTTAAGGAACAATAGCTTTTTAATTGGAAGGTACATTAGTATCAAGGGATGCGTATGGATTAATTTGGGTTATGGCTCCTTGATTTTGATAAGGTTTCCTATTGTCCTTGAAACCTTGATAAGGGGATCATTGATTATTGAAAGACTAATAAGTGTTATGATTTTGATACTGATAAGGTCTACCTTGGTACTTTTGTCTCTTGAGTTGAACAATCTCATTTATAAAATCTTATAACATGCTTTTTAGATCACCAATCTCATTAGTTTGATTATGAGGGGATAAAACTTGGACTTTTAGGGATGGAATAGGGGATATAAATGGAATTTGGGGAACTTGAGGAGGAGGAATAGGTTTCAATTCTAGGAATATGGGCATTATGGAGAAAGTTTACTAGTGTGTATTAAGCTATTTTTTACTTTGATTACAATTTCATAGGCATTTGGCAAGGTATTACCACCTATAGACTGTATTATGACACTTATATTAGAATAAAGGGCCTTAAGATAGTACAAAAATGCATACGTTGGGGATGGTCTAACCAATTCATGGATCCTATTCCATGTATTTTGGAATTTGAGGTTAAAATCAAACATGAACTCATGGGGGTACCTTTGTATGGTAGTTAGTTGTTCAATCAAAGATAGATGATCATACTTGTCTTCAAATTACCTAACTAAGGCTGCACCTAAATCATCTCAAGTAGAAATGGAGGTCAAAGAGAGGTTCCTATACCATTGCAATGTTTTTCCCTTAAAGGAAGCATTAAGCAATCTGATTGCCACCTTATTTTGAGTAACATTATGAACAAAACATAGATTGGCAACATCTTGGATATGCTCAATATCAATAGTTTTATCCCAGTCCCATGAGAAGAAAAGGATAATTTTTGGGTCAAACATAGGGATGTCATCATATTGGGCTAAATTTAGGGGACTACCCTTATTAAATGGAACAAAAACTTGAATCCTGATAACCATTTGGGCAAAAGTGATTTGGCTTATCGGGATAATAGATTGGACTAAAATAATAGGATGACCAAGAGATGAATGTTGTTTTTGAAGATAAGGTCTTGTAATATTTAATCTTTATCTTTTATAAGAAGTGAAAGGTAATTCAATATGTTCAAAAGTACTTTTACTTGATGATCTTATTGTAACCTTTGGCATGAAAACCTATTTTAAATATGCTATGAACTTTGCACTTAAAGGATCTTCAACTTTTGATGATGGTAGATGTCTCCTCCTTTTATAATTTCTTCTTCTCAATCTTCAAATTTCAATTATGCCAAGAAAACTTGTTCCCATCGGGTGTGCCAAAAATGTTAGTGTTTTAGATTTGCACCCTAGCTAATAAGGGGATTGTTCATATATTCCTAATCAAATCTAGTCCAACATGGGACTAGTCTTAGGCTATGCATATCCTACTAATGGATCAGACCTTTGAATAAGGTTGGCTTCCTTCTGGATCTATCACCTTAACTAGAACTTGCTTGGAAAAGGGAGAGAGATTTTGACAATAACTTATGAAATCATGTAAAAAGAGATGATGCACCAATGATTTGATCACTCAAACTCATACAAGAAACACTATGGGACACATTCAAGACCAAGGAATATTAATCTCACATAAATATTTTAGAATAAGGCATTAATAAATTATTAAATTAGCATGAGAGGACAAATATCCACTTTCAAGATAGACAAAAAACTATAAATTTCACTTATAATGACCTATGAGAACTACTAAGAACTTATAAGACTCTTCCCACTTGATCCACTAGTTCTGGGAGATTTCTAAGTAAAGATAAAAAAATTCTCAAACAAGTTGGTCTATGTGTATTCACATGACGTCTGTGTGATCATCATCGATCATTTGAATCTAACAACTATTCACTAAGGCCTAAATTTGAAACTTACATGACTATTTTGCTCTACGTGACCAAATTTAGAACTCCATAACTTAAGCTAGGAATCTCATGTGAACTTGAAACTTGTAAGATGTGTTATTGGTACAAGGGACTTTATGGCACTACAATTCTATTATTTGTGAGGCCTTCTGAGCTCATTTATAATATGTTCAAGTAAACTAGTTCATTTGTTTCCTACATGACATCCTGGTGATAGTCTGGTTCCTCAAATTTGCATAGTCTATCTTTTGCTCGATCTCTCAAGGCTCTAATGATCTCTTAAAGCTTGTCCAACCTGGTTCATGTTCCTGGATGCTATGAAAACTACTTGGATATTTCACCTATAACCATAGACTGTCCCTTGAAGATCAATAAGATCATACTTTAAGCTTGCTTAAATTGTTTTAAAATATTTGTAAAAGCTATATGATCTTCACTTGAGGTCTATCTACTCCTTGTGACATTAGGTCACACTTCAATTAGGATCCTGTTTCTTCCACTGGACTCTTAGACTAGGCACATTTTTGGTATGTACACCAAATTTGGTCAACATAACCTATATTATTTTTGCAAAATATGAAACAATACCACAATCATACAAGTACATGATCTTACCACCACTTAAGTATGCTTCATGCATAATTCATTTCATTAATTCTAGAATGAAAATAATAATATCAACCATACTACTATGGTCCCCACAACATGTGTTGTGCATGCATATCTTCTTGGTAACATTCATCACAGACTGTCAACAATAATATAGATCTATCAACCCATGGTTACTTATCTTTCACCATTCACTATTCGTGGTTTAGTGTAGCATCCCATACCAACCACATCAAACATAACAAAATCCATACCGGGAATTCACATGCAACCATAAGTTTTTTAGCATGTTCTCCACAAATTTTGTGAGCTCACATGATGGTTACAAGGATTACAATCCCACCATCTCACTGAACTTACCTCATGGCAACATAACAAAATACATAGAAATTTAAAATTAAAAATTTTCCTGATCAAAACTTAACATTACTCTTCTCGAGCATAAAATCAGCATGCATTTTAGCCATGCTTAAATAATCAAAAATATTCATTTCAAAAAAATAATATCAGGTATATACAAAAAATACCTTGCACACCACATGGTTGTACTTAAAAGTCAACATATGTTAATAACTCAAAATATTCATTCTAGAACATTCTTTTTAGGTAATTCAACCATTACCTTATTCATATCACACTTGAATTTACAAGCTAGTATGTGTTTGTACTTCAACGAGTTTATTCTTGTTGATTTTTCATAAAAAAATCAATTTCTAGGATCAAATAGTGTTTTTACAAGGCTACATAAATAAATTTCACAAGGTTGTTTGTACAATAACCTAAATGAGGAAATTTAAGGAACACTCAATCTAAGAGGCAACCATTATGCACAAAGATCCCATAGCCATCCTATGGTGCTCATGATGCACAACCCAAATGAATCAGGCAACTACTTCATGCAAAAGGGAGATATGGGTTTTTAACCTATCTGAGACTCACTCCCTAGCCTGTACCCAGTATAATCATCATGGATGTAGTGTTATCTTCACCCTAAACCTCTTACTTTCAAAACTCAATGCTAGAGCAGTGATGTAGGATCACATTAAATAATGCATTCACTATATCTTGGTAGATTTTTAGTTGAAAGATGCTGATTCCAGAAAAGAAAAATACATCACAAAGTGGTTCACAATCATAGCACATCATCAAATCATATACATACAACAATATTGATATCAAGGGGGGAAGCAATATGGAAGTTTATAACTAATTAAATTCACACAAAGTAAAGAAGTTATAAGTTTACATGATTAATATAATCAACCAAATGTAAAATGTGTCCACACACATAATAGTTTACATGCATTAAAGGAAAACACAATACAATGACATGCATGTGGATTTATAGGTTTGGTAAATTGTGCCAAGGTATTATCACATCACACCACCTAAACACATTGGTAAGTAAAGCACAAGGGTTCATGGTCCTCATCGGTCTACTTGATGGTCCAAATGTCATTAAAGATGACATAAATATCTATTATGTAACATCATACTCAGTTTTTGAGATCTCAATTTTATCAACACGTTCTTTCAAGGAAGGGTGTGTTCTAACATAGCCCATAGATCTATATCCATGAATCTTAGAGAGTTACCAATAGAGTTCACACCTCATGGATCAGATGGATCATGATATCCACTAACAGTACGAGATCCCCAAAACACCCTCACTTTCCCAAGCAAGTAAGTCCTATTCACCCACTACGCCCTCCAAGCTTAGGTTACATCTTTGGACCTCCCAGGAGTATTATACCTCAATCATCATAAGATGGTCCACCCATGCAATCCACTTATGATCACCAAACATGGTTTTATGATTCCAACAATAAACTCTATCACTATCCTTCCAATTGACTCATGTCAACAAGTCAAGGTTGACTAGCAATACTTGCTTTAACGTAACATAATCTCATAGAAAGGATTAATTAGCCAAGGTTCTATGTGAATATTACATCATCATCATGGAAATCATAGTTTACATAACCATAATATAGATTTAATCGTAAAAGACATTCTCATGGATATATATATATATATATATATATATATATATATATATATATATATATATATATATATATATATATGTATATGTATGTATGTATGTATATATATATATATATATATATATATATATATATATCTATATATATCATATATATATATATATATATATATATATATATATATATATATATATATATATATATATGTGTGTGTATATGTATATATATATATATGTATATGTATATATATATATATGTATATGTATATATATATATATATATATGTATATGTATATATATATATATATGTATATGTATTTATATATATATATATATATATCCATGAGCATTATGACATCCTCATGGATTCCAAAAGTCAATCCAAAATCAAATAATCATCACATAGATGTGAAACATAACCAAGGGCATCACCACCACCTTATGGGATTAAATCATACCCATGATCAAAATAACCACATCATGGAATCAAAATATATCTACACACTCAATGGCTTCTATCCTTTTGAGTGACAAAACCGCAAGCTCATTCATTCAACTTGAAGGGCCATATGCAAATAGCAAACCAGGCCTATATTTAGTTGAATACAAATATTTTTAGCATCTTAGTATTATGATGCATAATACTTGTTTGCTTTTAGGTTATAATGGTTATAATTCAGCCAACCATAACCAAGTTTCTAACCTTAAACCCTATCCCAACTTAGCTTGTAAGTCCATTACTTGGAACAAAACAATGTTCCAAAGAATTAAGCACAATACTTAGCAATTTCTTTTTTTAATATGGCCCAATAAGTGTAATAACACACAAGACAAGCAAGAACTTAAAATTTCTTGCCTCAACTGTCAATAATTATAGCTATATAAACTCACCACTTATCCACAATGAGTGTTAATAAAAATGAGCAAAAGAAGAAAGGAGTAGTCCTTTGTTATTTCCACCAAAACATAGATGATCCAACCAGGCCTTACAAAGGCTATTTATGTTTTAGACCTCTAGTATGGCATGAATTAATCAACTAAACTCATATAAACACACATCTACTAACAAAATAGTTGCATATATGTAACATTTCAATACACCTTCACCAAAGTTTATCATCATAGCTCTTCAAAGATAAATTTCCTTGGGTTAGCCTTGCCCAACTAGGAGAAACTTAAACTAGTGGAGGTATTCTTACTCCACTCACAACCATACACTTACAAGTGGTATGTTGGTTCTTTAAATTTAGCATTGAACTCTTTTCAATAGACTAAACTAGATATTTGATTAACTGAATAATAAATTAAAATAGTCTTACCTATGAGGATAGCAATGGTTATCACCACCATTCATGTTTCACATCTTTTCAAATGCTCAAGACATTCCCCTAGCAAGAGGAAAGCAAAAACTTGACTAATTTACCTAAGAAGACTAGCTCTATGTACCCAATCTAGCCGCCTAGGTTATAATTAAACCCTTGCTCCTCCCAAGGTTATAATATTCCAAGTGTCTAGTGTTGTTTTGCCCATACAACCCATCAAAAATACTGGACATTATTTCCATTTATTCTAAAAGTGAAGCCTTTACCACTTATCTCCCCTTAACCTGCCCATACAAGTCAATGGTCAACAAGTGAGGCTTACTCGAATGCAACCAAAAATAGGAAGGGTCAACCCAACCAAGGCAAAGGTAGAGAGCAATGGACATCACAAAAAAATCAAAATTCTAATATCTTAGTGTCATACAAGAACACCAATTCAATAACACTAGCTATCACACCTTGTAGGTTAATATACTCATGTGTACACGCATTCATGCATCAAATGCATCATCAACTTTTACACCCATATAAGCAGGTGGTGGGAAGATCTTAATTTCCTTGATGCTTGTTAAACCATAACCAACACCCTCACTTATAGTCCATGCCCATTTTCCTAATCAATTCCAGATTAGGGCAATTCTCAAGGAAACATTCTTGAGATTGCTCAGTACATGTTCCTATTTCCAAGCATACCTTGAATGGCTTCACATGCTATTACAACTCTAATGAATAATTCTTCCTACCTTTTATGCCAGCCAACCCTTAGGTTCACTCAACATGAGCACCATCCAATATGACCTTATTTTTTATTTGTGAATTACAAGATAACCTATCAGGCATATTGCCATTTACAAACCTCACTTGGAGTAGCAACTGGTAGTAACTCAATAACAAGTAAATATTCTAAGAAGTGAGAGAAAATGAACATTATTATCAAAAATACTTAGAGCACAAACTTTGATACCAGATGAAACAACCCCAAAAAAATTCAAGAATTGTTAACATAATACACAACGAAACCATTTGTAGAGACCACTACACAAACTTACCATACATAATTTAGTCATCATAGTATTGTCCAAGATGATTAGGCAACCTATAAATGTACTGGTTCAATGAGATACTTAAGCAAGGATGACCATCACTAGAGGATTTCATAGAGAAAGGGATTACCTAAAAGGTGACACACCATTCGAGGGGTATTAGTATGTGAGTCCACACTAATAACCTTCAAACCTTAGAAGGTACTTAGTTTCTCCATAGAATCATCTAGGGATCCTCAGCCCAATACAAGAATTTGATAACTTTATATGGTTATGACTTGGAAAATCATGAGGTAAGAAGGTTTACTCAATTTCTTGGATATCCTTAACCAGGGTATTAACCTAGGGTAATATTTATCATGACAATGAGTCATCATACTGGATATTATTAATTATATCATCCTGATAAAGGAATATAACACAATAGGTGTAACAGGTCCCAAAAGGATGACCGATGGTACCATCAACCAAGATTTGGCTTATGTCAACCTTACAATATTATAATGGGCATTACATAATCACATAAATTTAACCATCATGAACGTTTATTATTCACCAAGTAAAAGTACACATGCTGAAGAGGACACGACATCCTTAATCATCTTATAATACAAATATGAACTCATTTATATGGGCTTTTACCTAGTATGAGATAAACACCAGCCATTAAAATATACCAACATTGATTTGTTTTATCTAATTAGAATTATATTAATGAATTCTCAACCAGAGGGTTCTCACACTACTAGTTCTTTCAACTCTTTAATTTAATAAGAATGAATGATCTAGCCAAAGGAGTAATGACTTAATTGAGTTACAATTCATCCATTATGATAATTACATAATCATCTATTAGGCCAACTATGGGCTATATTAACGGATAGCCAGTTGCCACATAACACAATGCCTGCACTTGGCCAACCATGCAATCCAAGGAGTAATGTACCAAAATAGAAACACGTTAAGCAATGGAGCATCAACCCACAATTCTAGTTAACAATCATTTATTATGGTTCATTTCATTTAATCCTGAGTTAAGAATAACCCATTTATTAACTTGTCAGTTGACTATAGCTTCATGCTCACACTACCACAATGGAATATGTTTGTATCATTTAATATTAGCAAAGGTAGTATCCTGAGACAAAGACATCCATTAAGTTGGATTCAAAGGTTAATGTGGAAATATAAACCGCTAAAAATAGTATCATAAAATAATTTTCACAAGGCCATAACATGGTACATTTACAAAATAAATTTACAAAACTTATTAGCATGATGTGGCCTTATTAACCGCATGTATGAATACATATATAAAATGAATATATACACTTAATTGCTTAAGCAATAAGTGTTCTCAAGATTAAGATTGTTATATATATATACACTTCAAGCACCTCACAACTAACCAACAAGAAAGTGAATAGTATAATCATCTCACATACATTATTTAATAGCTGAGGTAGGTTGATATATATATATATATATATATATATATATATATATATATATATATATATATATATATATAACTGAAATACTTCAAGCACCTCAGCTATTAAATAATGTATGTGAGATGATTACCCATGTGGTTTGGTGTATTAGGCTATGATAGCCATGGCTGGAATATTTCTACATATGTGTTACTATTAAATCAACCTACCTCAGCTATTAAATAATGTATGTGAGATGATTATGCTATTCACTTTCTTGTTGGTTAGTTGTGAGGTGCTTGAAGTATTCCAGTTATTGTGAGGTGCTTGAAGTATTCCAGTATATAACTGGAAACTTCAAGCACCTCAAAACTAACCAACAAGAAAGTGAATAGCATAATCATCTCACATACATTATTTAATAGCTGAGGTAGGTTGATTTAATAGTAACACATATGTATAAATATTCTAGCCATGGCTATCATAGCCTAATACACCAAACCACATGGGTAACCCTCCTTCAAAATAAAGAAATCCTAATAACTTAAACCTAACCATGCCCAAGGTTAAATTGTAGAGAGGATTACAAAGCAAGTTAGTCAAGCATTAGTCCATAAATAATGAAACTGCATAAAGAACTAATTAACCAAACCTATCTATTCCTATGGGAGTTACAAAGGATAACAAGAAACAAATGAAAGAAAGCAACACCATATTACCTTCCCAAATGGATTCACCATACCCATGTGGCTAAAAAACATGTTCTCCCTTGATCAAGCATCTTTGTCTTTGTCAACAATGGTGGTAAGCTCCTCCAGTGCCTCACGAACACTCCATAAAAACTAGGCTCATGATTCCAAATCACTAAACTAGCCTATCAATGAAGCTTGCAAACAAAATATACGATCAAATGCAAAGCCTTGTGGAAATAATTTAACATTATAACTTTTCAATATTCAAGCTTTGAAGATATTTGAGCATAATAACCTTGCACCAAAAATAGATTTTTAATTCACATCTGTGGCCTCTCTTTTATAGATTTTTGGGATTGGTCAGGATCAACCATGACCATCCATCTCAACATTGAGATGTGTGGCCATGGATAATCTTAATATTTTGAATTAAATTCATAATTATCTTCATCATGGCCTTGGAAGAATGGGCATTGAAGAGGCATGGGAGGCATTAACTAGGCATGGGTGACCCATAATCTTGATATTTATGGCATTTATGGCCTAGGGATATCTTCATAATGTTGGGGATCAACCAACAATGGATTATACTTGTGAAAGCAATAAACGCGGAAATAAATCAGATAGATAAGTAACTGAAATGATAAATAGCACAGAACAAGATATAGAAGAAAACACCCTGAAAACTTGTATTAAAACTCTTTACAATAGGAATACAATTGAAGAAGCTTCGTTCTTCCACACCTCTCTCAGATGCACACAAGATCTCTCACTAGATCTCTATTCCTCAAGAGCTCTCTCTCAAGTACAATCAAATCCAACAACCTGGATTGATGCAACTCAGTACTGTCCTTCAAACATTCACAATGTTCTACTCATACAGTTCAACTCTCTTACACACACAATAGCTAAGAAGATCTTTCCTACATTTAGAAATAGGAAACTTAAGCATGCCTTTACAACAAACAGTTAACCTCTTCAACAAGGGCTCTAAAAATAACATTGCTAATAATAGAGACGCAAGCTTGAGTTTACGACTCAAACTTATCATGCAAACACTCGCTTCTGTCCTCGGAAATAGCTTTCTGGACACACAGGTAACCAACGTCGGTTCCTGCCTGTTCGCCTGTGACCGTCGCCGGCTGACCCTACTGCCGACGTCAGCGCCTCTGTAACTGCAACTAACCGACGTCGGTCGCTCCTGACCGACGCCGGCGTCTGTGTAGACCCGAAACTGTTTTGTATGCTTCTTGGTGAAGCTTTTAGCTCCACACCCTAACACCTAAGAAATGATGTCACCTAATGATGCAGTTAATAGGAATCAATTTTCAAAAATGAATATTCAAAAACTCTCATAAAAAATCCATTTAAGCTCTTGATTTGGATTAATTATCCTTAAACAAGGTTAATCAATATTTGTGCAATTATTTGAAAATTGGCACTCAATTAATCAAAATGGTTAGAAAGTCATATTACTAGGTTGTAATTTGACTGAAGAGGAACTAGAAGGTGATGTTAGATGCGTTGGAGCTATATTCCCATTTAGGATGTTGCCAACACCAAATAACAAAGGTATGTGACGTATACCAATGAATTTAGAAGAAAAAAGTGATCTAGAACACTAAATGGTGAATTTGTCATTTTGACTCGAAATGATTTGATCAAAGTTAGCTGGCCTATAAAATGCATTGCCCTATTTAGGGATACTTTGACCTAAATTGGTACTTGTAAGTGACAAGTTCAAGCCATTTAGGGCATTTTATGGATTTTGACCTAAAATGTGCATTTGAGTGCAATTCAAGTAAAATTGACAATTTCAACATAAATGGTGTTAGGAATTGGATGTCTACATAAATGACTCTAATATACAACTATAATATAACATAATCAATCTTTAAATAAGGATGTTGTTCATAAATAAAATATGAAACACTGTTGAATACAAAGGTTGTGGCATACCAAAGACTACACAACCGAGTCTTATTATCCCAAGAATAAGATTGATACAATAATTCAAATAACCCTCAAGGGTTAATAATTTTTAACATAAGAATATAAATATAATCTTGAAGGCATAAGCACAAGGAACCCGTTGTGCTATCATACAAATATAATTGTTTGAATCAAGCATTCAATATAATATATGCCAAATGCAATATTTATAACATTACAATAAACCCAACCAACACTTTATCACCCCAAACCCTTCATGGGTTAACAATGGTGAACACAACCCTTAAGCAAATGATAAAGATAAACAAGTAATCAATCTTCATAAAAGAAGAGCCAATTTGCATAAAATTCCTGCACTGAAAGGGTGGAAATTATTGTACCAGTATAAAGTTGGCAATGTGGAACCCCCACTTTAGAAGATATTCTAAAAGTCAATTTCCATTTTAATAAAACAATCTCAAAGAGAGTTAAAAACAACTTATTTAAATCCACATTATGAAAATTGGGCAACCCCAATTATTGATTTTTTTTGTAACATTCTTCCTTGAAAAAGGCTAAAAACCTCCATGAAACTAGCATATAAAACCTCAAACAAGAAAGGTATTGTAAAGTCAAAAAAAAGAACCCACCCAATGACATACACAATGCCTTCAACATGCCCACGGTGGCCTACAAATACATTTTCCTTCAAAACAAAATATCCCATTACCTCAATTCAACTTATATTTCTCACATATTGAGTATAAGCATCCAAGACCAAAAAAGATAGTCAAAGAACACAGCAGATGTACTAACTAAGATGATAAACATAAGAGTAGTAACCAACTAGTCTATCAAATCCATGAAAAATCATTCAATCATTCTAGAATCATTAACACATACTAATCCTTCCTCATAATCAAATCTGAATAGTGATGACCATCATTAGGTGTACAATAGGCACAACTCAGATTTTATCAAGCAAAGATAATCGACTCAATAACAACCAATGTAATAAATAAACTTCTTAAGCAATGTTAATAAATACAAGAGATAAATTAATAAACAAAACTCATCATTTGAAGAATAGACCTGATTACAATATCATGACCAATCATGGCATAACAAGAGCATTTGTGATAAGCACGAGAGTATCAAGAATTTGAACATTAGTTATTTTGTATGTTCTTAATTTCCTCCTTTCACAATATGAATATGTAAGGTTTTACAATCAGTGGTTAAAATGCCTTTACACTTGTTTTGTAATGTCATGATCTAGCATTCGTAGATAAATGTTGGGTTAAGCAACCCAAGGCATAAGTTTTAAAATTAACTTCCCCAACCTTAATAACTGGCATCAACTTTCATCATAATAAAATAATACAACTTCGTAAGTAATGGCAAAATTTTGCATTTTCTACTTCAAGTCAATTCATTCGCTAACATAACCATAATATCAATAGGGTAAACAACATAAATAAATCTTGCGCACATATGAAAAGTTATTGTAATGTATTATCATGTCTATCAAGGATTCTAGTTGCATATAACAACTACTACAATTATTTACAAGTGAGGAATCCAAAATTGGAATATACATCAGCATAATACATTGTTGTAATTAAAGTCAATAAGTATATCCAATAGCAAAATATATAGCAGTGGTCATCCTTAGTTGATAACTCATCATCAAGAGTGTCCAAAGAGGAATAAGGCACACAAATAAATATGTAACAAACCCTCATCACCAGTCTACCAGATAACCATCAATCATAAGAAACAACCATACTCATGTGGGTGATACCAGTTTGGGATATTGCCATATAACTAGAATATATACAATTTACATATAAATTTTATACAATTAACTCTCAACACGGAATATGCATATATTTAAAACAAATTTCCAATAATACAAATTATAATTCTTTATGGACATAGTTTATCATTGTATGCAATCAAAATTGCATGGTGCGCATGAATCAATCCTGGATCGGATAAGATAGATCATACTTACACTTCTGATTGGGGCACACACTTATTAAGTGGGAACATGACCAATATGAGGATCCACTAGATCCTATTATGGGATCAATTCTATCATCTATCACAACACATCATGTTAGGCAAGGTTCTAAAACTTACATGCTAACACAATCGCACAACCACCCTAAAAGAATCCTATGGTTTTTATATTTACTTATGATAATAAACAAGAAATTAAACTAATCTAATAATAAGAAAAGTAAACTAATCTATTTCTCACCAAAGCTTATGGCACAAAGTAGGGGTTAGAACAAAACAAGTAAATAACAACTAAACTAAACATGTATAGAAGACATATACTCACATCAATGTATACGAAACCCTAATACATGGGAGAGAATAATAAATACTGCATTATCTGTCTACTCTTATAAAGGAGAAATAAAGTTAAGAATACTTGCCTTTGAAGATGAACCTGTTGAGTCTCAACCTCTCCCTTGGCCAATGGTGCTTTGCAAGAGATTGTTTTGGCTTGTAAGGACAACCAAGATAAATCAGCTCTAGGCTACACGACCTACCTAAGCATCCAAAAGACTTCTCCACAAAACAAGATCAGAGCTCCAAAAGAAAGTATTGAACCCTAAAGATTTATTCCTCAAGTAGAATGGTCAATAAATAGATGTTCATTCGCACTTCTTCGCTTAATTTAACTCTATTATAAAATGGTAAGGAATGACCTTGTATATATAATAGTATCTCACCCTAAATATTTTTGGACATGTCAACTATGTTAGGTCGATTGGGTCAACCTAGCACATTATCAAGCTAATGTTGTAAGTTTGTGCTAAGTCGGTCAGGATGCAAAGCAACAAGGAAAGGCAAAGTATCCTCAGAATAAGCTAGGTTGACCAGGTTGACCTACTTTACTGCACTGGTCAAAAGGGAAATAAGGTAAGAAATGAGGGATAAAGCATGACAAATGGTGGGAATAGATAGGAAAGAGAGAAATAATCTTAAGGTTCAAGGTTTTATAAGGCAAGAGTGTAGATAACAAGTGGCAAAAGGAATAATAATCTTATGAAGCACCAAAGGTTTGCCCACCCCTTTCCCAATGCACCCCTTAAGACATGCACTCAAAAAGATTGAGACTTGATAGGTTCTTGCAAGATACAAAGTGTCAATAATCAATAAAAGTGTGAAAATATTGTGTATACATATGCCCCAAATGAAGCTCATCACGTGTCACATAAGTGCAACACGGGATGGTGCTTCAGGATAGAACATGATGACACATAACGCTAATGCTAAGTAAAGTATAGTAAGAAGAAAATAAGATAAATGAAAGGATATAATTAAAAAACACATACCTTTAACTTACTTTAGTGTCGGAGAGGAAGGCTAGAAGAAAGTGAAGGTGTCCAATGTAAAGCACATTAGGCGAACTTGTAGAAGTTAGTGCAAAAATAGCCAAAAATTGAAATTTTTGGAAGATAGGCATATAATAGTGGAAAAGAATCTCTATGTCATCATGAATCTAACACATTTTATGATTTGTAAAATGAATGAATAGAGACAAAGATATGAGAAAAAGAAGGAATATGAAGGAAAATAAATGAAGAATTTGAGTTGATAAAAAATAGTTTTAAATATGAAAAAGAGAATTCATTTTTTATTTTGCATTGTAAGAGAAGAGAAAAAGAGCTCTGGAGAAAAAACAAGCTAGAATGGTGATGGAACGACATGCTAGACGAGAGGGAGCTCCAAGAGCGAGAGCGGGTGCACTACAGGAATGTATCTAAGAATCTCAAACCAAATTTTGAAATTTGTAATGAATTAAGTGAATTTTGATAAAATTTAGTTTTAAGCATTTGTATATGATAAAAATGAACAAAATTAGATTCTAAAGTAGGGGAACAGGAAGATAGGAAATGGGTTGGAAGGAATTAGGGAAAAAGCCAAAAAAAAAGGCAAGTTTTTGGCAAAATGTGCTAGGTCGGCACACTAAACCTACTAGGTCGACCTAGTAGAGTAAATCAGGCTGAAATCTATGTGGTCAACCTAGAGGGTATAGGTCGACCTAGCACATTCTGGAACCAAAAACCTAGTGCAAGGTATCCAGTTGGTCTGTAAGGGCCAAAATAGAAACTTAGCACCAAAGAAAGGAGGATAAGAAGGAAAATAAGAAATGTGGAGAAAAAGGAAAAAAATTGGTCAAACTAGGTTGACCAAGGAACTAGGAAAGCATAGAAAAGTGTGCAAAAAGCTGAAAAGAGCTAGAACGGTCTGAAATAACAAAAGAAGGGAAAGGGAGACCAAAATAGGCTAAAATAAATTAAAAAATGAATAAATTAGACTTGTTTATGATTAAAATAGATTGTATTATGATTATACATGACATTGAGGAACTAATACATCCTTTGTTATTTCTTGATTATAGAGACAACGATAGTTTTGTAGATTGTTGGACATCTCTTGGCTACCAGACTTGTTGGAGAGATTGATAGATGGACATAGGGATAGACTAATATCCATAGGTCTAAGAGGGATAGTAGATATGTGTAGGATACCCCTGAGTGCAGACCTATTAGTCATGTTCTTTGGTTGTTGGGAATAATTGACTAACACATTTAGATGGGAGGTGGATGAGGTTGTGATAAAGGTGGCTATCACACTAGAGGATGTCCATGCCATCCTTGGGATACCTATGTTAGGATCACTAGTGACCACAGGTATACCAAATAACAGAGAGGAGAGGAGAGCCTTAGCCATGTGGGCTATAGGCTCAGAGATGATATTACTAGGGTGGAGAGTGAGCATGGATGATGTCTATATATTGTAGATTTTGAATCTTTGGAAGGTGGTGATAGGCCTTGTGACATAGCAGGTGATATGTCACAATTCAAATGGTAAGGTACCACTATACATGGTAGCCTTGAGCAAGATGATGTTGGAAGAGTGAATGTTATACGATCTTGGCTCTACTATCTAGGTCCATCTTGTGCATGATCTATATGAGATGTTGGTCAGAGGGTAGAAGACTATAGGACTGATCATACTACTGATAGCATGGATATATGAGAGATTTTCTATGTATCAATCGGTTGGGTTGCCCCATGCAGTCAATGATAGGTCACCTTAAGTGAGGAGATGGAGAAAGGACCAAGTAGTGTAGGTCATGCCAATACTATAGATGGTAAGACACACCGACATAGTATAGCGACCATATGAACATCTAGCAACTACCTGAGAGAGCTAGCACATAGTTAGACCAGTGCTAGAGAGGAAAGAGGTGATATGGCACTATACATGGTGGAGAGAGCCACATTTGGTGACATAGGTGCCAGGACATATGGGTCTACCTCATCTAGTGATACTGATACTCATGCTCAAGCAATGGACTTGGCATTTGAGGGAGCCATGAGGGAAGAGGGGATTCAGACCATTGATAGTGAGGCTGATACTATGGCTACATTAAGAGAAACCATGGACTAATCAAGCTCAATGAGGGGTAGAGTAGGAGGAGGAGGTAAAGGTAGTGATACCAGATGTACCACCACCAACTCCATAAAGAGATGAGCTATGGCCACTGAGGATATGGCATCGATAGAGGTAGGAGGAGAGAGCAAAGACCATCATCATCTTTGGTGAGTTAGTAGAGGATCCAAAGGAGACAAAGATGAGTGAGAGACCTCTTAGGCACTAGCTAAGATGGACACAAGCCATGACAATCGAGTTCGAGTTGAGGAGGTGACCTACAGAGGAGGTACTAAGAGGTCGTGTAGATAGGGAGACTATGCTAGGTGGTCACGTGGATGGCAAGACCATAGTATCTGAGACACAAATAGGTAATAAAAATATGATTGATTTATTGTTTAAGCTTTGAATTAAAAGATAGATAGATAGATAGATATTGGGAGATATGATAGTCATTTAATATCCATATGGTGTGATTATGTAGGCATGCCTAAGGATGAGGAGGAGAGATGGGGGTCCCTAGTTAGGGGAGCACTCTTTGATGTCCTAGATGAGACTTTGCAGCCATACGACCCCTTGACACTAGAGGATCTGAGTGTACCATCTACCCCAGCTCAAGCGAGCTAGTTTAGACTAGTAGGAGAGGCTATGAGGTAGATACAGATGTAGAGAGAGGGCATAGCCACCAATAGAGATGGGTTTAGGAGAGAGGTAGGACTAGTAGCCCCTAGCTGATGAGAGAGCTATGCATTTAGAGATAGTGACACAAATGATGTAGGCATATATAATGATGTAGACCTAGCTGATGTAGGCACATGTAGTGACCCAAACTGAGTTGGTACAAGCACAAGTGTAGGTAGCACATTTGTAGGTATAGGTAAAGGGATTGAGATCTTGGACTACCTTGTTATATCATACCATTTAGAAGAGTCATACCGAGGCCTATAGCAGGGAGCGTGGCGAGGCCATGAGATAGAAAAGGATGGAGCCAAGCCCTAGAGCTGGAGCATTACTTATGGTTGTATATGTGGTATCAAACTCTTGAGATATATATATGATGTATTATTTTGGCTTACTGATGTGATTGTTTATGTGGTCACTATGGTTGTTGTTATCCTTGTGTTGGTTGTGTATGTGGATGCTTTGGATATATTTATTTCTAGCACATGTATTTAGCTTTGTTATATATGCTATAGGAAATATATGAGATGTAGTTTCTTTTATAGCATTATGAAAAATACATGCATGGTTAAAAATAAGCAGGCAAAAAGACTTGGAAAAATATAATCAATTAAAAATGCACTACACACTAATTCAAGCTTGGAAATGTGTAATAACATGAAAAATGATTAAGTATAAAGAACCAAGAAATGGCAAACAAGATGGTAAAAAGGGGATTTGTTTTCAAACCAAAGATGAAAGATTTTTGCACCAAATTAAAACAAGTAAAATCATACTATGTCACGTTGGGAAGTACGAAAAATAAAGTAATAAAATGGAAGGTATGCAGAAAGTTACACAAGGTAAGAAAAATAAATGAAGAGTCAATGAAATTTTAGTCTTAAATTTATCACACTAATTCAAGCTAGGAAGTATGACAAAATTCAAAAAATGGTTGAAATCTTACATGCACTTAGAAAATAAGAAAATAAGAGGCAAAAGAAAAATGAAATAAGCATAAAACATACTGTTTCAAGTTGGGAAGCATCTCAAATGATGTGTAACTTCATAATCAATCAAATCTTATCTCAAACTTGACACGTGATTTGATGGTGACTTGATTATTGGAAAACTTTGTGAAGAGGGCCAAATCCTATCCACGATCTTACACTGTAGCTCCACAAAGGGAACACCACATGGGGTGGAATAAGCATGAACAACCAAATACATGGGGAATAAGGGTAATAGGATAAAACACTCATAAATGAAAAACCCAAAAGGATGCCAAAACAACATTGGCAAGCAGAATAATAATATTGGATTGAAATGCAAAAGGGATGGTAATATTGTGAGGAATTGCTAGGTCTTATATGCGGTCTTATGCTGCAACTCACAAAAGAAAAAACCAAGGGGTGTGATCAGAAAGGAAGACAATATTTCTCAAGAGGAAATATGAGGAAAGGGAATGAAAAAGGGAGTGTAAAAAGAAAAGACTTAGGCATCTTAAGAGAATACCTTAGGAGATAGAGAGGCATACTAAGAACATGAGAAGACACTAAGTGACTAGTGGTCATCTATGTACAAAGGAAACATATTCCCTATAGACACAAAACTTTGTAGGCAGATAAGTGTGCTACTAAGATCAGCGCATGAAGGTAGATTGGTACAATGAAAATTAAAATGGACCTACCTCCCCACGATGTGTTCTCCTGCTCCTCAAAACTCCTTACAGATCCGATGGTCTACTACGAAGATTGGGTAATTACGTGAGAAAGTAGGTAGTACTAGAAGATGTTTTTGAATTCCCCTATTCCAATCTACTAGCCTACCTCACCCCAAAGGAATTTGGCTATATGTGAAGCCAACTGTGGAGTTTGAGCTTCGATTGGAGATAAGAGATGTGCTTGAATCACGTCTTTTAGTGTGATTAGACTTTTAAGAATATTGCATATTTTTGCCTTTTGATATCATTGCCTTTTGTTTAAATGATTTGGCTTTTAACTTTCTCTTTTTTTAGGCTTTTTTTTTTTTTTTTTAGATTCCTCCTCTATACGGATTTGGAATGACCAAGCATGAGAGAGATGGTGATACACACAAATGAGATGTAGGCTAAGGCTAAAGGAAGCTAAGTAATCAAAGATAAAAGATTGACTAAGACACTTAGGCTTGAGGATTAACAAATATGTGATCTCAAATCTCAACCGTGCATATGCTTAGTTTGTGGAAAAAGGAAGAAAGGAAAAGGGAGATCCAAAGGTAGACCGGTAAAAAGAAATAGTAATGAAAAACACTATTTGCTAACTGATCACATGGTAAGAGGAGACAATAACAAAAGGGAATAGGGTAAATACAACCAAGTCACCATGACAATTATCTATGAAAAGCAAGGATAAGAAAACAAATAATCATGAAGATACAAGGCAACAACAAGCTAAATGAGGTGATTTTGTGAGGATCTATCAGGTTTTATTTGTGGTCTTGCAAAGCAACTCACAAAATAAATATCCAAGGGATGCAACAAGAAGAAAAGAGAAATATAAAGTAATGATAAGGAAGAAAAAACATATGCGAAAAAGATAGTATATAAAGTTAACAATAAATATAGTATAATAAAGAAGATAATGATATAAGATAAGCAAGAATTTGACACAGTGTCAAATGATATAATTAGATATAGAAAAAGAAATAAAAATAGAGCACACATCAAATTCAAATATAAATGTAAAAGTACCATGCATGTGCTCATAAGTACTAGTAAATCTATCCACACACATTATCCAAGACATCGGATAAATCTCTATGAAGCTTGATATGAACTGTTGCTAATGTGTCGTTAATATTTGTAGAATACTGGGCAAATACTTCTTTTCTAATCTCCTCAACTAAAAAAGTAGGAATACTCATTGGATCGTGTTGAGGAGGGAAATTTAGTAAAGGATTATCAGAAGAATGTGTGGGACCAAGATCTATGGGAGAAGGAGAAGTCATCGATGGAGAAGGATCCACAGGGGAAGGAGGGTCCATGGGTGGAGAAGGAACCACATAAGGTGTAACTATGGGTGAAGAAGGTGGAACCTTCTTGCGAGAATGACATGTGAGAGGAATAGTAGCTAGTCCAGGGATAGCTATAAGATGATCCTTAAGGTGTTACTGAAGGATACGGCAATGATCAGTATGATGTGTGTTGTATTGGTACCATATACATCAAGTTCACCAGAATGTATGCAATCAGAATTGCATGGTTCACATAGGCAATGGCAAGAGTGCCACCATTAATTCGATCATAAAAAACAATGTGTTTCATGTTAGGTTCACCAAAATATATGTAATCAAAATTTTATGGTGTGCACGAATCAATCATGGATCAGATAAGATAGATCATACCTACACTTTCAATTTGAGCACAGACTTGTTAAGTGGGAGCATGACCAATATGAAGATCTGCTAGACCCGATTAGGGGATCACTTGTATCATCTATCACAACACATCATGCTAGATAGAGTTTCAAACCCTATAGTCTAACACAATCGCACAACAACCCTAAAAGAGTCTTATGGTTTCTATATTCACTTATGATAATAAATAAGAAAGTAAACTAATCTAATAACAAGAAAAGTAAACTAATCTAGTGCTCACCAAAGCTTGTGGCACAAAGTAGGGGTTAGAACAAAATAAGTAAATAAAAACTAAACTAAACATGTATGGGAGACATATACTCACGTTAATGTATACAGAATCATAATAGATGGGAGAGAAGAATACATACTACATTATCTATCTACTCTTACAAAGGAGAAATAAAGTTAGGAATACTTACCTTTGAAGATGAACCTGTCGAGTCTCAACCTCTCCTTTGGCCAATGGTGCTTCACAAGAGATTGTTGTGGCTTGTAAGGACAACCAAGATAAATCAGCTCTAGGTTACATGACCTACCTAAGCATCCAAAAGACTTCTCCACAAGACAAGATCAGAGCTTCAAAAGAAAGTATTGAACCCTAAAGTTTTATTCCTCAAGTAAAATGGTCAATAAGCAGATGTTCATTCGTACTTCTTCGCTTAATTCAACTCTCTTATGAAATGGTAAGGAATGACCTTGTTATATAAT
Source organism: Torreya grandis (assembly GCA_037957365.1). Taxonomy (NCBI): domain Eukaryota; kingdom Viridiplantae; phylum Streptophyta; class Pinopsida; order Cupressales; family Taxaceae; genus Torreya; species Torreya grandis. The sequence continues at coordinate 1,730,379 of JARHVA010001639.1, forward strand.
AGTATTTCACCCTAAAGACTTTCAGACATGTTAGTTGTGTTAGGTTGACTGGGTCGACCTAGCACATTATCAGGGTAATACCTGAAGTTTGTGTTAGGTTAGTTGGGATGCAAAGCAACAAGGAAAGGCAAAGTATCCCTAGAATAAGCTAGGTCGACCAGGTCGACCTATCTTACTGAAATGATCAAAAGGGAAACAAGGTAAGAAATGAGGGATAAAGCATGATAAATGGTGGGAATAGATAGAAAAGAGAGAAATAAGTTTAGGGTTTAAGGTTTTAGGAGGCAAGAGTGTAAATAGCAAGTGGCAAAAGGAACAACAATCTTACGAAGCACCAAAGGTTTTCCCACCCATTTCCCAGTGCACCCCTTAAGGCATGCACTTAGAAAGATTGAGACTCGGTAAGTCCCTGCAAGATACAAAGTGTCAGTAATCAATAAAAGTGTGAAAATATTATGTGTATACAATCATCACTAAAGCAAGGTGAAAACATGCAACTCACCATCTCCATACAGGGAAACAAATCACTACAAAAATTCCAACTATTCATCATACACAAAACACACATCTAGCCCAGGTCGCGACATAGACCCATGTGGGAATAACAGAGTGTTTCTACGTGAGGATATACCCCGCCTTAGGTTATTGTAACACTTGAAATATTAAAAAGAATTAATTTTCAAAATTTAATCTAAAGGGAAGGAACACATCCCTAGAAAAAGAAATATGCAAGGTTTAATTTTGACTCTCCCCATGGCACCATACCCAGCACCAATATCAGCACCTCTACCTCCAACGCCCTACATCTAGTTCTACCTTTTCTCACTCTCCTCTATCATTATTTCCCCTCTGGTCATCCACCTTGCCTTTTTATCCTTCTCCCCAAGTTGTTGTTTGTTCTAGCATGGCAACGGCTAAACGCAGGGCTGAAACCCTATGCCATACTCTCCTTGCCCCTCTCTCTTCCTATACAAAGTCAATGAACCATAAGAAATCCAACACAACCCTAACAAAAAATTTCCATACTAAATTTAAACTCTACACAAGTCCACAATTTATTAAAAAAATAAAGTTTTACCAAACCACTGGATTTCACAATAAGGCGAAAACATAGTTTCCGGCGTACATTTACTATTTCTTTCCAAACCCGAGCATAGAGAGAAATCCAACATCAATCAACAGTTTGGGGAAATGTAATGTTTCTTTCGATTTTATTTATTTGTTTTTCGCATAGGAATTCAATGAACACTCGAAACCCGTTACGCCAAGATATATTAAACAATATAAAAAGAAACTTTATTTACAATGCCACACAAAATTTCCCACTTTCCAAATCTCATACGTTTATGACCACAACGTGGTCTAACACCCTTCATTCAAATAGTTTTGCCGTCTTATGCAAAATGCCCATTGGTTTAATGCATTATGGTTATAACCAGGGAATATCACCTAATTTAACCACCCAAAGGATCATCTCAAGAGTATACACACATACATATATATATATGGGTATTTTATATAAATGTGTGTATAAATTGTAAAATAACATTTGAAACAAAAGTCGAACTCTGTTTACTAACCAAAGATATGTGCCACTAAGTTTTAAATAACAGTGATAAAAAGGTGTCCACTGGTGGAGTCGTGACACCAATATCATGTGGCCTCAAGATCATAGGTTATTTTTTCTTTTGTCTTTAATTTTCCCATCAAATTTGTTCAAGTCACAACAAAGCTTTTAATCTTCCATGTAGACACTCATAATTGGTTTAAGGTCATGGAGTCTTATAATTCCCCAAACTAAACTTTATGGCTTTATTTATCTATGGCCAATTATGTTTGATCTTATACTATGTATCTTGGTGAAAAAAACTTGTTGTTTTGTATAGCCTCGCCCCTTCAAACAAGTTCATTAAGTTGTTAACCCTCAAGTTGGCATTGTGCTTGATACAATTGTCATTATAGGATGCACATTCCATGTTAAAGTGTCATTCTATCTCCACCATCCCCTGTCATAAAATAGGCTTGTTCTCATTTCCCATTCCTCCTTATGCATTGTCCACCTACTAGTCTCACACCTAAAATTATGATATCACATTTTTCTTTCCACGTTATTTCTAATCCTTTGTATGCCTTTTCATCATGGTCCCATGTGGGAATAAACTCTTTGACATAGTATGTTTTCTTCCTTACCAGTTGCTTTGTCAACATGGCTATTTTGAATTTCTCTCTTACATACTTTTTTATTTCCTCATTAGTGTTTTAACACTCTTGCATGTTAATGTTACATTTATTCATCTAATTATTGTTTTTTTCATCCACGTATTCTTCCTTCTGCAATATTTTACTCTATCACTATACTAGACTATCGATGAGTCTCCATACTTTGTGTATTTTTTAAATAAGGTAGTGTCCGAGTCATTACTAATTCATCTAATGGGAAGGTGCCTATTTCAACTAATAGAATCTCATATGAAGTTGATGCTTTAATTTTGATGTTCCTTGTGATTTTTTTTTTTTTAATTGTCTATATTTGTATGCATTTTAGGTTAAATACATTTTTGCCCCAAATTTCACACATGTATAAAACCACTATCGTGAAAAATAGGTCGAACAAGTTTCCCTTAGTTTTCCAATCCCACAATTTTGGATTCCTGCATCTATTTTATAGGAGTATAAATCCTTCCACCACCTTGTATTCTTTGATTTTTAGTTAACCCTTGAATTTATATTAAAGATATTGTGATTAAAAAGAAATATCTCATGCAAAATAGGATTAAAGTGACCCAGAGTTTAAATAATCTTAAATTGGTCATAGTAAATTAGGTTTCAATAAATATGTAAAAAATAAAGCCATATTTATATGTGTGCTTAGTTGTGCAAATGATGCCATGTATAAAAACTCCATATATCATGTTGTTTCCTTTCATGTTGTTGAAGCTTTTTTTTTTTTTTTTTTGGGTTATAACTTGTTATTTTGTTGTTTTTCTTGTTCCTATTTTAAAAAAGATTATGACTTTTCGTCTGCAATCAATGAACTAACATCTACTTTTGTAATCAATTCTAAATATGGTGTCTTTTGAACCCTACCCCACCTGTTGTACTTATATGGTGTCTTTTGACACCACCATCTCTTTCTTGGAAGTTTCATACTCTGTCAAACCTTGCCTTTACCACAAATGTAAAATTAACGGGGGCAAGTTTGGTTTTCTATGGTTTCCCCTTTTTTTTATTATCAAGTTGCATGTTCATTTATACAAGTATACCTCACTAGGATTTATTTGTCCATGTGTCTGTACTCCCAGTGAAATCTATGAAATTTGTAAGATTGCGGCTTGGATTGTGATTGTGTGTTTTGAAAGACACTATTTATTTGCATATTGTAGTTTACTATATAAATTTAATGTGCATCTATACCCTCGTTCAACATGGTGTATAATAATATTACATATTTGTTGTTTCTATGATCTTACATGTTCGTTGATTTTCCTTTTCACTTAGTGCCTATGGTCTAGGCCTTGCAATTTCCTCTCTCCAGAAGGTACCTGCAATCTCATTAATTTTTACTTGATTCTAGTGAACTTTATTAGATATTTGTTTCAAATTTTATATAGAAGAGCATATATGACAAGTTTTTTATAAAGTTAAGGTGTTTCTTACATTAGTTGATCTCCCTTGAAGTAATGATTGGATCAATGGTTATGTTGCTCGAGGTAAAGGGTTGGGGATTGTAGTGGTGGGGATCAAATGTAAACAATAGGATGGAAAACTGGTTCTAGGTTTTCATGTTGATCCTAGCTATGAATTCTCTATAGGTGATAGACCAAACACATAAGTCATGGCAGCCCTAAAAATTTAAAAATAATTGTGTTGTTACATTATGAGCAAACAAATATTTTTTTGTTGTTTTGTTTACTAGTTTAAAAGCATTGTAACATCTTTTGGGATGTTGTAGTTTGTAAAATATTTGATTGAATCTGGGGAAGCTCTTCATGCTTTGTGCCACTCATATAATATCCTGATACCACCCTTTTGCTGATTTGTTGTGAACCTGAATGTAACATCATTCAACGCCTCCCCTTTGTTGATTTGTTATGGAGCTAAATGTAACATCATTCAATGCCTCTTCTTCGTTGATTTGTTGTGGAGCTGAAGGCAACATCATTCAATGCCTTCCTTTTCACTTTGAATGGTTTCAACTTTCAGGTTTGGGCACTTTGTTTTAAGAATGAAGGGTCCAATATGTCTGTAAATTTTTATCATGATAAAATTAGTAATTGTGTTGGCTATTGCTCTCTAAAAGAGAGCACCTAATATGCAGAGAAGAGTGAATTTCTTATTGTGTGTGTTTAAGTGTTGTATTACTTGGCATGTGTCTTGTAGTACTATTGCACTATCTGAGTTATTTATGGATATTTATGATGAATAGCTTAGGAATGTGGATTTGTACACCTAGAGGCCAAGTGAGGACAACTGCACTTCAAGAGACTACTGAGAAAGAAAGAAATCATATTAATGTCCACAGATGACAAGACAAGGCAATGGGACTAAAGGATACAACCAATAAGAATATAAAAATTGATTTGATTTCACAATGCAGAGTATGGGACAATGGAACTATCTCAATTTGAAGGTAAATTTTATATAAAAACTAATTTGATTTTACAATGTAGATTATGGGACAATGGAACTATCTCAATTCGCTAGTAAAGTTTTTTGATGGAGATTGTCATTTTATCAATATGGTTATAAGCGGGTTGAAATTTAGAGAACAAAATGCATATCAACAATGATTAGTTGTTCTTTTCTAAGTTAAGATGCAGAATGAATATTTCATTTCTATATTATATTTTAATTCATTGAATATTTAGGCATACTTAAGCCACATTTATAATTTAATCTTCAAAACAGTGATTGACTAATACTTTGTTTTGTAGGAAGGAGTTATTGATATTGTAAACACTAGTTTTCAATAACATCTTCTTGCATACAATGGATTCAACTTCAAGAGAAACAATTAAGCTTATCCTTGCATGTGCATCTCTTATCGTCCAGTTAGCATTGCAAGTTGCAAATGATCTTCAAGATTCAATCAATATGCAACACAAATCAAAGAAGTATCAGATATCTTCATGTAGAAGACAAATTCTTTCAAATGTTGACATGGAGGAAGATACAGATGAGGAAGTCCCTACAATCATAGCTAAGGATGAAAATCTAATCATGGAAGCAAATATATTAAATTCCCAATGGGAAGGGAGGATTCATGGTGACTGGTATATCAAACTACGTTCCTTGCATTGGTGGAACCACTACATTTTTAAAGTGAGATGTGATGATCAACGTTTTCATGGTATTTTTTGGTTACCATATGTATTATTTGAATCTTTATGTGATGTTTTGCATGAAAATTTGAGCCAAGGTGACATATCATTCTCATTTACAACAACTATAAAGGGTAGAGTCTTTCTAGTGGAGAAGTAGGTGGCCATTGCAATTCTACATCTATCGTTTGGAATGACAATGCTTAACATAAGTGAGCTTTTTGGTTGTGGAAAATCTACAATGGTTCGAATTATACATAAGTTCATTAATGTTATGGCAATTTAATTACATAATCATATACAGTGACCAACAAAACATTTAAGAATGGAGCGTGTAAAAGAATGATTCCACAAAAAACAAGGCTTTCCAAATTGTTGTGGAGCGATAGATGTTACTCACATCCAATTTCAACTTCTAGCTAATGAGTGTTCAACAAATTGGTTTGATCGGGATCATAATTATAGCATGTGATTAGAAGTGATTGTAGATAGTAATATGCAATTCATTGATGTTTTCACTGGATGGCCTAAGTCTGTTAATCATACCAAACTATTGCGTAATTCATCATTTTATAGATTGTGTGAAGGTAGGGAGAGATTAAATGGTTGTGCACTTTCTATTGGCTCTACGAACATGAGAGTGTATATTATTGGTGATGGTGGCTATCCATTGTTATCATGGTTAATCACACCCTTCATCGGAGCCTCAATAGATACCCAGAAGGATTTTAACTTTAGGGTGTCATCCACACGTATTGTTGTGGAGTGTGCATTTGGGAGGTTGAAAAACATATCGCAAATTCTGCATTCCAAAATTACTCAGCCCAATTTACAAATGTTACCAAAAACTATTCTAGTATGTTGTATATTACATAATATGTTGCTAACATATGATGATGATGTCACTGGTACATTTGAAAACACTGAGAATGAATGTGAAATATAAAAAAATCAAGAGATATTATGCAATCAAACTACAACACTAGCTTGAGTGGCATTAATGAAATATCTTAAAGGAAGGAGTGACATAACTCAACCATATGAACATGAATAATCATTAGTCCAATAATATAGCCTATTTGACTTATGAACTATATTTTCTGTGTTCTAAAAATAAAATGTTTTGTTTATTGATTCAATATTTGGCTTATGAATTGTCTTTGTAGTGTATACAAATAATTCCAACCACAAATAATTGATGATCATATATCAAGAAAATATTTTACAAGAGCATGTATAATCCATTTGTTTCTTCCAAATCATGTGTGATTTGACTGCTGGACGGGAGTTTGGAATGGGTGGGATTTTTTGAATCTCAACGATTTTAGACCTCACCTCATAGAATAATTAATAGTCTATGATTGATTTGTAGATGCCCAAAAATATGTATTCAGCAGGATTGTTGACTCTATTTCTCATGTTTGTTCTAAAATTTTGAATTAACGGCGGTATTATGTTTTGCCCTTTTATGCTTTCAGAGGATGGTTTAAAGATGATTTTTTCCACAAATCACACAATTACGCATGAAATGGTTATGTTCAAATTCAATGTTGGTCACGCATTCAGCAATTTTGTAATTTGCATGCAAGTTTAATGAATAAATGGCATGCATCCAGGAAAAAGGCAAAGATTATAGAAGTACTTTTTAGTGAACATACCCTGAAAAGCTGGATAGAAATAGCGATTATATCAATCTACCAGGTCACCCATTTTGTGAAGGCTAAATCCAAACCGGAGTCATTGCCATAAAGAGCACCAAGGCTACATCCAAAATAAATGTTGTTGCATCTGTAATTCATGTTATGATCATCTTATTTGTTATCATTGCAGGCTTAACACAAGCAAACACATCAAACTACTCATATGACTACAAATGCACTCAATATCCAAAGAATGCCCTATTTGCAAAGCCAATGTGGTGGAAGAGAAGGTAATTCCTTTGTATGGGAGGGGGAAGGTGGGATCTGCTGATCCAAGAACAAAGTTCGTGCCTAGTGTGACTATCCCCCATAAACCATCTGGACAGAGGCCTGATACAGCAAGGGCTGCTACAGACCACCATTACCAATCCCAGGGCTTGAATTTCATGGCAGGGCAAGGTCCTATGCCTGTTGGGTCCTTTGGAAACGTAACATTTTCAGCAGGGTTTGGTCTATTTCCTTCCCTTTTGGATTTCAAATGCATGGTTTTGCTGATGCCCCCTATGGCAATGCTGGTATGCCCAATGGGTTTCATCATGGGGGTCCTCAGCAACCGGTAAGACAAGATCAGGAGGAGGCCTTTCTGTCAAGGCTGCTATTGTTCTTGTGCTGTTTTGTAATTGTCTGTCTTATCTTTTCTTGAGATGGTTTTTCTTAGTGCTTTGTATATTCAGTAAGTTTTAAATACAATAATGTGGCATTATTTGCTTGTTTAAAAACAAATCTGGATTTTATCTCGAGGTAGAAGTAGAACACTACACTTATTGTAGTGCTTGTACTGCAATTACTACTTGTTGTTTGTACTTACTGTAAATAAATGCTCGAACAAAGATGTGATTCCCTTGATCATGTTTGGATTTGTTGTTGCTTATGGAATTGTGTTGTCAGTTGCAAAAATTTGATTATTTAGGAAACTATGATTAACCCAACCCACATCACAAATAGGCAACTTGATAGGTTTGACGCTGCTCATAACCTGAAGGTCAGATTATTTATTTGGGGTTGGTGCCAGTGTTGGAAACCCGACACATGCTTATTAGGATGCTTAAGTTCAAAGCTTTGCTATGACAAATCTTTCTGGCAAGGCATATGCTCCAGCTCAGGATTCAATTATAAAGATCTGGGGATGCACCTAATGGCAGAACTCACCCCAACTGTCCAAATATTAAGATCTAGCTAGTCTTGCCTCTAAGTACCCAGCAAGAAAGTTTGTACCATGTTTGACATCTGGCGCATTAGAGGAAGTATAGAATTCGAGGCTTCTATTCCCCAAAAAAATGAATTTTCAAACCCAGATCAAGGGACATAGTATGGAGGCTTCTTACCATTTTTTATTAGCCAGATTATGAGCATAAAGGTTTTCATAATTTCAATGACATTTTTTCAAACGAAAGCATTAAATTTAATGGTTTACTTTCAATTTCTTAATATATGAGATACAAACCCTGCACTGAATCATATGCAGAAGACATGTCAAGTAGTTTACTCCTCGTTGGATGCATTATGGAGCCCCTCTGTAACCGTCAGTTGGATTAATGAATAAACAATGATTTCACTTGATTCAGTTGTATTGCAATTCTGTCTAAATCAGTTGGTTTGAATGAATGAGAATTTGTTGATGAATGGATGCATAAGGTTTTGTATCTTGCGTTTCTTTTAGGATTTGATGCAGTTTCTACAATGGCCGAAGAGACAAAGAATCTTGGTGTCGATATCCAATTGGTCTAGTTCGGTCGATGCTGGTCATCATAACAGCCTACCGTCTAGTGGCTATGAGTCTGTGCTTGACTTATGGCTTTATTTTTTGAATGCCTGGTGAAGTGAATCCCTGCAGCTGCATGTTTTTTTTAATTTTCCATGGGGACCAGCCTGCAAAAAATTTCCTATTTTTTCTCTGCAGCACCTGCAATGTTTTTTTTTCAATTTTCCATGGGACCATCTAACTGCAGAAAACCCCTATTTTTACTCTGCATCACCTGCAGAAATATTTATATTTGCGCCCTCCATGGGACCAGGCAATTTATGGCCCATAAAAACAGGAGAAATTTATGGCCTGTGGATATTCGACACCACCACGCAATTTATCTCTTCCAGCACATACCTGCAATCTACCATTATTTTGTTCCTGACCATTTTCTTCTTCTTTCCACTACTACTACTTAGTATTATTGAATAATGAAGTAATATGATAGCCCTAACCCTAAAAGTGATGATAAAAGTTCTGCATTATTTTTTACGGTGATCGTGTAGCAACTGAATCTGTTGTTGGTGGACATTGAATCGATTTAATACATAATATCAAACGACGCCCTTGTTGAATGTTTGCAGAGTACCCTTCTGAAACAAATCATGGGAAATTTAAAAGAGACAGCTGAACTCCACACAGGAGCGAGAATTCCGTTAATTGCTCTGGGTACTGCCAAGATCAATCAGAAGAGGAGGAGATTAAGGCAGCCGTAGCTGCAGCCCTTCAGGTACCAATTTTGCCCTTCAAAATATGGCTTTATGTTCTAGAGACTCAACTCAAATTGCTTAAGCCCATCATCAATAGAGTGGCACCTGTTTGCACATACATGGGAGATTTATATATTCGCAGTAGATCGGTTTTAACAGTTTAATCATTTCCGCTGGTATCAATATTTTTGAAGGCAGGAATAGGATAGCAATATCTTACCGTTTATATAATTTTATTTTTTGTTTCCCCACCCAACTTGCTCTGTGTTTAAGGAAGAATGCCCTGTTTCTTTATTCTGTTTCGGGTGAACAATTTTGAATGTTACAAGAATACTTTTTTGGAAGAAACTGTGCCACGTTTAGATGATCGGCCCGTTTCGGATCAGCAATTGTGATCTTTCAGCAGGAAATAAATGTATGATCTTGATGAAGGATTATAGTAGCTGATCCGAACCGCGTAGATCATCTAAACATGGCATAGTTTCTTCCAAAAAAGTATTCTGGTCATTATATAGACTGTGGAAGCATTAAATCTTTAATTTCGAATGTCTTTTTTAAAGTTCAGCCCAAGTCCCCCAGAGTTCCAACCTAGTTATATATTTACGGTAGGTATAGTTTTAAGGAAGGTAATAGGGCCGCAGACTTGCTAATAGGGGTTGAAGGAGATCCTCTTAAGAGAGAAAATTTGTAAAAATCAAGAGGAAAATTAGCTTAGAGCAGAAACACAGAGAATTAGCAATGAATAGAAAACCTTAGAGCAAGGTACAATTTTTTCTCACGATTCTTAATTCTGTTTGGTTTTCCCCAATGGCTGTGGTTATAGATTCCATTATTTGTAAAAGGAGCTCCATAATTCTTATCCCTATGGTATCAAAGGGGAGCTCCCTCTCCTCTGCCTCAATGATATGATCAGCATGCATAACCAAATCATAGACTTTATACTGTTCAGTTTCAACAATATATTCCTCTTGAGGCATGGTGGTGTCCGGTCCATTGGCACTTGTACTTCTCACTGTTTTGATTGGATTTCAGCCATCATTGTGACAGCGCATTTGTGGTATGACATATGGTCTTTTTTAACCGATCATTATGTGAAATTTTTATCCTCTCTGTGGTTCTTTCTTTGCTGTGGAGCAATAATTGGCTTTAAAAATTATCTCACGCTCTAGAAAAAGTGGGCTGTTTGATTCCTTTGATTGTCAAGCTCTGATACTTGTATTATATTGTACGGATTGGGTGAAGCTGGGAGGCTGCCTGTATTTTTGTCTTGTTATATGACATCAATAAATGAAATACCCCTAATTAGGAAAAAAAACTCATTAGGACCATTTCTGTGGACATTAATACAATTTCTTACTTTCTCTTCAACAATTTGTAGGTGGGCTATAGACACTTTGACACAGCGAGCTTTTACAGATCAGAGCATGCATTAGGTGAAGCTCTGAACACTGCGTTTCAAAGTGAACTTGTAACCAGAGATGATGTTTTTGTCACCACCAAACTATGGAATACTGATCACGATGACCCAGTTGGTGCTCTCAAAACTAGTTGAAAGTATGATTTTTGTAGTAATGTGTCAGTGCTTTATATTCTCTACATTTTGCAAACCTCTTGTAATTATTTGTCATGTTCACGAATTTACAACTATAGTATGTGGATTTGTATCTTATCCACTGCCCTGTAAAAGTCATAAGAGAGGCAATTTTCCCCCACAAAGAAGAAGATTTTTTGCCCTTAGATATGAAGTCTACTTGGCAAGGAATGGAGCAGTGCATGCAGATGGGGCTTACTGTTAGGTTGTGGAGCTAAAAGCTTCACTGATGCAAATGGTGGAGGTTGTTGAATGTTAAAGTAACCGATGTCGGTTTGATCAATCGACGTCGGTCATATCCAGTTACATAGCAACCGGCACCGGTTAGACGTCGGCCGGCATTGCTCAGACATGAATCGACGTCGGTCATCTCCAGACAGACAACGATCGACGTTGGTCGTCTATGCGTTTCAGAATTGGTCTAATTTTAGACGGGTAGTCAGTTTGCATGTAAAGACTAATTTTAGCCTTGACTCTGCATTTATAATTATTGTTTGTTTTGGGATCTATTTAATAGACCCATGGGACTGTATTGTAATCAAGAAAAAAGTCAAAGACTTGTAAAGGACAAGGACGAGATCCTTCCGAGTGTAAGATCAGTTGATCTGCAGGTAGCAAGATCAGGGAGATCTACATGGTAAGTAAGATCAGTTGATCTGCAGGTAGCAAGATCAGGGAGATCTACTTAGAGTACTCGGTGGTACTTGGTGGACTGGTAGTAGGCAACAACAACCATTGGGTTGATTGTCACTTACTGGTGGAGGGAACAACTATGTGTTCAATTGATTGTAATTGATTGAGAGAGAGAACTCGAGGGAGAATCACTGTATGCCCAAGAGGTGTGGGAAGAATGAGATTTCTTCATTGTATTTCTTTTTGAAAGAGTGTTAATACAGATTGTATTGTTTCTCGTATCTCATATTCTTTGTTATCTCTAAATTCTAGTTACATATTATTTTTGGGTAAATTTCGTATTTAGTTGCTTATACAAAGGTAATCAAGTGTACTCTTAAGGAGTAGGGTCCTGACAATTGGTATCAGAGCAGGTTCATTTGAATTTGGTTTAGAGTTTGGTTTACTAACACCTTGGCTTCAGAGTGTGTTAAGTGTTTGTTGATTACAGGTCACTCACATGAGTTTTTATTTGAGTGGGAGTAAAGTAATGACAGAAAAAAGTATGCTAAGAATGAATAAATTCAATGGAAACAATTATCAATTATGGAGGATGCAGATAGAGGATTATCTGTATCAAAAAGATCTGTACTTACGGTTGGATGGGGTTTCATGTAAGCCCACATGTATGCAAGATGAAGAATGAAAGGTTCTTCACAGAAAGACTCTAGGAGCTATAAGTTGACCCTGGCAGCTTCTGTGATTTCTAACTTATCTCAGGCAAAAACAACGGTAGAGTTAATGGAATTTTTGGCAAATTTATATGAAAAACCCTTAGCTTCGAATAAAGTATTTCTTATGAAGCAATTATTTAATTTACAAATACTGGAAGGTGGATCGGTATATAGTCATCTTAGTGATTTTCATGGTTTGGTAAACTAGTTAAATTCAATCAATATAGTTTTTTATGATAAAATTAAGGCTCTCTTAATCTTATGCTCTTTACCTGAAAGTTGGGATAGCTTGATAATGGCAGTAAGTAATATTGCGTCTGCTTCAAATATCTTGAAAGTTGATGATGTTAGTGTAATCTTGAACGAAGAAATTCGCAAGAAAAACACAGGTGAAATATCAGGTAATGCTTTAAGTCTTGAAAGCAAGAGAAAGCAAAGAAAGAAGGTCGAGCAAGAGAAATCAAGGTCAAAGATAGGCAAGAGATCCAAATCCAAGTATGGCAGTATAACCTGCGGAAATTGTAAAAAAAAAGGGCATGTAAAAAAAGATTGTTGGTTGGTAGAAGATCAACATGAAGGAAATAAAGAAGCAAATGATGCAGGTATTGTTGCACGAGATGCTCTTATATGTTCTTTGGATAAAGTAAAACTTTGAGTTTTAGATTCTGGTGCCTCTTTCCATGCAACCCCAAATAATTTTTTTTTTCATGATTATGTCCATAGAGACTTTGGAAAAGTTTATTTAGGGGATGGTGAGCCTTGTCAAATTGTTGGCAAAGGAAAAGTGCAGCTAAAATTGCAAACTGACAACATATGGGTGTTGAAGGATGTCATGCATGTTCTCATCCTAAAGAGGAGTCTAATTTCTGTAGAAAAGTTGGGTGATGAGGGTTGCGCACAGTAACTCTCACAACAAAATTTTAGAAAGTTTTTAAGAATGCACTTGTATTAGCAAGAGGTAAGAAAGTAGGTACACTTTATCTATCTACTTGTATTACTGATTCTCCTTCTGTTTAATCTACTTTAGATGTAGATGCAAAGATGTGGCTCTGTAGGCTTGGTCACATGAGTGAGAAGGAAATGAATGTTCTTAAGTCAAAAAATATATTTTCAGATTTGATAGACCAAAATTTTTGTAAGCATTGTATGTTTGAAAAACAGGGGAAAATGAGGTTTCTCAAAACTGGGTCAACAAAGAAGAAGCACAGGTTGGAGCTTATTCACGCAGGCGTGTGGAGACCAGCTCAGGGAGCTTCTATTGGAGGATCACAGTGGTATGTTTCTTTCATTGATGATGCTACAAAAAAAGATTGTGTTTATTGCATAAAGAAGAAATCTGATGTTTTTGACACATTGAAGAACTAGAAAGCCTTGATTTTTAAAGAAAAAGTGATGGTCAGTGATCAGTTCAAGACGCTGAATAATTTTGAGCAGGGCAGTGTTGGTTTGGACAAGGTTATGATCCAAAATGAGCTCGCAGGTAAAAATCACCACCCACAAGAAAACACAGAGACTGACGTCAGTCAGGAAATCGACCTCGGCGATCAGGGAGGAATCGACGTCGGCCCGGTGGAGACCAAAGTCGGTGATGTCGGACAGGTAAACACCAATATCGGTCAGAAAACTGACGTTAGTGATCAGGTGGACAACGACGTCGGTTAAAGAACCGACGTCGGTCAGGTGATTGCATAGAACTGACATCGGTCGGGTGCAGATTGAGAGATGACCGAGATCGATCACTGGTAGAACGAAATTCGAGCGGACAATAACTGTTAAGGAGTCTCAAACGCTCATGTGGAGGTCTGAAAGGGTAAGTAAGCTTCAAATTCATTATTCTCTTTTTTATACTATTTGTTGCTCACTGATGGTGGAAAATCAAGAAGTTTTTGAAGAGGCAATGCAGGTAGAATCCAGAAAACAGTGAGAGCATGGCATGAATGAGAAAATTGATTCTTTGAGAGAGAATCAAACGTGGAATTTGGTAGAGTTGCCAGTCGAAAAGAAAGCACTGAAAGACGAATGGATTTACATGTTAAAGAAATGAGAGAATGGACAGGTGAGACAGAAGGCCAAGTTATACGGTCTTGAACAAGCTGCAAGACAATGGTGTTTGAGGTTTGACAGGTGTATGACAAAGCATGGCTTTAGTCAATGTCAATGTGACCATTGTGTTTATTTTACCAGGTTGGATAATATTAGCTACATTATCTTGTTACTGTATGTGGATGATATGCTTGTTGCAGGGTCATACATGCAGGAAATTACTGAACTAAAGGTAAAATTAGTTTAGAGGTGTGCCATGAAGGATTTGGAAGCAACAAAGAAAATTCTTGGCATGAGTATTTCTAGAGACAGGAAAAATCACATACTGATTTTGTTTCAAGAAGATTATGTGAATAAGGTGTTGGAGAGGTTCTATATGCAGGATGCAAAATCGGTAAGCACACTTATGGTTAGACAGTTCAAATTGAGCTATGAACAGTGTCTTAAATCACATGATGAGGTTGAGTGCATGGTATGTACTAGACCTGATATTGCCCAAGCAGTGGGAGTTGACATCAAGTTTATGGCCAATCTATAAAAGAAGCACTGAAAAACAGTTCAGTGGATTCTCAAGTATTTGAGAGGGACCAGCAGCAGGTATTTATGCTATGCAAGGTCAAGCACTTCTCTACATAGGTATGTAGATTCAGATATGGCAGGTGACTTGGATGAAAGGAGAAGCACCACAAGATATGTATTCATTGTTGGTGGAACGGTGGTTAGCTAGATTTTAGAGATGCAGAAGGTTGTTGCAGTCACGGTGGCTAGCAAGAAAATGATATGGATGACTTGGTTCATAAAAGAGTTGGAAAAGGAGCAAGAGAGTTGTAGATTGTACAGTAATAGTCAAAGAGAAATTCATTTGGCAAAAGATTCAACCTTTCATTCAAGAACCAAACATACACAATTTAGGTACCACTTCATTCGACAGATATTGGAGGATGGTGAGTTGAAGCTGGAAAAGATCCATACGAATAGGAACCCTGCAAGTATGTTAACAAAGCCGAGAACAAAGGAGAAGTTGAATCTTCATTCAACTTCTGTTAATCTTCAAGACTGAACTTGAAGATGGGATACAAGTCAGGAAACAAAATTAGAGGATGTGTAGGTACAGGTACAAATGTAGCTGTTTATCTCCAAGTGGGAGATTGTTAAGTTGTGGAGCTAAAAGTTTCACTAATGCAAATGGTGGAGGTTGCTGAGTGTTAAAGTAACTGACATCGGTCATATCCAATTAGGCATCGGTCGGCATCGGTTAGGCATCGGTCGGCATCGGTCAGACAGGAACCGATGTCGGTCATCTCCAGACAGACAGCGACTGACGTCAGTCGTCTGTGCATTCTAGAACTGGTCTAATTTTAGATGGACAGTCAGTTTACATGTAAAGATTAATTTTAGTCTTCAGTTTGCGTTTCTAATTATTGTTTGTTTTGGGATCTATTTAATAGACCTATGGGGCTATATTGTAATCAAAGAAAAAGTCAAGGACTTGTAAAAGACAAGGACGAGATCCTTCCGAGTGTAAGATCAGTTGATCTGCAAGTAGCAGGATCAGGGAGATCTACATGGTAAGTAAGATCAGTCGATCTGCAGGTAGCAAGATCAGAGAGATCTACTTGGAGTACTCGGTGGTACTTGGTGGACTGGTAGTAGGCAACAACCATTGGGTTGATTGTCACTTACTGGTGGAGGGAACAACTATGTGTTGAGTTGATTGTAATTGATTGAGAGAGAGAACTCTTGAGGGAGAATTACTGTACACCCAAGAGGTGTGGGAAGAGTGAGATTTCTTCATTGTATTTCTTTTTGAAAGAGTGTTAATACAGATTGTATTGTTTCTCATATCTTATATTTTTTACTGTCTCTGAATTCTAGTTACATATTACTTCTGGTTAAATTCTGTATTTAGTTGTTTATACGAAGGTAATCAAGTGTACTCTTAAGGAGTAGGGTCCTGACACTTACCAAAGCTATTGGCATCAGTAACTTTTCCTCTAAAAAGATTGAAACCTACTCAACCATGCAAGGATTCCCCCTGTCGTTGATTAGGTAAATGTTTTTCAGCAGCTCACTTGCCATCTGCCTTAAGGTATCTGTACTATTTTTTTCATGTTCCAACATAATATTTTTATTATAATTGCTAATTTACTCAAGTATCAGAGGAAAACTCATATTTTTAGCATTGCATGTGTTTCTCTTCAATTTCTCTTTGCTTGCCAAGTAGCAGAAGCATTCTAATCAATAAATATTTGTATGTCCTTGTTTCAACTATTAAGAGGATGAGACTTTAACCTGAATTGATTAATTATGTCTTTCATGAATCGAAAATTTTCAAAGAGAAGTAATTTTGTCATATAGAGGTGATCGTTGGGTTTATCTCACTTTCATAGAATCCCATTTTCTAAGCAATATCATACTCAAGAGCTTCTTTTATCACATTTTACTTTTGCACCAATTCCCAAATGGCTAATGAATCTTCAGGCAAAACAACCTCTTCAATTCCTCATTTCTTAATCCATTTTACCAACCATTCTTTTGAGTAGCAAGCATTACAAACTATACTACTCTGTTTGTATCCATATCCCTTAAGTGTCTGATGGTTATGCAATTGAAGTTCAGGTGGAGATGCATCCACAATGGCAGCAAAAGAAGCTGAGAGATTTTTGTGGTAAGCATAACATTCATGTGAGCGCATGGTCTCCTCTGGGAGCTCCATATAATACCTGGGGTTCAAATCTGGTGATGGATAATCCCACTATCAATGAAATTGCCCAGAAGCATGGAAAGACTAGAGCTCAGGGAATCATCCATGTTTGATTTTTTAAAAAATTTCCTTGAAGTAACAAGCATATGTTGTTTACTTAGATTAATTTTGTGCCATTGCAGGTTTTGTTAAAGTGGGGAATAGAACAGGGAGTGAGTGTGTTGCCCAAGAGCTACAACACGGCAGGATAATTGAAAATTTTCAGATATTCGATTGGTCATTATCTTCAGATGATCTTGACAAGATTAACATGTTTGAACAAGGAAAGACATTTGGTGGGAAGATGTTTATTAACTCCACAAGTAGCCCCTACAAGACTATTGAAGAATTATGGGATGGAGATATTTGACATGGTGGAACTGCCCATGTATTTAAGCCAAGGTCACATAACATAAACCATATATGAGTCATTGGCAGTGGCACTTATAAGAACTGTTCATTTGAAGCCCTAGTCATGTGGATTTCATGATAAACACTTGGGAAGTCAGGATGCGTGGTGGTGTTTTTGCTTTGTCCTTAGCTTTGACCTAATTCAATTGCCATTTTCTCACTGGAATTAGTTTGATTGAATGGAGTGAGGTGCAAACACTAATTTAGTGCGTTCCATGATGTATATATTTTTAAGCCTATCAAATTATCAATTAATAATTTAACAAGTTAAATTAATTAGTAATTTAAGCCTATTAAATTAAACTGGTGGCATCTTAACGAAAGACACCGCTAGGAGTTTTGTACTTTGCTAGGGTTAATGCTTGCCATCATTGTTTAAATCTATGGTTCACCTTGGTTTTTTTTTTTTTTTTTTGGAAAAATGTAATATATAATATTCTCCTTTACATTTATTGTTTCGATTTGAGTCATTATATATTTGAACATTCCTCTAGCTTATAAAATGGTGTTTCACATCGAGAATACAATTATTGAAATTATGGCTATGGATTGTGAAGATGTTGGACATGGCACCTCTAATAAAAGAAGTTTCGGAAGTCTAACCCAAAGATCTTCCACAAACTAATAAAAAAAAAATTAGTATTTTTTTCCTATTGTTAAATTCGATAATGCTTGTAAATGGGTAGAGCAATTTATGTTAGTAGGATATTTTTTTAGGAGAATTCCCTCTCAAAGTATGCTAAAAATCCGGTTGCAAACCACATGCACCCCTTATGGTATTAAACTGGACACCGTCCAAAACATGACCAATGGTGTTTTTTCAAGTTTGTTGATCCTCAATATGCCTCTACAATTTTGTAAAAAAATCCGTGAACTCTATTGTTCTCTGCTTGTTATTTTCTCCTAGATGCATGGTTTTGTGGTCTTTGAACAGTGGTCCTTTAAGGTCCCAATTTGGGATGAATTTCCAATTCTCCTTTTGCCTTGTTGGAACTTTTTAGACCTATTGACATCGTTCATAGGTCGTGATATTTGCCAAGAATCCACCAAATTTTATTCAGCCCATCCCAATAAATGGGTGCGTGTTGGAGTCAACCTTTCATGTTTTAAGGAGACTTTAAACACAGATAGTCTATACCCTTCATGTCCAAAGAGTGTTGTACATTAATTTTCCCTAACATTTGTTTTTATTTTCAATCCGTTGAACATAAAAATCAACACTTGTCATTTGTTGGACTTGTGGAATAAATCGGTTTCAAAGCATTCAACTAAAAATTATTAGTTTGATAGTCATTTTCTAAATAGCTATTATGACCATGTGTGGAACACTAATTAATTTTATTTCTTCAAATCGCTGGCACATTATGTGGATCATGGGTGTGACCTTGATCAAATTTGCCCCTTTCAGTTTTGTTAAATATTAAAAATTGATCTTCTAGTACTATAAATGTTTATGCCTCTAAAATGTGGTGGAAAGGTTTGTCCTTTAATGTTGGTTGGTTTACAAGTTGCAATATGCTCATTGAATTATGTGTGACGATTTTAAAATGTTGAGCTGGCATTTGACTAGCTTGGTCACCCCTTTATATGGTACACTGTTGACAAGAGAGAGTTGTGGTATTATGTATAATAAATTTAGATTATATGATCCTATCTATTCATGTCATTCCACCTCTTCAATTTGGTACACATGATCAAATATTCGTCGTGGCCCTAAAACATTCTTAAAGCAACTTGGCATGCCCATTATCTCAACTCAATTGTATTTCTCTTTTACTTTTTTTATTGCTTGTGGAGGCTCTATTGGAGGATGTCTTTTTGTGAGGTGATAAATTTGAGCAATTGATTAGATTATGAAAATTATATACTAAAATCAATTCAAATTACAAATCTACTTCATGAATTTAGAGCCATTAGACTATAATGCATAGTAGAATAAACATTTATAACAACATTATAAAATCTAAAGCAAATTGATCTAAACAAAATCAAGACAAGAAAAAGATTAAATGATATGGATAATGGATTGCTTACAAATAGACTCAAATATTCAACATGATATTAGCTTGATCAAAAGACTTAGATAGAATGGATTCATAGATTTATTGGGCTTATTGGACTATGCAGATTTGTGCGATTTGTGATTGATTTACTCATTATTTGGAATGGAGGGAGCCATGGTTTAAATAGGCAAGGGAGGGAAATTTTCCAATGAATTAAAAATTCATTGGAAGCCTCTAGAGAAGAAAATTAAAGAGAGAAAGGAGGGAATTCTAAAGAATTTTAATTTCCTTGAAATTATTCAAAGAGAGAACTATCTAGAAAAGGAGAAGGGTGTTGGAGAGTTGTAGATTCCATTAGAGAATCTAATGATGGTTAGAGGAAGATTGGACTAGATTAGAAGAAGGGTTGGGTGAGGAATAGGGGTAAGGCTTGTAGGAAAGTCTGAGTAGGTAGGTAGGTGGGTTATGGTAATTTTAAATTCTCACATATTGGACAAGTGGGATTAATTAGTGGATAATGAGGATTTAGGTGGATTAATTGGTTTGAGGGGTAGGAATAAGGTTAATAGATGATAAAGAATGGAAAGGGGAGTGTTAGACAAAAGACTACAAATATTAGTAAATATAATATAGATAAATTTAGACGAGATTAGTGTCAGGATTAACAAGCTAGTGAAGGCAATTAAATGCATAAATTTTGCCTCTCTTTAAAAGGGCATTGTGACTAGATGAAGTAGAAAGAGTAATGGTCTTTCAAAGAAGAAATAAATTAATGGATGAATATTAGTAAATGATGTTAGTGAACATGATGCCCCTTTGAGGGGACATGTTGGATGAAAGAGGCAGGTGGCCACTCGAAAAGAAGAAATGAGGGGTAGGAAGTACGAATAGATAAGGGGTTGGGATGCTATATGAGGGACCGATGATGAAAAAGATTAAATTGACATGAGCAACGAGTTAAATTTTGATGATGCTCCTAGAAAATACGTATGCATAGGGAATGGAAATGACTGTGTCATGGTTGCCAACACATACCAAGGGGGAATCAACTGTAACATGATGATGATAAGACAAAAGGTCGCAAGCTTTTGACATATCCCAAGCAAGGACACACTAGGGAGAGTTGCAGACCAAGATGATTGATAGAGAAGGCCACAAGCTATCAACATATCCCACGCAAACACATGCATGAGAGAGCATCGAGCCAAAATAAGATAATGATTTGATAAGATTAATTGACAAATGTAGCTCAAAGCTAAATTTGAGTGATATGATGGAGATGAGAAAAAAGAAATGATATGATTGCATGACCAAATACAAAGAGGAAGAATTGGTTAGTGTGATGCATCAAATCAATGAGCCACAATGTGATTAATAGTGACAATACCCCTAGCAAGGGCACATACAAGGGAGCGAGAGACAATAATAAAGTTACAATCCTAGTCATGCCTCAATTGAAGGAGGAAACCATAAAATTAAATGATGAATTGACCAATTAGTGATGATGGAAGAAAATATGGATGTTTTGATTGATCAGACCAATCGATAGGGGTGGGCAATTGAATGGGAAGATTTGGGAGATGATTATGGGGATGGTGATTGATCAATAGACTAGTTGACGTAATTTTATCTCAAGGATTCGATTGATGCAAGATGCGAGGATGATGAAAGATAAGATAGATGTGACAAAAAAAGATGGAGGAAGAAGAGAGTGGTCGAGCTGACCTTAGACACGTTATGTGACTAAGAGCTACCTACATAGTCTGAAAAGACCTCAAGCCAATGTAGTTCAAACTAGATTAAAGGAGGATGTTTATGGATTAGAATTTTAGGATGATGATGATTGTTAGACATGTTAGTTTTCAGATAGAGGATACGACTCAAATGTTAGACATGAAGATAAAGGACTAGGAGAAATGATGGGAGATGAGATGTTAGATGTTGATGACTAGAGAGATGATAGATGTTTGACTAGAGGATATAGATGTGATGATAAAAGAATTGGAGGAATTCTTAGATATTAGATGAGTGGACTTGGATGATCGGCTTGAAGATAAAGGACTAGGATAAATGAGTGGGTATGGGATGTTAGATGTTCTGTAAAGGTGATAGAGGATAAGAGGAATGATGAGTGTAGTCCATTTTCAAGCCATCATTGCTATAATAAGGCTCATCATAGTCTTAGCAATCCGATGTAAATATAGCACTAGGCAGTATGCCCCATGATATAAGTATGACCAAGAGGACATTGTGCCAAAGTGCATGATTATAAAAGGGGCAAAAAGTGAACTCTACATCATTGACGGCACCTAAATGCATCATTATAACTTTTGGTGTCATCATAACATCCTCGTTCATTGCCCAATAGACAAAAATATTTTTGCTATAAGAAAGATCAAAATAAGAAAAAAAGATATATATAGACAAGGATTTATAGATAAACGAATATAGACAAAAAGATAAATAAAAATACATAGATCATATAAATAACACACAACTATATACACATCAAGCAAATAGGGTCTTGTCCATTGTCTAAATGTATAAGGATGGGATGAAGGAGGATGATAATTGATGCTAACGAATGAGGATGGATAGACTTGAATTCATTAGGATTAAGATGGAATAGGATTATGAATACATTGTGCTTGAACAAATTTTAACTTAAATGTAGGAGCTAGTGAACTCGCTAATTGACGTTGTGCTTGAATATGATGAGTAGAGACAATGGATAGAGGGATAAAATAGACAAGGATGACATGGAGGGGTTTGACTAGGGATTTTATGTGGATGAAATGGATTTTACCCCAAGTGGTGAGGTATAATACCGACAACAAATTATTTTACCATGATGTCAGAAACTGGTTTTCATCATGGTACTATCCCAAGGTGCTAGAAGACTAGTTTTTACCATTGGACAAATAGTTTTTTTTTTTACTTTGGCATCTTGATTTATTGGATATGGGTGCAAGATGCAAGAATTCCAACACTTTATTAATCTTCAACCAACACCTATTATGGATATATGTGATACTAGGATCATGTTGTCGATGTTAGATGTATTGATGTCCTTATGAACTTCATTGACTCTTGATTGAGACCCCTATAGACATCTAGACCAGATGTCTTTGTCACCCCTATGAGAGGCAATGCTACTTGAGAAAGTGATGTGGGTTATGGATTGGATTAGATATTCATGTTGATGGGGGTGTATATGACTTGAATGGATGATAGGATCATGATAGGTAGGTGTGATGGGTTATTGAAAAGTGGTAGTAGTAGTTGCACACATCATTGGAGATGTTGGATTTGGTGCCATATGACAAAAGTCTTTAAGAGGTCCAACTTTGATAAGATGATTTCAAGGATTATTAGCCATCTTGATAATGCTTTTGACATTGTTTTGATTTTCAAACTTGATTATATCTCCACTTCCCCTTGGTGCCTAATTTTGGGCCTCACCAGAGGAGGTTGATCTTTGACTTGATATATGATGATTATTTTGACTTTGATGGTCCCTGAGTACCTCAAAGAGGGTTTCACTAGGGGAAAAACTTTTTGATTAGGATGATGATTTGGATTTTATTGATTTTGACTTATGTATGACTTTTTGAATATGATCTTGGACCTTTGCATTTGTGGTACATGTTATGTTACTCGGGGAAGTGCCCAAATATGTATGTTCATGTTCATCCCCATGGAGAGATGTGATTATATGATCATTGATAGGAAGAAAGGGGTCTATGATGGATGAAGGTGGGGGATATGGTAGGACGAGGTCAATGAGTTGTGATGGGGAAACATGGTCTTCATAGGGGTTCCTAAGAGACCTAGTTTTAGTATCAAAGAAAATATCCTCAAGATCAACAAAAGGATCACTAAGACTATCTATAGGACACGTATCTAATGTGGGACCAGATCCACTTTGACTATCTTTGATAGATAAAGCTAGTAATAACTTTGGTATGACTTCATCATCCTAGATGGGATCGAAAGGTATGCCTTGTGATTGATTGACATCTGATTTAGAGGTATCTTCAAATAAGTAGATGCCATCATGAGTTGTAATATATATGATGGATGATGTTTTTGATAAGGAATATGATTCAATTACTAGTGTTGAATGTAATCTTGATGCATATAAGACCGGTGTTGACTACAATCATGACTTTGATATACATGATGTGATGCTACTAGTAGAGGATTCATTGTCTGCAAGTAACCTCTCAATGTGGGATCTTTGATATGATGGGTGAGAGGAAGATGATGGGCGGACAATGGATTATCCAAAGATAGGTTTATGTAAGAAAGAGTCATTAGATAAGGGAAGACTAGGTTTATGATAAATGGACTCATCATCAATGGAGGATTTGTCAAAGATAGATGGACCATGGAAGATGGAATTGGTGTCTTGACTTTGGATCGGAAAGGGAATGCATTGATCACGATTGGGAATGGAATCTTGGCATACCTCTTCTTGTTCACCTTTAAATATAGACCCATATGATTTGATTTCAATGTGACCACAGTTGGTGTAGTCTTGGACATATTTTTGGAAATTGTGACATCGATTAATGGTATGCCCCTAGGTTTGGTGATATATACAATATTGGTTGGATTTATACCAACAGGGCTTAGGCTTGGAGAGATATAGATGGCATATAGGGGGATAGACTATCATGTCAGCAGTAACAAGGTTGTGAAAGAGGGATTCTAAGGATATAGGAAGAGGAGTATAGGGCCTTTCTTCACTTCGTGACTTGGATGTGGAAGCATTGGACTTTAGATTAGATGATTGTTGTTGTGATTAGGTGGTAAAACTAGTAAATGATGAGGTGTCCAGGTTAGGATTCCCTTTGATAATAGAGGAAGGGGTAAACAACTGGCTATGACTGGTGGATGGAGCGTTTGAATGGGACTAGATAGTATAAAGACTAGGAGTTGACTGACGGAAATGGGTGTGGACTAGAGGTAATGTTGGGGGATGGGGTCAAAGTCTATAGGATGTGGAGTGATCATCTCAAGGAGGTGAGAAAGGAGTACATCCTTATTTTCTAGGAGGAATTTCTTAATCATGGTGTCCAACTTTGCTTTGGAAGTCATGGATCAAGATGGGAGAAATTATAGATGACATGATTTGTTGGCCCCAATCGATAGGTACAGGGGATTGAATGGAAGATTGAGGGATGAAGATGGGATGTGTGGAACAAATTTGGACAAAGGCTTGCTTTAGTCTGATCTCAAGTTTGATTGGGTATTTTGATGTGTTGTGATGTTCGACGGGATAAGACAAGATCAAGTAGACCAAATTAGGACTTGAGCTAAACTTTGATGATTTTAGCTGGATTCAACTATGTGAGTTACGAAAAGCTTTAATATTTGGCAAGGGGTTAGACTTGCCCAAGAGACTGATTTTGATTAGGATTGATTGGATTAAGACTAGCTCAAGACTAAGATGATTCAACTTGACTTTAATGAGATGACTTGGTTGATAAGTTGATAGGCTTTTGATTATGACTTAAACTTGATTAGAGATAAGCAAGCTTAGAATCGGGACCTTGATGTGGAAAGAGTTGTTTTCCAACATGGATGAGGACTAATATACCACTACAGACTTGATGGGATGACTAGTATAGCCAAGGGGATGACAAGGTAAGGATGGGTTGGACTCAAAGTAGGACTAGGTTGTATAAGTGAGTAATATGGTGATGGATAAGGTGATTTGTCAAGATGTGTGGTGCGATTAGGACAAGGTGAGTAACATGTTTAGACTAGGAGCCTAAGGATGAGTAAGAAAGACAAGGTGATGTGAAGATATGGTGACAAAAAGGACTAGGATGTGACCATAATTGGTTATAGATAAGTTGGATTTACTCTTAAAGATGCACTAGGGAGATCAATGAGGTTAAGTGAATAATATGAGGTTAGACAAGACTTTATTAATGTATTAAAGTGATGGGAGTATGACAAAAAAAGATAAGATGACAAGAGATAGTGACGTATGAGAGGGCAAGATGGACTAGAATATGAAAAGATTAGTGGATGACTAGAATGTGATTAGGCCTAAGGAAGATGACTAAGAGTAGATTATAAGGTCTAGGACAAGGGATAATGATGATTGTCAAGATTAGGTAGTTATTGAAGAATGAATGATGGTTGATATAAGGTAATATTTGACTAGGTGGATAGTATTTTGTGTGTTTTTGGTTCAAGGGATGCAAACAACACATGTTTACACAACACACAACAAAATAAGCAAGCCACAAACCTAGAATTAGTGACTGACTTAGGAGTGTAACGCAATTACTACACTAGCTAATGGGTTCATGGGTGAGGCTTTAGGTTGGTGGCTCATTATGAAATCTCCCAAACCCTCTCAACCCCATTTGTACATAACAACCACTTGGGAGCTGATATTGACACTGGAAACAAGTCACCTATTATGGTTTATGGTCTTATTCTAGGCTTGATTGGCTCTCTAGGGGTGTCTCTGATATACACTAGGTATGTGGGGCCCAAATCCATGTAGGGTGATGTCTAATGCTTGGATCATAGATATCACTCTTTTCTTTCATAGAAAACCTGTATGGGGTCAACCGCTTGGCCTAACGACAACTGTCCTTGATTTTAAGACTCTAATGCAACACAAAGTGTGTTTGAATGCACGATGATGAAATCTATATCACCAACCCATAAGAATAATGACTAGTGCATGGGGATAAAATCTATGTCACATTGTCCCCTTAAAAAAAATAAAATGGGAGGGTTTGTTAGTGTCTTTTGATCCTTTAAGGCTCATCATAAGGACATAGGGAGGAGAGCATACACCACTATAGCCCTTGGGTGACACTTATGCAAATAAAAAGATCTGTTAACTGATTAATCAAGTGTGATATATATAATATATATACAAGATGGTTTTCAAAATGCCAAAATATTTGGCAAGTGGCCTGCAAAGCAAGTGATTAATAGTTTCAATTTGACAATCTTGAGGGGTAACTTGCTAGACAAGATGTTAGATAAAAAATATGACCTACAAGACAATATTTTATATAAATATTTATAAGAAAAGTTTTTAGTAGTCTTAAGCAAGACAAAATTATCACTAATATTACCCCTGTAAAAATTTGAATAAAAGGTTAGCATAATAAGCCTTAATAAGAACATTGAAAAAAATTACATTTTTTACACTATAACCCTTTGAATGAGTGTCCAGGACATGGGGATTTGGGGGTATCCCCCAATAATCAAAGTGCCCCTTGTAGGGTTAAGGGGCAATGCCCCTTATGGGGTTAAGTGGCAGTGCCCCTTGCGGGGTCTAGTACAATTTGGGACTTGTGGAACCCTCAGAATGACTCAAATTTCACCAAAAAAGATCTTAAAAGACACACTCAAAAAGAATGATTTGAAGGCAAAAATAAGACAATTCTAAATGCAAAATTACTACTAGAGTAATTAATATCACAAATATACAACCAGTGTTATGCAAAATTGCTTCTAGAAAGTCAAAATTGCTTATAGCAAGTCAAAATCATAGATGTGTCAATAAGTGATTATGTCAACCCTAATAGTAATCATGTGGTTAGGTATATTAAAAATCATTATGGCAAGTGTAAAATCATAGATAAAATTCAAAATCATAGATGGAAGTAGCGATTAGGTAGACTGCTAGCAGTTAGGGCAAAACTATGACTGTGAGAGGCAAAATTGTGATTTACCAGAAATGATTTTGAAAACTATACAAAAAATGAGTTATTTACAGATTTAAAAACACTAAATGATCTTAAGAAGACTTTTTTGAGTAGGATTTCACCCAATTATGATATTTAAACTAGTTCTTAAAACTTAAGAAAGATTTAATTAACTTTGTTCAAAATTTTAACTAGGAGTCAAACTTGTAACTAGCAACAAACAATTTTGCTTGAAAGTTTGAGATCTTATGATTTAAATTTGACATAATTTTTTCATGTTTCCTTGAACCAACCAGGTTAGACAAAGAGTAACAATCACAAAAAACCAAATTATAATTTTTTATTATCTATGTAAAGGTAATTAATGATCTAAATCAAAATGTTAACTTCGATGTGAAAAATCATAGATAATAATCAAAATCATGACTAATATGTTTAAAATTGCAAATAGAAATCAAAATTGTAATTGCAATGTTTAAAATTGCAGATGACTATCAAAATCATGACTATCAATAAGAAATTTTGTGAAACTACAAGAAAATAACCAGGTGACCTAACGACTAATAGTTAAGGTGGCGGTTTGATTCAAAATCATGATTGTCAAAGTCAAAACTGCTAATGCAAAATTGCCTCTTGTAGAGCAAACTCGCATTTCACCTAAAACTTGAAATTTTCAAATTTTGAGGCCAAATTCTTCCTAAACTTGATCTATAAGTTGAATTCACATAATTTACAAACACAAGGTCATTCTAAAAGGAGGGTTCCCTCTGTGGTTGCCAAATGTGAGATGATAAATTTGAGCAATTGATCAGATTATGAAAATTATATACTAAAATCAACTCAAATTACCAATCTAATTCATGAATTTAGAGCCATTAGATTGTAATGCACAACATAATAAACATTTATAACAAAATTATAAAACATAAATCAAATTTTTCTAAACAAGATCAACACAAGAAAAAGACTAAATGATATGGATAATGGATTACTTACAAATAGACTTAGAATTTCAGCAGGATATTAACTTGATCAAAAGACTTAGATAAAATGAATATATGGATTTATTGGACTTACTGGACTATGGAGATTCATGAGATTTGTGATTGATTTACTCATTGGTTGGAATGGAGGAAGTCATGGTTTAAATAGGCAAGAGAGGGATATTTTCCATTGAATTAAAAATTCATTAGAAGCTTCTAGAGAAGAAAATTCTAGAGAGAAAGGAGGGAATTCTAAGGAATTGAAAATTCCTTAGAATTCTCTAGAGAGAGAACTCTCTAGAGAAGAAGAAGGGTGGTGGAGAGTTATATATTCCATTAGAGAATCTAATAATGGTTAGAGGAAGATTAGACTAGATTAGAAGACGGGTTAGGTGAGGAATAGGGGGTAGGTGGGTTATGGGAGTTTTAAATTTCTAATTGTTAGACAAGTGGGATTAGTTAGTGGATAATAGGGATTTATGTGGATTAATTGGTTTGTGGGGTAGGAATAAGGTTAATAAATGAAAAATAATGAAAAGGGGAGTGTTAGACAAAAGACTAGGAGGATTAGTAAATATAACATAAATAAATTTAGATGAGATTAGTGTCAGATTAGCAAGCTGATGAAGGCAAGTAATTTTAGATGCATACACCTTTCCAACCACCTAATGATATAGTTTCAAATTAAATGAAATTTCAAAAGACCCAAAGTTCAAAAGACATGGCTTTTTCTTAATATCGCTTTATTAAATCATGGTTGTACTCTTTCTCACATCCAACAAGTTTGAAACCTTATGTCATGTTCAAAAAGTAATTCTGATTGGATTGATTGGTCATATGATGCCATAATTCATATAACTTAGTTATTTTCGATCTATTGTCCTTAGTTAGCACACATATAAAGAAACACCTATTCCCCCATGACCTTTGAGCTGAATTGAATAAGGACCACATTAGAGCATTAACCTTTACATGGAAACCCTCAACTGCAAGTGGCATAACTTAGGCAACACATCCAAATTGCAAATTCCTATAGCATTGGAGTGTCACAAATCAAAGCCATGTTGCATTAGCTTAAGTTTGGTGACCATGTTTCTAAGTATTTCTTCCAAATTATTAAGGCTAAGCACTTTGTTCAAAAAATCAAATTCATTAGGGAAGTAAAACATTGGTTTATTAAGTTTTCAAATATGGTTCAAGATTTTGTCTACCTTTTCCAACATATTTTCAAATCTCAAGATTCTACTCATGAGAGATAAAAATATCCCCTAAAATTTTGGTGGTATCTCAAACTTTCTCAGTCCCAACAAGTAGCATTGAATAGGTTACTCACCATTGAATATTTGCATGAAGTTGTCATGCATATGGCCAATGACAAAGTTTTTGGGCATGTGGATTTTTGTATGAGTTTTACATAATGATTTGGGATACCATTAGAGAGGATTTATTTCAATTTTATGAGGATGCATGTCATACCAAAACCCTTTTCTAAATCATTAACAAAGGGTATCTTTAAAATTCATATCTAAGTTGGGAAATCTGAAACATATTTACAATTAGAAACCTATCACATTGCTCAGTGTATCATATAATATTCTTACACAAAGCCATCACATTATGCATCCTCAGTCTCCTTTGAGTGTTTGACATAGGTTAATAGGATTTTTCAAAAAAAGATACATTTTAAATAACATTATTATAGTTTGGTAAGGTATGGAGTGGGCACGCCAGTCTAATCAACAAACATTGTTCATCAAAATTGACTTTGAGAAATCCTATGATCACATTAAATGGCATTTCATTCTTTTAATGATGCAAATATTGGGTTTTAGTCCTAATTTCTTCCAATCAGTTCAAATTTTGTTTGTGGATGTCTCAACATGTCCTTCAATCAATGATATGCGCTTAAAATAATTTGATTTACTCTATTCTATTAGACAACACTACGCTCTTGCTCTTATGCTATATATCTTAGCTATAGAAATATTTGGGTATTTTTTGGCCATTGTCATGGCTCAAGGTATTACCAAAGGTATCTATTTGGCTTCGGAGGAATCATCTCAAATTTTTAATGGCCATTTTTTTATGACTCCATCAATATTATTAAGAATAAAATATCAAACACACAATGTAATGTCTTGTTATATTCTACCTCACCCCAGGTTCCAATATATAATGGATAAAGACTCAATGCTACAAGTAGTATTTTAGACACCCTTCATTAGTTGAAAATTTATGCATGGAGATAGATTCAACATGGGGAAATATATTGATTTCTTAATATCCTTTTGTGTTTCAATCTATCCCCTCCAAACTCTAGCAGTATGGCATTGATATGGTAGAGAGTAAACTCTCATATTAGATCATTAAGCCCTTGTCATTAGTAGGCAAATTATAAATATTCTTTAAAGTTCTCTATGTGACCCATGCATATTATTCATCTTATTTGGGTCCCATCTAAATCATCCTACCAAAATTTTGATAAAACTATTAAGATATTTTATTAAGTGTAGTTTAAGCATGGGAAAGGTTTTCATCGAGTAACTTCATAGTACTATTATCTCCTCAAGGAGTCATGGGGTTTGGGTCTACTTTATATTCACTTTCAAGGCACAACTTTATGTGTGAAATGGATTACCCGATCCACTTAAGGGAACAAGGTATAAAAATTACTTCTTTGAATTGCATTTGTGAAGATTATTCTTTTGGATGAGTGGTTTGGAAGCTTTTATGATTTCAAACCCTTATTAGAATGTCTTCTTTTGTCATGGCTATTGGCTCATTTTTTGTTAATATTATTTGGAAACATCAAAAAGAATCAAAACATGGTTACTTTGGAATTATAATGGGTTCTATTTAATGACTTGTCTATAAACCATTCTCTTTCTGGTAGTCTCCTATCATAAATTTTTATGATTGTACATTTGTGTAAGTTCCATGGGTTCATGCTCTAAAGTTATTCAGAAGAGGCATCCACATAGTGCATGGCATTTTCTCCAAACCAAGTAGGACTTGCCTTTCTTGGCCTAGAACTAGAGCTAAATTTAGTTTGAAAATTAATGACCATTAATCCTATTAAGAGGTTATTTGTGTAGTGCTAGTAGATATGTTACACAAATTTTTAGTTATCTTTATGAGACCATGGTGGAAAGACTAGAAGTGGTGTGTTGAGAACCCAATTCTACATTAGAATCCCAGAAAAGGATACGACTAGCGTTTACCTCTCCATTCATGATGTTTTATCCATTAAGTTGTTCACGTTTGGAGTAGGAGATATCAAACCTTATGGGATTTAATTATTGAGCTCAATATTGCACACTTTTCATGGTGTTTAATCTACCAGGGATTACCTTTAGGGTATCACCTTATGCATTTAGGTGTTTTATAGCCTAGTTGTCCATTTTGTGGCCATAATGGTACTATTAAGCATTTTTTTTGGTTAGGTTGCATCTAGCATGGACTTGGATCTGTGATTTTTCAAATATTTCCAATCAAATCCCTTCATCTATCAAAACATTCTCCTTGGTGATTGGGTTATGCTATGTGCAAGAAAAAAGAAGATTTGGCATACTTTTTGAGTTTTTTTTTTTTTTTTTTTTTAAATTTGGAAAGAGATAAATGCAATAGTTTTTGCTAAATCTATAATTGATGCTCAATTTTTTTCCCTTATAACAAGGTTATGGTAATTTAAAATGTGTTTATGCATGTTAAAGTATAGGATAATGAGGTGTCTTTAGAGGTGGGCCATCCCTAGAGCTTTTTGGACCATTGGAGAAATACACCTTGCATCATTATTCATGTGCCTCCCTCTTTGCCTCCAAGGGATAGAACTACCTTAAGGGATCAAGCCAGTGGGGGGATGAAGCATAAATAAATCTCTCTACCCACCACTTTTATAGCTACTCTAAATAGTTGGGGCATAAAATAAATCACTCTACCCACCAATTTCACTTCTACTCTAGATTGTCTATCTTGCATAATTACTCACCTCTACTGACATGGTGTGACAAGTGGGATCCTCTTATTTCCCCAACAAGTACCTATGTTTGGAAATGGAAATATCATCCATTAGAACCATTGTATGACACTCAAACAACTCTTGAAGAAAATAATGAAGTAGTGAACAATGTAAACATCCCAGATCACTTCCCTGAGACAGATGACATATCAAATGTTGGTTGAGGAAAATTAGATGACCAATATCCTCCATTTTTCACTAGAATATTTACTATGATGAATTTATTTCATGTTTTATAAGGTTTTTTTTATATTGGTTGGTTTTTAAGACTAATTATATTGTCACTTTTTATTTCAAAGGTGTTTTTATTTTGGGCGAGAGTGTTGATTTAAGGGTGTGCTCTCATATTGCCCACTCAATTTTTGGATGTAATATATACTATTTTTATTTAAAATAATATAGCTCTATTTCATTAAAAAAATAAATTATGAGTGATAATTTACGAACAATGCCATTGAATGTAACATCTTAATAAAAAATGTAGTTTATATTAGAGAAAAAAATTGTTAGTTAATATAATTAATTTGTCAGACCATGTTTCCTTTTTGGTGTCACCCTAAGATCACCTAAATACACCTCAAACAACTCCTAGACTGACTCAGAAACTTGGCAAATTCTCAAGTTGTATGATTGGTTGTTCCACATACAATGCATAGGCACTTAAGCTTGGAATGCAACATGAAACTATAAATAAAGACTCATATGATATATATACCAATCTACACACCTTAAACTCAACCTATCTACACTATTTACATCTACATAAACTCCTTTGAATGATCAAAAGATCCTCACCAGACCATAAGACCTTTCTTGCTTTGCATATGGGCTCATGGGCTTGTAGCCCTGTTTAGCCCGGTTTTGAAGCATAACTTATTTTATATTAATCATAACACAAACATTAAATAAGATTTGGATACCCACCAAAGTATTACACAACATACTTCAAATACTCTTGGGGTTTCTAGGTACAGACTGGCCCTGTCATGCATTGTCTCAGGCCTAATTAGGCCTCCAAGAGCCTTATTTAGGAGGGTATATGGTGAATAAGGTGGATTTCAGACTTAAGATTCATATGATATGTGGTAAATGACATATTAAGACTATTAAATACATAATATTGTCAAGTTATTACCATAAACCATGGTTAAAAGCTATTATCACAGTCTAGATAGGCCTATAAGGGCTAGATCAAGGTCATGTATTAGAATATGGCCTTAACCATTGAGTTAGGCTTTGAGACACTAGAAAATGAAGGCATATATGGAGAAATAAAATATTTTGAAGAATCATAAATTTCTACTATACAGAT
Organism: Torreya grandis; assembly: GCA_037957365.1. Lineage (NCBI taxonomy): Eukaryota > Viridiplantae > Streptophyta > Pinopsida > Cupressales > Taxaceae > Torreya > Torreya grandis. Next base: position 1,763,995 of record JARHVA010001639.1, read on the forward strand.
TGAAAGTACCAAGAAGCCCTAGATTAAGCACAATGGACATTCAAACAAAGCTACAAGATAATATACAAACTTTCAAGACCCCAAATAAAATTAATTTACCTTATTTTTGTCTATTATAGAGACCTGAGCAGACACAGTGGTTAAAATATCTCTCTAAACCTAATTATCACACCCTTAGCCCACTCCTCTATTTGGTTTGCCTCACAATCTTTAGTAAAGCATGGATAAAGTACTCAAAAATTGTTCTTCCATGTTTCATTCCTTCCTTGCACCTCTAATACATCATAATACCCTCTCTTGGTCAAAGGAATCCCAAAATAAATAGCCAAATCTCAACTTAGACACAAAATCCCCTATTCTAGACTCATGCAACAAACTCCAAAAATGAAGTTAACAACCTTTTCCAACTAAATAAGATTCTACCAGCCTAAATCATGCCCAAATAACCCAAGATCACCTAGAATATGATATTTAAAGTCATTTTGGATGCAATATTATATAATCTTGGCCTTTTTACATGCTTAGGCCTTATTACAAACTTAATAAGCATATAAGCAAATTTGAAAGTTTGAATAACACAAATAGGAGTGAAATCAACCTAATCATACCTAGAATCTCTAAAACTTAACCAAGAACATAAAAAACATATTCAAAGAATGAATATGCTCATGCATCATTCTTTCAAGGAGCAAAAAGAAGTAATCTTCATATGTTGTTGTTCTTCATCAACTCCTCCATGCTTGTGCCTAGCTTGTGGATGTCATTTGCAGTCAACCATGTTGCATCTTCAGCTGGTAGGTTCTTCCACTTGGTCAGGCACTAGAAATATTTTGTGTCTCTTGTCTTCTTAACCACTTTCTTATCCAAAATTCTCTCAACCTCCTTGGGCACTTCCTTTGGTACCTATTGTTCCCATTGGAAAGCTTCATCAACCTCTATTTCAGACCCTTCAACTGATTGTTCCTCACATTTATAAGGATATAGGTCTACAACATTGAAGATTGGAGAGATTCCAATCCCCTTTGGTAGTTTAATCTCATAGGCATTATTTGAGAATTTTCTTACCACCTTGCATGGACCAAATTTTTTTCACTTTCAGCTTGTTGTACTCTCTCTTAGGGAATCTTTTCTTTATAACGTGGGAAAGAACAAGGTATCAAACACTGAAACTAAGATCTCTCCTCTTCTAATCTACTCTTAGCTTTTACTTGATTGTGATTTCTTCAAGTTTCCTCTTCACTTGTTCATGCAAGTTTTGCATTGCATTGGCAAAATATTCTGTAGCAACACTCCTTGCTTCCATCTTGCCTAGATCTCGTAGCTCATATACACCTCTAGGATGTATTCCATACAATATTTGGAATGGACTCATTCCTATAATTCTATTAGGTTAATCATTATATGAAAACTCAGCTTGTGTAAGTACAATATCCCACTATTTTGGTTTCATACTTACCAAACTCCTCAAGATGTTGCCAAGGCTCCTATTGATAACTTCAGTCTAACCATTAGTTTGTGGATGGTAGGCTACGTTGAAGCTCAAATGTGTGCCCAAATTCTTCCATAAGGTCCTTCAAAATTTCCTAACAAACTTAGTGTCCCTGTTAGAAACAATGCTCCTGGGGAGCCCATGCAATCTCATAATCTCTTGAAATAATAGATTGGCTATGTTAGTAGCATCACTTATTTTTGAACATGGAATGAAGTGAGACATATTTGATAACCTATCATCAACCACTAAAAATATAGAATCATGACCTTTTTGAGTTCTTGGCAAACCAAGTACAAAGTCCATACTTACTGAATCCCAAAACCTATTGGGAATGGGTAGTGGCTGGTAAAAATCTATGTTTTGGATACTTCCCTTGGCATGTTGGCATGTATTTCTCCTCTCAACAAACTTCTTGACATCAACATTCATACCTAGCCAATATTAATGAGCACTCAGTTGTGCTAGTGTCTTATTCTACCCAAAATCTCTTGTCAAGCTACCACTATGTTTCTCCTTTAGCAAATTCTCTCTCATGAAACTCTTGGGTATGTAAAGTTGGCTTCCCTTGAACATCAGACCTTCCAAAGACTCCTATCAGCTCCTACTAGGTTCATGAAAGCTTTATATGGTTCCTTAAAGTTTGGATCTTCTTTATACATCTCTTTCAACTCTTCAAATCCCAAGATGCTTACTTGAGATTCCTGTATGATTAGATTTCTTCTACTTAAGGCATCTACAATCTTGTTAGATTATCCTTTCTTATGCTTAATAGTGAATGTGAAACTTTTTAAAAACTCAATCCATTTAACACGATTTTGACTTAACTTATTTTTATTGATAATGCACTATAAAGCATAATTATTAGTGAACAAACCAAACTCTTTAGGCAAAAGATAGTGCCTTCATTTCTTCAAGGCTTGTATAAGAGCATAGAATTCTTGATCACAGGCTGAGTAAATTTTCTTGGCATCACTTAATTTCTCACTAAAGTATGCTATAGGTTTCCCATCTTAACTTAACATAGCACCTGTGTCAATCCCACTAGCATCACATTCCACTTGAAATAGTTTATTGAAGTCAGACAAGGTTAATATTGGTTCTTTAGTTACATTATTTTTCAACAATCTAAAACTTTTATCAGCAACCTCGGTCCAACAAAATCTTCTCTTATCACCCTTGATTGTGTCTATCATTGGAGTAATAATTCCACTAAAATTCCTTATGAATTTCCTATAGAAGCTAGCCAAAACATGAAAGATTCTTACCTCAAATGTGATCCTGGGTGTATGCCACTCAAGTATGGCTTTGATATTCTCCTTATCCATCTTCAATCCTTCTTTTGAAATCACAAATCCCAAGTAGATCAATTCTGCCCTAAAAAAACTTCACTGTCTCACATTGATTAGCAATTTCTCTTCATGTAACTTACTCAATAGCATCCTCAAATGTTTCAAATGATATTCCTTAGTTTTAATAAACACCAATATATCATCTAAATATACTATCACAAACTTACCAGTGAACTCCTTAAGCACTTCATTCATTAGCCTCATAAAGGTACTTGGTGCATTGGTTAGTGAAAATGGCATGACTAACCACTCATAGGGTCCATCATTGGTCTTGACGGTTGTTTTCCATTCATCCCCTTCTCTTATCCTAATTTTATGGTAACCACTTTTCAATTCTATCTTGGAAAAATATGCAATTCCACTCAAACAATCAAGTAAATAATCAATTCTAGGCAATGGGAATCTATACTTGATAGTTATCTTGTTGATTACTCTGAAGTCTGTACACATTCTCCAACTCCCATCCTTCTTATGAATAAATAATATGGGAACATCATAAGGACTTATCTCTTACCAATCCTTTATTCAACAATTCTTGGACTTGGTGCTTGATCTCTTCATTTTCCCTTGGTGTCAACTTGTATGCAACCTTGTTTGGAAGATTTGCTCTTGGAATCAAGTCTATGTGATCGATGATACTTATTAATGGTGGTAAATCATTAGGAAAATCATCTACCATAAACTCCATGTACTCATTCAACATATATAGGATATCTAGAGGCAAATCAATCAACTTAGTACTAGTGACTACACTTCTTGGCTTACCAATCACAACAAAGTTTACTTTTATTTCTTCATTTGATGTAGAAAATCTTTACCATTGAAGATAAACACCTTATAATTATGTCTTAAAATAGCAGTAGACTCTTTCTTCAATGGTGTGAGTGTACGCTTGATCCCATCCTTCTCAAATGTGTATGTATTCTACCTTCCATCATGCATGGCCTTCCTATCAAACTGCCAAGGCCTTCCAAGTAATATGTGGCATACATACATGGGCATAACATCACATAAAATCTGATCTCTATATGTTCCTATCTTAAAATCCACTTTACATTGTTCACTTACCAAGAGTTTGTGTCCTTTTTGTAGCCAAGAAACTTGATAAGGTGTAGGATGCACCTACTTCTTCAAGCCTAGTTTCTCCACCATCTCAATTGATACAAGATTGTCTATACTTCTACTATCTATGATAACCTTGAAACACTTTCCTTTTCTCTTACATGAAGTCCTAAAAAAAAATTTCCTTTGTGGTGGTTACACAATTTTCTTATTAGGCTTTAACAAGATTCTTTTCATTAAAAGAGACTCACCTTCCTCTAGAATATCTTCATGAGTTGTTTTTGGTCCTTCAACTTCATCTTCACCTTGGGTCATGTGTACACCTCTTTCATGGCTAGTATAAGTGTTCTCTAGACACTCATTCTTTATGGCCTGCATAATTTTTGCACTTGAAGCATTTGCCCACGAATCTTCCTCTTCCTCTTTGGTAGCCTTGATATGGCCTCCTCCCTCATGGTGTATAGCTACCTCTTGAACATTGTGAAATGCTAGACTCATCTTATGATGTTTTAAACTAACTTATACCTCCTTATGATTCTCTTCCTCTAATGGATCTACCTCTTCCCCTTGCAAAGGAAGTTTATTTCCTTGCAATCTTCCCCTTAGCTTTCAAAACAAACTAGTATGCTTCTTCAATTGTCCTAGGTATGAGAAGACTAATCTCATCTTGGATGATAAAATTCAAACCATTAGTGTATATTGATACTTTTTCCATATCATCCTTAATGTGTCTTGATCTTATAATTAGCCTATAAAACTCTTCAGTGTATTCTTTTACAGTCATGTCCTTTTATTTCAAATTTCATAATTGCTTGAAAAGATTTGCTTGGTAATCTAAGGACATGAATTTACCTTTCATTTTTCTACCATTGTGTCCTAGATTATGATCTTTGGCTTGCCTTTTCTCCTCCTTTCTTCTTTCACTCCATCCCACCATAGGGATGCATGGCTCTTTAACCTGGTCATGTCATACTTGACCTTCTTGTCATCTTTTATCTCTTCATACTCAAAGTACTGATCTAATGCACTGATCCAATCAATAAATTATTCTACATTCAAGTTTATTTCATACATTGGAACCTCTATCTTTGGCTTTGCATTCACCTTCATAATGGCTTTGATTAGCCTATCTTCAGTTGTCTCATCTTCTACCATCAATTCATCCTCTGGTGGCTCTTCTTCTCCTTCAGTGACTTCTCCTATGCCAGCACCTCTCCTTTGAGCCATCTCTATGTCTTGCAACCTATATTTTAGGTTCCTAATCTATACTATTATTATCATTTGTCCTATTGGTCTCCTTCTACTAGATCTACCTCTATTCCTCACTCTCATGGCCATCTTGCTTCTCTCTCTAATAAATCACTTTCCTTCTCTTGCTTGGATCTTGGATTTTACACAATCCATTTAGCTCTGATACCAAAATTGGTGTTAAAGATCACCTAAAGACACCTCAAACAACTCCTAGACTAACTCATAAACTTGGCAAATTCTCAAGTTGCATGATTGGCTATTCCACACACAACACATAGACACTTAAGCTTGGAATGTAACATGAAACTATAAAGAAAGACTCATATGTTGTATATACCAATATAGACACCTTACACTCAACCTATCGATGCTATTTAAATATACATAAACTTCTTTGATTAATCAAAAGATCCTCACCAGGCCATAAGACCTTTCTTGCTTTACACATGGGCTCATGGGCTTGTAGCCCTGTTTAGCCTAGTTTTGAAGAATAAGTTCTTTTACATTCATCATAGCACAAAACTTAAATAATATTTGGATACCCACTAAAGGCTTACATAACATACTTCAAATACTCTTGGGGTTTCTTTGTACGGACTGGCCCTATCATACACTGTGTCAGGCTTAATTAGGCCTTCAAGAGCCCTGTTTAGGAGGGTATATGGTGAATAAGGTGGATTTAAGACTTAATATTCATATGATATGTGGTAAATGACATATTAAGACTATTCAATACAAAATCTTGTCAATTTATTACCATAAAACATGGTCAAAAGCTATTATCACAATCTAGATAGGTCATGGATTAGAATATGGAATTAATCATTGAGTTAGACTTTGAGATTTTAGACAGTGAAGGCATATATGGAGAACTCAAATATTTTGAAGAATAACAAATTTCCACCTTATGGATTAAAAGTACCAGGAAGCCCTAGTTTAAGCATAATGGACATTCAAACAAAGCTACATGACAATATACAAACATTCAAGACCCAAAATAAAATTAATTTAACTTGTTTTTATCTATTCTAGAGATATAAATAGTCACAGTGGTTAAAATATCTCTCTAAACCTGATTGTCATACCCTCAGCCCACTGCTCTGTCTGGTCTACCTGCATAGTCTTTCATAAAGCATGGATAAAGTACTCAAAAATTATTTTCCATGTTTCATTCATTCCTTGAACTTATAATAAATCATAATACCTTCTCTTTGTTGAAGGAATCCCCAACTAAACATCCAAATCTCAACTTAGACACAAAATCCCCTATTCTAGACTCATGCAACGAACTCTAAAAATGGAGTTAACAACCTTTTCCAACTAAATAAGATTATACCAACCCAAATCACACCCAAAAAACCCAATATCATTGGGAATATGATATTTAAAGTCATTTTGGATGAAATCTTATACAATCTTGGCCTTTTTACATGTTTAGGCCTTATTACAAGCTTAATAAGCATGCAAGGAAATTTGAAAGTTTAAATAACACAAATAGGAGGGAAATCAACCTAATCATACTTAGACTCTCTAAAAATTAACCAAGAACATAAAAAACATATTCAAAGCATGAAGATGCTCCTGCATCACTTTTTCTTAGTTTGGCCACTAGTGCAATACCTATATAGATGAAAGTGCCAACCATGAAGGTTGAAAAATACTCCAGGTTTGCATCCATTACAAAATAAATACAAACCCAATACATAATCAAGTCATATTCTATTAATGATAAAAAGAATTCATCGACACTTACCAATAGGTAGATCTTGCAAGGCATGAAGAAAACACCCACATTGACAACGTTTCAATGCTCAATGAATGTTAAATGGGAGTGTTTCTTCGACCCATGTGGTAAAGAAGTAGTTTTTTAATTAAATTGAAGTGTTAGGATGTTATTCAGAGTATTGGATATGTAGGTAGTTATCTTTGACAATTAGGTCGTTGGGGTCATCTTGAAACTATGTGTTCACTAACACATTTTTCCCAATGGTCACTTTGAAGATGGAAAGCTAATGTTTTACCATTTCACAAGCAGTGACTATCCATGACCCATATTTGAATGCACTAGAGTGAAATTGAAGTAAAACCCAGAAGCATCCAACTAGTTGCATATTGTTTCAACATATATTATGTATATGATATTAGCATCAAACCCAGACAATAGTGTCGATGCGACTGTTCCAAGCTGATGCTACTATTTAGAAAGCTAGAAGTGTAAGATCTAGAATCTAATGACTATTCTAGAATCTTATTCCCACCTATTTTCAATCTATTCTAAATTGAAAACTACATTATCATTAGAACAAACTAAGTACTTCACTTCTTTGTCATTTTTATATCTAACATAGTTTTACTTTCTATGTTTAGACTATTTGAACACAATAAGTTTAGTGTATGCTTATATCTAAGTTTAACATCTAACTGGCTTTTTATAAATCTAATTATCACCCTTGTTCCATTGCATTTCTATATATCCCTTTTATGCAATCTAGATAACTCCAACCTATATTTCTTATTTTAGGGTTAAACATTTGGTGAACCCAATCTTTGAACATCAAAATCCTAGGAAAATTTAGGGTTTTCTAATTGTTATACTTTGTTACAAATTTTTAAAAATTTATTCATGATGTAATGTAAAATTTTAGTTCAAAAACCCAATTTCAAGTGGAAGATAAAGAGGAATTGATTACTCATCTCAATAATAACAAGGGCTTAATAGATGCATTTTTGTATGTTACAAGAGATGAAATAAGTAAACAAGATAAAATTAAAGTTGCCTCGCCTAGTAATGTGAATCCTTATAAGGTACTATAACTTATCCCACACTTATCAATCTACCTACATCTAGTGGAGGCACAAATTATGTGTTTATACCTTTATTCCCTGAAACTAATATTGATACATCTATCATAGAATTACATGTTGTTTCAACACAAATGCTGATTTCAATGCCTATTACTAATCAAAACATGTTTTCATCTCATTTGGTGACTAATAAACTTACTAATCTAAATCCTATTGGGCCTATAGTTCAATCATTCCTTCAAGTTATAAATACCTTGAAGTACGAGATTACAAACATTGAACAAAATGCTTTAAAATCCCCTCTTGCCATAGATTCATAGGATGTGTTGCATAATCATATTTCACTTCAAATATATTTACAATTGGATTTGTTGCACTTAAGTTCACATTTTATGATGGGAAGGGTGATCCTGAAAAACATCTTCAAACATTTTATGTGACATGTCTTGACTATGCTTCCAATGATAAACTTTTGACCAAATTATTTCCAAGAAGCCTCAGGGACAATGCTTTGAGGTGGTTCTATGATTTAACTCTCCAATATGTCAAAGCATTCATACCTCTTTCAGACCAATTCTTATCACACTTTTACATTAACATTTATTAAAAGTCCTGTGCCAAAATTGCAAAAATCAAACAAAGAACCAATGAACCTATTAATTAATGTCTTGAGATGCAAGACAATGTTATCTAAAATGACCAATATTATGGTAGACAAAGAGTTGTAAGATATATTCAAGAAAAGTTTGCTTTCTCTTTTACATGATTTCATTATTTAGAATAAGTTTAAATATTTTGATGACTTATGCCATGTTTTAAATGACTATGAAATGAAGTTTATATCATTAAATAATCTTAAGTATGTAGTAAACACATCAGTTGCATTTACAACTAACACCAAATTAATAATTTAACCAAGTTATAAGGTAAAGCCTCCTGAGCCCAAAAAGGAAACAACCACAATGGTTAACAAAGATTCATAGCAACTTAATTAACTTGTCCTATCTAATGCACCAAGGAGTTAATTTACACATTTACCCAAGTCCCCAGCTCATTACCCCCATGATTACTAGAGTGTTAACTTATATCTCTCCCTCATCCTATCAATCTTGATATGAGTGGACTTCAACCCAAAGGATGTGATTAAAATGCTTATTGTCATTATCAACAAAGACTAAGACATTCTACAAGAAAATGGTTTGCCTTGAAACACAAGATCCAAGATCTTATCAATGACCAAAAACTTATATTTGAGAATCATCCAAAGGAATTAGGTTCACAACTTGGTGATCACCATAAACATAAAATATTTAATAATCCTTTGTAAGACCATTCTAAGAAGGAAACATAAGTATAAATGGCATATAATTCACATCCTCCTCCATGACATTATGGACACCCACTAGATGGCGTTATTAGTACTTACTCATGACATATACCTCCCATGGTTTAGAGACCTATTTCCTTTTATGACATTGAAATTAAGGATAATGAATCTAATATTCATTCTTTATATACTTGAGCATACCTTGACAAACACCCCATATATAGTGTTATGATTGATAATGGTGCAAGCAAAAATGTTTTCACCATGACATTACTTATGCACTTGGGTTATGCTCATAACGATTTACACCTATCTACCAAATTAGTTAGAGAATTCGATGGGACCTCCCACAAAGTTCTTGGTGAGATTAAATTGCCTTTACAGGTCAGTCCTGCACATGTGTTTACCACTTTTTCAATTATCTTTTGCATATGCATCTTTGATATGTTATTGGAAAGACCTTGGATACACACTCTTTGATAAGTACCTTCTATAGTGTATGGGTGTGTTAAATACATTCATGCTAATTAGGTTATTATAGTTTCTAAAATTCCATATGAGCATCCTCTTGAACAAAAGAAACTTATACCTAGATAACTAGCCATCAAGCTTACTAAGGCTATTTCACCACCAAAGGGTAAGCAACAAGTAATCCCATTTAACAGGTGGCTAGTACTTGAGAGACCATTACATCAAAGACATATAGTGGATTCCATGGAATATTCATATGATACTACACATCATGTTTATATATATAGAACACTTTAAAATGCACATATTACTACTATGCCAAAGAAACCATACAACGTTTAATGATGGGTTCCAAAAACCCCTATTCTTATTATGCCTACTATCGCTTCACAACCATAGACTCATATTTTACATATGTAGAGAAATATTGATACTACAGTAACATATATTACACCTACACATATTCCTTGGAAATGGGACCTGAGTATTACACCAGATTCATAATGGGAATATATCTATGGCCATCCACTAGATGGAAGCATCGGATCATATTTCCTATTCAAAAAATTTAAAAAATATTCCCAAAAAAAAAAGTTCAAAACTCAAAAAAAAATTTGACACTTAAATGTTTTATTGATTCCTTGGTATCCATGTGTTACTTCCATATTAATGGATGACATACTTAGTTACTCCTACATACACATATGTGTCATGCTTCTACTTGAGTGTGATACATGCATACACACACACACACACATGAAACATTCTTATTTTAGATGTTGGACCTTTCTTTTAATGATGTCATATGGACATTGGGAGCATCCACTTCTTTGATCTTGATATGCATAGGCTATATGATTTGATGATCACTCTATATTATCATGTTTGAGCTTACATATGTACTTAAACATGCATATTATCCATGATTATATCTTACACATGGTCCTTGATATACTATACACATGATATAAATCTACTAACATATTGGATCCATGGGATACTATGACATGTTTATGTTGTTTGCTTATGCTTTACTTTATACACTTCCTTGAGTGTCTTGTATTCCATTTTTCATATTTTGAAAATTCTCATTTCCTTACGGCTCCTGTGCTTATGTTTTATTTCATTAAAATTTTCATGTCATTATTTGTTTTATAGATATTTTAATGTGTCATTCTTATTTTTATAGACATTTGACTAAGTCATTTCCCTTTGATTGTGCAACATTTGAACATGCCCCTTATTTGTGGTCTCCTTGGATGATTGCCTTTTCACTTGATTTTGAGTGCTCTTATGTGTGCACTTGTTTGATTATTGAGCTTGTATTATTAATATCTAGATGTTTCCATGATATTTATCATGTATCTTAAGCCTACATATGATCACATTGGTTCTATGTGATTCAATGATACTTTTACTTAGACATGTTTCCTTTTATATGCTGCATGGTTACATTCACATCATATACAATTGTATTATTCTTTTCAGGTCAGGTAACTACCATTTCCTATCTTTACCTTACCTTAAAAATGGGCATATTAGTGAGGGAATGTCATAGAGATGTGTTCTCTGCATTTGACATATTTTCCAGATTACAATGGGGGCATGCTTTGGAAGCATGTTCTCCACACTCATTCAATATACAATATTTATATCAGTTTCTCGATTCAGTGGGGATATGCCATATTGGCATGGCTTTCACATATTCAAAATTTTCATATTTATTGGAGACATGATTTATAAGTATGTTTTCTACATTAATTTAGTATGTTTTAGATTAAGGTAAAAACAGGTTTTGAAGGGATCCCAAAACCCTATACAAATCAAGAAAGATATAACATTAAAAACCGCTAGGGTAGGCCAACTCACTAAAAAATAGTAACAAAAACCAAGTTTTACAAGGACCTGAAACCTCAACAAAACTAGGTTTAACACCCTGAAACCATGCTAAAAAATATATCAATAGAAACAAGCATAAACCGTGACAAAAAACCCCAAAATACCATAGGATTCTCTGTCACCAAGAAAGAAGACGTTGTCAGATTCAGCAATAAGGACGTCCAAACCCGAGATCGATCCATCAACCCCTAAAAACACATTGCCCACAAAAATAGCAACAAAAACATCAAACCAAACCCCAAAACTACCGCCACCAACACCCAATCCGTCTACCCGATCATCAGCCCATACTCCCCCTCTGTAGAGGTAATGCCGACATGGCAATCGAATCGTCAAGGAAAACCCCAACGTCTGGAAGCACCTCTAGATGAGCACCGACCCCAGTAGACAGGATATGACAACAAGTAAAGCGGCCACATAGGTAAGGGCTTGGATCAAAACACCGGCCGTGAAATACCACTTTGTGCAGCTCTCCCTCAGGGGTTTCCCCCCCCAAAACCTACCTCTAGACCCTTAGTCATTGCTGCCCAACCCAGCCTCCCTGAAGTCTGCAAAGATCATCCCCTAATCTCAGAGGAAACGCTGCCATGGCCTACTAAATCACTCCCAAAAAAAACATCGATCCGCTCAGAACAGGAAGGTGGTTAGCACAACAGCCACAAAGCAGAAGTCCGAGGAAATACAAAACCATGCAAAAAAATAGGGCTTTCAGCACAGCGCTCCAGCACCAAGATCCCGCCGTACCCAGGGAGAGATTTGGTCATCGTCGGGTAAGGAATCATCTACAGGGATTAGGGTTTCGGCTGGGCCGCATCCACGTCCGCGTTCCCCGTGTCAACCTAGATCATGACTTTGTTACATTAATTTAGTATGTTACTTATATCAATTCATAGATTTAGAAGGGACATGCTTTGGAAGCATTTTTTCCATGCCTATTCAATATTTAGTATCTCTAGTTTATAGTGGGGGAATGTTTTGGAAACATGCCCTCCACATTGGTACTTATATAAATTTTCATATTCATCCATATATAATGAGGAAATGATTTTTCAACATGTTCTCCACACTTACATAATTATCCGAATTGGCTAAATCACAGAGTTATATAATTTAGATTCATAGTTGTGGTAGAATTCTATACATTTGTACTATTCTTATACATATTTTTAACATGAGACATATCTAAGGTGCATATGTTATGCAACATGTGCCTAATATTATAAAACACAAATTAGTTTTAGATTGTGGACCTCTTTTATGGTCTGTTACCATATCACAAACTTTTTTCATACTGATACCCCACAATTTTTTACAAACTTTTATTGAGCCAATCTACTCTAGTAGTTGGTTCACCTTTTGTTATGATTGAAGTGATAAAATCACTCAATCTTGTCAAGTTTTTAGGTTGGACTTGATCATCTAGCTTCACTAGTTTAAAGTATCATTATCTTACACATTTGAGTTAATGTTAACTACCAGGTGGTAACTCATTTTTGCTCTAAATTTAGGGGTAGGTGCTGCTCTAAATTTAGGAGTGTGTGCCTCTCTCTCTCTCTCTCTCTCTCTCTCTCCCTCCTTGGATATATGCACTTTAAATATTTATCTATATTTATCCTAATCTTAGTTTTAGAGCCTTACAATGATACATCTTTTACAAAACAACTTGCCAATAGGCAAGGTAGTTACATCAACACACATGTGCACTTCTAAACCTTTCTCTTTCAATTTAAATATATTTTAATTAATTTAAACCTATATTATATGTACTAATTATTGACATTTTTGCCTCACAGGCCAAATGTCGACCCCTACCATAGAAAAACTTGCATCAAAAACCCCCCTAAGATTATCTATAGTGCCTCAATTGGTCATGGTCCTATAAATGTCTCCTGAAATCCTTTGAGATTTGTTAAGAGTGTCATTCAATATGCTTTTCAACTAATGTGCCATGATTACCTTAGGCCTATTTGATGATGTGACAGTGGTCATAATGATCATGGAGTGTTTAGGAAAGTTTTCATGGTCTTTCTTAGGCCTAGGAGGATGGTCTTAAGCATGTTTGGTAATCTTAAGGATCCCTAGTAGAATATTGGGTCATTTCAAGATGAGAATGAGCATTGCTAGCAATGTGAAGGGTGTCCAAGATCCTTTTGATTCATAGTTTAAATCTTGATGGTGTGTATAAAGTCATTTTCCATGGTCTGTTTGTTCAAGTCTACCTCAGACCCTGATTAACTCTTTAACCTAACAAATAACCATCAAAATGCCTCATATAAGTCTATTTGAATTGAGAAACTTTAAAAAGGAAGTGTATTTTTATAAAATTGAATTATTAAGGTCTTTAAATAAGTCTGATTATCTCCATATGGTCATAATTAGGCATTTTATGCCATCAAAAGTCTATTTTAAGGCTTGCACCTCCCCACTCATCAATTGGGTTCCACACATGAAAAAATGCATCCTTTCAACTCCTCTTTTTGTACCACTCAATTTGAATTGTTAGTCAGCTTAATTTTTCCCTCCTTTCATCCTTTAATGGTGGATTGGGGTCAAAAGCATGGATAAAATAGTGGAAAAATAGAGTTTTCAAGTGTTTCTTGTAGGTTGTATGGACCTGTACAATAAAAACATATAGAGGGGGGTCAATGTTGTATAAGGGTTCATGCCAGATGTTTGGGATAATTTTCATGGTTAGAGAAGGCTAAACAGGTCCAAAACTGACCTCTCTCTTCAATTGAGCTCATTTGTAGCTTAGGAAAGCCTTCAAGTTTGAGGATAGTACAAACAAGAGATAGAATATCAATAACTAGTCTATTAGATAGAGAAAAGGGGTCCCTTAACCTTCTTGTCCACATCATTTATCTATAGATTCATGGTACCATATTTATGAATAAATGTTAATAACCTAGCCACTCTAATGACTTTATTCATCTGTGTAGAGGTTAGGAATGGTAATGGTTTTGATACATTTTGGAGTAGCTCATGCAAAATAATAATTGTTGTGTGTTCTTGAGGTCCTAATAGATAATATGCATCACCCTATACCCATGGTTTACATGTGTGTGGGTGTGAGATTAATAATAATATCCATGATCTCTTTATCCACAACCTGCATATAGGTTTTCACATATTATAGGGTACTCAAGGATTGATAGTGTAGGTGAATCGTAGTTATGGTGTGTAATAGATATTTTGAATTATCTTGAACCTATATTCCCTCCCAAGTACCCAATTGATCCACCCTCAATCCAAACTGATCACTTCAAGGTACCATCCATAGTGTAACTATCATGAATAAACATGATCTCATATATAAAAGGAATATATAATAGTTGCAAAGGGTCTTTTGTAATGTTATAGGTGCATAATATTCTTCATGTTATCATAATTTATTGTCTTGTTACCCTCACTTCCTCTTCATCATTAACCTATGCATTCATCATCCTCACCCTTAGTCTACTATGCAAGATAAACCTATAGTCATAGCATTCCTATTATGGAGGCTAAGAGATGAGGTACAAATGTTAAATTGGATTCTTAGAGACATTGATAACCCTGAGGAGTCATATGGGGATATGAAGAGGCATGGATGATGATTTGATTAGGTTCAGAGGGAGGATCAACATTCTCAACCTTCACCAAGAAAGTGGCACGATCAAGATCCTAGTTACCTCTTTCAAGCTTAATTGTAGGTGCAGAGGAAGTCAGTCAAGATAGCCCTATTTGAGTTCAAAGGAGTATGAGAGAGATAGGAAAAATATGGTAATAGTGTATGATAGGTTAAATGCTACTGTGAAGGAATTGTTTTAAGAAAGCACCTCACTTATTCCTTCTAACTCATAGTCTTAAAACCTAAGCTACATCTACAGTCTTAAATAAAAGAAAAACAAATTAAGTAAAAAGGCTCATCATAGATTGTTTTGAAGAATGTGGAGATACAAATGGGTGAATAATTACATAGAATGGGTGTGATGTTGATAGGGAAAATATTGACATGAGGACAACCTCATCTATTACACAATCTCAATAAACTCAAGACCACCTATAGGCTAACTCCTAAAAACATGGGTAGTTGAGACCAAGAGTCACGTTTATCTTCAATCACATAAGGTGAATTATGGTTGAGAACCCTATTGAAGGTTAGTGAATATTGGTAAGGAGAGTGTAAGCTTGGAAACACCTGATAGGATAATTAAGAAGTTATCACAAAGTGTTTTTAAGTAATGGGAAGCTGAGAATGGTAATGAGAACTTAATGACCTATTTGGTTCATTAAGCCTAAAATGGAAATAGACAGGCCTATGCACAAGGATCAAAGACATCCACAATTCTAAGTGATTGTTTGAAGTTAGATACATCTAAATAAAATACATCAATAGGTGGACAAATGCTTTCTAGTGATAAGAATCTAGGTCAAGATGACAAAAGAGTCTAATAGGCCTACACAAATCTTCTAGCCTAAGTAGATCCAAGACAAGCCTATGCATGTCAGTTGAAGGCTTAGGGGGTCTACCCCTATATATGAATGAAAACCCCTATCTAGACCTAGATAAAATAGAAGGCACCCCTATATATCTATGAAAACCCCCTATCTAGATATGGGTTAATCGACCCCCTCTAGACTCTATATATGGAATGGGAATGAGTTCTTCCCTCAATCTATCACCCCCTCTCCCCACCCTATATATCTAGTATTTTACTTATATATAGGTGGGCATCTCCCAAATATCTAGTAGATATATATGGGGGGGCCTCTTCCTCTTCCTCTCCCTCTCCCTCTCTATATAGATGGGATGGGATGGGATGGGAGATAGGGATATTTATGATTCTAGATAGGGGCCCTCTCCCTCCCCAGATATATAAATCAATCTAAATTTATAGACAGAGGTGGGGGGTCCCCATATTCACTTTATAATAATAGCCATATAAATCATATCTATAGGGTATTGTGCCACCATAGACATATTTAATAGATATCATCCCCATAGACATAATTAATCTAGACCGTGCCCCTTTCTATCTAAACTCTAAACTCAACTATATACTTCAAGGTTGGATCTATCTATAGGGTGGTTCACAATCACTCACTCCTTGCCCCCAATTATCTAGAGTGGAGGCTATTGCCATATCTAGATAGAGGGTGGTTCAATATCACTCACTCTTATCCCCTCTCCATATAGATTAGATAGATGGGATGCATCGACCCTAAATCTAGTTGGGCCCCCAACTATAAATATTAGGTATTGAGGTTGAGTTGGTGACTAGAGAGAGGCACCCTAGATCTCATTAACTATGAATTGGCCATGTATAGAGTTCTTTTTTGGCTATATCTAGTTGGCTATAGATAGAGATAGAGTTTCTTTGGATTTGGATATAGATAGAGATAGAGATAGAGTTTCTTTGGATTTGGCATTGGCCCCGTCTAGTTTATAGGTCCCATCCCATCTATAGAGATCAAATTTGGGTGGGTGGGGTCAAGTTCCCCCCCTCTCATTTATATTTAAATATATATATGGGGTGTGGGGTTCCCATATAAATCCATAGTTAATATAGATCATGCCAAAAAATTAGATACCAAATATAGGAATATAGGGGATTTTCATAGATATATAGGGGTGCCCTAGCCCTACATATTATATGAGGGTGACTATCCATAGTCATCAACTCAATCCATATGTAAATTGGGCCCCCAACTAGATCTAGGGCTGATGTCTCCCCTCCCCTCTATATAGATGGGATGGGATGGGATGGATATGGTCTATGGGCCTCCCAGATAGATATATAGACTAATACACTATTTGTTACTCCATCTAATGCAAAACTTGAGAACTTTTTTTAAAGGATTATAGAACTTGATAATGTGAATATGAGAGTTTTGTTAAGGATCTCAAATGATATGAGTCTCAAATAGATATAAAAAAAACTTAAGGACTTGAATAGGCCTAATCTAGTATACAAAGGCCTATGCATATCACATTAGGGCTAATACATGAGGTTGAAATAACATGAATGTATATAAAGAGGAAGTAAGAGAGATGAGATAAGTCTTTTATGGTGATTAAGGTCTCAAATGAATAAATAAGTTAGTCATAACGACCTATAGTACAATCAATAAACCTAGGGCCATCACCTACAGGCTTGATTGTAGGTTGAGAGTAATTGAGTATGAAACTACTCTGAGTAACCTTTAGAACTAGAGGAATGCTTTAAATATGATAAAATCATGAAAAGAGTATCCAACATTGGTAATTTAGGAGAATCCACATGCACAAACAAGGTCAACCCTCTTATACACAATCAAAGTGATGGATTGTCACACAGGTCTATACTAAGTTGAAGGCATACTCATATGTTTAGAGTCCCTAAGAGTTGGGAAACACCTGAGGAATGATCTAAATGGAATAAAAAATGTTTCAATGTGTTAAAGGCATCTGATTCAAATAAGAGGGCACCAAACCCAACTAAAGGGTTACATAGGCATAACTTTAGCCAAACCCTACACCTATTGTATGAGAGTATGCAAAGAGAAAATTTGATGAAAGACATGAGCCTAAGCATGATTTATGTCCATGTGGGTATGTTTTATGTTCCTCACAAACTCCATCATTGCTATTGAATAGTGGAAGATCCTACTCATACCCAAAAGCAATTAGGTTGGTAGTAAGACACCTAAGGAAGTCTCATGGGAAAGTGAAGACAAAGATAAGATATGGGCATTTGAAAGAAGATAAAGAAGATAGGTACTAAGTAAGATAGTTTCCATAATGATCTTGAATCCCTACAAGTCACCACAATTCACTCAGACCCCTAAAACTCAGTTGAGGCTTGTTAGGCCTAAAAGTCACTTTTAAGGTCTCAGACCTCATACTTACCTTAAAGCACATTCAGACCCTTCCAATCAGAATACAAGATTAGGTCAAGTGTGAGATGATATTAAGGTCTTGTGGGAAGGTTTCAAGTAGAGATAATCAATGAAATGCTAAGTTTGGTCCTAGAATCTTATCTTGAACTTCACAGTCCTAAATAGTCAATTTGAGCTATCTGTTCAAGTGCTTGTATCTCCCACCAAAAAGGGACTCATGGAAAATAATCCTAGGGGATATTGGGCACCCTTATGGACTCAATATCTATGATAGAGGTATTTTTTTAGGGGACCAAGTTTATGATTCGTTGTTAATACTAATGATAGGTCCAGAAGGGTTATAAAGAGCTCATAGTCCATCATCTTATGTTCATCTCTCTCCACACTAGTTTCATGGGAACCAAAGTTTGTCAAAGGTTTTAGGGGGTCTATGGACTAAATATCCATGACTATAAGATTTGTATTGGAGGTCTCATATTTATGAACCACCATTAAGATGGTATACCTCCAAAAGCCTCTTTAAACCCTACGACATACCAGGCTTATAAAAAGTGAATATTTTGGAAACCAAATGCTCATGAGTGACCTAATAAACACCTAAAACATCTAAATCAATTAGAGGATACCCAGGTCATGGTATTTGGTTAGATGGACACTGTAAAAAAATATCAAAAAATTATAATTTTCAAATAAATTGATCAGTAAAATAAGGTACAAGGTATTTTGAAGGATTCCAATCATCAGAGGAGAAGGTTTCACACCTTTTCCACCTTCTCAATTCATAATATGTCCAAGAATATTCTTGTAAATGCCTCTAATACTCCTCTCCAAATATCCAGTCTGCAAACATGAAAGAGAAGTGGCCTAGTTGTCTAGGTGAAGCAAGGTTGTAAATGTGCAATGCTTTGAAGAGTTGAATCATGGCATGGAACACTTATTTAATAATTTTTCATGCCTATACATAGGTTCATATAGTTTCAAACAATTTTTCATGGTTTCCAAACACACACAGTCAAACAATTAGGCCTAATGGACCTACTTAGTCAACCAACTTGAAGAATGGTGTAGAAAGGATATTGAGGGAGTTAATGAAATTTTATCACTCATGAAAATAATGATTAAGGGGAGATTAAATACACTTCACAGACACTATGAAGGAATGGAGTTAGTCTCAAGGCTAATCAATATGCATGAGAAGACTAGTGGGTTGTTTAATGCCTCAAGGGCCTAATTGTACCCCATTTGCATCATGTAACTAACATTTAGGGGAGTAAATGAACCCTCTTTGGGCATGATAATGCTCTATAGGAAATAAAACAAGGTAATTACAACCTCTACCACCTCACCTCAAAGCCACAAAAGAGTGATTGAATAGCATCAATGCATGGAGAGAGTTGAAGGAAGACTGTGTAACTATAGTTTGAGTTGATTATGGTCATTGATGACCCTTTCCTCTCTCCTCCATCCCATTTCCCCCCATTTATCTTCCCTTTTTTTATTTATTCAAGCCTTAATGCATTGATTGGTATCCCTCACCTAGGTGTGAGGAAACTTTGTCTGGTTTTTTACTTGTAAACCTATTGGACTGATGAATAGACTATTGTAGCTCTTTTATGATGATATCTAATGTGTTTATACTTGTTTTGATTTTCATATGTGATGAATTTATCTCATTTATAGGTCCTTATTTACCTAAATTCCAATAAAATGTCTTATGTGATTATGTGGTGTGTAGAAGTGTTGGTGATGGGGTTTGAAGTGTGATCTAACTGGTAAGAGTCTCATATAAGAGCTTCTTGTCATGACCTATTCACTCTAGTTACCTAATACAACCTCATATTAAAGGTACAATCATTGAAAGGGATGGATGAATCAATGAGCCCATATATTTTAATCTCAATTCCAATCCTTTCAAACTATTTAAACAATCAACATATATCAACTTGATCAAGAAACATTAACAAAAGAGCTCATTCATTTAATGCATACACAAAATCAAACACATAACACATAGTTCCTGTGGGAAACTCTCATGGGGAATAAAACCCACTATCAAGCCTAAAACACATGGACTACTTGTCCTATAATAAATTACAAAAAAGATATCGGTCAATTCCTTTAGACTAATAAACCTTGATCATATCCTCCTAACCAAAGGCCTTTAGTGAAACACCTATTTCACAAGGAGCAACTGCCGCTAAGGAATATCAACTCCTTTAGACCCTCCTTTGAAAACTTCCACCTTTTAATTTATGTCTTCTACACTTGATGATGGATATATTTTTATCTAACCCCTACACAAACTCTCTCTCTCTATCTCATATAGGCCTCTCACAAAGGCATGCCACAATCTCTATCCTTTTTCACTCAAAATGTCCTCATATGCATACTCAGACCTCTTTGCATATCCTCAAACTACAAGAGAATTTTTTTACATCATAAATATGACATATAGTTTATACACACATTCATCAATATTCTTTACTCATTAATTCATCAAATGGTCACTCTACCTCTCCTTCGCTCCACAACTCTCACATACACCTTGTGTAAGTCTTCTCAAAAGTCTTTCACACTACTCTTCCAAAATCCTATAAACCATCACATTTGGTTTCACATTTTATAGATAAATTATGAATTATTATGTTCAAAATATTCCATATCAGCCACAATACATGCCTTCATTCTTAAGTCATCTCACATGGGTCACACTTAAGCACAATCCACTTTCAAATAGGCCTTAGTTACTTTTAGGTCCTATGGAGACCCATTCAGATCTTTGACACTTCTCCAAGCAAACTAAGAAACATAGGAACACTTTCCAAATGAATGGACCCATTCCACATGATCTATATGTCCTCCTTAAGTGCTGATAACCATCATAGTACCCTTTTGTTTAAACATAATTTGCTCAAACAACATTCAGTACACACAGTCACCATGAATGAATACATAATTGACTTATAAACCTTTGTTCATACTAAATACGATTGATTAAACCTTTATAATACACATATATCATCCTCATAGAGTATAAAACACTCCAAAATAGCTAATTCATCATCAGACATTAAAATAACATCAAATTGATCTTAATTGCCCTTATCAAGTCACTTGCAGAACATAATCAAACACACAGTCAAATTTGGACCTTCATAAATTTGACTGTACACACTTTTAGATCCTCAAATATATATTTTCAAATGTTCCTTGGAGTCCTATACATATTTTATTTTTACATCATGGTCAAATTTTGCATAAATCAAAAGATATAGCATAAAAACTAGACACTAGTTTTTTTCTTTATTAAATTCAAATATTTGAATTCAAACAGTCACAATTAAACCTCGAACACCATGCTATCATCTTGAATATTCACTACTCATATTAAACACACACCATAGATATTATTATATGAATCTTGACCTTTAACACATAGTGAACTATTGCCAGAATTAAACTTTGAACATGTTAATGTCATCTCGCGCAATCTTGCAATATTGACTCAATGTGCACGGTTGATCTCCTATACGTATCCTTAAAAATGCTAAACAATTGTCACTTTGACCTCTTGAATTTAATGTTCATCATTGATCACAATTATTAATAACATCCACTCACTTTTTATCCTTAAAAGAATATTGATCTTTATCTCTGCTCAATTTTAAACATCAAACACTTCTTACCATCTCACTCAACATGCACCATTAGATCAAAAAAGTACCATCACTTGTACACCATTAGATCTTAGAAGAATCTTGATTTTTATCTTTATTAACCAATAAAAACTTTAACCTCTTTGACTTGATACACACCATATATCTTCATTTTATGATTACCCACATGCCATTAGATCTTCATTTGGTCCTGATCTTTAACATCGTGTAAAATAGACTATGGGGACCATTGCTATTTGTCTAGAAGGCCAACTTTGCACCTCCATATATTTTACTTCGATCAAGTGCAAGTTCTTAAAATTGGACCATATGATCTCCTCACATAAGATAATCCAACCATATAATAATCTACTATTTTAATCCTCACACATGTGAGATATAATGACATTAAAATGCTTCCTTAGATTTATCTATTCACAGAGCCAAATATGTCAAGAATTGTCTAGAAAGACCAACTTTGCACATGCATAACTTTTATCTCACTTCAACATTTGACTTGAAAGATAACAAAAATAAACTAGGTACAAAACTAAATAAACCCATATGATCACCTTATCCTTAAATGTCCACACGTGTGAGATAAGCCACCATCAAAATGCCTACTCAAATTTTTTTTCCATATTACAAATTTGGCTAAGTATGGAAAAACACTGTCAAACTTCCCAAGATCCAAAATTTGCACTTGCATATATTTTATTGAGATTCATCATTAGATTTGATAATTTTTGCATATAAGCTATATAATAATGTGATCACAACCATATGACCAACTCTCCTTGACTCATCCACACGTGGCAATTATGACATCATCAAACTGCCTACTTAGATTTTTTGCCATTTGACCCAAAATGTCTAGATGAAAACAATAATCAACTAGATGAAATTTACACATGAACATAATAATTAAAAGCATATAAAACCTCTTATAGGGCTCCTTTCACATTCTCAATACTCCATTCTCATCCTTAAACATCTCTAACCATGCCAAAATTGAAGATCAACAAAGCCAACATCAAGCATACTAGGACAAACACATTACACACTTTATCATTATCACTTAGATTATAAAGGCACTTTATCCAATCACGTAGACACCTATATGACATCACCATGACATCATTGACAACTCTCCATCACTCTCCACCTTTGTTATTGATGTCAGCACACATCATACATCTCACCTTCCTTCTCTCTCTTTAAGCACTCTCATAATAGAAACCTTCTCCCCCTTTGACATAATGACAAAATGGGCACCAAATGATTTTGAGGACCTAAAAATACCATCAATAGGAAAGGACCACCTAAAAATATTATAAAAACTCCCCCTTACCTTAATCCTACTTCTTCTTTACCTTGATAACTTCCTTTAGCTATATGCCAATACTCTCTTCAATCAATCACTACAACCAATGAAGAAAGAACACACAAATCTGACTAGGTTTGATCAATTCATCATACCAACCTTATTTAAATCTCATTTGTAGTAGATATCACCACCTTTTCAATATGACTGAAGTATCTCACATATGCTTCCCCTCACATTATGCAAAACTTCTCAAGCCATTCAAGCTACCTGAGTTAGTTCCCCCCTAACTTTGTGCATACCACTTTGCACTTCTCAACCATGCACTACAATATAATGGAGTTATTTAAAAAACATCTAAGAGGGACTCCCATAAGATCTCTAAGAAATTGCATCACTTGAGCATCTTCATATCTGCACATACCATTAAGAACCACCATACAAGCTTACTAGCCTTCTCTCTCAAACCACCTTAAGGACCATCAATAAAACTTCATACCATTTATAAACTAGGAAACATCCTCTAAACCAATTCTAAGAACTCACCTTGAAATACTCATGCCTTTATCTTTTGGAAACATTGAGAAAAAACATCAAATCTTCATACTATGTCTGTTTAGACTCCTTATAACCCTACTTAGAACTTGTAGAGCCCACAAATTTTAGTAGACACATATTCAAGACCTATAACTTAATATCTAGATCAATCTCATATTCCCACACAATCACACCAATTTTCATCACCAATATCATCCTCTGCAACATACTTCCTTCATAAACCTACTTACTAATGAGGCCTCCATCTTGACAAAAACTTGAATAACTTGAAAACCAAAAACCTTCAAATCTCTATGAAGCTTGATTTGACAACCCATTTATACCATTTAGCCTATTTAGAAGCCTCAAACCTCAAATCACAAGGTAAACCACTTTTCTAGCATAGTCTAAAACCCTAGAATCTCAAAACAAATAGAGTCAATAAGCCTCCTTCTAGTCAACATCCACCTATGAAACTTCTTGTACACCTGGAGACAACCATTACACACTTCTATACCAGAAGTTTTAGCATTTACATCTTTGATAACCCATACATCCTATAACCCATTTTTTGACTTACATATTCTTAAACACAAACTGGAAAACTCAAGAGCAAATAAAAATATCCAATTTGACTTCAACATACCTTCAAACCACAAAAACACCTATAACAGGCTAAAATTAGGTAAACAAACCTTTCTATACAAAAATATCATCTTGAAAAATCACAAATCCTTTTTTCCACTTGAAAACCTTCAATCTGACCCTTCAAATTAACCATATACAACTATGTCATCACTCTAACATTACCACAATGTCCCTTCCACTTAGACATAATTGCTCTAATTGAAAATAGTTATCTCAAGCCTTCTAAGACCATCTAAAAAACACCACAACAACACTTGCTTCTCCATTGAAAGGAGTCTCCTAAGAAGCATAGACAAATACATCCTTTGCACCACAATGCTCTAAAATAAAGTGAAGCTAAGAGTAGACCACATCTCCTTAGTAACCACTAGAATCCTCTTGTAGATATAAGATTTCTTGGTTTTTTTGTTCTTCTTCTTCTCAATTTAAACAATGACAGCTGGTTAATTTTTTAAATCACTCTTATTCTCTTCTAAGATTAGATTGACAATACATGAAGGCAACATAGACTAATCACATACCTTTTCATCTGAAGAATCTACCTTACAATTAGGAACCTCATCACTAGGCACTAAAAATTGATATTATTTATATGCTACATACTCATAAACAATAGGATGTTCACTTGGATCCATACACATCTCAAAACTAGCCTCAACTAGTACCTTAGTCTTCTCCTTGAGCTTGGTCTCTTCATTCTCAACATGAGCAAACAATGAGAACCCTTGGCACTCTTCTCCTCCTGTAGCATTCTCCATCATAGTAAATAGATTACTTGGACCAAAAAATCCATCATGACTCACACTTACCATCTTTGGCTTCCATGTGTTAACTTGCCTTTTTCAATGCACTCTAGGAGCTTGATTGAACATATTCTGACTTGTAGGCCTCTACTTGCATAATCTAGTAATGTGACACCTCTGTTGATAGTTGAAGCATGTCATACCTTTTGAAATAACCTCATTCTATCTTACCAGATTTTGACAACATCTTGTAATGTGTCCTAGTTCATAACAACTATAGAAATTAATATTTCTTGAAGGGAACTAAAATTGACTTACCTTAAATAGATAATGTTTTGCAGAGTGTCCCACATCATGATAGTTGAAGCACTCAACCTTGCTCACACCTTTTGACTAATTACCCCCATCATAGTTCCAAGCAAATTCATTTCTAATAGGTCTCTTGCTTTCTCTATCGTTATGACTAAATTGATTACATGTGTAATAGTAACCATTGAAATTTGCATACCTCATGGTATTTGGCTATATGATCTGATTTGTCTTCATAGTATGATTATCCTTGTTCACATTAGTCTTCATCTTATCTTGAGTTGCATTCTCTGGGTCTTTTTTGTATCCAAGACAAATTCTATCACTTGCATGCTTTTGATCATTTAGAATATTTTTTAGATAACTTGAGCTCTTTTCAAATCTCACAAATGACTTCAACTTACTAGATGTCTTCTCTAACTCAAATCTCAATGGCTCATTTTTAATCACATACCTTGAACATTCATCTTCTTCAACTTTTAGGCTTGGAGATAGGACTTCCAATTGATAACTGAGATGTTTGACTATATATTCATGCTCCTTGGTGTCTTAATTTATTATTTCCTCATACACACTAAATTGTTCCTCATAGTTTTTGAGTTTAGATATCATCTTCTTATTGATATTCTTCTCAATCTTCAATTCTTCAAGAGAATTCATAAATTTAGTCTCACAATCCACCTCATCTTCATCATCATTTGAATCACTCCAAGTAGACTCCTTTTGATGTGATAAACTGCCTTCTTCAGCCATGAAGAGGGCTTTATCTTTAGTAGGACCATCATCTTCATGATCATACTCAGAGTCACTGAATTCACTCTCATTTGATTAGCTACAATCTTCTTTAGTGTAGAGACTCTTCTTGTCATTAAAGTACTTATTATTGTCAAACCTTCTGAATCCCTTTTTTCCTTTATTGGACTTTAAATATCTCTTGTTATTATCATGCTCTTTTTCATCATCTTTATTATACTTATGAGGGCACTTGTTAGAAAAATGTCCTATCTCACCAAAATTTAAGCATTTGAGGGGTAGTTTACCTTTATACTTGCCTGAACCTACTCTCAATTTCCTTGAAATGAAAGCAATTAGTTCATCCTCTTCTATATCAAAAATGTCATCATGTTTGGGTTTCTTAGCTTGGAATTTATTCTTTGGCTTCATCTTGTCTTGAATGTTTCTTTCTTCTTTGGTGGTATATCATCATTCTTCCTCATCTCATAGGAAGTAATAGTTCCATGAAATCGATCCATCTTCAACTGAGTAAGATCATGACTTTCTTCTATAGCAGATATTTTTGGATTAAAATTGAGGGATAGAGACAGTAATACCTTTTGAACTATATTAGCTTCTTAAAGGTTCTCTCCATGACCTATGATAATGTTTATAATCTCATCAACCTCATCTCATGCAATCTTGTAATATTGACTCAATGGACATCGTCGATCTCTTGTATGTAGCTCGATCTTTAACAATGTTAAACAACTATCACTTTGACCTCTTGAATTTAATGTGCACTATTGATCTCAATAAATATGAACATCCAATCACCAATAATCCTTGGAAGAAGCTTGATATTTATCTATTCTCAATGTTAAACATCAAACACTTCTTACCATCTCACTCAACACATACCATTAGATCAAAACTGTACTATCATCTACACACCATTGGATCTTATAATAAGATTGATCTTTATCTCAGTTAACCAATAAAAAATTTAACCTCTTTGACTTGTTGTGCACCATATATATTCATTTTACAATTGTTCATGAGCTATTATATCTTTATTTAGTCCTAATCTTTAACATAATTTAAAATAGACTATGGGGACCATTGTTATCTACCTGGAAAGCCAACTTTTCACCTCCATATATTTTGCTTCGCTCAAGTGCAAGTTCTAAAAATTGGACCATATGATCTCTTCACATAAGATAATCCAACCATATAACAATATTATCCTATAACCCTCATACATTTGAGATATAATGACATTATATTTATCTGTTCACAGAGACAAATATGATAAGAACTGTTTGGAAAGACCAACTTTGCACATGCATAGCTTTTGTTGTGCTTTAGCACTTGAACTTAAAGTTAGATAAAATAAACTAAACAAACCCATATGATCACCTTTTCCTTAAACATCTACACGTGTGAGATACACCACCATCAAAATGCCTACTTACCTTTTTTTGCCATATTGTAAATTTGGCTAAGTATGATAAAACAATATCAAAATGCTTGAGAGCCAAAATTTACACTTGCATATATTTTGTCATGATTCATCACTATACTTAATAATTTTCACATAAATTCTAGGGACTAATTTTATGACAACCATATGACCAACTCCCCCTGACTCATCCACATGTGGGAAATATGACATCATCAAATTGCCTACTCAATTTTTTTGCCATTTGACCCAAAATGTCTAGATGAAAATAATTATCAACCAGATGAAATCCACACATGCACACAAGAATTCAAATCATAGAAAACCTACTATAATGGCCCTTGCACATGATCAATACTCCATTCTCAACCTTGAACGTCTCTAACCATGCCAAAATTAAAGATCAACCAAGCTAACATCAAACATACTCCATTCTCATCCTTTTGAACTTTAGTAGCATCTTCAAGGTTCTCTCCATGACCTATGATAATGTTCACAATCTCATCAACTCTCTTTGAAAGGATGCCATATAATATTATTATTTCATCTTTAGACTTTTAAATTACCTTTTGTGAGTCTATAACTTAGAAAGCTTGACATTTGAATCTCCTTCATAAATGATCTGCATTTTGTCCCATATATCTTTAGTATATTTACAATGGATTACCTTGGTAAACTCAATCTCTATAAGACCACAAGTAATGGCATTCATTACCTTAAAGTTATTCTCAAACAAATTCTTGTCTGCATCACTATATGGAGGAGTAGTAGGAACAACATAAACATCCATAATAGATTACCATACATCAAACCCTAGGGACATAACGTATGTCCACATCCTTGCACTCCAAAATGCATAATTGGATCCATTGAAGATAGATGTTTGCTTAGTATGAAAACCTCCTTGATGACTACCAATATTTTACCTTGGATCACTTTCAAGTTGTTAAGCATTTACCAAAGGACCTGCTCTGATACCAATTGTTAGAGGTATAATCACTGAGAGGGGGAGTGAATCAGTGAGCCTAGATATTTCAATCTCAATTTTAATCCTTCTAAACTATTTAAACAATCATCATACATTAACTTGATCAAGTAACATTAACAAAAGAGCTCATTCATTCAATGCATACACAAGATCAAACACATAACACAGTTTCTATGAGAAATACTCGTGGGGAATAAAATCCACTCTCAAGCCTACAACACATGGACTAATTTTCCTATAAAAAATTAAAAATAAGAGACTGGTAAAATCATTTAGACTAAAAAACCTTGATCATATCCTCCTGATGAAAGGCCTTTAGTGAAACACCTATTTTACAAAGAACAACTACCCCTAAGGAAGATCAACTCCTTTAGACCCTCCTTTAAACACCTCCACCTTTGAACTAATGTCTTCAACACCTGATGATGGATCTCTATTTATCTAACCCATACATAAACTCTCTCTCTATCTCATATCAACCTCTCACAAAGGCATGCCACAATCTCTCTCCTTCACTCAAACTATCCTCATATGCATACTCAAAACCTCTTCACACATCCTCAAACTATAAGAGCACCTTTTTAACATTATAAATATGACCTATAGGTCATAAAAATAGCCATAAATATTATTTTCTCATCAATTCATCAACTAATCACTCTACCTCTCCTTCATTCCATAACTCTCACATACACCTTGCACAAGTCTTCTAAAAAATCTTCCACACTACTCTTACAAAAGCCTATAAACCATCACATTTGATTTCAAATTTTATATATAAATCATGAATTATCAATTTCATAATATTTCCATGTCATCCATAATACATTCCTTCACCCTTAAGGCATCTCACATGGGTCACACTTAAGCACAATTCACTTTCAAATAGGCCTAAGTCACTTTTAGGTCCTATGGAGACCTATTCAGCTCTTTGACACTTATCTAAGCAAAATAAGAAACATATAAAAACTTTAAAAATGAATTAATCCATTACAAATGATCTATAGGTCCTCCTTAAGTTCCAACAACCATCATAGTACCCTTCTACTTAAGCATAATTCACTCAAATAACATTTTGTTCACACAATCACCATGAATGAATATATAGTTGACTTGTAAACCTTTATTCATACTGCATACAATTGATAAAACCTTAATAATTCACATAGATCATCATCATGGAGTTTACAACACTCCCAAATATCTAATTCATCTTTAGATATTGAAATAACATCAGAATGAACTCAATTACCCTTCTCAGGTCACTTACAAAACATAGTCAAACACATAGTCAACTTTGGATCTTCATAACTTTGACTAAACATAATTTAATATCTTTAAATCTATATTTTTAGATGCACCTTTGATTTCTCAACATATTTTATTTTCACACCATGGTTAAATTCTACACAAATCAAAAGATATAACACAAAAACCAGACACTCATTTTTTCCTTTGTTAAATTCAAATATTTGAATTCAAAGAGTTACAATTAAACCTCAAACACCATGCTATCATCTCGAGTCCTCTCTTCTCAAATTAAACATGCACCATAATTATTATTATATTAATATCCACCTTTAACACATAGTGTACCAATACCAAACATTAAAACTTGAATATGTTGATCTCATCTCGTGCAATCTTGTAATATTGACTCAACGCACATCATCAATCTCTTATATGTAGCTTGATTTTTAACAATGTTAAACAACTTTCACTTTGACCTCTTAAATTTAATGTTCACTATTGATCTCAATAAATATGAACATCCACTCACTGCTGATCCTTGGAAGAATCTTAATCTTTATCACTACTCAATGTTAAACATCAAACACTTCTTACCATCTCACTCAACATGTACCATTAAATCAAAACTATACCATCACCTATGCACCATTGAATTTTAGAATAAGATTGATCTTTATCTCTGTTAACCAACAAACACTGTAACCTCTTTGACTTTTTGTGCACCATACATATTCATTGTATGATTATTCATGAGCTATTAGATCTTCATTTGGTCCTGATCTTTAACATCATGCAAAATAGACTATGGGGACCATTGTTATCTACTTAGCAAGCCAACTTTTCACCTCCATATATTTTGCTTTGCTCAAGTGCAATTTATGAAAATTGGACCATATGATATCCTCACATATGATAATCCAACCATATAACAATATTCTCCTAGATACCTCATACGTGTGAGATATAATGAATTTAAAATACTTCCTTATATTTATCTATTCATAGAGCCAACTATGTCAAGAACTATCTAGAAAGACCAACTTTGCATATGCATAAATTTTGTTATGCTTCAACACTTGAATTAAAAGTTATAAAAAATAAACTAGGCACAAGACTAAATAAACCCATATTATCACCTTATCCTTAAATGTCCACACGTGTGAGATATGCCACCATCAAAATGCCTACTCATCTTTTCTTGCCATATTTTAAATTTGTCTAAGTATGGGAAAACACTGTCAAAATGCTTAAAAGCCCAACTTTGCACGTGCATATATTTTGTCATGATTTATCGCTAGACTTAATACTTTTCACATAGAAACTAGGGATTAATTTGATCACAACCATATGACCAACTCCCCCTGACTCATCCCCATGTAGCAAATATGACATCATCAAACTGCCTACTCAGATTTTTTCCCATTTGACCCAAAATGTCTAGATGAAAATAATGATCAACCAAATGAAATCCATACATGCACACAAGCATTCAAAGCATATAAAACCTCTTATAGGGGCCATTTCACATGGTCAATACTCTATTCTCATTCTTGAACATCTCTAACCATGCCAAAACTGAAGATCAACCAAGCCAACATCAAGCATACTAGGACAAACACATTGCCCACTTTGTCATTATCACTTAGACTATCAAGGAACTTTATCCACTCACCTGGACACCTCCATGACATCATCATGGCATCGTTGACAACTCTCCAACACCTCCACATGAAGCACTCTTGCATAATAAATTTGGAGGATGGTTGTTTAGTTGTTTGTTTAGTCCATTAGTGTTATTAGAAGTTTAATTTGAGTGGATGAACTATTATGTTGGTGCATCACCACCCCTTATATAAGATTTATATTATGCACTTTATTTCCCTTTTCACCCAATTTGGTAGGTATTAGTGACTCTAATCCATCAACTGATGTATCAAGGGAGCTAGCCCCATAATCTAGAGGTGTAGTCTAATGATAAGCTCACCCACAACCTTTAGGCCATTCCCATGTTAGTCCAAGTTTGAAATGGGCCTAAACAACCTACTTCAAAGGTTGAAACTTGGGTTGCTAATAGTTATGACACACCTAGTGGGACCAAATTCAAGTGTTGGAGCCTTCATAGTAGCATCTTGGTCTTCAAAAGCAACTTCAATCACTCACATGCCAATTTGTAGTCATAAGTTCATGGTAAGTCATCATTTCAAGGGTAAGAAAGGTTATTGTTCATAGTTACATTGTTATACATGTGATTAATGATGAATTATTGATGCATATGGGGTAGAATTTTGCCATACACTCCATTATAATCAGCCCCATAATTCATTCCAATTACATCATGATTCCTATCAACCCTATTCTAATCCTTATCAGCTCTACATTCACCCTTGTCATCCCTACAATGAGCTTCCTTATTACCAAGACTACCAACCCCATTGTGAGCCTCATCCACCTCCTTGGTAGTCTAATTATCAATCTAATCATTCATGGCATCAACAATATGTTCTTTACCAACTCACTCATATCCCAAGTCAATCCATATCAAGCCTTAAATAGAACCTATTTGACTATAAAAGACATATGGTGAGCATTGACACATTGAAAGCATATGGAGAAGAAATCCCTAAGCATGTGATTGAGATAATTATAACTTCATTACAACAAGACAAAATAGAGTGTGAATTTTTCATGAAACAAGGTCATTCAAGGTCCAATAATGACATGTTGAATATACAGGGTCTAATTTCAAAGATTGAGGAGAGGTTGCCAGTTAATGAGGAACAAAAGGCTCACCATCATCAATGTTATGTCCCCTCCTCTATCCCATATCAGTCTTATGTTGAGCTACCCATCACCCTCAAAAGTTTAAATCAAGTGAGTGCTAAGGACCTCAAAGTTTCTCACAATCCTTCTCAACCTTTCAATCATGGAAATATGTCCAAGAAAAAGAACACGAAGGGGAAAAAGTGTTTATTGAGAGGACTAGGTAGCATGAAGAGACCTCCAATCAGATGGTGTTTCATTTTGAGACCCGCCTTGCTAAATAAATTGAGGTTGTAGACAAACACCTCTATCAATTAGTGAAAACTACAAAAATAACATAATTTTAGCTGAATACACCTCCATTCATGTCCTAAGTTGTAATACATACAATGTAAGAGGCTCCTAAACCCAAGTTTCTAACTTGGAAATAAATGCAACAGTCAAGGGAGAGAGAAGAGTAGTCAAGCATAAGCCAAAATGTTAAAGTGGAAAGAAATCATGAGATATCTCAATCCCCACTCCTCCCTCTTCAAGAGTACAAGACATTTTTCTCATGAAAATCCATTCAAAGCAATGTGCATAAGAATGAGGAGATGATGGTTATTAGAAGTAACCAGCTACATGAGGAGAATGAGCCTATTCTCGAAGAGGTGAAAAAATAAAGTCAAATTGAGATGGCAACTGAGGATGATGACTTGAGTGAAATTGAAGAGGAGCTTGTCATTATAACACCTCATGAAAATAAGGAGCATAACTTTGCCTTCTAAGATACAAAAGAGGATGAGCTACTAGAGTATGATGAACCATAAGATAAAGACACATTAGTTGATTGAGAATAAGATGACTCATAGGACCTCCTTGATGATATTTCAACTTTCCTTCATCATGGTAGTCCTTAATAAATTACATTAGTTGCAAGATAAAGGTACATAACAGGCAATGAATTTGATCAACAAGCCATTGTCCAAGTTGAAGAGAGCCTAAGCAAATCTGAACCATGTGAATATCAGGCAAGTGATTTGTTTGACATCATAGGATCATGTTACCATCTTCTTGAAACATTATATGAAAAATATCAAATAGAGGAGAATGGTCTTATCAAACAAAAGGAAGACGTCCCTCCAAGCATTCCTTCTCAAGAAACTATTTCATGTGAAGATGACTTGTTTGAGATTTTCAAGCATGATTACTAGTTCCTTCTTCCACCTGTAGATGTCTCTTCATTCTTGGAGGGTGAAATTGAACTCAAGTGGCCTCAAGAAGTCATGAAACAAGATGCAACTCCCTTAGAATACAACCTTGAAACCATAACATAAGGGTCACTTCAAGATGTCCAACATGATCAAGAGCAGCCCATGACTGAGGTAGAAATCAGATTGTTGATGCAAGGAAGGCAAGTTTGGAATGAGTATGATTGGGTGCTTGACTCACCTAACCAATCCACACACTTGAGAGTGGAGAAAGAAGGTCCAAATTCTCTCTTAGGAGGCCAGGAGCATAATAATGTCTTCAACAACAAGTGGGAGTCTTCATTCAGTAGATAGTACTTGATTTCAGCTCAATCATCATGTGGTAATTTGAACTCATGGAGCCAACTTGATTAAGGGAATTTCCCTTTTGATCTTGGAGGAGAAATGAGGTGTGTTGTAGTTGGTTGTTTCTAATAGTTTGATGTCATGTTTCAATAAGTGTGTGATACATAAGTTTGTATTTAGTTGCCTTAGCTATCTTGGTGTCATTTTTATTTACTTCTTAGGTGTTAGGTCTGTTTCTTTGATTATCCTTGTGTGTGATGTAGTTATTGCTATAATCCTAAAGGTGTCATTAAGTGTTATTTTTTTGGCAGTCCGAGAGAGGGTATTTCAAGTTATGATGTTATGTTTGAGTCATCATGTTCATGAGAGATTTAGTGGGTTCTCTTGACTAGCACACTGGTCACCCCTTGGAGTCACCAAAAATCATTGACATTTTAGCCTCATAGGCCAAGTGTCAACCCCTAACATAAAAAGCCTTGCATAATACCCCCCCCCCCAAGCTTATTTATAGTGCCTCAATTGGTCATGGTCTTACGAATATCTCTTGAAAGCCTTTGATCCTTGTCAAGAGTGTCATGGTGTGTCATGGAATCTGCTTGTCAACTCATGTCTCATGATTGCCTTAGGCCTATTTGATGATGTGATAGTGGTCATAGTGATCATGGAGTGATTAGGAAAGTTATCATGGTATTTATCAGACCTAAGAGGATGGTCTTAAGCATGTTTGGTAGTCTTAAGGATCCCTAACAGAATTTTGGATCATTTCAAGATGAGAATGAGCATTACTAGCAATGTGAAAGGTGTTCAACCTCCTTTTGATTCATGGTGTAAAGCTTGATGGTGTGTATAAAGTCATTCCCCATGGTTTGTTTGTTTAATTCTACCTCAAACCATGATTACCTCTTTTAAGCTACCAAATGACCCAAAAAATGCCTCACATAAGTCTATTTTCAAACTGTTGGGTGAATATTTTGTTGACAACTTAACTGACATTCAAAATAGTTCTGATCACCACAACATAAAAATATTGGTCATCTAGGTGTGTAGATTTACTACATCACAAGGGCACAAATCCCTCCTCTCATCAAGGGGAGGATCCCTATTAAATATGTGAAGGCTATATACAACATAAATATGCAAAAAATAAGACACATGGGTGGGATGAACTATCCATCTCTCTTTTTTTAGAGATGATGCTGATAAACAAGAAAGAAATCCTAGGTGATGGGGAAGGTGCTTCTCTTTTTTCAAAAGCAAATTTTAGCCAAGAGCCAGATTCCTTCCTAAATAGTAGAAATCCTAGTGCAATGACATAAGGCACTTCTCTTCTTTCAGAAGTGTTCTCCAGTAGGCAGCAAGAATCTTTCAAGTAGCAAGTAACTAGTAACGGGGGTGCTGAGTGACCAGCAACTCGAGAGAGAAAAATGAAGAACAATGGGGGCACCACATCATCCCAAGGCTCTTTACACAAGAAAGGGAAATGCAAACACACTAAAGGTACTTATGGGGGCACAATGTCATCCCATAGTTGGCCTTCATGACACCTTCCTAATCACCACCACTAGTTCTGCTTGTTAAATCAAATGGACAAGAAAGCTTCTAGGAAATAGACATACGAACAATCTCCTATGATAGCACAAGATATAATAGCACAAAGTCTACAAGTAACTCATTTTCTCATTCAGATAAAATAATATGAATTACAATCTGAGCTCAAAGTCTCAGTAATGCCTTTCAATTTGGGTAGAGTTTTGCTTCTAATAATCAAAAAAGGTCTCTCCTATAACAATGAAAGAGTTTTCATTATAGAGAGGCCAGGAGAGACTTGGTACTTTTTCCCAATGAAGTGACCTATTCGGTGCACTCAATGACTTAGATGCATTCTTGGTCTTGTCAAGAAGGGCCCTACTGGAGCAAATGTGGCATGCCAATTCCTCTCTTAGTGCCTCCTCCTTAGCCTGAATCACTCATTCATTCACCTGCTTAGCCATGCAACTATATACTCTATATTCACTTCTAAAGGGACAAGCAGACAGTGCTCTCAATGTTACCAACTCCCCAAATATGTACCTGACAAATTGCTTCACCTACTAGCAGTAACTCCTACTAAGTTTCCCTCTCTATCTCTTCCTTCTCTTTATCCTCGCCTTAGGCTTTTTGAATGTATCTGGGTTCATCTTTTGAGTCCAAAAGAATTAATACACCCTTGAATGCAATTGATTTGGCATTCGTGGGTATTTCCTTATGAAAGTTAACAGCTAGCTGGTCACTTTAAATTTGATGTCTACGGGCCTGTCATCATGTCGTGATGCGGGTGACGACACATGGGAGCATCCACTATTTTGAAATAAGCTTATTGGAATAAGCTTTGAAACTATTAGAGACTGAAGGGAGCACAGATGCAGACACATGGCAGCTTTCGCTGCACTGGGTTGGGACACATGGCAGGTTTCACTCCTTTGAAACTTGATAGGGATTGTGTCTTGGCATACGACACTTGGTGGCTTCCGCTGCACCTTGAGGTTTGGCCTTTCTTGAAGGGAACTTACCCTTCAGGATCTCAAACAGGGTCCATTTTATGTGTCAAGTGTCCCTCCACAAGGGTCTCTATCCGTTTGGATCTTCCAGGTGGCCTTCGGGCTTCAATTTCTTTTGAGGGTTATTGGTCCTTTTATTTCCTTTAGATAAAATGTCTAAAGGAATTCCTTCAAACAATTTGTCTAAAGGAAGTCACCTCCCTTTGATTTTATGTCTTTACATTTGAGGGGGCCCCATCCTTTGACACGTGGCATCATCTACCTCTTTGAACAAGTGTCACGTGTCACCTTCCGTAAGAACAGTTGAGGACATGTGGCATCTTCTATTGTTGACACTTGGCAGCATCCACCTCCTCGGGCCTTTACGACATCGTAGAAATGTTTGGGGCTCAGTTGGGCTCTCATAGATGATGACACTTGCTGGCCTCCACCGATCTATGCAAGGACACATGGAGAGGTCTGAACACATCTATTAATTGCATAGATGCAGACACTTGGCATATTTCACTTCATTTAGTCATTCATTCCCAGGCCCACCATGGTCTTTGCTCAAAATAGTGAAGCAAAGGGGAGAGATTGTGGATCTTGACACTTGTCAGTTTCTAACAAGCTTTGGAGAGACACGTGGTACATTCCACCACTCCTAGATGAATACATTGGGGCCTTCCACAGTTGCCACTTGTCACCCTCTGCAGAACTCTAAAAGAAGCTTTATCAAAATAAGCCTTACAGCTTATAAGAAACTTTGAGAAATGAATACCGACACTTGTCACATTCCACTGAGTCACAATGGGACACGTGGCATGGTCCGCATATTTCTAGCACTTATGCAAATGTAGACACATGGCAGCTTTTGACAATTTTTCAAAAGGGACACATGGCAACTTTCGCCACTTCTTTCTTTTGCACGTGTTTCTCTTCGTAACTGAGGTAGTCTTTGAACCTTTAAACCTGATGCATTAAATTGATGAACCTTGAACCTATTGAAGCTTGCCGCTAATGACCCTTTTGTGGTTGAACCAAAGTGTTGAACCTGCTCGAAAGCATCCAAGTGTGAGAAACTAGTCCCTTCTGATTGAACGCGCCCATAGAAGCCTTTGAACTCATTGAACCTGCTAATACCTTTACCAAAAAGTTGAGAAAATAATGAAATTGAATGTTTAGAACAAATTTTTGAAAAGGGGATGGACAATTTTGGCCATGCAAGACCAAAATAGTCATATGTTGTCTAAAAAATGAGGAATCACTTTTCAGGGACAACAACTGGCTCCTGTTGGGGAACTTCCTTTAGATGACAACTCAGAATAGCTGAGGGGAGTAGAAACTAGAATCTCTAGTGCCTTAAAGTGTGCCACTGGGCTATGAAGTCATGCTACCCAAAAAGAAAGGCTCCAAAGAATGAAAACAAAATGAATAAAATAGAACAACAGACTATACAAATATACATATTTATAGGGAACCCATCTGATACTTCAAGAGTTGAAGTGCTTACGATGTTGCCCATTGTGAGGCAGAGAAAAGAGAGTGTAATCTTGATATTTCAACAGGAAACTATTTTTACCATTGAATTGATGAATAGTAAAAGGGCCCCTCCACAGGGAATCAAACTTTTCGTGTATCCCCTTTGGTTCTCTTCTCTTGTCCCACAATAGCACTTGATCTCTAATCTGGAAATCATGATTCTTATCTTTCTGGTCAAAGAGCTTCTTCACCAAACTTTGATGGGTGGCAATTCTATTCACCACTATAGTTCTCTGCTCATTCAACTCAGCAAGGCACATGATCCTCTTCTCAAGTGAGCTCTCATATGTTTGATCTTCAATTGCCCTCACCAATTTCAATGCTATCAATTCCAAGGTGATTGGTATCTCAGCATTTACACCATAAAGAATTTGGAAGGGAGACATACCAATTGCTCTCTTTGGTGTAATTCTATCTGCCTATAGAGCATCAACCAACGCCTTATGCCAAGTCTTTTGGTTGTCATCCACCAACTTCTTGATGATAGTCACTAGGTTTTTATTGCTTGACTTATCCTGTCCATTCCCTTATGGGAAGTAATCAAAAGAATGGAAGAGTGTAATTCTGTAATGGAAACAGAATTGAGTGATCTCCTAAGAAGTGAAGTAGGCGGCATTGTCAGTGACAATTTTGATTGGGACCCCAAACCTGGACATCATGTTTTTTTTAAAGAAATTGCATACTACTTCTGAAGTAGCATGTTTGGTTGGAACTACTTCCACCTATTTGGTGAAGTAGTCTATTGTTGTAAGGACATAAACATGTCCAACACTCGATGATGGGTTCACAACACCAATAAAGTCAATTCCCCATTGTTGAAAAGGCTCTTCTATGACCACTAGTTTGAGAAGCAGGGAAGCTAGCTTGGGCCTTCTAACAAATTGTTGGCACAATTCACATCCCCTGACTCACTTGTATGCATCTCGAAAGAGAGTTGGCCAATAGTACCTAGCTCACAGGATCTTATGGGAAGTCACTGGGGTAGAAAAATGTCCCCCACAGCCTGAATTGTAGAAGGACTTTAGAAGTTAGCTTTGTTGCTCCTTGTCCACATAGTGAAGGAATGTTCCATCAAGGTGCCTCTTGTACAAGCCATTGTCCCAGAGGACAAAATTAGCGGCTTTTAGCTTGATGGTCCTCCTTTCTTTATAAGATAGGTTTGCAGGACATTCACCATAGGTAAGGAAATGAGCAATACCTAAATACCACTCATTTGTGGTGGAAACAAAGAGGACTGTAGGTGAGTCATCCACTTCTGGCTCTTTATGCTCTTTCTCTCCTAGTTTGTTATCAACAATTAGTTGGCATAGCCCCTTCCCATGCACCAGCTTCATTAGCTTGAGGATTAGATCAAACTCTTGGATTTTCGTAACTAAGTTGCATCTTTTCATCCCAAACTCCTGCTGAGTTAGTATAAATTTCACTATTGTGTTAGGGACTAAGGCAGTCACTCGAGAATTAAGGATGTAGAAACAAAAATGTTTCATACCCTTCACCACTACATAAGCGTGCTTCTCCATATTTGAGTACTTTAGCTCATGAGCTTTGAGAGAACAACACATAAAGGAAATGGAAGATTCCATACCTTCTTTATTTTATTAAACCAAAATTTTTGAAAGCATATGTTCTAAAGCATAGCTGTAAATAGTGAACTCTTTGCTATAGTCTGGACAAGCCAGAATTGGATCATGGGCAATAGCAGTCTTGATATCCTCAAAAGCTGACTTGCCTTCTTTAGTCTAGCTGAAGGTGGCTTTTCCTTTCATCATGTTTACAATGTGCCTAGTCTTTTCAGCAAGCTATGGATGAACCTCTATAAGAAATTCACCTTCCCAAAGAAAGTGTGAACAACAGTCTTTCTTGTGGGAAAGGAAAGTTCTTGGATAGACTTGACTCTGTCTGAGTCAATCTTTATGCCTCCTTTGGACATAATGTGTCTGAGAAGTTTCCCCTCCATTACTCTAAAAATTGATTTTTTGGGGTTCAAGGAAATGCCATTCTGGCGATAGCATTCCAGCACTTGATGCAAATGGCTCACATGATTTGGCTGATGCTTAGAGAAGACAGTCAAGTCATCGAGATAAACTATGAACTTACCCATCTCATCCTTGAAATCAAGGTCCATTGCTCTTTGGAAGGTGGCACCAATATTTATCAAGCCAAAAGGCATTCTTTTATACGCAAACATGCCCCAAGGTGTGGTGAAAGTGGTCTTATGCTAGTCTGCTTCAAAAACCTTGACCTGTTTATATCCTAAGAAGCCATCTAGCATTGATAACATCTTTGAGCCTGTCACTATCTGTAGCACTTGATCCATGATTGGTAAAGGACAATTATCTTTCAAGGATGCCTGATTCAAATTTCTAAAATCCACACAAAGGTGAATTTCACCATTCTTCTTCCTTACAGGCACTATATTGGCAATCTAGGTGGAATGATGGATTGGGAAGATTATCCTGACATTTAACATTTTTTGAATCTCTAACAAAATAGTACCTGATATCTTCAGATTGTAATGGTGGGATTTTTGCCTGTAAGGTGTTGAATCAGCCTTGAGAGGAATGTTGTGTTAGATTTCATCAAGTCGAAGTGATTTCAAGTCAGCATAGGAGTATGCTAAGACATCCATGAATTTGTTGAGTAAATAGGTGAACTTGAAGTGCTCTTCAGGAGTATAGCATTTCCCAATGTTCACCATCTTGGGGTCTTCCTTGGTTCCCAAATTTATTTGATCAAACTCTTGGGAGGAGCTTGAATCTATTTGTTGTTGTTTGATGAATCTATCATGCTTATCAAACAACTTCTCAAGGGAAACAAGGCCTTTGAGAATTTTATTCCCTTTCAGTTGCAAGAACTCCTCATCTATGCTTGAAATCAATTCAAGAGTCGATTCAGGCTCTTGATGTTCACTACCTTCAAAATGCAGCCATTCGAAGCTGTCTTTTTACTCCAAAAAGGTAATGATGTGATTATCATCATCGAATACCTACCAATAATTGGCATTATCAAGTATGCTTGGTCTAAAGACCAACTCAATAATGTACCTATCTCCTTTGAAGTCTGGGTGAGGGACCAAGAGAGTGGCTGAAACAGCCATTGCATCCGCCTGGTCAATGAATTCTCTAGGAACTACAGAGATGTTGAAAGCATCAAAGTCTTCAAGCTGGTCTCAGACTAGATTGCAATAATGACACAATCTTTTATTCTTAGTTTGGTATAGGTTCCTTACCTGACAAACCACTAGTTCGGCATCTCCTTTGGCATGAAGGAGCTTGATGCCTTTGTCCCTAGCAGCTCATAATCCCAGCAACAGAGATTCATACTCAGCTGTGTTATTGGTGTTGTTGAATTATAACTTATAAGATGAAGGAAAAATATCTCTTTGAGGAGATATTAACACAACCCCGTCTCCTGAATCGGTGGAAGAGCAATGGCCATCGAATTCAAGAATCCATACCTCATTTGATACTGATTTCCCTTGGGGTTCTTCTTTATTCTGAGGAGGAGATTCTTCCACACTTGCATTGGGCCCAACCAATTCTTCAACTGTTCCACCTAACTACATTTTTAGGTTGTCACCTACAAGAGTTTCATCATATGCCTCATGAACTTCATCCGTAGATAGAAAGTAGTTACCCAGGCCTGAAGACTCGAATAGGATTTGAGCTTCATGTGCTGAGGTTTGGGTAACTACATATTTTGTTTCCTTTTAAAGAAGTAGCCTCTTCATGACACCTTTGACTGGAATCCTTACCTCTAATAAATCCATGCTCAATTCACCACCAACATCCCTACAAAAATTCTGCCCAAGAAGGATACCATATGATGCTGGGACGTCTGCTACCAAGACAATCATCTTGATTCTTTTGTTTGAAAAGGCAACAAAAGCAAATTGGGCATCTTTTATTTGCCCCAGCAATGACACTTGTTTGTTCTCCATGGAGAAGCACCTACCAAACATCTTGGTTAGTGTGAGATCAAGGGATTCAGCTACTTTAACAGGCATGACATTGTCTGAAGCTCTAGAGTCGATAATGCAATTATTCAGCTGCCTTCCATTTATTAGCAATGAGATATAAAAAGGTTCAATCCTACTAGGAGTGGCAGGAGGGGAAATGACAAGATTGTTCCTGGTGGATGTATCCTTGGGGGGATCATGAGTCACTTTGGGAATTGTTTGTTCAATAGGGATTTTCTAGTTTTTAACACACTGAACCAATTTATCTAATTATTCAGGATGGGACTGTAGGAATTTA
Organism: Torreya grandis; assembly: GCA_037957365.1. Lineage (NCBI taxonomy): Eukaryota > Viridiplantae > Streptophyta > Pinopsida > Cupressales > Taxaceae > Torreya > Torreya grandis. The sequence continues at coordinate 1,806,753 of JARHVA010001639.1, forward strand.
AATTCAGATATTTGAATCTTGGTTTTCTTAACATGATCAATTATGTCAAATACTAGAAATGAACTAGGTATAGAGGATGAGAACTCATCTTTTTGAGTTTTAGGGGGGGAGTACTGGACTGTGATTTTAAAGTAAAAGCCATAGGGGCATTTGGGGTACTTACCTTTCTTGCAATCACCAGACTCTTTGGCTAGAAAGGGAGAGTGGATCCCCACTTAGCAATCGAAACTATTAGTTGAGGTTGCTCCTCTGCTTTCTCCTTATCATCTTGTTGAGCTGACTGATTCTTAGACTGGGTGAATACAACATATGACCCCTCAGCTGCATTGCCTTTACTCCTGGGTTCATCCTAATAGTTCAAGAAAACAATATGGGAGTCGCCAGCTAATTCTTCTTCTTCCTCAGTGAAGAGATTAGCATTTTCTCCAAGATTCAACTCAGGCTAGGATGAGAAGTCCACTTCAGCTTCAAGATATCCAACTGTTGAGTCAGTTGGAGGTGCTTCGAGGGAAGGATTCCTCTGTGAAAGAAGGCAATTTTGTTGTCCTTGATTCTTGGTAGCATTGCCTTGGTATGCCTAATTTTGAAATGTCCTTTTAGGTACATCTTTGTATGCAAGAGTAGATGATATTCCTTATGCCACTTACCTTCTGAGAGCTAGCACTTCATTTGCTAGCTTTTGCATCATAAGATTCGTGGTGGCGAGAGCGGAATATTTTGAAGAAGAAGAATATTTACCTTTATATGGGTCTCTCCTTATCTTTCTTACTAAGATAAGGTCATCTTCAACTCTGGTAGCCAAATCCTGAGCAGCTTCGAGATCTGTGACTGGATCTTCTTAGCAGGAAACTCACTTCAAGCAGTTGTGAGTTAATGAAGAAGTATTTGAGATTTTTAGGGGTCAGCTGAGCAATAACAAGAATCCGATTCCTCAGCTTATCAAACTTTGCTATGAAATCTCTCATAGGCTCTTGGGGCTCCTTCTTCATTTACATGAGCTAGGCCAATAAGGCATGTGCATCCTCTGTAGGCTTGAATTTGGCCTCGAATTTGGCTTTGAGTGTGTCCCAATCAGTTACTGATCAGGTTTGCAAGTGGTAAAACCAGTCTGCAGCAACACCTTGCAATGTTTCCATGAAAAGCCTAACTACCACGTCCTCAAATTCTACACCTATCACGCCATAGGCTATGCTGAAGGCAACAACATTTTCATCAGGATGGAATTTTCCATCCCCAAAGAATTTGGAAAAATTCTTTCTCGAGCTTTGTGAAGGTTCATGCATGGGTGGAGTTAAATTAAGCGAGCCAAAAGAGTTACCCTAGGGGCCTCGAGTAGCCATGATAGGATTATTGAAAGTAGGAATAACAAATCTAAGTAGAGCTTGGATATGCAAGGCTTTACTAACCATAGGAAAAGTAGCTCTGCCTTGTGTTGGTGTCCTAGTATATAGGTAGGAGGGACACTCTTAGATCATTGAACTTGGGGTTAGGGAGAAATCAAGTCAAAATCTCTTTGCTGCGCCAACTCAAAGACAAGATCAATAACACCTTGAGCTCTCTAGCTATTGGTATAGCGTGGGGTTACCAGATTGTGGATCAAAAATGGAAAAGGACTGGTTGCACTTTAGTTTGAAGTTTGAGGCTTCAAACTACTTGTCCTTCCCTAGTGGAGTCGCCAAAAACTATTGGGTGAATATTTTGTCAGCCAACTAACTGGCATATAAAATAGTTTCGATCACCATAGCATAGAAAGATTGGTCATCCAAGTGTGCAACTTTACTACATCACAAGAGGACAAATCCCTCCTCTCATCAAGGGGAGGTTCCCTATTAAATATGTGGAGGCTATATACAACATAAATATGCAAAAAATAAGACATAGGGGTGGGATGAACCATCCATCTCTCTTTTTTTAGAGATGATGCTGATAAACAAGGAAGAAATCCTAGGTGATGGGGAAGGTGATTCTCTTCTTTCAGAAGCAACTTTTAGCCAAGAGCCAGATTCCTTCCTAAATCGGTGCATTGACAAAAGGCACTTCTCTTCTTTCAGAAGTGTTCTCCAGCAAGCAGCAAGAATCTTTCAAGTAGTAAGTAATTGGTAATAGGGGTGTTGAGTGATCAACAACTCGAGAGAGAAAAATGAAGAACAATGGGGGTACCACATCATCACAAGGCTCTTTACATAGGAAAGGGAAATGCAAACACACTGAAGGTACTTATAGGGGCATAACATCATCCCACAGTTGGCCTTCAGGACACCTTCCTAATCACCACCACTAGTTCTGCTTGTTAAATCAAATGGACAAGAAAGATTCTAGGAAATAGACATACAACAATCTCTTAAGATAGCACAAGCTATAACAGCACAAAGTCTACAAGTGACTCATTTTCTCATTCAAATAAAATAATATGAATTACAATCTGAGCTCAAAGTCTCAGTAATGCCTTTCAATTTGGGCAGAGTTTTGCTTTTGATAATCAAAAAAGGTTTTTCCTATAATAATTAAAGAGTTTTCATTATATAGAGTCTAGGAGAGACTTGGCACGTTTTCCCAATGAAGTGACCTATTCGGTGCACTCAATGCCTTGGATGCATTCTTGGTCTTGTCAAGAAGGGCCGTGCTGGAGCAGGGTGGCTGCCTTAAATGTGGCATGTCGATTCCTCTCTTAGTGCCTCCTCCTTAGCCTAAATCACTCATTCATTCACCTACTTAGCCGTGCAACTGTTTACTCTATCTTCACTTTTAAGGGGACAAGCAGATGGCACTCTTAATGTTACCAGCTCCCCAAATATCTACTCGGTGAACTGCTTCACCTACTAGTAGTAACTCCTGCTAAGTTTCCCTCTCTATCTCTTCCTTCTCTTGATCCTGGCCTTAGGCTTTTTGAATGCATCTGGGTTCATATTTTGATGCCACAAAAAATCAACAGACCCTTGAATGCAACTGATTTAGCATTTGCAGGTCTTTTTCTTATGAAGGTTAACTGCTAGCTGGTCGCTTTAAATTTGACATCTGTGGGCCTATCATCATGCTGTGACATAGGTGAGGACACATGGCAGCATCTGCTATTTTGAAATAAGCTTATTGGAATAAGTTTTGAAACTGTTAGAGATTGAAGGGAGCACAGATGTAGACACGTGGAAGATTTTGCTGCACTGGGCTGGGACATGCAGTGGGTTCCACTCCTTTGAAACTTAATAATGACTATGTCTTGGCATACGACACTTGGCAGCTTCCACTGCACCTTGAGGTTTGGCCTTTCTTGAAGGGAACTTGCCCTTCATGATCTCGAACAGGGTCCATTTTATGTGTCAAGTGTCCCTCTACAAGGGTCTCTGTCTTTCTAGATCTTCTAAGTGGCCTTCGGGCTTCAATTTCTTTCGAGGGCTATTGGTCCTTTTATTTCCCTTAGACAAAATGTCTGAAGGAATTCTTTTAGACAATTTGTCCTAAGGAAGTCACCTCCCTTTGATTTTATGTCTTTGCATTTGAGGGTGCCCCATCCTTTGACACATGGCATCATCCACCTCTTTGAACAAGTGTCACGTGTTGCCTTCTGCAAGAACAGGTGAGGACATGTGGCATCTTCCACTATTGACACTTGGCAGCATCTTCCTCCTTAGGCATTTACAACATCATAGAAATTTTTAGGGCTCAGTCAGGCTCTCGCAGATGATGACACTTGCCAGCCTCCATTGATCTATGCAAGGACACGTGGCATGGTCTAAACACATCTATTAGTCGTGCAAATGCACACACTTGGCATGTTCTACTTCATTTAGTCATTCATTCTCAGGCCTACCATGGTCTTTTCTCAAAATAGTGAAGCAAATGGGAGAGATTGTAGATATTAACAATTGTTGGCTTCTGACAAGTTTTGGAGGGACACATGGCACATTCTGCCACTCTTAGATGAATACATTGGGGCCTTCCACAGTTGCCACTTGTTGCCCTCCATGGAACTCTGAATGAAGCTTTATCGAAAGAAGCCTTATAGCTTATAAGAAACTTTGAGAAGTGAATGCTGACACTTGTCATGTTCTACTGAGTCATAATGGGACAAATGGCATGGTCCACATATTTCTAGCACTTACGCGGATGCAGACACGTGGCGGCTTCTGACAATTTTTCAAAAGGGACACATGGAACTTTCCACCACTTCTTTCTTTTGCACACGTTTCTCTTCGTAACTGAGGCAGTCTTTCAACCTTTTAACCCAACGTGTTGAACCGATGAACCTTGAACCTATTGAAGCTTGCCACCGATGACCCTTTTTCAGTTGAACCTGCTCGAAAGCGTCCAAGTGCGAGAAACTAGTCCCTTCTGATTGAACTCGCCCTTAGAAGCCTTTGAACTCATTGAACCTGCTAATCCCTTTACCAAAAAGTTGAGAAAATGACGAAATTGAATGTTCAGAACAAATTTTTGGAAAGAGGACAGACAATTTTGGCCGTGCAAGACCAAAATAGTCATATGTTGTCTGAAAAATGAGGAATCACTTTTCAGGGACAACACAAAAGGAAGAGTATTTTTATAAAATTTCATTATTAAGGTCTTGAAAGAGGTCCCATTGTTTCCATATGTTCATAATTAGATGTTTCATGCCATCAAAGGTCCATTTTAAGGATTACATCCACCTCTCCACTCATCAGTTGGGTCCCATACATGAACAAATACATCCTTTCAACTCCTCCTATTATACCACTTAGTTTGAATTATTATTAAACTTATATTTTCCCTCCTTTCATCCTTTAATGGTAGATCAAGGTCAAAAGCATGGAGAAAATAGTGGAAAAAGAGAGTTTTCATGTGTTTTTTGTAGGTTTTACGAGCATATACAATTAGTACAGAGGGGGGTAAGATGTTGTATGAGGGTTCATGCCAAATCTCTATGAGAAGATTCATGGTTAAAGAAGGCCAAACAAGTCCAAAACTGACCTCTCTCTTTAACTGAGCTCCTTTGTATCCCATGAAAGCCTTCAAGTTTGAGGATGGTATAGATAGGAGAGAGAATATCAAGAGCTTGTATCTTGGATAGAGAAAGGAGGTACCTTGAAATTCTTGTCAATGGAATTTTTTTCATGTTCATAGTCCCATATTTATGAGCAAATGTTAAAAATTTGGCCACTCTAATGACCTTATTAATCTATGCATAGGTTAGGAATGACAATGGTTTTGGTATATTTTGGAGTAGTTATTGTGAACCAATCATTGTTTTGTGTTCTTGAGGTCCTAATAGATCATGTACATCACCATTCACCCCTGATTCACATGTGTGGGGGTGTAAGAGTAAGAATGATCTCCATGATCTCTTTGTCTATAGACTGCATACAGGTTTCCACATATTGCAGGGTACTCAAGGCTTGATAGTGTAGCTGAATGGTTGTTATGGTGTGTAATAGATCATTTAAATTATCTTGAACCTCTAGTCCCTACTAAGCACCTAAATAAACCGCCCTTAATACAAACTGATCACTCCAAGGTACTATCCATAGTTTGACTATCATGAATAAACATGGTTTCATCTGTAAAAGGAAGATATAGTAGCTACATAGGGTATTTTTTAGTGTTAGAGGTGCATAATATTCTTCATGTTATAGTCATTTATTATCTTGTTACCCTTGCTTTTCATCACTAACCTATGCATTAATCATCCCCACCCTTAGTCTTCTATGCAAGATAAACATATAGTCATATTAGGCCTATTATGGAGGCTAAGAGATGAGGTACCAATGTTAAATCGGATTCTAAGAGACATTGATAACCCTGAGGAGTAATATGGGCATATGAAGAGGCATGGATGATTAATTGAGTAAGGCCATAGGTAGGAGCAACATTCTCAACCTTCACCAAGAAAGTGGCATAGTCAAGATCCTAGTTACCTCCTGCAAGCTTGATCTTAGGTATAGAAGAAGTCAGTCAAGAGAGCCCTATTTGAGTTGAAAGGAGTATGAGAGAGATAGGAAAAATATGGTAATAGGGTATAATAGGTCAAAAGATACTGTGAAGGAATTTTTTTAAGGAATCACCTCACCTCTTCCTTCTCACTCACAGTCCTAGAACCCAAGCTACATCTACAATCTTAAATAAAAGAAGAACAAACTGAGTAAAAAGGCTCATCATAGAGTGTTTTGAAGAATGTGGAGATTTAAAGGGATAAAAAATTCTAAAGAAGGGGTGTGATGTTGATAGGGAAAATATTGACATGAGGACAAGCTCATCCATTACACAGCCTTCATAGACTCAAGACCACCTACAGGTTGACTCCTAAAAGCATGGGAAATTGAGGACCAAGAGTCATCATTATCTTCAATCACATAAGGTAAATTATGATTGAGAGCCCTATTGAAGGTTAGTGAATATTGGCAAGGATATTTTAGGGTTGGAAACACTTGATAGGGTAATTAATAAGTTATATCAAAGTGTTTCCAAGTAATGGGAAGCTTATAATGGTAATGAGAACTTGATGACGTATTTGGTTTATTAGGCCTAAAATGGAGATGTATAGGCTTGTGCATAAGGGTCAAAGACATCCACAAGTCTAAGTGATTGTTTGAAGTTAGATACATCTAAATAAAATAGGTCAAAAGGTGGATAGATGTTTTCTAATGACAAGAACCCAGGTCAGAAGAATAAAAGAGTCTAATAGGCCTACACTAAACTTCTAAGCCTAAGTAGACCCAAGACAAGCCTATGCATGTGAGTTAAAGGCTTATGAAAAACTTTAGAGTTGTTTAAATGGTTAAATCACCTTATAATGTGAGTAAGATAGTTTTTGTAAGGATCTAAAATGGTATGAGTATCAAATAGATATAAAAAAAACTTAAGGACTTGATTAGGCTTGTTAAGCCTAATCTAGCATACACATGCCTATGCATATCAGATTAGGAATTGTACATGAGGTTAAAATCACATGAGGTTATATAAATATGAATTAATAGAGATGAGATAAGGTTTGTATGGTGATTAAGGTCTAAAATGGGTAAATAAGGAATTCATAACCACCTACAATATAATCAATAAACCTAGAGCCATCACTTACAGGCTTGACTATAGGTTTGGAGTAATTGAGTATGAAACTACTCTAAGGAACCTTTAGAACTAGAGTAATTATTTAAATATGATAAAATCATTAAAATATTATCCAACATTTGTAGGTGAGGAGAAGACACACACACAAATAGGGTCAACCCTCTTACGCATAATCAAGGTGATGAACTGTCATACACAAGCTTGTACTAATTTGAAGGCATATTCATATGTTTGGACTCCCTAAGAGTTGGGAAACACCTGAGTAATGATCTAAAGTTTTAAAAAAATTCAAGGTTTTAAAGGCCTCTGATTCAAATAAGAGGGCACCAAACCTAGCCAAAGGGTTACATAGGCATAACTTTTGCCAAACCCTAAACCTACTGTATGGGAGTATGCAAAGAGAAAAGTTGATGAAATACATGATCCTAAACATGTTCTAGGGCCCTATGGGTATTTTTTATTGTCCTAAAAAACTCCATCACTACTATTTAATAGTTTAAGATTCTACTCAGACCCAAACGACTATTAAGCAATTAGGCTAGTAATAAGACCTAAGGCAGTCTCATGGGATAGGTACTGAGTATTAGGCTAGGACATAGACATATAACAGAATGTAAATAAGATAGTTACTAATTATTTAAGGTTATATAATGATCTTAAATCCCTTCAAGCCACCACACAGGTCACTTAGACCCTTGAAACTCAATTAAGGCATGCTAGGCCTAAAAGTCACTTTTAAGGTCTTAGACCTCATACTCACCTTGAAGCACATTCCAAACCTTCCAATTAGAATCCAAGATCAGGTAAAGTGTGATATGATATTAAAATTTTATGGGAATTTTTCTATTAGATAGAAGCAATGAAATGCCAAGTTTGGTTCTAGAATCTTATCTCAAACTTCATAGTCCTAGATAGTCAATTCAAGTTATCTATTCAAGGGCTTGTATCTCCCAAAAAAAAGGGACTCATATAAAATTCTTATAGGGTATTTTGGGAACCCCTATGGACATAATATCTGTGGTAGAGGGATTTGGTTTCAAGGGCCCAAGTTTATGAATCATTTCTAAGACTGATGATAGGTCCAGAAGGCTTACAAAGAGATCATAGTCCATCATCTTACATTCATATCTCTCCACACTAGTTACATGGGAACCAATGCTTGTTATAGGTTTTAAGGGGATCTATGGACTAAACATCCATGATCATAAGTTTGGGATTGGAGCTATCATTTTTATGAACCATCATTAAGATGGTAGACCTCTAAAATCCTTCTTAAACCCTACTGCATATTAGTCTTGTAAAAAGTGAATATTTTGGCAACCAAATACTCATGAGTGACCTAATAAACACCTAAAACATCTAGAGAAATTAGAAACCCAATTTATGGTATTTATTTGGATGGACATTGTATGAAATTTTTAGAAAACTATACTTTTCTAAAAATTTAATCAAAAAATAAGGTACAAAGTAGTTTGAAGGATGTCAATCATTATAGGAGAAGGTTTGACACTTTTTCCACCTTATCAAGTCATAATATGGCCAATACTATTCCTATAAATGCCTCTACAATTCCTCTCTAAATAGCCAATCTATAGACATGAAAGAGAAGTGGCCTAGTTGTCTAGGTGAAGTAAGGTTGTAGGTGTGTAATGATTTGAAGAGTTGAATCATGGTTTGAAACACTTGTTTAATATTTTTACATTCTTATATATAGGTTGGTAAGGTCTTAGACAAGTTATCATCATTGCTAAACACACACAGTCAAGCAATTAGGCCTAATGGACCTACTTGGTCAACCAAGTTAAAGAATGGCATAGAAAGGATATTGAGGGAGTTAATGTAAGGTTATCAATCATGAAACTGATGCTTAAGGGGAGAAAAAATACACTTCATATCATATATGAAGTAATTGAGGTAGTTTCAAGGCTAATTAGTATGCATGAGAAGACTAATGGGTTGATCAATGCCTTAAGGTCCTAATTGGACCCCATTTGCATCATGTAACTACCATATATGGAAGTAATTGACCCCTCTTTGGGCATGGTCATACTATGTAGGAATTAAAACAAGGTAGTTAAAACCTCCACCTCATCATCTCAATGCCAGAAAGGATTCAATGAAGAGCATCAACACATAGAGAGAGTTGAAGGAAGACTATGTAACTGATTGTAAGTATAGGTTGAGTTGATTATGGTCATTTATGACCTTTTCCTCTCTCCTCCATGATATTCTCTGGCCCCATTTCTTTTCCCTTATTTATATTTATTAAGTCCTTGAGGCCTTGATTGGTGTCCCTCACCTAGGTCTGAGGAAACTATGCCTAGTTTTGTACTTGTAAACCTATTGGACTGATGAATAGACTATTACAAATCCTTTATGATGATATCTAGTGTTTTTTTACTTATTTTTATTTGCACATGTGATTATTTTCTCTCCTTTACAGGCCCTTGTTCACCTAGATGCCAATAAATGTATTATGTGGTTATGTGGTGTGTATAAGTGTTGATGATGGGGTTTGAATAGTGACATGACTATTAAGAGTCTCATAGTAGACCTTCTTTTCATGACCTTTACACTATAGTTACCTAATACAACCTCTACATAAAGTCCTTTTACATAAGAACTTTGGAAAATGGTTGTTTAGTTATTTGTTTAGTCCATTAGTGTTGATAGGAGTTCAATTTGAGTGGATGAAATATCTTGTCAGTGCATCACCACCCCTTATGTTAGGTTTATTTTATGCACTTTATTTTCCTTTTCACCCCAATAAGTAGGTCTTAGTGATTCTGAGCCATCAAGTGATGTACCAAGGGAGCTAGCCCCATAATCTAGAGGTTTGGTCTAATGATAAGGTCACCCACAACCTTTAGGCCATTCCCATGTTAGTCCAAGTTTGAAGTAAGCCTAAAAAATCTATTTCAAAGGGTGAAACTTGGGTTGCTAACACTAATTTTATATCGTAACATTTTATTAGTTGCAAGTTAGTCACTAGTAAAGTACTCAAGTTGGGCACACACAGAGACAAGGTGTGCATATACACATAGGTATGCACTATTTTCTTTAAGATAATAATTTCATTACTATCTTAAAGGAGGGAAAATGTAGATGATATTTTGTGATTATATAGCACCTTATTATTATACACTTGGAAAAATCTGACCTTGGTTATTCATCTCAATTCTCTACCTTTAATGCTTTTGTAAGTCTTGCATCTACTCTAACCTTGTGTCTCTTGTCATATATCTCTTAGTCCAACCAGTCTTATATTGATGACCAGGGCTTTTATCTTGACCAAAATGCTTAAAATGTACTTATCTTCCATATCTTCAAGTTTTAAACATATACATGTTCTCCTAATCCATAGACACTAACATACAAGTTATATAGTAGCATTAACACTATTATCATGTCCTAATGCAAGTGTCTAGTACCCTAAAGTCATCCAATTCACAAATTTGATGTAGCTTAATAGTTGGTCTAAGTGATTTAATGTGAGTTATTGTTTTAAAGGGATTGATATAAATACAAGATCAAGCCTCATTCATTATTCACCTAGAAACACCTATGAATACCTAGAAATCAAATAAACGAGCATTCAATGAAACAAAACTTCCCTATTTATTTCTATTTCCATACTAATCATAGAGATTGCACATCTACAGGTGTGAAGTACTAAAGGATTAGCCCAAAATCTCAATTCGACAAGTTACAAGCTAGGTCACTATTGCACTTTATTTTCACACATTGTATAATTCAAACACAAGACAATATGTAGGAGAGAACTACATCAGTCTGAGGTCCCCTTCATAGTATTAGATATGTAGCTAGTGTCCTTTGACAGTGGGTTTATTTGGGTTATCTCAACATCATGTGCCCACTGACCCATTTTTCTTAAGATCACATTGAAGATGGAAAGCTAGGGTTTTCCCATTTCAAAAGTAATGACTATTTATGAGCTAGGTCTAAATGCATTAGAATGAAGGCAAAGAAAAACCTAGAAGCATGTAGGTGGTCACATATTGTTTCAGTAGATATTATGTTTAGGACACTAGCATCCAACCTAGACAATAACATAAATGCAACAATCCAAGGATAACATTATTGTCTAGAGAACCAGAAGTGTCAAATCAAAAATCTAATGACTATTCTTGAATCTATTTCTCATCAGCTTTCAACCTATTCCATATCTATAACTGCATTAGCATCAGGGCAAGCTAAGTACTTCACATCTTTGTCATTTTTATATCTAGCATAGTTGTAATTTCCATATTTACACTATCTTAGCATAATAAATTCAATATATGCTTATATCTGAGTTTAGCATGTAATTGAATTGTTATAGATATGATTATTATCCTTATGCCATTTCATTTCTATATTCTACTTTAATGCAATCTAGATAACACCAACCGAGATTTCCCATTTTAGGATTAAACAATAACCATTGATTCTACCCCTTCTATAAAAGGTAAAATTTAATAAAGAACACATAATTTATTATAATATACCAACTCAAAGTGAAAGTTAACTCAATGAAGTGCCTAAAGTAACATCCGTATTCCAAAAAATAAAATTCTAAAAACATAAATAAAAGTAGATAGTATTCATTTCCCTTCAAATGATTGGATAATCAAGGGTAGGAGGAGGAAACATTAAATAAATATATATATTTATTATAATCCCTTGAATTTTTCTTCCAATCTATCAAAAATTTCACATTTATTATCCATGAGGGAATTTTCTTGGGAAGGGGGATAAAAGGTTCTACATAATATGAAAGCATGTTGACATGTGGAATTAGTCCCTATTGATTGATATTATCTTAGAGAAGATAATCCAAGTGGAATATATAGAGAAGATGATCCAAGTGGAATATAATATGAAAGTTCATTTCCATCTTCCCATGTATTAAAAATAGGAAAGATGGTGATTGTAAAAAACATTATTCTTTAATTCAATTATGGAGGAAGGGTTGACTACAAGTTTGTGTGTCTCATCTATTTTATTAGATTTGTATCATTCATATTTGGTGCAATTGCAAGTTTTGTTAAGATGGGGAATAGAGTGAGGAGTGGGTGTGCTTCCTAAGAACTACAATAAAAATGGGATAATTTAAAATATTCAAATATTCAATTGGTATTTAACTCTAGATTATGTGGATAGGATTAATAAGTTTGAACAAAGTCAAATAATTTGTGGGGAGGTGTTTCTTAACTCCACAACTAGCCCCTTCAAGACTCTTGAAATATTATGCGATGGAGAAATTTAACGTCAATTAATGGTAATCATATGTCATTTATTTCCACCTATAAGACCTATTTGTTTGAAGCCTTAGTCATGTGAATTAGGCACAAATCCATGAACTCTCAAGAAGTGAGAATATATGATAGAATTTTTATTATTATATATTTATTTATACAATATTGTGCAACCCTTGTGAATGAGATTTTGGCTTTGAACAATCAATTCTTACCAATGGAATAAAATTTTGCGTGAATAATGAATAGAATGGAAATGCTTATTAATTGCTTAATAAATTTTGACTTTACCATACAATACGTTATTGGGTTTGTTTCAATTCTCATCAATGATATTATTTGATATTCAATCCTTATTTTTATCCATGTTTCATTTTCCCATAACATTCATCTTTAAAACAATCCTAAAAAACAAAATAGGAATGAGATGGTACACACACACACACACACATTTATGAAAAATATTGAGATTATTAAGTAATCTAATGCAAATGGTTTGAACTTAAAACATGAAAACTTAATCAAATTATTAAACATGATGGATCTTACATATAGGTATTGAACTCATATAAACTATAAGCCAAGCCATATCATAAATCTTTATACATTTATACACTCAAACTAAAAAATATGTGTGGTACTAATAATTCTTAACATTCTTCTCTTTAGTGTAGATATAGGGAGAAGAACCACTCTACATCAAGTGATAATCTACATACGTAAACACAAATATTTACACTTTCATTACAAGTGAGTTTTGGGATTTTTATAGCTATATCACCTACTTATCTGATTCCAATGACACCTACATACATAAACATAATTGTTCATGCATTTACTTCCAGTGAGTGTTGGGCTTCTTACTAGCACATCACTTATGAAGCACTTTATCAACATAGGATGCATACATCTATTTATAATGAGTGTTGGGATTATCACTACATTTTTCATTTATAACCATTGTCCTTGATTATTTCCACTCAATTGTAGATTATGTAAATGGTAGCAACTACACCTATTATCATTCTCGGCATAAACTAACTTGGCATAGACATTTTTGTACATGTTTTCAAAGATATTGGATCCCACAAATAATACATTCATTACAAGGAGAGAAAAAAATTTCTACAATGACTCTGATGATTGACACACACGCATTTTATTTTAAACTTATTAATGATCCTAAAATTATTAATGACTATAATCTATTCTATCAAATTAAAAAATTAATATAGACTAAATATCTTATAAAATGAAGTCTAAACAATATGAAAGACAACAAAATATACATATTATGTGAAATATTAAAATGTTAGTTTTGTAAACAAAAGCTTGGAAAATAATTTATAATTCCTTCTCAACTCTAGCATACCCTCCAATAGAGAAAATGAAAGAAAACATACAAGAATCTTACCTTACGTACTAGGTGAAAACTCTTGTTTTATTGTATTGATGTGCTCTTGATTCTCGAAATGTGGCTGCTCTCAAGAAACTTATATGCAAGATAGTTCAACAACATTCCAAAAATGACATGATATATTGGTTTATTGAATATGATAATTCTTACAATAATTACAATGCTCACAAATGAATTGGGGTCATACTCACAATGTAGGAAGACACGTCAATTTATATATGTTTTGGAAGGAGAATGGACGGTCAGATTTAATCCATATTTATTTGATATTTTCAAATTTGAATGGTGAATATTCAGTCTATGAGTCAATTACATTCAATGGATTGGCTTAGAATTTATGAATTAGTTGGAGGAAGTGATCAAATGATTAATGAATTTGTGAATTAGTTGTTGAATGTCTTAAATCTGGGTGTTTGAATGTCTTAAATAGATTTATTCGAGGATTTAATGTCTTAAATAGGCGTATTTGAATGTCTTAAAGAGGTCTAAATAAATTTTTTAATAGCTAAATGATGTTGGTTGAGTGGGATGATGAAATGGCTTGGCTAATTTTAATATTTATTTTTTTGAAATTATGTATGCATGACTTAATTAGTGACCAAGTAATTTAATTAAAATAAATTAATTAGTTAATTAATAAAATGGGTAATCTTATGTGGAATGGGATATGGGTCACATCATAATATAAAATCCAAATTTTTTATGATGAATGAGTTAATAAGGGGTAAATGGTGCATGATGAATTTTGATAATTAGTAGATTAATTGCAACACTATAGTGGAAGAATTTATGTGTCTACAATTGTCCCACTTTGAAACGGCATGGAAACTATAAGAAATAATGAATTTTCAAATAATGAAGAAAAATTAGAAGGGAGGCATATGCAAAAGGATGCTTTGATGGCTTTATTGGTCAATTAGATAGTTAGATTCCCCCTCGAGAAGACATGTGATGAAAAAAGATACAAAGGGCTCTCAAAATGAGAGGAATGTTAAACAATTGATGAAGGGAAGGTGTTAGGTTGGAAAATTTGGGAGGGAATAGAATGGAGTGAATAAATAGGAGGTACAGGGTGAATCTCAAATCATTTTCATTCTGAACACCTAGGAATTTTGAGCTATGAACCTATAGGAGACCTTGAATAAAAATAGATAGTATTTTACCTAATGAACATCGAAGTGAGCGTGTGAGAGAACATAGGTGACAATTGGCGAATATACCATTGGTAATTATCATTTTTGGTTTGTTAAATTTGAAATTTTAGTGTAATAAAGGCATGTAAAGGCATAAAAAATGAAATTGCCACAATGAAAAGTTTCCTCGTGGTGATTTTGTGCACATAAATGGTGATTTCATCTTGCCAATGATGATTAAAAAATTATTGTGGTAGATTCATTGGTTTTGGTAAGTTTTTAAAAACCATGCCACTTTCACTCTGAAGAACAATAATTTTTCATGTCTTGGTAATATGTTGAAGAGTTAGTGAAATTAGTGATGTTTTTTTGGGTTTTTAATGGAAAATCAGACGAAGTGAGCATCTTTTTGGTGTTTTTAAGAGACACAACTAGTAATAAATTCATGTGATGGGTGATATATGATGTTATGATTGATATCTAAATTTACATAAAAATGGATTCTATGGGGTTGTCCTATATAGTGGATATGCTAAATATTTGTGGTGAGAGGGCTCTTTTGAAAATATTGATAGAGCATTGACAATCAAAGATGAGCACCTTTAATATAACAACATGGGAGATAATGGTTATGTTAGAGGACTATGGAGGACTGTGTGTATCCAAATACATGGTACTATGGTATACTGGAGAGAGATGATGAATGTTGCATTACTAGTGAGATTGTTTGAGGATGATAACATCCTGATGGTGGGTTTAGGGTGGATTTAAATGTGTGCACAATATGAGGAGAGATATATCCACTACCATTGGTTTTAATGACTCTTTTTAGTGGCATAATTCCACCTGATAAGAGTGGTATATTATTTATAGTTGGATTAGTAGATATCATGGGGATTATACTAAAATTTGTGACAGAGTTTGTATGGGGGCTATGTGTGTTAGGACACTTGTACATGGATATACATGGAATAACTATAGGTATGGTAATATTATTTGGACCTTGACACTGCTATAGGTATGGGTGTGGGAGCACATAGCCCTATAATGACAAGTGGGACAACTATGAGTGAGGACATATGAGAAGCATTTTGAACATATATGGCATGTTGTAGTGGGTGGCCAATGGTGGTATATAGGAGACTTGATGTATTAAAATAGGGATATAGATGTCATTATTCCATGGTAAATTACATGAAGACACTATATGGAGGTAGATCTAGTATGGGTAAAGGATTTGGTATATTTAGATTATGCGAATACTATTTTTATATTGTGGGACAATGAGAGTACATCATTGAGATGTATAGTCTAGAAAGAATGTTGATTAATTTTGGTGTATGCCAAGGTATTCCAAAAATGTCACATATATTTACATGATCATATAGGGAATCAAGACAGTGGGGGATGATAGTGGACCCAAGGAAAACTGTTATGATTTGGGACTCATTACATTATGCACCATTTCATAGGTGACATGATGTGATTGATATAGGTGTCATTGATAATTATAGAGCATGGTGGGATCATACTCAATTTATGAGGATGACTATTCTACATCAAAGGTTGGGTACATTGAGGTAGCAAAAATAAGGGATTTTGAGGGAACAAACTTAGAGGATATAGTGGTAGAGGATGAGGGGACATGTAGCTAGGCCATCTAGTGGTGATTTTGTAATAGGAAGTGATGGAGGGCATGGTGGAGAAGTACCTATTATAAATATAAATAGTGATGGAGGAGGAGATGGTGTAAATGGCTCCAAGATACTAGGACCACCATTTTTTACACTAACATGAGGGGATGGATCAGGGCCATCATGAATAACTAGGTCAACAGAGGATGATTCCCTAATAGATAACCTCTGGTGATATATTACAAATAAAGATGCAAGATGGCCAGTATGAGGAGTGATGGAGAATAGTAGGATATAAAACTAGTTTTAAGGGCCACAAAGATCATTTAGATACATGATAAGGTAGATTGGTTGAAAACATAGTTGCAAAGGAAAGATGGTATCTTATTAGCAAGAGTTGTTGAGATGTAGTTGATACAAGGGATAGGGGTACAATGTGGGGAGAGGATGCACACATAGAGACATAACATGCATAGCATTGACTACACTTGGTCTATCAAAGGCCATACTAGATGTGATGAGTCTTATGCAACAAGATATTTATTATAGAGGTTTATATGAGAGCACCATGTTGATAGATTAGAGGGCACCTTATTATGTTGATTATTTTGGCAACAGATCAAGGGGATCTTTAGATATGATAATGACATTATAACGATCAATTTTAAAACCATCACATCATTAAATGGATTCCATGGGTCCACCTCAGAGCACACCTCTTAGGATTACCACATAGAGATTACCTTCAAGGATTCCACCAGAGAGATCACCTCTGCAGGGTCCATCTATAAAGGGTTACAATGAGAACTGACCATAAATATTTGTCATGGTTTTTGATGTATAGATGATAGATGGATATGATAATTATGCATGGACATATTTATTGAGATATATAATGATTCATTTTTGGGCTCTTGGATGTGTCTTATGTGTTATTGTGATGATGTTATAATGTATTTATGATTATGTTATGGATGTGATGTTTATAGATACATGTGCTTATTATGATGTGATGGTTATATATCACTCCTAATATTTTGATTTGATGTAAAATTAGTCATAAGGTAAATTTTAAGATCCCATATCCAAAAACCCCTTAGGTTTGTTTAGGTGAATCTAATTTGTAGCCTTGGAAAATCTACAGGTTTTGAAGGCAATTGTCTTTATTTCTAGGTTTTTTGTATAACTACCCATATCCATAGTGAAATTAGGTGACCTCAAGTGCCACTCAATTTTAACATGCCATTGGGAGACACATGTTTTTGTTTGATTGCATCATGCAGTCATGTGACACCTATTATTGTCTGGTTGTACCATACAACTAGGTGACATTTGTTATCACCCGACTACATAATACCATCGGGTGATAGAAAGTGTTGCCTAATTTTAAGGTGAAATTAGATGATAGTAGGTGACACTCAGCTACATAATGTGGTCGTATGATAATAGGCTGCACTCAATTGCATGATATAGTCGATTGACATTGAACACAACCTAGAAATCAACCATAGGAACACAAATTGGTAATGAGGTAAAAAATAAGACTTAGATGGTAAACCATGTGAACATATGTACTAGATAAATAAGGTGAATTAAATGGATTCCCATATAATCATTTTAAATTATTGGCAATCTAACCCATAAAAATTTTTGAATACCAAATTTTTAGGTGATTGGGTCTTATGTACTACTCCAAAATAGCCAAATACAATTTCTCAAAAAATAAATATTCATCAATTAATAAATATTCACCACTAAAACTTGCCTTGCTTAGTCATTATAATGAATGTTTAGAGAGTTAGTCATGGATAATTGAATTGAATGCTAATTTGGATAATTAACATTGAATGGTTTGGGAATGGTTTGATTCATGGATATACATTTAGGAATTAATGATTATAGATAATGTGATGATGTGGATGTATATGAATAGATAATTACTAATCTTGCATATAATTTTAAATGTTTTGACTAACCTTAGTTTAAATATTGCATATGATAGGATACATCATGATATATAAGGTGTTGGAAGTAAAATGACTATAAGGGGGCGTGAATCAGTGTTCAAAAAATTTCTTAACAATCTCATGTAAGCAATCATGAAACATTCAAATAAGCATATAGATCTTGAAAGTATAAACACCTATCCACATAATCATGAAACACAAGAACACATCACATTTATGGGAAACCCTCAAGGGGAAGAAAACCCACTATTTACAAATCAACTATATTCCTATAAGACAAAAACCAAATTTAGTGAAGCACCAATTTCACATGGAACACCAACCCCAACTAGTTAAGCACCAATATAACTAGGCTTTAGCAAGTAACTAGGAACTAACCCCACATTGAAAGGAGGAACTAACCCCTAGATGAATCATCACCAAATCAGCCACTTGATTACTTTGATCACCTTCAAGATACCTTGTTTCTCAATCAACTAATGATGATCACCTCTTCAACTCTTCCCACTCTTATCCATCTCAAACTACCTTCTAGGCTTCTTCGCTCAACTAGCCCTCTTCTTGACTTGATTAGGTAATATGATTTTGATATTAAAACACAAAACCTATATAAAATATTCATCATAGTTTATATATTCTATTTATATGGTCTACAATAGCTCCTTCTACTTACCAATCCTCTATTTCATTCATTTATTCTCGACACACACAAATAGGCCTAAAACTCCCTTGTATATATAGAAGACTCTTGCTCATACGCCTCTTGGTCATAAATATACACTTGAAAACTTGGATTAAAATTTAAATAGGTCATATCACACATTTCATACATGAATCAAACATTTCAATATGTTGGTCATAACATATAGGACTCAAACCTCTTTCATGCTCTAAGGAGACCTAATTCAATTAGGCCTTCCTTAGTACATGTTACCCTTTGATCTCCTTAGAACACTTTGAAAATACACACATAGAATTAAAAATTCATATTACACTCCAATATATCAATAATAATTTAATATTATGTACATACCACTTTTTAGCTACAATCACCACTTGAAGCATGCCATTAGTACTGTTCAAAATTAGGTTTGTGCATACCCAAAAATTTTGTCTTGAACTACTAAATATAAAACATAAATTAGCTTAAAAAAATAGAAATAAATCACATATTTATAAACATCATGACTTAATTTTCATCAAAAACTTCATTATATATTTCAACTCAAGGTATACAAGCTCAAACTCTTCTCTACAAAATGCTCACTCTGAATTGCCAACTAGCCTCAAAACACAGTCATGGAAATTTGAAATTATGACACCTAAAAGTACACACTCAAGGACTTAAAATTAATTAAAATGATCATGAAACGTATTCAAAAAAACCTTCAACAAAAATATCATAATATCTAATGGCAATTATTGGTCTTGCATACCAATTTGTTGGCATTCTCTCTCACAGACCTCACTCTTCCTAACAAGCCATTTTAGCTTCAACATTTTCACTACTTTTACTAACTACCAAAATTTATACAAATAATGAATAAAAAATAAAAGACCCAAATAAAAACACAATGTTCATTATATACTTAAACTTAGGGCATAGGGCCTCAAACTCATCATTGTAACTTGCTTACCCAAAAATGCCAGTTTGCCTTAAAGCATAGTCATGGTGACAATGACCTTCAACACATGTATAGACATTCTAAATGACTTAAAATTCATGTATATGATCATATGATATAATTATACCATTATTATATAGAAAATATAATATGGTAAAATGGAAATAGTGGTCTTGCAAACCAATCTCATAACCTCACTGTACACAGACCTCACTTACCTAAATAAGTCAACTTGTGAACAAATTTTTCACTATAACCGTTGACCTAAAAAACTTATACCAAACATGAGCATGTCTTAAAATTCCTAAAAAACATATCCATGCACTTTTTTTCATCCCTATTCCATGATAACATATTCCTAATCAACTTCTCACTATTGCCTGGATTTCTCATTATTTGCACCATTAGGCATGTTAGCGACTGGCTAACTTTGGTGACTAATTTAGTATAAATGAGGGCTAGAACATGTCCATAAACTATAATGAAAATAAAATACAAGTATCAAACTTTTTCCTCCATCTATTTAGAAATTTTGACTTAGTCAACTCTGACAGCTACAAAAAATCTTTGAGACAAAGGGCCTTTCCTATAGACACATAGAGATGCCTAGAAGAGATTAATACAACATCTAATAACTAAACTAGACATACCAATCCATTCTAAGTAATTTAGAATAAATTATTTTATGTTAGGTCACTATTAGAGTTCTTTGAGGGTTTAAACCATCTTCAAATATTAGCAATCATTCATAAAGCTTAACCCCTCATTTAAAAAAATAATGCCTAGAACTTTGAGCTAGGACCATTCCCCATATACCATGAATATCTTGGTCCTCATCTAGATGTTGCACATGATAACAAACACAAGAAAATCCTTCTCAAGTTGAGAATCCTTCAATCTGTACACTTTGTATATGCTCACATACTCAAAATTTACTTTGAAACCGATCTTGATACCCCATTAGGTTATACTCTCACTCTTTGCTTGCTTGGACCATGACCTACAAATCATATTAAGCCTTGAAATTTACTTTCATGCTTATTTCCATGTGCTCTCCACCTCACTCACAAACTCAAGAAATATCTCTCATTCTCAAACACTACTTTACATCCTTCATAGGCCTTGACAATAGATCATGATGCCTCATGAGGCCAAGCAAGGTCTAGAAAAAGTCTAGGTGCAGACTAGGTCTAAAGATCCTACCCCTGTAGGCTCACCCATAGACTCTAATGAGTACTCTAATGCCTCACATAAATGATAAATAAAACTCATACAACCTCTTATGCCTCTGTGCATCTATCTCACCAAGCCACCATGTTCAAACCTTTTTATTAAGACTTTACATGCCATGACTAGTGCCATGACTAGGCTTCTCAAGCACTTAAAACTTGACAACTAATCTTGAAACACTATTTGATGTTTCTACACCTTTATTTCATGCCTTAAATTATTTTTAAACAATGTCATACCAATTCATGCTCAACATGCACATGCTCATGACATAACTATGCTTGTTATGATTAGGCTTCTCAAAAAACTTTGTACCCAAGGATGAGTAATCAAACATGCTTACCTCAATGATGCTATCAAATAAGAACCTTAACAATATCCAACAGAAGAATCATTAAGTTTCCTTACAATTCTCTCTCAATATAAATACATTAGGTTGCCTTCAAATTCTCTCTTGTCACATGGCTTCCTTATCACATCAAGCACACAACCTCATATCTTAAAGACCATTTATCATACATCTTCACCAGATGCACCTTGACATCAATGACATCAATGATAATACTTCTCAACAAACTCCCCCTTTGTCATTGATGGAAAAAATTCTTTAATCTGATCGCAAATCACTCACATCTTCCCCAAATTGGTCAACCTTTTTGAATTTTTCTTCCCCTTTGACATAAATGATAAAGGGTCATACATATTATAAATTATAGAACCACTTATTCTCCCTATTTTAAAACTATTCTTAGAAAATTTTCAAAAGAACTCAGAGTTACTAATCTCCCCCTTTGTCTTCACAACTTGGGCTCACCAAAATAATCAACAAAGTTCTCAAACCATCTACAACATAAGTCATGCTCAACTACCAACTGCTATAAATATATAATTTGTTTTGCTTACCTATTCTATGCTTATCAACAACTACATTTGGAGCTTATAAATAACTTAAATATCTCCCCATCAAACCAAGCATCTACCATACTTCTACTAACTTGAAGTGTGTCTCCATGAAGCCTAATGGATTCACCCCTTTCATAGGGCACTAAAACAACCCAAACTCGGGATATTCCTAGATCTCCATGCTCTTATAAGACTAAATATCTTTCAATATTATGTTAGGCTTGATTTTCACCTTAGGCTTGATCTTTTCATCATTTGTGTGATCAATAATCTGAGCTAATAATGAATATTCCTAAATTAATTTCTCATCTAAAGTATGTTCTACCACATCAAACATTTCATTTGAGTTTGTAGACTAATCATTACTCACCTTTGCTATATTTAATTTCCATATATTCATTTGCCTTCTCTCTTGCACTATAAGAGCTTTAAACCTCTTTTTTTGACTTGATGGCCTTCTACCTCTATTAGGATAAAATCTTGTAATGTGTCCCATATTATGATAGTTGTAGCAAATAGCTTTGTACATATCTCTTAACTGATGATTCCTTTCATAATCCCATGCATATTGACTTTTAGAGAGTCTTCTACACTTTTTTATTCTATGACCAAACTAATTTCATGTATAGTAGTAACCATTGAATGAATTGGCATATCTCATAGCATTAGGTTGTTTGATTAGTCTTTTCATGTTGACCTTCTTGTCTTTATTAGTTTTTTCCTTGACTTGAGCTACCTCCTTTTGGTCTTCTTTAAAACCAAGACCTATCTTATCACTTTTAGACTTTTTACTACTCAAGATGTCATCTAGATCCTCTATTTTCTTTTTAAACTTCACAAAGGTCTTCACCTTGATAGATGCTAGATATAACTCATCTTTCAAGTATTCCACTCCAGTTTCATACCTGGTGCATTCTTCCTCTTTAGCCTTTAGGCTTGTAGTGACTATCTCCATTTATGATTCAATTTGATTGGTGATATCATCATACTCCTTGGATGTGTTACTTAATATCTCCTCAAAAAAACCAATCTACTCTTCATAGTCCTTAACCAATGATCTTAGTTTATGATTATTCTTTCTTTAGAACTACTTCTCTAGAGCACTCACTAATTCTGCCTCAAAGTTCACTTAAGCTTCTTCTTCATCTAGTTCTTCATTAACCATAAGGCTTTTCCCATTTTAGTAACCCTCATTGTCTATTTCTATGGCCATGAATAAGTTTTCATTATTTTTATGTTTAGGTTCATTACTTCCATCATCACTATCATATGTACTTGTGTCACTTACATAAGATGATTTATTATCTTCTTTGGTGTAAAAACTTCTCTTGTTCTTGAATGACCCTTAACTACCTTCATACTTTCTAAAATCTTTCATGTTCTTGTTAGGTTTATACACCTTCCTATCATCTCTAGATGTTCATCATGTTCTTCATTATGCTTGGTTTTATCCTTGTTAAGACACTTGGATGAAAAGTGACTAGTCTTACCATAATTAAAACATTTGAAAGGTAACTTACCCTTGTACTTATCAGATCCAAACCTCAACTTCCTATAAAACATGGCTATTATTTCATCATCATAAACATCTAAACATACCTCATCCTTGAACTTCTTGACTTTTGACTTCTCAGCTTTGAATGTTTCTTCCTTCCTAGAAAGTCTTCCTTCTTTTTTTATCATCTCATAGAAATTCAAGATGTCATGAAGCCCATCCATTTCTATTTTATCCAAATCTTGAATATCTTCTAATATAAACACTTTAGAATAAAAATTAGGAGTTAATGATCTCAATACATTTTGAACAGATGTAGACTCTTTCACTTATTCTCATAATCCTATAATGACATTAACATCTTCATCAACCTTCAATAGGTAAGATGCAATGGTTTTATATTCATTCATCTTCAAACTATCTTCGATGGTTCTAAAACTTCTCCATATTCACCTTGATGTCTCCTTAATATATAGTCTTCAACTTGTCCCATATCACCTTGACTAACTCATAGTGCATTATCTTCACAAACTCTACCTCTATAGGCCACATAAAATGACATTCATTGCATTAGAATTGCTCTCACTTTCCTTCTTGCCTGCTACATCAGTTAGTGGTGCAGGAGGTAGAGTGTATCCATCTAAAAATGATTGTCATATGTCATGTCCCATTGACATTAGATATGAACTCATTCTGATTTTACAAAAGGCATGATTCATTCTATTTAATAATGAAACCTTACTAGTAGAGAAACCACCTTGAGCTTGTTGACTAGCCATCATTGCTTTTAGGATTTCCTTTAAGATGTTAGACCCAATTCAAAGGAACATCTCTGATACCAAATTTTGGAATCAAAATGACTAAGGGAGGGGTAAATCAATCTTTAAAATCTTTCTTAACAATCTCACTTAAGCAATCATGAAACATTCAAATAAGCATATAGATCTTGCAAGCATAAATACCTATCCACATAAAAATGAAACACAAGAACACATCACATATATGGGAAAACCTCAAGGAGAATAAAACACATTGATATACTCAAATGGACTACATTTATATAATACAAACACCATTTTTTATGAAGCACCAAATCCACATGGAGCACCAACCCCAACTAGCTAAGCACCAACTCAGCTAGGCTTTAGCAAGCACCAATTTGTAAGGAAGATCTAACCCCCTGAATGAATCAACACTAATTCATCCACATAATTTATTTTATCACCTTTTTTACACCTTATTTCTCAACCAACTAATGATGATCACCTCTTCAACTCTGCACACTCTTATCCCTCTCAAACTGCCTTCTAGCCTTCTTTCCTTAGTTGGCCATCTTAACTTGATTTGGTAATATGATCTTGATTTGCATACACAAAACCTATATAAAATATTCATCACAATTTATATATGATATTAATATGGTATATAATAACTCCTTCTACTTACCAATCCTCTATTCATTCGCTTATTCTCTACACACACACATATGCCTAAAACTACCTTGTATATATAGAAGCCTCTTGTGCATACACCTCTTGGTCAGACATATACAATTTCACACTTTTACTACCCTTTAAATATGTCATATAACACAATTCATACATGAATAAAACATTTTAATATGTTGATCATAGCATATAGGAACCAAACCTCTTTTAGGCCTTAAGGAGACCTAATTCAATTAGGCTTTTATTAGTACATGTTACCCTTTGATCTCTTAGGAAAACTTTAAAACTACACACATGGAAGAAAAAATTTATATCCAAATCCAATATACCTCTAATAATTTTATCTTATGTCCATGACACTTTTTATATCCAACCACCACTTGAAGCATGCCATTAGTACCATTCACAATTAGGCATGTGCATACCCAAAAAGTCTATCTTAAACTATTGAAGATAAAACACCAATTAACTAAAAAAACATGGAAATAAATCACATATTAAAAAACCTCATTACCTGAGGGTCATCAAAAACTTCATTATATACATCAACTCAGGGTATATATGTTCAAACTCTTCTCTTCAAAATGCTCACTTTGAATTGCTAACTAGCCTCAAAACACAATCATGGAAATTTGAACTTATGGCACCTAAAATAACACAATAAAAGACTTAAAATGCATGAAAATTATCCTAAAACATACTTATAACAACATTCAACAAAAATATCATAATATCTAATAGCAATTATTGGTCTTGCAGACCAAATTTGTTGACCTTCTCTCATAGACCTCACTCATCCTGGTCAGCCATTTTGGTTTCAACATTATTGCTAATTTTACTGACTACCAAAATTCATAAAAATCATGAATAAAACATAAAATTCAAAAAAAATAATACCATGTGCATTATATAGTTCCAATTATGGCATAGATCCTCAAACTCATCATTGCAACTTGCTTACCTAGAAATCCCAGTTTGACTTGAAGCATAGTCATGGTGATAATGACCTTGAACACATGTATAAACATTTTCAATGACTTAAAATGGATTTATATTATCATATGATATCAATATACTATTCTAATTTATAAAATATAATATGATCAAATGGAAATATCGGTCTTGCAGACCAATCTCATAACCTCACTTTACACAAACCTCACTGAGCCAAACAAGTCAACTTGTGAGTAAATTTTTCATTATAATCACTAACATAAAAAATTATACCAAATATTATCATGCCATAAAATTATTTAAAAACATATCCATGCACTTGGTTTTATCCCTATTCCATGATAACACATTCCTAATCAACTTCTCACAGCTACCTAGATTTATCATTATTTCCAGCATTAGGCATGTTAGCAACTTGCTAACTTGGATGACTATTTTAGCATAATTGAGGGATAAAAAATGTCTATAAATAATCATGGAAATAAAATAAAAGTCTCAAAATTTTTATTCTATCTATTTATCAACTTTGACTTGGTTAACTTTGACTGCTACAGAGAATCTCTGAGAAACAAGGCCTTTTTTGTAGGGTCTACTCACTCACCTAAAAACTCAATCACACATGAAAATGACTAGGAGAGTTTAATACAACTTAAAATAAATAAAATAACCATACCAATCCATTTTTATCACTTTATAACAACTTCTTTCATGTCATGTCACTATTAGGGTTCTTTGAGGGTTTAAATTATCTTCCACTATTAGCAATCGTTCATAAATTTTAGCCCCTCCTAAAAAATAATGCCTATAAATTTGATATAGGACCATTCCTCATATACCATTAATATATTATTTCCAAATTTAGATGTTTCACATGCTAAAAAACATAATCAAGTCCTTCTCGAGTTGAGAATCCTTCAATTTACATACTTGAGAGACCTCAAAACCATTTTTCATACCTTTTATTAAAAACCATGACTAAAAACTTTGTGAAAATGCTTTAAACATAATATTATATCTATATCCATGCTCACATACTCACAATTTCCTTTTAAACTAATCTTGATACTGTTAGGGGGAATCTAGAACATAAACAGCTCTGATTCCACTTGTCAGGATCTTGCTCCTCAATAAGAGCACAATATGATTACCTTGTATTAGCAACTAAACACAGAATTATACCAGAATGAACAAGTAACTAGAATTCACAAATAGCACAGAATATGAGAGACAATACACAATCTTGTATTAATACTCATCCAAAAAGAAAATACAATAAAGAAGATGCCACTTCTTCTCACACCTCTGTAAGGCTTCCCACACCTCAAGGGCTCCCAGTAATTCTCAATCAAGAGTTCACTCTCTTACCAAAAATGGTCCCAACACACAACTCAAACACAAAATTGGTGTTCACCTCCAACCAGTCAGTAATAACACTACCAGTACACAAGTACTCAAAGTACTTCAAGTAAATCTCTCATGA
Organism: Torreya grandis; assembly: GCA_037957365.1. NCBI lineage: Eukaryota > Viridiplantae > Streptophyta > Pinopsida > Cupressales > Taxaceae > Torreya > Torreya grandis. The sequence goes on from JARHVA010001639.1 coordinate 1,834,332, forward strand.
ACTTGCAACAACCTGCAACTCAAATGATCTTACTTACACATGTAGATCTACCATGAACTTGCAACAACTTGCAATTCAAATGATCTTACAATTGGAAGGATCTACCTTGCCTTCCTCTATTGCTCTTTCTATGAAACTAGGAGGAACACACATTGCTCTCTTCACTAGCATGCTTTACAATACATGCCAATGGGTCTATAAATAGATCCCATACTAAACAATAACTTAGACTTCTAATTTACAATAATTAGACATGTAACTCAAGACCAAAAATAGCCTTTACATGCAAACAATTGGTTTAACAAACTAACTATTCATGCAATGAATAGTTCTGGAACGGCACAGGCGACCGACGTCGATCACTGTCTATCTAGAGATGACTGACGTCGGCCGATCATGCCAATGTCAGTTGCTTCATGCACTGTATATGATTGACGTTAGTTACACTGTCAATGCTAGTATCCTTGAAACTCAGCAACCTCCTCCATGTCTGCATCAGTGAAGCTTTTAGCTCCACAACCTAACAATCTCCCATTTGGAGATAAATAGCTACAATTGTACCTAAACCTGTACATCATCTAGTTTGTTTCCTGGCTTGTATCTCTCTTTAAGATCAATCTTGATGACCAACCACCACAAATCCTATGGTACACCTCCTGTCATCCAAATCACCTGCCACATCCACATCTACAAATCCATGTAGAAAAGATCTTGACCCTGCATAGCATGTGCACCTGCTGTTAGTCTCTCTCAGATACCTGAGAATCCACTGAACTGCCCTCCAGTGCTTCTTTCCTGGATTGGCTCCAAACTTTCTGACAACTCCCACTGCTTGGGAAATCTTAGGTTCAATACACATGTACTCAACCTCATTATGTGAATCAGGACACTGTTCATAGAACTGTCCAACCATCGGCGTGCTAACCGATTTCACACAATCATCTGGAGACAAAATCAACCTGTGACCTTCCATGTCTCTAGAACACACTCATGCCAAAGAATCTTGCTTCTCTCAAATTTCTCGTGACACACCTCTAAACTAACTTTACCTTTAGTTTAGCAACTCCCTGCATATGTGACCCTACAACAAGCACAACATACAGTAACATGATAATGTAGCTAATATTATCCAACTTGGTAAAGAGAACACAATGGTAAAACCTCCATTGTCCTACAGCTTACTCAAGACCATATACCCTGGCCTTTCATCTCACGTGTCCATTTCCACTCTTCTTTATTTTAAAAATCCATTCGTCTCTCAGTGCTTTCTTTCAGCTGGCAACTCTACCAAAAACTCTCATTTGGTTCTTCTCCAAGGAATCACATTCCTCATCCATGCCAAGCTCCCACTGTTTTTTGGATTCTACCTGCTCTACTTCTTTAATAACTTTCTGGTTCTTGACCATCAGTGAGCAACAAGTAATGTAAAAAAGGAAAATAATGAATTTGAGGCTTACTTACCCTTTAAGTCCTCCATATGGGCATTTGAGACTCCTTAATAGCTTGTTGTCCACCCAAAATTTGTCTCAATGATTGATGTCAGTCACGTCTCAGTTTGCACCTGACTGACGTTGGTTCCATGTGACTGCCTCATCGTCGACATCAGTTCTCCATGATCGATGCTAGTTTTTACTTGTTCAGAGTCACTGAAGTCAGTTTGCACATAGCCAACGTCAGTCCCTGTCTGGATGCTGACGTCAATTTTCTAATCGACGTCGGTCTCTATGTTTTACTTATGAGCGATGACTTTTACCCGTGAGCTCCTTTTGGATCAAAATCCTATCCAAATCAACCTTACTCTGCTCAAAATTCTTCAGCCCCTTGTGCTGATCTCTGTCTGTCATCTTCTCTTTGAAAATCAAGACTTCCCTGTTCTTGTCACGAATATCAAATTTCTCAAAAAATGTCACTTTCTTTCTTTGCTTACAAAAATCTCGATCCATACTTTTCAAATCTAAAAGCATACCCTTTGACTCAAGAACATGCATCCCCTTCATATTCATGTGACCAAACCTATTAAGCCACATCTTTGAATCTATAGCTGAAGTAGATAAACTAGAAGGAGAATCAGTAATACAAGTAGATAGATAAAGCGTACCTACTTTCTTACCTCTTACTAAAACAAGTGCACCCTTGGAAACTTTCCAAGAATCTATTGTGAGAGTTACTATGTAACCCTCATCACCCAACTTTCCAACATAAATCAAATTTCACTTCAGGACTGGGACATGCATGACCTCCTTCAACACCCATGTGTTGCCCGTCTACAATTTCAGCTTCACTTTCCCTTTGCCAACCATTTGACAAGGCTTACTATCTCCTAAATAAATTTCTCCAAAGTCTCCCTGAACATATTCATGGAAAAATTCTCTATTTGGGGATGCATGAAAAGAGGCACCAAAATCTAAAACCCAAGATTCTACTTTATCTAAGGAACATACCAGAGCATCTTGTGCAACAAACTCTGCAACATCTGCTTCTTCATGTCCTTCATGTTGATCTTCAACTGACCTGTAATCTCTCTTTAGATGCCCTTGCTTTCCACATTTCTAGTAGGTTATTCTGCCATACCTAGATTTGGATCTCCTGCCTATCTCTGACCTTGATCTCCCATGCTCGATCTTTTCTCTTTGCCTTCCCCTACTTTCAACACTCAAAGCATTCCCTGATGATTCACATGTGCTTTTTTTGCAAATTTCTTCATTCAAGATTACACTCACAACATCATCAACTTTTAAGATTTTTAAAGCAGACGCAGTATTACTAACTGCCATTACCAAACTCTTTCAACTTTTAGGTAATGAGCACAAGATTAAGAGAGCCTTAATTTCATCATCAAAAACAATATTGACTAAATTTAACTAGTTTACCAAACCATCAAAATCACTAAGATGACTATGTACAGATCCACCATCCAACATTTACAAATTAAATAATTACTTCATTAGAAATACCTTTTCGAAGCTGAGAGTTTTTCATATAAATTTGCCAAAGATTCCATCAACTCTACTGTTGTCTTAGCCTGAGATAAGCTAGAAATCACAGACGATGCAAGGCTCAACCTTATAGATCCCAGAGCCTTCCAATCAAGAACCTCCCATTCTTCATCCTTCATATCTGTGGGCTTGCATGCAACCCCACTCAACGGTAAGTATAAATCTTTTTGATACAGATAATCCTCTATCTGCATCCTCTATAATTGATAGTTCTTGCCATTAAACTTCTCCATTCATAGCTTACTTTCTTCTGTCATTGCTATACTCCCACTCAAACAGAAACCCTTGTGAGTGACCTGTAATCAACAAACACTAACCATATCTGATACAACCTGTTAGTAACCCAACCAAAAGCTCTGATACCAATTGTTAGGGAGAATCTAGAACATAAACAGCTCTGATTCCACTTGTCAGGATCTTGCTCCTCAATAAGAGCACAATATGATTACCTTGTATTAGCAACTAAACACAAAATTATACCAGAATGAACAAGTAACTAGAATTCACAAATAACACAGAATATGAGAGACAATACACAATCTTGTATTAATACTCATCCAGAAGGAAAATACAATAAAGAAGATGCCACTTCTTCTCACACCTCTGTAAGGCTTCCCACACCTCAAGGGCTCCTAGTAATTCTCAATCAAGAGTTCACTCTCCTACCAAAAATGATCCCAACACACAACTCAAACAAACAGAATTGATGTTCACCTCCAACTAGTCAGTAATAACACTGCCATTACACAAGTACTCAAAGTACTTCAAGTAGATCTCCCATGAACTTGCAACAGCCTACAACTCAAATGATCTTACTTACACATGTAGATCTACCATGAACTTGAAACAACCTATAATTCAAATGATCTTACAATTGGAAGGATCTACCTTGCCTTCCTCTATTGCTCTTTTTGTGGAACTAGGAGGAACACACCTTGCTCTCTTCACTAGCACGCTTTACAATACATGCCAATGAGTCTATAAATAGATCCCATACTAAACAATAACTTAGAATTCTAATTTACAATAATTAGACACACAACTTAAAACCAAAAATAGCTTTTACATGCAAACAATCAGTTCAACAAACTAACTGTTCGTGCAACAAACAGTTTTGGAACCGCACAGGCGACCAACATTGGTCGTTGTCTGACTGGAGATGACCGACATCGACCGATCATGCCGATATCGGTTGCTTTTTGCACTGTATATGACTGACGTCGGTTACACTACCGACACCGGTACCCTTAAAACTCAGCAACCTCCTCCATGTCTGCATTAGTGAAGCTTTTAGCTCCACAACCTAACAGATACCACATTTGGCTATACTCTCACTCTTTGCTTGCTTAGACCTTAACTTGTAAATCACATTAGGCCTTGAAACTACCCTTATTACCTCTTTTCATGTGATCTAAACCTCACTCAAAAAATAAATAAACCTATATCATTATCAAACACTAATTTATATCCTTTATAGGCATTGACAATAGATCATGATGCCTCATTAGTCTAGGCAGGGTCTAGGAAAAATCTAAGTGCAGACTAGGTCTAAAGGTCCTACCCCTGTGGGCTCACTCTAAGACACTCATGAGTGATATAATGCTTAAAATACATGTTAATAAACCTATTATTCCTTTTTTCATCCATCTCACTAATCCACCATGCTCAAACCTTTTCACTAGGACTTTACATGCCATGACTAGGTTTCTCGAGTATTTAAAACTTGACAACTAATATTGAAACACTCTTTGATGATTCTACACCTTGATTTCATGCTTTACATGATCCTCAAATAATTTCATAACTCTACACATTCCTCTTCATTCTCACCATGCACATTCTTATGATAGGACTATACTTGTTATGACTAAGCTTATCAAGAAATTTTGTACTCAAAGACTAGTACTCAAACATGCTTACCTCAATAATGCTATCAAACAAGAAACTTGATAATAACTAATAAAATAATTATTAGTTTGCCTTCAAATTCTCTCTCAATATAAAGACATTTGGTTTCCTTAAAATTATCTCTTGTCACATGGCTTCCTCATCATATCAAACACACAACCTCATATCTTTAAAACCATTTATCATGCATCTTCACTAGATGCACCTTAACATCAATGACATCAATGACAATATTTATCAACATAAGGTCATGATGACACTATTTTAATACATGCATGGATTGAATCAACAAAACATGTAAGAAAAAAATCTAAAACACTTTAACAAATAATAAATAGTGAACATAAAATAAGTAATAATAAAAACACACAAAAATAAGTAAAAAAGTTGATTTTGTTTGTGTCTTTTGTTAATCTAGAAAACCCAAGTTTTAAGAGGTGATGATAATGATATTTATAGCCTTGTTGTTCCCTAAGAAATTATATTGAGAGGGGCATATATTGATAATTATATATCTTGATGAGGCTACCATTTTTTGTTTTAAAGTGGAATAAGGGTTTTATCTAGACAATGGACATGAACAAAATGGTTTTTTATTCATGTTTTTAGATTTTCCTATTTTTTGGCCTTTTTAGAATTTTTTATTTTTATTTTTATGAATTTTTTGATTGACAACTAAGCTACGAACAAAGGGAAAATAATAGGAACATATATGATATTTGGAGTGTTTGAGCAAAGGAAAGATGGCATGTATGAGAGATAACAGATGGATTTCCAAGGACTACGATGATTAGGAGTCATATACCCAATCTTCATTATACCATGATAATATGTGTTGTAATGTTATTTTTTAAAAGTGTGTGTGTACCATTTTTTTCTAAAACATGGTTCAGGACTTCCTTCATGTTCTTGTCAAGGTCAAAACATGATGAAGGATGGGTACATTGGAAAATATGAGGTGACTTAGTGAAAGGAATACATGTGTTTGGATGGATGTGGACATTTAGGATAAGATAGTAGTGTATATTCCCCTAATTAAAGGGTAATTATAGATAATAGATACTATGCATGGCACTAGAAACTAGTTTTCACCATGATACTTGCCCAAAGTGCCATAAGAATGGTTTTTACTTTTGGATGTTTATTTTTCTCTCTCTCTTAATGATTTTTTTGATTTTTTGAATAGCTATAGCATCATTATATCCTTCAATCATATAAGTTCTTAAGATTCATGACATTTATAGGATCATCAAGCTCGTCTCCATCTTAAGTGGTCAATTTTTAGGCACTTGATCCATATTTTATAATGACAATGTAAGGACCTAACCAGTTGGGTTCAATTTTTTTTCTTTTCCCAATATAAATTATTGTTATTATGATTATCTTTCAAGACAAGGTCTCTAATCTCAAATTCTTTAGCCTTGGTTTTATTTGTGTAGCTATGGTACAACCCATTCTAGTATAATTGAAAATCATTAAGTGCATTAAGTCACTTCTTGTCCAAAATATTTAATTCATGTAGTCATGCAATGAGGTATTCCTCATCATCAATAATATTTTTAAAGAAAATACACAATGAAGGTAACTTAATATTAATTGGAAGGATGGCTTCACTTACATAGACAAATGAATAAGGTATTCCCCCATTTTGCAAATGCTTGTATAGTAATCCCACAAGGCATGATAAATTTGTAGATGTCAGTCATGACCAACACCATTAACAACCTATTTAAGTATTTTGAAGATATTTATGTTGGATTCCTATGTTTGTACATTAACTTGAGGCTAATAGGGTGTGTATCATTTATGCTTGATATGTAATTGGGTACAAAGGGATTTAACATCCTTATTTTTGAAGGACTTACTATTTTCATAAATGATGGTAGAGATGATACCGTAATAGAAAATTATTTTATTGAGGATGAATTTTTAATTTTGTTTTCATGTTACATATGTGAGAGGTATTTCCTCTTGGTGAAGTATTCATTTTTTGTAATAATATGTTTATGGTCTTTAGATGAATTAGTGTTTATTTTTCTAATGAGATCAATCCCCCATGTAGAGAAGGGATATGAAGTTTTAATTATGCTATAGAGCTTGAGATGATGCATTAATAAGGTCCTTGTGTTTCTCACATACTATGCAAAATATAACACATTTACAAGCATTTATTTCTATTATGGGCCACAAATATTCCATCTTCAATAATTTATTTACTAGTACTATACCACTAGTATGTGTGCCATAGATTCCATCATGGAACTCCTTAACGGCTAAGTTGGCCTATTTTAAATATAAACACCATAAAAAAGTTCCATCATAACATATATATTATAAGGTGTCACCAAAGAGTGTAAAACATGATGTATGTTGGATAGATGATTTCTTGTTATTATGTGAAAGGTTTGAGGGGATGTTATTGTCATGAAGGTAGGTGTAGATTTTGTGGTACCGTGGGGAATTGGGACCAACAATTTAAAAAACCATCTCAAATTTAGGGACTTCATAAGTTGGTATCATTAGTTGACCATAAATTATATTTGTTTGATGGATTTGTGTATTTCTAGAAGAGAACCAATGGTGACCATGGTATCTACGACTTTGATATTGGCACAAGGAGCTTGCTCAATCTGGATATAATAGAAATTCTTTTTGAAAATGTCAACCATTTTCTTTTTTAGAATGATGTTTTCATCTTTGGCTTGGTACACATCATTAACTTGATTTATTATGAGTTGTGAATCATCATACACTAATATATGTTGAATATTCCATTGGATTATGATTTGAGACATGAAATTAGGGATTCAAATTTAATGATATTCTTGTTACAAGGAAACCTAATTCAAAATGCCTTTGAAATAAGGTCACCCTATGGTTTAAGGAACACGATACCTACCCTCAAGCCATGGGTGGTGAAGGAACCATCAAATTACACTTTCCATCCTGAGTCTTGTCAAGAGATAAAATGGAATCATCTATAAATCCAATGGTCAATGGTTACTTGTCTAAAAAAAGTGCTTCTACTAATTGATGATTTGCAAGAAATTTTCCTTTGATAGATTTTTTATTCATGTAATCAATGTTAAATTCACTAAGAAACATTACCCTATTAACCATTATTCCTATAAGTGTTGATTTGGATAAGAGATACTTGAGTGGATCTAATTTTGCAATGATTTTTGTTTGATTTTTAAATACGAGTGTTTTAGATGTTGTGAATAAAAGACAACAACTAAACATGCTTTCTAGATTTTGTTGTAGTTGAATTCATAGGACACTAAAGTTTTGATTAAGTAGTACATTGATCTCTCAGTTCCTTATTGATCATGTTGTGCTAGAAGAGCTCCCAAGGCGTATTGAGTAGTTGATATGTATAGTAGTAATGTTTTCCCTAGAGTGTGTGGCATTAATAATGGTAGATCAAAAATATTTTGTTTGAGATGTTTAAATTCCTATCAATATCCTTCATTCCAATAAAATAAAATATCCTTTTTGATAATATCTATGAATGGTCAATATAAATCTTCTCATGGCTTGGATTTTTCCTTGCAAGTGATACAATTATTTGATATTTATTGGAGGAGGAATTTATGTTATGTATTTTACCTTAGTTGGATCAACCTCAATACCTTTTCTAGATACAATGAATCCCAATAGTTTTCTTGACATGACATGAAAAACACACTTCTTAAGATTCAAACAAACTTTATACTCCCTTACCCTTTCAAAGATTTTGCACAAAACTATAAGATGGTTTGCTTTGATTTTTGATTTGCCCAATATATCATCTACATAGTCCTCAACAATGTTATGGATCATGCCATGGAGAATGATAGTCATTTCTTGTTGATAGGTTTTAACCATGTTTTTAAATTTGAATAACATGATTTGGTAGAAAAACCTTCCATATGGTGTGATAAAAGTTATTTTATGTTGGTCCTCAGGTGAAATTTTGATTTGGTTATAATCTGAGAAACCATCCATAAGAAACAACATCTGATATCCTAATATTGAATCCACTATCGTGTTAATTTTAGGGAGAGGGAAGTCACCCTTTGGGCATGCATTATTGATGTATAAATTATCAATGCACACTCTAATCCATGTTTGTTTATTTCTTACCAAAACGATATGATATCCATTCTAAATAATCAATAGGCTTAATGAATCCAACCTCCAATAATTTTTATAGCTCTTCATTGAGAAGTAATGCCACTATGAAATGCATTTTTCTAAGTTTTTATTTGATAGGTGTTGCATCTGTATGAATAAATAAATAATGTACTACAAGATATGGATCTAATCTTCGCATGTTTGCATAGGACCAAGTGAAAACATATGTAAATTTTATTAGGATAATGATAAGGATTTCTCATTCTTCAAGATTAAGGGTGACTACAAGCTTAACAATTTTGGCGTTTTCTTTATTACTAATGTTTATATCAATGATTTATTCAATTAACAATGTGGAACCATTTTTAAAACATGTTGGTATGGGGGAACGGTTGAGTTCCTTGTATATTGGCACCTCAAAGAGGTTTTCACCAATATACTCATATTTTATTTCTTGATTTTTATTTTTTTTTGGTCTGATAACACCTCAAAGAGGTTTTCACTAAGGGATTTGATTTTTTTTCTCTTTCTATTTTATTTTTTATTTTTTGGATTTTTATGACTAAGGAATTCTTCTTGTTCACTGAAGTATGTTGATGTGTCCAAATTAATTTAAAATCCACTTTTATGGTCTCCCAATGGAATATCATCTCTGATTCCCATGAGTTATATGATTTCATCATCATTTTAGATTAGTTTGAGTGGTATAGGATCTTTTTGGTCCCAATCTATAAGTTTGGGATATTTTAGTTCAAGGGTGAGAATGACTAGGTCATCGAAGAGGTTTGTGGATTCAAGGTCTTCGTAAAGGCCATGAACATAACTCATTTCAATGTCAAAAGAGGACTCCTTATAAATCATGTAAAAATAATTTATGTAATTATATGGATCACCACTAGGCGGCTTGTAGCTAATAGTATGGTACCCCTTATTTTCCTAAGAAATTATAGGTTCTCAAATTCTTATTCATAAAGACTGGGGCCTTTGCCTTTATAGTTCATGATGTTACACATTATTGATTTTGCCACAAGATATTCATTTTTTTTTACTAAACTATAATTGTATAGCCAGGAATCATTTGAAATCTCAATCTTCTCCTTTGAAATAAGCCTTCCTTTAACAAAAGAGGTTTTACCTAATTGACGGGATGCTTGTACTTTCTTCCTTTTGGGGTTAGGTCTACTATGACTTTTGAGAGAAAGGTATAATTAGCCTAAATTTAAGGTATCCTGGATCACATATTCTCCCATACCTTTATCAATGATCTTGAACTTGGTTTTGGAAGATGTGGATTCAGTTGTGGATTTGGAAGGTGGGGATTTATATGTGTATGGTAAATCATTTGAGTCAATATAATTTAAAATATTTAGTGGTGATGATGTTATTTATTTTTCTACCTTATAGGCATCTTTTATAATGGGACAATAGTATGTTTTTTGTATCATCCTTCCAAAAATTTGTAATATTGGTAGGGTTGGGGGTCACTAGGAACTGTAACTTCCATACTCGAATGAGGGAATTTGATGCATTGGTGAAGTGTAGATAGAATAGAGTGCATGGCATGAATCCATGGTTGGCCAAGGAGGATGTTAAATGGAAGGTCAAGATCAATGACATGTAGTAATGTTTAATGCATGAGAGGTCCTACCATGATTAGAAGATGTATTATTCTAGTTGATTGTCGTTATGTATTTACATAGGATTTTATAGTGATGTTTTTGGACTCTAATTCCACTATCAAATAACTTAGATGCTTAATCAAGGTTAAAGTGTAAATATTTACAACTGGATCTATTTTCTATAAGTAACCTTTTTACTTTATTTTTTGTAATGATGGATTCAATGTATAATGGTAAGTTATGAGATAGACCCATAGGAGAGATGTCATTTTGGTCAAAATTGATTTGGTGGCTCGAGGGTAATGTCCAATGAGTGCCTAAATGTTGGATGTATCAATGTCATTTAGGACTATTGACTCCTAAAGAGTTTTGTACAAGATATCCTTGTGAATGGTTAATTCCTTAATAAGATCCTAAATTTAAATTTGGATAGGTGTATTCTCAAGCTTCTCAATGAGATTGTAACTTGTCTTGGGAGTGGGCAAAGGAGGCCTTAGGACAATGGATTTTTTCTTTCCTAGTAGTGATTGTGTACTCTTGGGATTTGATCTTCATGGGTTTCATGGGATTATCATGTGTTGGATATGACTGATAATTACATCAAATGGATGAGTAGAATTCTTGGAATTGATGTAATTTGTTTGATTTTGACCTTGGTTCATTTTTGAATGAGCCTAGTCATGTTTTAGAAAGGTATCTTGGCATATCTTTAAGTACTGAATTTTTGATGTGGATGCATATGCATCTATTTCCATATCTCCACAATCAATCAAGTCTTAATTTTTTTTTAATTTCATGCATCTATTTGTGGAGTGACCTTTTACCTTGTGAAATTCAAAATACTCATATTGTCTATAACAAGATGGTTTTGGCATGTTCTCATCAAATGGTTTAGTTTGAGGGAACACTATCATGTGTACAACAACTAACTTATAAAATATTGCTTCAAGGGATTCCCCTATAGGGGTATAATTTCTTTGTTTCATTTCTTAATTTGGTTGAACCTTATATATGGTGATGTTTGGTGTAAATTGAAATTTTTTGACATGCTTAGTATCAATTACCCCATCACCTACTATGTTTTTATTCTTACTAAATAAGTTGGGCTAGCCATTTTGGGTTTGTCCTTAGTTGTCTTTGTAAAAAAATTTGATAAGTCCTTTGGTTATAAGTGACCTTTCAATTTGGACTCCTTTTTCAATAATGTATGCTGATGTTTGGTGTATGTTGAAATTTTTTGACATGCTTAGTATCAATTACCCCATCACCTACAACGTTCTTATTCTTACTAAATAAGTTGGGCTAGATAGTTTCGGTTTGTCCTTGGTTGTCTTTGTACAAAATATTGATAAGTACATTGGCTATAAGTGACCTTTAAATTTGGACTCATTTTTTAATAATTTTGTCAAAGGAGTTTGCACAATGGACTTGTATGTGGAAAGTCATATATGGATTGAGTTTGGTTGTGAAAATGGTAATCAACTATATTTTAGGATTATCTAAGGGACTATACTTGCTAAGAGTCACCATATTTTCAAGGAGGAAAAGATTTCCTCATTTATTTGATTGTCATTGCACAAGTCAGCATAATGAAATCATGTTCTACGTTATAGTAAAAATCTTTTAAAAAACTATTATAGAGATATGCAAAGGTAATAATGGAAACTTTAGGTAGATGTAAGAACCACTCTAGGGCTTGACCACCTAAGCTTTATGGGAAAAGCCTAAGTAATTAATTGTCACTATAAGCTACCACTTGGCAGGACATAAATGATTATTTAATATGTTCTCTAGGGTTGCCTTTTCCTTTATACCTTTCAAACTTTATAAGTTTCATGTGAGAATTAAAAGGTATTCTCAACATGTTTTATCGAAAGAGTAAGGACACAGTTCTTCTAACTTATACTTTCTATTTTGGGTTTGACTCTAGTCATATAATCCTTGGATAATATCCTTCATGGATTTCCATTCTTGGGAAAATGATGTGCCCTTGAATGGCAAGGATGGTAATTAGTTATGGTTGAATTTTGACAACCCGAGGGTCCAATTGACAATATTATCTAATTATTTGATTTTTTATTTGAAGGATTTATGATTGGATGATTGACATAGGATTTTACATTATCTAATTCTTGGATTAATCATTATATTTGGTTGAACACAACTTGTTATTGGTTCTATTGGGCTTGTTCATTTAGAACCAATTTCCTTTTATCATTTTAGACATGAGAGACATGATGGGGATTCTCATTGTTGGATTCTATGACTGATTTATTCCTACCAAGGGAATTGCAAGATGGATTTTGGCCATGATTGAAATGGTTTTGGTCCCTCTTAATGTTGTGAATCAAAATTTTTAGGTTAAAGTTTGAAGGTAACTTAGGCCTTATTTATATAAGTTGTAACAAGACATCATTTTTTTTTCTAAAAAATGTAGTGTTTGATTTGGGCATGGGTTTCTTCATACTTAACTCTTCTTATTTCTTTAGGATTTGGAAGAGCTTTGAAAAAAATGCACATAAGTCCAAAATTGATTTGAATCTATTTAAAAACTTATTTTTCAAAGAGTCCTAATTCAAAACGCATCCATCTTCTAAGTTATAAAACCATTTAATAGTAGGTCTATTGAGATTTTCAACAAAAAGTCTTACACAAACATCTTCTTGCATAACTCATAGGATGTCATAGAGTTTAGTGAAATTAAGGACATGATTATTATCATCTTGAGATTTTTTTTTGAAAACTTTTAAAGCCTCTTCCTTGATCCTGAAGGTAACTCACTGTATTTGGCCAAAGCCAAATGACCAAAACATTTTCCCCATGGGATAGGGAGAACATTGTGGCTGGGTGAACCAATGTCTTTTATTCAATCACAATTATGTAATACTAGGTAATTTATTTCAATAAATTCACACAAGCCATTTTGATCCCTAATAGATTCACTAAAAACTATTGGCAAGATTTTATGTTGCTATTCTTTTCAGATTATTTATTTGACTCACCCAATTGGATGTGACATAAAACTTAAAACATTGGATAAATTAGAAGTTAAAGAGTGATTTTCCTCTACATTTGAGAGGAGAAGCTCCCTCATATAATGGGGATTTATTTTTAGATGTTTTTTTACATTTAATAAAAATTATTAAAAGGCATTAAAAATGGGAGAAAGGAGAAAACTATGAAAATAAAGAGAGAAGATGTGAAAGGAAAAATTGGAAACCATCAATGAATTAAACATATAAAACCACTTGAATAACCCACTTTTAATTTAATAGGTTGTATGGTTAAACAATAGAAACCCATATCTTCAAAAAGGTAAAATATACAAACTTCAAACAAACGGATGAATTACATCACCAAAGGGGGTTTCAAGACACAAATTTATACATAACTCATCTATATAAATCTAGTTTTAAATGAGCAAAAAGTCTTTGTTTCCTCCTTTCAAATAGGGTTTCATTTGGTATCAATCAATCCTAGTTTTTAGATTCGTCCTTTTAGCATGCAAATGAAAACATGAAGCAATGAGGTGAAGAGAGAATAGATTTATTGAAATCCCAGTGTTTTCATTCAAGTTGAATCATGTGTATATGGAACAAAGTCCATCTTTGAGGATTTCAAACACATAGTTTATGAAAAAAACCAAGGGTTTACACATAACCAAAATAATTTACATAAATTTAATATATTTATTCATTTGTAAAAAGTACGGCACATTCCATTCATGAATAATATCAAATACCCATAAAGTGATAGACTTACCCCACACCTTTTGATGCATTTCATTGAAATTTATGAAAGCAATTTTTTATAGATAAAGTTACAGCATGTTATCTCTAAAATCTGAGAGAAAGAAAATATGAACCAGTTTATAATGACAATCTTGTCCTTTTATATAATTTGCCTTTGCACAAGTATTTGCATAACTACATTTGACTCAACTTGACACATAACTCAACTTAACTAAACCAAATTAAATTGACACTTTTTTTGTCATTACAACTTGCACATTATAATGTTTATCTAATTCACAATGAATTAATTTTCCAAAGTTTATAACAAATTTAAAACCAACTTCGTTTTTGAAATGTTTAAACTTTGAAAAGTTATCAATGTTCCTTAACATCATTCCTTAAAGCTCATCCAAAATAAATTCTTGTTTCATTGACACCTTTGTATTGCATGCATGACTTCCTTCAATGAGTTCATCAATTTTAGTATCAAGACTTACAATCCAATTCAAAATATGGTAGTCTAGATCTACTTATTGGTTCATTAAATCCCCACTTCATCTACTTGAGTGTGACAAATGGTCCTCAACATAATTATTCATCTGGATACAATAAGAACATACCCACAACTTTGTATCTAGACTCAAGATCATTTTGACCATCACTTGAAATAAGAGCTTGAATAAAGATACTTTCAAATGTTAATTGATTACCATCTTCAATAAAACAAAAAAAAAAATTGTGCAAAGTTGATTGTGGTAAAGGAGTAATGGTGGATGCAGGAATCATCTATCCATCTACATTTCTCTATAAAAAACACTTGAAAACATATTAAACTACAATACATTCTTGAGGGATAGATGTATGAAGGAATATATTTAGAATGGAATTAAGAGTAGGTTTTATATTTGGATCTTCTCCAAAAAGTTTGTTGTCAAGAGCATTGTGACTCTATATATACCCAAGAATGGCAGAGCTTAACCAACATGCATAAAATTAGTGTGTGCTAGCATTAGCACCATAAGCCCCACACTGTGGACTTTTTAAACCCCAAACCACTGATGATGGTCCCTCACCTAACCACCAACGATAAATTCAACCACTTAATATAGCTTAGTCACATGCAATTAACATCTACGGTGGAATCTGATGTGGCATCTGATGTCCCATTCCCACTAATCCCTCCCATTCCTCCATAAGCAAGAAATTTTTGAATATCCCACTTGAAAAAATCTAGTACTCGTGTGATGGATCTATTTTTGAAGGATATGGCTATGAGATTTATGTTGGCAAGTAGGTTTCTACGTTCATTGTTTTGACATGGGTTTTTTGGATTTTATCTTCTCATCCGAGAGTGGAGGATATGGGTAATATTGAGGTAAAACTAATAATTATGGTATTTAACCTGAGGGGTGGTCCACTCAATGTAGAAGTAAATAGGATGATGGTTAGACAAGAAATCTCTATGATCATAGAAATAGGTTGATGATGTGCAGGAATGAAGAAGAAAAGGTCTTATTTTGTAAGTAAGGCACACTCAAGATGCTTAATAAATATATCTTCTCTTTGATAAAAATTAGACCAAGTGAATAAAGGATAATTTAATTTTCTCCTATTATGATGGTTGAGATCAAAAACCCTAAGTTTCTTTTGCATATAGAACCATGCTTCTTGTTCTCTAGCACACCACCTCATGGGGAGACATCCGTCTTTGTCTTCAATAGACTCAATCATGTTAAAATCACAATAGATAATCCAATGCATATATAAGAAAGAGTCTGCCAACCATATCTAGAGTAAGGTGTGTTTTACAACATTATTAAAGGCATATAAGTAAACCAGGCTAATGATGCAATTACCAAAGTCAAAAAGAGTCTAGACCACTCTTTGGGTGGGATCTGACCCCCAATAAATAATACTCTGAGAAAAAATAGGCACCAAAAGGGTGACCACTCCCCCATGAATAGGCTCATGATAGGTGGCCTAACAAAGGGCCCTAGGCTAGATGGTGTAAGTATCAGAATGAAGCAAAAAATCATAAATTTTGACTTCTTGCATGCAAAAAAAATTCATTTTTAAAAAATGAAGAAAACTATTCTTGACCATATACTTATGTGTTGTATTAATGATTATTCTAATATTCCAAGAATAAAATATCATTGGGAATCATTAAGGTTCATATCATTTCCCTTTGTAAGACCTAAGAGGGCTACAAATTGATTGAACATTGAGATGGGAATGGCATAGTCTCCAAGTAAAAAAGGTGTCCTTTTGTTTGGCACATAATCTTCTTTTACAAAGGGTGAATGTATACGTGAGCACCACAATATATCCATATGGTTGATAGTCACAAGACCAAGCTCTGAATCTGAATCATTCCCCCCTAAAAGGCATTATGAGGAAGGAGCCATAAGAGCAAGAGATAGGGAAAAAATAAAATGGGTGACTGCTTGAGGAGAGTGAGAAATGGGAGGTAAGGGTTTAACTTAAGTGGATGTATGAACTTTACCAATAGAGACTGAGGAACTTATCCCCTTTATGGGTTGATACACAACTAATTGGGATTTGAAATTTCTATGGACTACATTATTCTTCTTATTAGATATCATTGTTCACCCATCAGAGTTTTGAGGTTTTGAATTAGACCCACTTTTGTCTTGAGGATAATAAAGAGTGGGGACCATTATCATTTATTAATCATATGATTCGAAGCTTGATACCACAAACAAGTGTTCAGGAGGTTAATATAAAACACACTATGTGAATTAATTATTACCTACTTGAATCTCAAAGGACTTTTTGAGGTCTTTAGCAAGATATTTTTCCAGATAGACCCTTCTCTAGGGATGTGTTGCATAGAAATTCTATTGTTCATGGAAAATAAATTATCCCAAAGGCTTGATAATCTAGTCAACAAAGTTACACAGAGGAAGAGGTAAGACTATAAATTCTACGCCCACTAGGATTTTAAGTTTACCCTGTTTTAAGACTTGAAAGTCTCAGGTCTAATGAGAAAAAATAACCAAAGTGTTACATATAAACTAGGGGCCATGATTAAAAATGGATTTACAATATTTTGGGTTTGTGAAACAAAATAGGAAGAAGCCCTTGGTAAGGTTTTGGACTCCTTCCAATTTCACCCCATGGCCTTGTCAATGGTTGTGATCTTACTACTTTGACAGGCTCTTTGGAGGCTCTCGACCCATAAAATAAGCAACCCAGGTAAAATTTTCAAAATAAGTATAGGCTTTATCAAACTCTGGTAGATCTAGAACCATATATAGTAGAGGAGTATCAGGGTCAAAGTCAATACCTCTTGGTAAACCTTTAGGACAAACTTTTGAGCTTGTTTTGGCGCCATTGCTTCTCAGGATCCCATAGACTATCCTTGAATCAAATGATACAAAAATGGAAACAATGATTATTTAATAAAAGTAAGGTATCATTTCTCAAAGGGTGGAATGGCACCCTAACTCAATACAATAAATATGTTGTCAAAATAGAATAAATCCTACCTAAATCAATTGATAGATCGATGGTGTGGAGGATGGAGAAACCCTAAAAACATGTATACATCTAGTTTTCCATGCAACTCTAAATTTAAATTTCAAAACCAATCATATAATTAATTTTATTTATTTTTGTCTCCAATTTTTAAAACAACAATTTAAAAAAAATTATCGTAAGAATAATTTGATTTTCTAGCCTACAATACTAAAACAAGAAACAAAAGAAAGAAATTGCAATGTAATGTAAATATTTAGTTGGTAATATTCTATATTGAAATTTTGTAAGGGAGTGAAATTAATTTCACAATCCATGCCTAACATATTATTTTTTTAATAATGATTTATCTTATAGACAATTAATATATTAAAGATTTGAGGCTTTTCAAGTCCATGAAATTAGAGGTAAATATATTTTAAAAATTTGTGTAGATTTTATTTATCCATGGATGTGATAGTCACATATAATTTATCATCATATTGAGTAAAAAAAGTACATATAATTCATTTTAGAATAATAAATGTATAATTAGTCATTATAATTATTAAATAATTATTATCATAAAAATAAGTGTACCTATTGAAATGGTTTTAATCTTATTGATGTGATGATTTTATAATGAAATGTTAAATCATATATCAAAGTACAAGTTTCATGAGATACAAAAATGGATGAGGTAGGTTTTATTCATAGCTGAATTTGATATAATGGATACAACTTAATTCTTAACGCTAAACCAAAAACTAAAGTCAATAAAAATAAAAACATCTATCCTAATATGAAGGCTTGCTTCATAATATGTTAATTATGGGTCTCTATGATTGGTTCAAACCCAAGCTCTAAATACTATTCATGATTTAGGAATTCTTACTTATTTCTACAACCTCCATCAAATTATGTTTGTAATGGTTCTCAACCACTAAGGTGGTGAATGGAGATCAAGGTTTATGAAGATTCATTCTATCATAGCACTAATTTTTATTTTCTCTCAATGAAAATGTTAGTAGCATATTTTTTTCAAGGTTCAAAGAACATACTACTGACATGCACCTTGAGAGAAAATAAAAATTTGCATTAACAGATCTCTCTTCAAAATGCTTGACATGTTTCCTAGCGCTCAGATCTAGTTGAGGTCTGGGAAAGCCCTTTACAATTGCCTTTATAGCCCTACATTTTAAATTTGCCTCATTAGAATCACAATACGGATTATAACATTTAAATTCACATTGAAAGGATGAAATTAATGGTTACCTTACGTGACCAACCCCCTGATTAGCTTGCTTGGCACTAAGAGAAGAATATCCCCAGTTTAACATCTCTAGTTCAACTATGTCTAGCCCATATCTAATCACCCAAAAATCCAAAATGAACGCTCTCTTCCTCTGTGACCTCCTATGCTTTTATTAAACATTTCCAAAACTATGTCACAACTACAACAAATGAAGAAGAAACCCCACTTTGTTCTTTGAAGCTTGCAATCATCTCTTTTGTAAAGTTTGATAAGTGATGCATAATTCTCATTGTGTCCTCTAATACAAGGGCTATAATTATAGTTCTTCTAATCATCATCAAGAACCAAAATGTAGAAAATACATACAGGCTTTCTACATGTGGATGGTTTGTGATATGTTTTGTGTGGGGATTTTTCAAGCGAGATATTCAAAATTTGCTTGTTAATTTAGGAATGGGAGGGCTCAATGGGATTGGGACATCAGATTCTACCTCAAATGCTCCATTTTTAAAATTGTGACAACTTTTAATGAAGGGAATGGTAAACTACACATGGTTAAGCTGTGTTAAGTGTAAAGATAGATTAGAAATTAGGTTAGATCAAACATTAGTCAATAAATCAATAAAATGCATAAAAAAATAAAAAATTAGGCCAACCTATTCTAACAGGGTTTACAAATGATAATGAATAACAATTAAAAGAAATAAAAAAACCATTACTTTCCAACTGATTTCACCATCCAAAAGCAACTCCAAGCATGTTTTTCCCCTTGAGCTAGTGTTCTTCTCTTTGTCAACAATGGATGCCAAGCTCCTCAATCATCTCAAGATCACTATGCATAACCTAGGATCATGATATGAAATCAATTTAATGCCCATCAAATGAATCTAACCTATTCCAAATAAATCATTTATCAAAACACAAATGACTTGTGGAGAGAATCTTGCATTATAAGTTTACATAATTTTAGCTTTAAAATGATGTTTTATGCCCTTCTACTTATAGATTTTTCAAATGGATCAAGATCAACCATGACCATCCATCTCAAGATTGATATGTATAGCCATGAATTAATCAAATATTACATAATAAATCTATAAATATCCTCATAAATATTTGGGAGGAAAGGGCTTTAATGAGGCATGGGTGCCCATAAACCTGATATTTGTTGCATTTATGGCTTATAGATGCCCTCCCATTGATCATTTCATTAGGTGATGTAGATATTCAAAATCAGTTTACAATAAAGAAATATTCAATAACTTCCATGGAATTCTTAGTTAAGCTCATAATTTTATTTGATTTTCCTAAACAAGATTAATCAATTTTAGTGCAATTCTTTGAAAATTAGTGCACAATTAATCAAAAGGGTCAGAAAGTCATATTATCGGGTCATAATTTGACTTAGAAAAAATTGGAAGGAGATGTTAGATTTATATAGAATGTTATCCCATTTGGGATGTTGTCGACACAAAATAACAAAGGTACATGATGTGTATTAATGAATTAGAAGAAAAGAGTGATCCATAGCACTAAAATGCAAAATTATCATTTTGAATCAAAATGATTTAAGAAAAGTTAAGAATCATATAAAATGCATTACCCCATTTAGGGATACATTAGCCTAAATCAACACTTGTATATGACAAGCTCGAACCATTTAACACATTTTTGGTGATTTTAACCTAAATTGTGCATTTCAATGCAATTCGAGTAAGATTGACAATTTCAACACAAATAGTATTAAGAATTGGATGTCTATATTTTACCCCTATTTGAAAAGGCATAGTGAGACATTTAGGTGAAACAACATCTTTTCAAAGAAAAGAGTTTTCTAGAAGAAATTATAAATGACCCATGATGCCCCTTTGAGAGGACATACTAGGATGAAAGAGAAGGGTCGACTCTTGAAAAGAGAGAGAAAATGAGATTACCCATGGAATAGATCGCATCTAGATAAGCTAATACTTACACACATTGATACCATCAATGATCAAAATATAATTAGAGATATAATGGGACCCAAAGATGGGGGGAATGGGAAGAATACAATCCACAAATATAAGAGACACACTTTGAACTCACCCATTTTGAGAGTGTAAGATGCGTGCTTATGACATTGATAAATCCCAAGACAAGTTGCACACTAAAACGTTGCCATCATGGGCAAAAGTGTGGAGATCTTAGAATTAGAATAAAAAAGGAGAATGGTGTCTCGAAAGAGATGATAATAAGAGGTGCCCCAATAGAGCAAATGTGATTATGATAAAATAGTTTTGCCCTAGTAGGGCTAATTTTGATCATTGATAAAGGTTAAATAATGGTCTTGTCCCTATAGAGAAAATTTAGATTTGTGACTTGGTTCAAAATTTATGCCCTAGTATGGGTAAATTGGCAAGCAATCAGCTCAAGGATATAACCTATTACATAGACTAAATATGAGTGGGTGCAAGCAAAGATGCAATGGTGTAATGGCTTAGAGAGACATAAAAAACCAAGCATATTAAGATGCACAAAGTTATGAAATAGATGAAAAGATAAATGAAAGTGGCCGAAGTGACTTGAGATATGTCATGTATCTCAATGTTGCTTACATAGTCCAAATGGACCTCAAGCCAATGTAGTTCAACTGGAATTGGGAGATAATGGAATGAGGGATGATGAAAACTGACCAAATATTGATTAGACTCATGATGTATGAGAATTGATGCATGTTTAAGCATAGAATCAGATTGTTAAACCTATTGAACCCAATTTATGCATAGTGATCTTGAGAGTTGTTCATCAAAGTTGTGTTGATGCTAAGACTTGAATCTAAAGCATAAAGTGATTGCTATAGAAAAATAAATTATGCATCATAAGTATGAAGAACTTATAATGACATGATATTTCAATTGCATGGAGCCAGTTCAAATATAAATATCTATAACTAAGGATAATGGTAAAAAATGATCAAGACCAGAGTTACATCTATTTACATTTAAACAAATTTAAGCAATGACAAAGAAAAACAAGACATAAACGAAGCCAGCCTAAAATCAAGATATGAGTAATCAAGACTTAAGTAGGAACAAGGATGTATAAAAACAAAGAAAGAACAACTCGATAACATGAGTTCAAGATATGGATAATCAAGATTCATGTGGTCCATCAAGATGTGCTTGGAAAAACAAACAAACCAAGACCAAATAAGAACTCAACAGACCAAACAAATAATCAATAATCAAAGAAACACACACACAAAATAAAATATTTTTGATTTTTTTAATGTTTTATGAATATTTTGTTTGGAATTTTTCAAGTATCTCAACTCAATTGAGGATTAAGAGACACAAAATGGTTAGTGCATGAAATGATGAGAGTGTGCCAACTTAAAATGATTGCAAGATGGTGAGATCATAATGAAATGCGGACTAAGTTAACCTCAACATGAATTGAGCACAACCCACATAATACCATTAGGATCGCAAGTCACAGACATACATAAAAGGCAGTAAAAAACCAACTAGGTCATAACAAGTTCAAAATAAAGGTGAATGACAAGGAAAATGATAATAATAATGATTAGATGATGCGATAATACATGATAAAAAGGTATTGTACCTAATTTTCCCATAAGTAGTTATGATGAGGAAACAACGTCATAAATCTAATTTAACCAAAGACGGTTATAATCAGGGATATTATTGACTTGCCCATAGGCGATTATAATTAGTGATACCAAATAAGATGATAGATGAAAGATAACTGGCCAGATCAAATGTCACGCTAATTCCATAGAATGTCATTTAACAAAACATTATAAAACTATTGAAACTAGATCAAAATCCCTCCTCAGAAAGTGTAGGATGAATTAAAAGAACCAAGATAAAAATGGGGTAAGCAGGATGGCTAAAAATTAGACTTGGTCAATAGTAAATACATGGTATATGGAAAATGATCAAAAGACAATTGGCTATAGTGGCAAGAAAGTTACCCCCAAGTGATGATTGGCTTAGTTCGCTTGAAAAATAGTGAGAGTGTGGCTTAGGTTGCTCGCAAAATAACAAGAGCATTCAAAATTATAATGCTCTCAAAATGGCAAGAACGTGGCTAAGGTGACCAAGCTGACCTCACTAAAAATTGAGTATTGCCTACATAGTCTCAAATGACCTCAAGTCAATGTAGTTCAAACATGGTAAACAGAACACAATGGTATAATAATGCCTATAATGAAATGGTCTATAGGGTTGCCCCTAAGAGACAAGGCATGGTAATGGAAAATGAAAAATGGTTATGATGCTCTTGGTGATGTGGAGATGTTCATCCTAGTCAACATATGAGACAAAAAAAAGGATCACTTACAAAAATTGCTACCCATCACCCTTTCAAAAAAGCTGCTTTGTTAAGAACATGCTACAAATCTAGATCTCAATAATGTGTTTTTGATCTTCATTGATAATTTATTTTGTTTCCTTAAAATTTCAAGACAAGATATCCTTGTAGCCTCTACAAAGGAAAGTACTACCAAGGATGGTAGATAATGTTAGGCATAGGATAAATGATATAAATGGGTAATGAATAGGTGGATGATAATGGAATGTATAATGAATGGGTAAAAAATGAAGATCAAGACTTTCAGTCACACATAATGTTGTTGATTCTAGATTCAACATAAATTTGGTTGTGATGGCATCAAACACCTCTGAATATGCTCTTAGCAGGACCACCAAATTTTCTTATTATTTGATCTTGAGAGTAGTTGCCATCTGATTATGTTGTAGATTGGAAGCCATTTTGATTTGACCTTGAATAATGTCTTTAGTAAATAGTGAAAAACTTTTGTGCTCAGCTGTTGGTGCCTCGGTGAGGTTTTCACCAAGGAATTTGTTTTGATAATCCCATAGTGCCTCCAATAAGGCTTCATGAAGAGATGTTAACATTTGACTTTGATTTTATTTTAGCACCCTCAAAAAAGTTTCACTAAAATACGCTGAGTTTGAACTTTGATCATCCCCTAGTGCTTCCAATAAGGTTTCACTATAAGATTGTTCTTATTCTACATGAATTTGGTCTCGGTCCTCTTGATATTCTGTAAATGATATGTCACCATGGATGCAATTCAACAAAGTGTGATTCTATTGGTCCCAGTCAATGATTGTGGGAGGTAGAATGTTAATATAATGGTTATGTTGGGTGATGGTAATGGAGTGATGAACGATAACACAATCCTCGTGGAAGACACTAGGATGATTTGTGTTGATGTTGAAGTAATAATCCTCAAAAATTGTATAAGGATCATAGATATATTCAAATTGATCCACAAGACAATTGTAACCAATGTTGTAACAACCATGACTGTACTCTGATTCTAAATCTAATTCTAACTCAAGCGACTCTAAATCCAATGTTGAGACTGATAATGAATCTAATTTTGATGTTAAATCTGATGTCAATTCAAAAATAGAACCTAACTCTAATGTTACTTCTTCATTTGATGTGGTTGTTTATATAATGCTATGTTGAATACTTGATGTTGAACAAGTAATGGCCTGTGATGGAATAATGGGTTCAATAAAAAATGATTCATCTAAGAAGGGTTCAACGTAGACTAGCTCGTCTAAGTGAAGCTCATCAAAGAGAGGAAACCACTTGAAGGATGGCTCGATAGAATCTTGTCTATCAAAAGGAGACTCCTCAACGAGTGTAAAAATATCAAGAAATAACTCTGTAGAGATTGGCTTGTTATGGAGATGGGGCTCTTTAAAAATAGGTAAAATATGAATAGGTGATTCATCACAGGTTAACTCATCACAAATGGGTGTTTCAACAATAGCATCATGGATTTAGTTCACAATTGGTCGTAAAATATCAACTTTGAACACATTATGGTCATAATATGGCTCTCAAAGAGGCAATAGTTCATGTTTAGGTTCAAAAATCAACATAAAATTTCTAAAGTAGGGAACATTTGGATCAATGTGAACAATGGTTTGAGGTTTAATAACTGGATCTCAAAAATTGGACTATTGAAGAAGGGTTCAATAAAATCTAGTTCACCAAATTGAGGTTCTTCAACAATAGGCTTAATAAATACCGGTGATGGGCCTAAAATGGTAATGATGGGATGATGTGTAGTTTGGTTGCCCACACAAATCAAAGGAGGGGGTCCTAAAATGATAACCTTTGCATTTATAGGAGCCTAATTGCTCACACAAGTGGAAGGAGGATAACCAAAAATGGTAACCTTTGAGTGTGGTGCATAAATCAAAGGAGGATATCCTAAAATGGTAATCTTTGAGCATGGCATGTAAATCAAAGGAGAAGGATGGGGATGACGTACAAAAATTAGCATAGATCTAATTGATATTCAACGAATAGGCTCGAAGAAGGTGACATCCTCAAAAAATACTGAGTACTCATGTTCACCATAACAATGCTCTACATCACAACTAAGGCCACAAGAGACCTTATTATGAGTATACCTTAGTGACATGTCTAGACGGTTGTTCTTTACGTTTATCAAGATTTGGACTATGTTTTGCAAATGTTTAAACAAGGTATGGATTTTGATCTTTCTTATAAATAAATGACTAAGGTACCAAAGAGACTATAAAAGGAGGGTGGCATGGAACCACACAAGTAGAAAAATGTGTTCACGAATTTACTCAACCTTGGGTTGGGTTGAAATCATATGAATTGGCAAATGGTATGATAACTCAAAAATCCAAAGTGTAAATTAATACACCAAAGCCTAGATTTAGAGATAAGTCAATACCGTAAAAGTTAGTTCAACTTAGAGAGTTGACACTATAAAATTAGAATAAATCCCTTTGGATTAGGAAGGAGACAATATGAACCACAAAACTCAAGATGTGGAAACATGCAAGAATTCCTAAGTATAAAACTAGAACCAAATAGGCAACACAACACCGCCACATAGTAATAAAAATGGTAGTATAAAATATGTTATAAAAATTAGAGTGCGAGCAATAGACAATATAATCTAAGTTCACCAATGATGAAAGTGGATGATGAGTCTATAAACAACCTTAAATCCAAATGGAAAATTGAACCCAAGTTCCTTCAAGTCAAGTGTAAATGGTGAACCCACTTAACGTGTCAACCTTATGGACTTAGAAAAGTGTAATTTCAAATTTGGACTATCAATGGACTTAAAAATTTTGGATAAGTGTTTTAGACTCAAATGGGTAGCATAATTGCACTAATTATATGATATGACACAATGTTTAAGATGATAATTTAAACAAAAAAAAGATGATTTTCACTTAGACAGCATAACTCCACCTTATTCAATAAATGGTGGACAATGTATTTTGGTTATGACATTTATTTACAAGCAAGTTTTGACTCAAATCAAGGACTAAGTAATCTAAGATCAAAAAGACAAATGCAACTAAGTAATCATCCTAAAGCTCTAAACTGATAAAGTTGTATGATATTATTAAAATTCATCTTTATACGTGAACTTGAGAGGAAATTAAGTGTTCATCCAAAATAAAAATGCATTATATAGTAGGGTATTTTACACCCCCTTCTCTCAAGTGATAATATGATGACATGGACCTTGGGACGCACCTTACATCAACAATATTTCTACAGTAAGTGATGTTTGTCTAAAACTTACAAATTTGTGATCATCTAGATTGACCCAAGCGTGACTAACATAAGGGATGTAACACGTCAATTATATCTGCATCAAATGACTTGTTATGAAAATGTCTAGTCCTTTTCATAACCACTATATCTATCGATTACTTAGTGTAGTGTGATGTCCTGAATGATCAGATATTCTAAGTTGACTTTCCACTAACAAAGATGGTTTAACTGCTCAAACCATTATTCTAGTGGGGCGATCCTAATCTATATACCCCCTGTGGATAAGAGTTGAATACAATGCAAAAAGATGAAGCCCCGGATCAAAGCTTTCCTATAGAACTCGTGGGAGGTAATGACATCCCTCTCACAAGCCCAAATGCATTAAATAAAATCTAAGTAAAAAAGGCTTTATAGTTTGTTTTATAGATCACCCAAACCTTGTGGTTTTGGAGAGAGCCTATTCAACTTCCTTTTTATACCTTAGACAAAGGCACAATTTGTAATGAAAATAACTCTTTTGATCACCCAATTCTTCTATAAGGGTCGGAGGGAGAGCATACACGTGCAAAAAAAATTTACTCAAAAAAATTTAACAATCAAAAGATAGATGACTTATACAAAATAAAACTCTTTTGAAAAGATTATAACTTTGAAGTGAGTTTGGTTTTATGTACCGAATTGAAGTGTTTGGTGATGTTATTTGGCCCTTTGGTCTTAGTTTGCAAAAACTTTTGAAAAACAATCACAAAACATTCAATATAAACATGCAAAATTTCTTTTTAAACACCAAAGGAAAAGTTCCTAATTATTTTTAAACATCAAATAGAAGTTTAAAAGACTTAGGTAGGCTCGAATTGATCACTTTCCATGCGATTCCTACATAAAAAGTTAGATAGTCTTGTTTAGCTTTGAAGCGCTTTTGACTGTGAGACAAACAACTTTGGAAAACATGCTGTCAGATCTGTGTTTTTTTAAAAACATAGAGACTGACGCCGGTCACTATTAAGCGGTGTCAATTCTTATAATACCGTCACCGATTGAAACCCAACCATGGTCAGTCAAAAACAATTGTCGATGGTCCACTATGAACCCGAAGGCACAAAAAAAAATTGGAAAAAAGCTTGTTAGGAAGATAAGCTTCTAGATCAATACTATGTTCAGCTCAAAGACTTATAAAATCTAATTTGTTATAAATAAACTTGAATAAAACTCAAAAATTGAAAATTTTAGGCCATATTTCCCCTTCAACTCAATCGACTGTGATTAGCCCTAATCGACATCGATCACTCAGAACCATCATCGATCACTATGTGACCTATGTGTGCACAAAAAAATGTTAGAAACATAAAAAAATGAGCTAAAATATTAATGTTAAAGAAATTTTTAATGACTAAAATGGAAATGTAAAATTGTCATAATGTCTTGTTTGAATGGACTCAATTGTCCCACCAAGCGTGCCAAGATGTAGAGATGGATTACAAAGTTGGTTAGATCAAGCATTAGTCAAAAAATAAAAAAAAATACATAAAAAATAACAAACTAGGCCAACCGATTCCAACGGTGTTTATAAATGATAATGAAGAACAATTGAAAAAAAAAATAACCATTACCTTCCCAAGTGATTCCACCATCCAAAAGTGGCTCCAAACATGTTTTTTCCCTTGATCTAGTATTCTTGTCTTTGTCAACAATAGATGTCAAGCTTCTCCATCATCTCAAGATCACTATGCATAACCTAGGCTCATGATATGAAATCAATCTAATGCCTATCAAATGAAGCTAACCTAATGTAAATAAAGCATTTATCAAAACATAAATGACTTGTAGAGAGAATCCAACATTATAGTATACACAATTTTAGCTTTAAAATGATGTTCTATGCCCTTTTATTTATAGATTTTTCAAATGGGTCAGAGTCAACCATGATCGTCTATCTCAAGATTGAGATGTGTGACCATAAATTAATCTAATTTTACATTGGCCGACGTTGGTCACCTCCAGATAGACAGGGACTAACGTCGGTCACCTGTGCGGTTCAGAACTGTCATTTTACAGATAGTTAGTTAACGAATCAGGTGTCTGCATGTTGAGGGCTAATTATAGTCTCGAGCTAAATATTTGGGAGGAAGAGGCATTAATGAGACATAAGTGCCCATAAACTTGATATTTGTTGCATTTATAGTTTATGAATGCCACCCCATTGATCATGTCCTTAGGTGATGCACATATTCAAATCAATTTCTAATAAAAATATTCAATAACTTCTATGAAATTCTTATTTAAGCTCATAATTTGATTTAATTTGCTTAAACAAAATTAATCAATTTTAGTACAATTCTTTGGAAATTGGTGCACAATTAATCAAAATGGTTAGAAGGTCATATTACTTGATTGTAATTTGATTCGGGAGGAATTGGAAGGCGATGTTAGATTTGTACAGAATATTATCCCATTTAGGATGTTGTCGACACAAAATAACAAAGGTATGTGACGTGTACTAATGAATTAGAAGAAAAGAGTGATCCATAGCACCAAAATGCGAAATCATTATTTTGATTTGAAATGATTTAATAAAAGTTTAGAATCCCATAAAATGCATTGTCTTATTTAGGGATACATTAGCCTAAATTGGTACTTGTATACGATAAGCTTGAACCATTTAACGTGTTTTTAGTGATTTTAGTTTAAATTGTGCATTTGAGTGCAATTTGAGTAAGATTAACAATTTCAACATAAATGGTGTTAGGAATTGGATGTC
Source organism: Torreya grandis (assembly GCA_037957365.1). Lineage (NCBI taxonomy): Eukaryota > Viridiplantae > Streptophyta > Pinopsida > Cupressales > Taxaceae > Torreya > Torreya grandis. The sequence goes on from JARHVA010001639.1 coordinate 1,863,797, forward strand.
TACATTAAGCAGTTAAGTTTGTCGTTGGCGATTAGGGTAGGGATCGTAGACAGAGTTCTAAGATTTGAAAAGTCTACAGTATGGATACATAATTTATACGTGTTGATTAAGCTTGTCCATATAATAAACTTCTTTTTCACAATTACTTTTTATTATTTCATAAAATACAAAAAAATCTGTATATCTTTTATTTCTTAATATTTTAATTTCTTAATTTATTCTTATTGAAAAATATATTAATTTTTTTTTTTTGTATTTCTCATCTTTACCTTAAAAAAATTGTTAGAATGCATCATTTTGTTAAGATGGTTGCCTTGATTATATCCTTGATTGCTTAATGCAAGGTATTTGTTCTTTTCCATTATAATTACATAAAATTTGAATCTCATGTAGAAACTGTGATAATAAATAATTCTCAACTTACATCGCCGCTTTAATTTTTTTCCATAAGTTCTGGCTTCCTGTTTATGAAACCGATGGTTTTGCGCCGCGTATTTCAATTTTCAGATTGTAGACAGGTTGCATACGGCGATTTTCTTTCGAAAATTTGATTTCTTACTTTCAGCTCGCATAGGAAAAGTGAGGGTATGTGGAAACACACAAATCTATCATGAATAAAACAATGTTATTATAAGAAACAAAAGAAGAGGAGACCAATGTTTTTAGCTTAGCCTCGTTGATCTATCTTTTAATGTGGGCTTATGAATCGATTTACGAATATATGTTTATTTTGGATTTTGTTGAAAGCTATTCAGATAGATATGATGGATAAGTTCTTGAGATTTTTTTTGGTCATTTTTTTAATTTGGTTATAAGAAGATGACAAAGTCATTGTTTAGGATTTTGGTTGGGAGTCAATATTAAACGGCAGTGACTTGTCAAATTCAGATTAGGGTCTAGATGATATGGATCTTCTACCTTTAGGGCTTCCTATAATAACTTAATGTTCTCTTTTATGATGTTTTAATGACTTGTTCTTAGACGGGACCTAATGTTATTTTTGTTTTTGCTATTTTCTGGTCTTAGATTTACTTTAATCTAACTTTAAAACGTACTTCTATACCACCTATTTTTTTTAAATTATTTGTATATTATATATTTTATTAATATATAGATATATTTCAACGGAAAAAAAAGTATTCCATATCCAATAAACAATAAAATTATCGGCATTTTCTATCAATAAAAAAAACATAATGAAAATCTAAAAATAATCTTAACTCAAATTTGTTTTATACTTAAAACTCTATTTTCTAAATAGAAATTTCAATTTTAATATTAATTTTAAGAATTCGAGTCTTTATCTTATTTGTAATTATTATTATACATCTTCTTCCATCATAATAATGGACAAAATCTCAACAAGTATATAGTTTTACTTTCCAACATGATTAGAATAATAGGTTTATATGTCCATATAGATATAAAAAATATAATTGATTTGTATTATCTAATAATGTGAGATGATCTTTTTCTTAATCAAATTTTATGCCCCATCATTATTACATCATTTTTTTTTAAATAGGTTTTTTTTTTTGTTTATTTTTCTTTTTTTATGAGGTTGTATTTTTTTGAATTTAATTAATATTCATAAATTGGTGAAATATTTATTTTCCACAAATCATAAAATTTATATCAAAAAATATATTAAATATATAAAAACATTATGATTAATTATTCATAAGTGTTAGATTTGTACTCCAATATTTACCTTTTTCACATTTAAAATTAATTAAAAAAAAAATTTCCATCCACATATAATTTTAATGAAGAACAATTACGATATAACTCCTTTCACATTTATCCTAAATACTATAGCATTGACATTTAGAAAAATGTTTATGAGACAATACTAAGCTGAAATTGTGATTAATATGATAAAAAATAAATTTAGATTTAAATTTTAATTGAATGGGTTAAAATAGTTCAAAATATGTATGTAATCATTATTTCTAAAAAATTATTTAAAATTTAAAATTATTTTATTTATAATGTAATATATATTTATAGTAATTTTTTTATAAAAATAAAACATACAAAAAGTAAATAAAATTAAAAATAGTAAAAAATAAATACTAAATAAAATAGACAATATTATTTGCTTTCTTAAAATGAAAAAAAAAAATCCCAACATTTCTTCTCAATCTTGAAGTCTCAATAATAACATCATTTTTTTTTGGACAATCTATTAACAAGATTGACATGCTTTTTTTTAAATTATTTCAAATTTTCACATAAATTATAAATCATGTTTTTTTTATAGTCTATGTATGTTTGATAGTGTTTCATTAGATCCAATAATTTAATATCATCATTTAAAAATATTTTTTACATAAATTTTTTCAAAGCATTTTTTCAAACTGAAAAATAATTGATATGCATTTTGTATGATCTCATATTTCCTATAAATTTCAATCAAGCATTTTGTCAAATAGTTTGCATACTTATTGTATGATTTCACATTCCACTAAATTTCATTGATGCATTATGTCAAATAGTTCACTTGCCGTATAGATGATAGTTTACACTCTCAATATGCACCATAACTTCATTTCCAATTGAATTGAATGATTTATTTCCTTCCAACAAAATTCTAATGCAAAATTACATAGATGATGAATAAACATCAACATCCTCATCATAACCCTCTCCTTCCTTGGGCTTTTCCTTTCCACTATGTTCCTTTCTATATTGTGTAATTGAATCCCTAATTTTTATATAACACCTTACTTTGTGGAAGTTAAGGTTGTTCAAACATTTAAAAAATGGAATTTTATAAGTTACCATGAAGTTTTCTTTACAATATATTCAATACATTTAGATAGATGAAATGTATTTCATAGAGTCATAATTCTTGACGTGAATTGACCAAGACTTGTGCGTAGTCTTCCCAATCTATTATTGTCATTGGTGAATTTGATCAACTCCAATACAAAGTATTCATATGTATGTCAGAATATCATATGGTTCAAACCTTTTATGAACCTTTGACACTATTGCATCGTACATGATGCTCTTTTAAAAATATTCTTCTTGAAATCAAATTAATTTATACAATCTCTTGTTCGATATTCAAAATTATAAACAAAACATTGAATATTGAAATTTAATCATGTCTCAAACGGATCCCATGAATATGTACTAATTCATCATATAAATCAAGCCAAGTTTAAACAACTTCTATTGAAAATGGTACGGGCCTAATAATATATAAATCACAAGTCCTAATATTATTAAAAAAACAAAAAATGATATTGATGATATTAAATGTCAAATAAAATTTTACATCAATCTTAAGAGTACGCTCCTTGCAAAACTTTTGTACTTCCCTCTTTTATCTTTCGAATAATTTACAATTTACAAAAATGTAAAATCTTATGTAAGTCCACATTTAAAAAAGAAAAAAGAAATCTACCTTTTATCTTACATTGACCTCTTCCTTAACTTTGATTTTTTTAATTTTATCTATATTTACTGGTAATACATATTACCTTTATCTAATAAATTTTTTGAAAGTAAATATTTCACATTATTCTTTTTTCATATTAAAAAATTTTAAATTTATAGTTAAAATTGAAAGGATTATAATCCTATTAAGGAGACGATGAATTATAATATTATTCACTAAATTACAAATCTAACAAATATTTATATAACTCAAAACAACCCAAACAAAAATAAATAAATTATATTAAATATAATAATAATCTTAAATTAAAATCATTTTGAGCGGAGCGAGAGGAAGACCATGTACACTTCTTTAAAAATACAAAATTAGACCTTACCACATGCAATTCGAAGGTAAAAAATTGTACTACACATATTAGGTAGTAGTACAATAAACAGGATTAATGTACTACACAGAATAAACATGACTTTTCTCCTGTACTACACAACACAGGTTGACAATTTAAAATGTTTACTCCCACTTATAAACGTCCAACGTCTCCTCAATGCTTTCATCTCACCAAACAATTCCAACAAATTCGGATTCACAAATTCACCATTGAGTGCAGCGTTGATGATTTCAATGTATTATCATTATTAACTGGTCTGCAAATTCTACTGCAGTGATTATTTGCATTTAATTGTCGATGCTGCACTCAATAATGTGTTTGCAAAGTGAATGATGTGACTGGAACCTGTGATCTCAGAAAGGAAAGTTATAAGAATGTGACATGCTTGTAAAATTTCCCAACAGCAGAAAGGATCAAATCCACAACCATTCAAAGTGTTTTTAACATGAAAGAGGAGGTATAACTTATATCTGTTTAATTTTGTTTTTCTTCCCGTATGGCCACTTGTATCAAATATGTAGTTGAAGAAATATGTAATTAAATTTTCTCATTGTAAAATGTGAAATAGACTTAAACAGTAGAAGTAATTTGAACACTTCTTTTCATTTTATCATGTAAAGAATGGATTGGTTCATGAGCACTGAGGATGACATCTGATTACAAAACTAAATAATGTTGAAAAAGATATTTTTTGAGTCTGTTTGTTATAATTTTAGTGATATATTTTTAATTGAAATTCTATTTTTATATGGATTAGGTGTATAGAATGTTTTTAGCTTAATATCAAAGATTGAGGGATGGGGTACGATCTTGGTCTCATCCCTATTTTAATATCTCCTGAAATTTATATCTTGATAGATGGTTAAGCAACACCTTTTACATCATCATCTTCATCATTGAATTATGACTTATTTTTTACCAACCATTTTCTAAACTATATTACACAAAATAAAAAAATGAAAAACCACAAAATATTCAACCTCTTTAAAGAATCCCATTTAACATATGAATACCCTCTAAATTAAGATTTCATTTTTATTTTTTTTTGTAATTTTTGAATGTGAACGTGAATCCTTAATAATGACTTCGAACTTCCTTTGCTTTGCTAGATTAATAGAAACTTCCCCTAATTTAGACTTTCCTATTGTGAATTTGCCTCTCCAAACTTTAAAACAATCAATTAAATTCTTGTGATGCAAGTGTTGGAGACTGGAGTTAATTTCTCCACTCCTCATGCATGCAGCAATTAACTATCAGTTAGTTAACAAACATTTAGTTAAACTGTTAGAGAAGCAGTTCAAGTAGCTTGCATGTATAGACTAAAATTAGTCTTCAAGTTTATTTTTTCTAATTATTGTTAGTTTTTCAAATCTATTTAATAGACCCATAGGGCAGTATTGTAATTGAACAAGATCAAGAAGATCAGAAGATCAAGAAGATTATTAAAAATCTTGTTCCCTGATTGTTGTAACAATCTGAATGTGTTTTTATCTGACTGTTTTATTTTGTGTTTTCATATGTTATTATTTTGTGACAATTGGTATCAGAGCCTGAAGAACAGCCGAATCATGGGAAAGGAGTGGCGCGCTCAGTAGAGAAAAGCCCAGCAAGAAGGAAGTCATAGAAAGAAGCCAGCAAAGCCAGCAGAGCGCGAAGGTTAGAAAGAGCCGTGGGAAGGAAGAAGAGCAGTTAGAAAACGCACAGCTGTTCAAGAAAGAAGTGCCGGTTTGTTGAAAGGTGCAGTCAACAGTCTGCAGCCAGCAAGGAGATCGCCCAGTTTAGTCAGGAAAAGTGCAGAATTTAAAACGCAGGTCCGTTGGAACGAAAACTAAAAAAAAAAGGTCAAAGTGGATCTTGCCCGCCATTGCCCAAGGAAAGGTGAGATCGCAGGTTAGGAAGAGCACAGCAGACTAAGCAGGAGCACGCAGTCTAAAGACTCGCATCAGCAGCTGGCAGAGGGCGTTAGCAAATCGCAGTCAGTTTGGCGTTAGCAAATTACAGTCAATAAAAAAATAGAAGAAGCGCAACCAAAGAAATCGCCCAGTCAGTAGTCAGCAAGAAAGAGTAACGCCCAACAAAAGGGAACAATTCGCAGGCAGTCAACAGTTCGCCGTACAGACTTTTTGATGCAACAATCAAAATTTGAAGCGCCTGTTTGGTAGAGCGTGCGCAATCAACAGGCAAAGCAGCAGTCCACTGACAGCCAGCAAGCAAGCATGTGAAGGATGAGCCGATGGCTGAGACCAAAGACGAGACCGCCGTTGAGGCCCCGCCTGCACCCGAAGTCGTGCAAACTGAAGAGCCGAAGCCGATCAAGGCAGTCAAAGAAAGTCAAGAAAAAAAAAAAGCAGCAGAAAAAGAAGAGCGCCCAAGTTAGAGGCGTATTACATAGAAGATTGCTCCGAAGATCTTGATTCGAATGCCAAAGATAAAAGGCATCGAAATTTTTTATTTGTTTTGTTTCTTGTTTGCTGTCTGTATTCAATTTTACAAAGTGTGTGTGTTGAACAGCGAGTGAAGCTGTGAAAGTATGTGTGTTGAATAGCAAGTGAAGTTGTGAAAGTGTGTGTGTTGAACAGCGAGTGAAGCTATCAAATTGTCTGAAGATCAGGCCGATCGTTGGCAAATCTAGACCAACGTGAAAAGAACCTAGCAAAGTCTTGGGAGGAAACCTGAGCAATTACGCGTCGGGTGTAAGAAAGGTAAGCAAGCAGGAAGCTTGCAGTCTTGGACATAAGCATGTCCGTTGATAGCCTTTCGACAGGTTACTCCTCAGTCTTAAACACTGAGTGAACGCTCATTGAACAATTGTATTTGTTTTGTATGAAGACAAAGGCGGTGTATTTCGCATGAGAGGCAGTGTATTCAGCAAAATAAAAGCATCCTAGCTGAAGCTGGTAGACAAAATGAGTGAAGAGATGTATGCCATCAATGGCAGCGACTAGCAAAGCAGCTGTGGCAAGAATGGTAAATAATTTAGGCATTGTAAACGCTGAAATAGTTTGTGGTAGAAATTAAGGGGGAGTGTTGGAGACTGGAGTTAATTTCTCCACTCCTCATGCATGCCGCAGTTAACTATCAGTTAGTTAACAAACAGTTAGTTAAACTGTTAGAGAAGCAGTTCAAGTAGTTTGTATGTAAAGACTAAAATTAGTCTTCAAGTTTGTTTTTTCTAATTATTGTTAGTTTTTTAAATCTATTTAATAGACCCATGGGGCAGTATTGTAATTGAACAAGATCAAGAAAAAGATCAAGAAGATCAGAAGATCAAGAAGATTATTAAAAATCTTGTTCCCTGATTGTTGTAGCAATCTGAATGTGTTTTTATCTGACTATTTTATTTTGTGTGTTCTATTTTATGTTTTTGTTTACTACAGCAAACTTATCCTTGTCATGACACTAGCTTTCTTGATGTGCCAAAGAGCATAGAAATTCCAAAACACACTAGCTTTCCTGATGTGCCAAAGAATACATAAATTTTAAAACACATTAGCTTTCTTTGTGTGTTAAAAGAGCACCAAAAAAAATATATAGAAAACAATTTTGAATAATAAATAAATTATTTTTATTTTTTATTTTAAAAAATTAACTAAACAGATTTTCAAATCAAAAGTTATGACTTTCGTAAAATATATTTTTACATAATTCTTTTTTTAGTTAAAAATAATTTAATTTTTATAATTTATTTTAATTAAAATTATATTATTTACTTTTCTGTAATTTTTTCAATTCTAATTTTATAATCTAAATGTTATATTTTTGTTATAATCTCTGTCATTGTACCAGATATTTATTATAATTATTTTGTATAATATTTATTGTTTTTTTGGTCCAAAACTTAAGTGATTTTTTCTTTCTTTTTTGTTGCAACCAGCTACATCCAATCCACTTCTTAATTTTATTCTTCCCATTCATTATCCTCTCCATAAAAAACATAATTCAGAATCATTAAACACCAGAGAAAGATCAAAATTATATGAAAAGTTTACCTCATTGACATTATCACTAACATGTTTTACAATTGGTACTTGCACCAAGTCTAAAACACCATTTCTTACCAATTTAGTATTTTTCTTGTTAAATTATTCATGTTCAATTGGGATCATCTTATAAACTTATTGATTAGATCAAACTGATTTTAAAATTAAATCAATATGATGTTGAATATGTCTATTTAATAATACATCATTTAGAAACTTCTCGAGTATAACATCTACATACTCTTCCAAAACCTTTGCTACCTATTCTAGTGTTTACACATATTCCGATTCTTCTTTATTTTCCATTAGTACATTAAAAAATCATGTCGTCTTCATCTCCTTGATTAATTCTTTTGTGGACAAAAAGTTTTCTACTTGTCCTTCTTACTTAAGAGATAATAAAACTATCTTTAAACCATAATTTTAAAAAGTGGTTATTGGGATAACTTCACATCTTATTTCATTCCAATATTTTTTACTTATAAAAAATTTGATTAAATACATTTTATCAACAATAACTTCATTCATTTTTTAAACCGAAAAATACGGTAAAGAGGATGATGCTTCTCACAATGTAAACTTAATTTATCTACCCTTTTTTTGAAACTATGTTTTTATATCTTTTGTTATTAATAATAACCTTACATACATTTCTTATTGAAGTGCACCTTGTTTGAAAAATATTTGTATGAAGCCATGAGTCATTATTGTCTTTATCTTACACTTTCTTTGGATTTTTTTTTCTTCTCATCATAAAATTCTGTCCTACATGTACTGAAACTTCTACATTCTATTTTTGTCCCTCGGCCTCAACTAAATTTACTCTTGGTTGCTCATTTTGTCTCATATCTTATGCTTGATAATATAGAATATTAAATACTATTTTCCCTTCTTCACCACATCTATAGAAAATATAAGGTCTTCATGAGGTTTTCCATTATTTACTATCATAGTTTCTACCTCTTTGAAATCATCTTCCTATTTGTTGATTCTAAAACCTTTGGCTAGCATCATCTTGTCTTTCTACCCCATGGGATGATCAGTCTCGATGTATGAGCAAAACCACCTCAAGCCCTTAATAGAGATGATGGAATTCTCTTTAACCCAAGAGATCTCTGAAAATCCTATATAATTTCTTTGCACCATTAAGACATAAAATTTTCTTTACTAGAAAGAAGATAATAGAATCAAATTTTCAAGCCTAAATGTTTTTGACATAAATGGACCTAGAGAACCCACCCAAAAAGCATGATCTTGGGCTAACTAGCGAAGTACAAATATTATCCCATGAAGGTTATATGTAATGAAATTAAAACGATCATACCTTCCCATGACATGTTATTCATTCCTTAGGACCCTAATGGAGCCATCAGTCAACTACGAGGATTGGTGAAAATGAAAATGGTAGTATTAATATATATGAAGGCTCCTACCCTAGTCTACTAGTCTAGTATGCTCCAATGGACCTTAGGCTATGATTTGAGGCCAATCATGAAGTTTGAGATTTAACTAGGATAATTGGCATGTCAATGATATGATCATGTATTTTAGTGAATATGAATTTTGTAAGCCCTTAATAGAGATGATGGAATTCTCTTCAACCCAAGAGATCTCTGAAAATCTTATATAATTTCTTCTCTTCAATTTTCAAACGCTATCTCTCTAACAAAAGTGAAGTCTTTGATCACTTAAGAAATTTCAAGACTCTTATTGAAAAACTATCAAAGAGAAAAATTTAGAAGATCTCAAAATGTATAATGTATAGAGTGTATATCGACAATTAAATAATTAAATTCTATAAATAAACATATATTCAAATTCAACATATTTTACCTTACATTTTTTTTTAAAAATAATGTACTTAAACCAAAAAATAACATACTAAAAGAAATGGCCAATTACATGGTACATTCAAATACTTGTCTCCATAATATTAGAAAGATAATTCAATGTAAACCACATTCCCCAATTAAAGTGTAAAATATGACTCCTAAATAAAAATGGTATGATGCCAAGTCAGATATTCTAATTTTCAGTTTTTGTAGGTAATGCATGGACAAATTCTAGATGAAAATTGAAAATAAATGGAAAGGGTTGTGCTTGTATCTTTGTTAACTACTTTTGAAAATGTAATGGTATATCATATTCTTATTTTGGGTAGTGGTAGGATATGTTATTTGATGTAATGGCATATCATATTCTTACTTTAGGCACCACTAAAGTGATTTACTGGTAGGATATGCTATTTGATGAACAATTTTAGGATTTCACTCCAACATATCCTTATCCTCCTCATCTATTACCTTATTCTGATTTGGGAGGTGTCTTATGAAGAACAAGACAATTTAGATGGCTCCTTATCTATTCGTGTGCTCAGAACTGAAGACAGACTATGCGTGGAAGACTTCAGCTTCCACGCATTGTTGGATGCATGCGGCTTTACACTTGCTACGCTCTTTGGTTGAAAACTGTTTCTGCTGAGTCTGAATATTCTCATGCTGTGGCATTCGACTCATCACTTACGGGTATAATGAATTCATGCAAAGCTTCAATGCTCAATGTTTTACACACTCAAACACAAACACAGACTTTCTGTTCTTCGTTGTAGGCCACCAGCTGCGCCTCCTTCTCCTCCGACTGCCACAGTCCAAGATACAGTCCAGACATATTCTTTGGCAACGGCTGCTACATTCAAAACTGCGATCTCCCAAATTAGATTGCAGTTCTATTTGCACCTTCCGACGATCTCTTCTACCTGACAGTAGCTGCACTCTTCAACGCTCAGATCTGCGCTCCTCTTCTACGATCTTCGCTCAACGATCGTGTTTATCCTGAGCAGCTGCCCACAATTTACTGTCACGGCCTTCGCTCCTTTTCATGCATACAAATTTCTTTATTTAGCAACGGCTAACACAACTGGTTATTGACTGCGCTTGGCTCTCCCATGGTTTCCTTCTTCCTGAGCGGCTTCTGGCTATTCTCCTTGCCTAGACTTATTTTGCAGATGAGTGAATGTGCCAACCCCTATAAAGCCATTGCAACCATTCTCCAACTTGCCATACTTGTCGCTTCGTGCTTGAAGGTGCAAGCTTCCATCATGTTGAAAACCACGAATTTCAGCACAAATAACATCATTTTCTTCAAATAAACTTTGCATGTTCAACTCGTCCACAATTGTACGCCGTCTCTGAATGCCATCGGGTAAAGTCATGGGAGACAGTATTAGCACAACATTAAAACCGATGTCCACTCTCCAACGTTTTAGTACAACCTCGACAGTACGACCAACTATGATATCACCAATCTCTGACATATATGTGGCTGCGCTTTTTTTTTAAGAAATATACCAGAATCTCTAGCTTAAAAACAGCATCAGCGAAGAAGATTGTTCATTGTAAATTGAATGGAAAAGAGGAGTGTACATATAGCCACACGCTCTTAGTGTTAGTGGAGTTTGATAAATACATTAACTCCCATTTAACATCACTTGTTCTAAACTTAACTAGGCTTAATTTTAGTGAAGCATGGCAATAACTGCCTCTGCATGTACAACTGCAAACTAACGGAAGTACATATGAAAGCAAACTGATATAATACATTAACACCCCTCCTTAAGCATAGCTTAAGTGGATCAAAAACGCTGAGTCGTGACAACTAACCTTGATTAGGTAACCAAATACAAAATAATCTCTTAAAAAGTGGAAAAAGGAAGAAAACCCAGTGGAAGAAAACTCCCCCCTTAAAAGAAAGACAAAGAAAAGAAGTTAGGACTAGAAAGCCTACACCAAAAATCCCCCCTTAAGCATAGCTTAGGTGGGCTATAAAATTGGGTCTCGACAGTGAGGCAAGATGAGGTACTCATGTACATAGTGATGATCTCAATATCCTACAAAATAAGAAGGATGTGTGCCTCCACAAAGAAGAGAGAGAATGTATGCGCAATATGTCGTATGGCGAATTTTGTAGTAGGTCCCTTTGCAACAAATGGGGTCTCTTCCTTTTGAAAAAAAGAAACCACAAGCTGTCAAACTACTGAACTCCCACTCAAGTGGAATGCATGTAGGAATCATGATGTAGATCTTTGGAAAACGCTGAAATATTTCTCTGCTAATGCTTGAATGTGCCAAACTCGGAACATGTATCACAGGATTAACTACAGAAGATGGCAATGAAGAGGCATACAACGAACGAGAGAGAAAAGCCAGAGAAGAAGATAGACATGGAACATTCACTAAAGAAAGTCCATGTGAAGAGTGGAGCATGATTCATCAACTGAAGAAAGAATGTCCACAAGAAGAGATGAGTCGTGGATGCTCACAATAGGTGTACTCATACTGAAATCAGTAAAGTCTTCAAAAATACAAGTTTGTGAAATTTTTAAAAAAGCAACAATATGTACAGAAACGGAAGTAGAATTTGCGATAGGACAACTAAGGTCTAACAGAGTCTCATCTTGTAGTGGGGGCTCGACAGAAGTAAGAGCACTATCCACCATAGATATGTCATCACAATAAACAAAAGTAGGAGGCGAGAGTACAACTGTCTCAAAAGAGACAATATGAAATGGAGGAGGTGTGACATAAATCTCAACAGGATCACCGAAAAGACTGTAGTATGCTCCAAACAGTGCATGGTCACTGATCCAAAACCAAGGAGTTTTGAACTCAGGAGTTTTGGTTGATAAATATTTCAATAGCATAGAAATAACACAGTAACAATGAATTCTCTGAGAAGAGATGTAGTATTACTCAAGATCGCAATACAAATATATGCTTATCTCTGGGAAGAGATGTTTGTCTTCACATTTCGAGTTACCTCTTCATTTATACATATTTTGAAAGCATGGGGAGGATGTGAAAGGTCACCAATCTCAAGGGAGATTAAGTTGTTCAACTTCCAAGATTTGAAAAATTACAGAATGTGAGGAATTACTATTTTTAGAAACTTATTATTTTTAGACTGCACTACTAAAATTGAATTTTGGGGCACTTTCATTGATTTTTTGAGGGTCAAAGTTCATCAATAAAATCTCCATGCCATCTCACAACGTTCTCCTCATTCTTAGCTTTCCAACGGTTCAAACGGTGAGTCAATTGGAGCTACGGTGCAAAAGTTATGGCTCCTAAAAGTTTCGTCATCAATTGGGGTGGAACTGTCACCCGAATTGTCACCTAAATTGTTGCATGAATCATTCCTCCCTCCTTGAAAATCAATGGTCCCCATTGCGTCAATGTTTCCCATCAGGTGTGGTAGTTGTGTCTTGATTTGATTCTCTGTGAGCCACTCACCTTGGTGGCTAAGCTGGGCCCTTTTAACCACTCGATAAAGTGGAATAGAGCGTCCTCTTATTGTCTTCATCCAAGTGTCCACAATCTGATCTTCTTCCACTGGAGCAAAACTCTATGGATCAAGCTCATCAATGTCTAGTTGTTCTGCTACAACTGAAGTGTCCAATAGAGGTCGGTGATATGGTTTGAGGAGCTCCACATTGAATATTGGATGCAGACTAAGGTAGGCTGGTAGGTTCAACTCAAAAGTATTTTCTCTAACTTTTCTGGTGATGGTGTAGGGACCATATCACATATGCCGAATCTTTTTGTGTGGGCTTGCAAGTCCTTTCTTCTGAAACCGCAACCAAACCTTGTCACCCCTAGCAAAATGGTGTGCAATCCTATGTTTATCATGGCGTTGCTTATACTTTTGATTCATCTTCTCTAGGATGTCATGAATTTGTTGCTAGATATGTTGCATTTATTCAATAAACTTTGTTGTTTTTGCTGCCTCAGATATTCCATGAGGTGTGTATTCTATGGTGGAAAATAGAACAACGATATCAATTGGTGCCATGGGTTGGAACCCAAAACATAATTGAAATAGACTGTGCTTGGTCGAGTTGTGCAACGCCTGATTGTATCCATGTTGTATGAAAAGAAGTCCCTCATCCCATGTGCGTAGATGTTTGGAGTGATACATCTGAATCATGTGAACAATCAAGCAGTTTACCACCTCTGTCTGACTATCAGTATGTGGATGGAAGGTTGTGGACTTCATCAGCTTAGTATCTATCATCTTCCATAGAGTGGACCAGAAGATGCTCAGGAACCTGCTATCTCGATCTGAGACAATGGACTTGGAGAGACCAAAATGGAGCCATACATGACAAAAATATAGTTGAGCAGTTTCTTCATCAGATATATTTTTCTTACAAGCAATAATGATAGCCATTTTTTTTTAAATGATCAACTACCACAAAAATACAATCTTTACCATGTTTTGAAGTGGGCAAACCTGAGAGAAAATCCATTGATACGGATTTCCAAGGCCTGGTTGGTTCTGGCAATGGCGTGTACAATCCTTGCTTCTTATTTGTTGGCTTCACACATGGGGTGCAAGATTTGAGATATCTTTCCACATCCTTTCGTATATGGGGCTAGTAGAAGTGTTTTTGAAGAACTGTCAATGTCTTTTCGATACCAAAGTGTCCAGCTGTCCTACTGAAGTGTGCTTCCCATATCATCTTTTGTTTCTCTGCAACTGGAACACAGATGTGTCCCATATGATAGAGGACATTATCTTGCAAATAAAAATCAGAAATATGTTTACCTTTTTGAAGCACTTGATATGTATCAGCAAAGGTAGGATCTGCTTCATACAAAGCACCCCAAGTAGCAGTCTCATGTCCGCATAGGTCAAGAACTATTGTGAGTATAGTAATTAGTGGGTGGCTCAGACAATTTGCAATTGCATTTGAGCTCCCCTTTTTGTGTTTGATTATCAGGGGAAATTGTTGAAGATATGTGGCCCACTTTTGGTGCCTCTCATTTCATAGTTTGTTTTGTGTCTGAATGAATTCCAATGGTCTGTGGTCACTATGGATGACCATCTCTTTCCCCAAGATATAGTGTTTCCATTGTTTGCAAGCTTGCACAATGGCATAGAGCTCCTTATCATATGTTAGATATTTCTTGACTGTATCAATGAAAGTTTCATTGTGATATGCAACATGATGGCCATGTTGCATGATGACAGCGCTCATGGCATATTCAAATGCATCTGTCATCAACTCAAAAGGTTGATGCAAATCTGGCAAGGCAAGAACAGGCGCTGAGCAAAGTCTGTTCTTCAAATTCTTAAATGCCCTTTGTTGTATTTTAGCCCTCTGAAATGTAGCTTTAGCTCCTCCTTTAGTCACTTGGGTTAGTGACCAAGCAACATGTGAAAATCCAAGAACAACCCTGCGATAGAAATTTTCAAGACCCAAAAAGTTGTGAAGCTCTGTGAGGGTCATTGGTGTGGGCCATTCTTGAATAACCTAAATCTTTTCTGGATCAACATGGACCCCTTCCTCATTCACAACATACTTGAGGTACTGAATTGTTGTCATCCCGAATGTGCATTTGTCAAGATTTGCATACAACTTGTGCTCCCGAAGAGTTTGAAGCACCTTACGAACATGTTGCAAATGTTTTTTCTATGTTTTGCTATAGATGAGTATGTCATCTAAATAGACAACCACGAATGAGTTGGTGAAGGGTCGTAGGATGTCATCCATCATCCTCATGAAGGTTTCAGGTGCGTTAGTTAAGCCAAAAGGCATAACCAACCATTCAAAGAGCCCCTCTTTAGATTTGAATGTAGTCTTCTAGACATCAGTAAGATCGATAAAAATTTGGTGATAACCAGATTTGAGATCAATTTTGGTGAAGAACTTTACACCACGGAGCTGGTCCAGCAGGTCATCAATCTTGGGGAGAGGGTAGCGATTCTTCACAGAGATTTTATTTAAGGCTCGATAGTCAATGCAAAGCCTCCATGATCCATCTTTCTTCAATGCCAAGACAATTGGGATACCATTAGGTGAAGAGCTTGCCCTGATGTGACTCTTTTGGATCAATTCTTGAATCTATCTTTTTATCTCATCATTTTTTAAAATTGAATTGCGATACACAGGACTGTTAGGCAAAGGCGATCCTGGGATCAAATTGATAGAATGTTTTACCTGGCAATGTAGTGGAACTCCTGTAGGTGACTTAAATAAGTCATCATATTGTCTTGTAATTCATACTATCTATTTTTGTTGTTGTGTTGATTGTGTAATCAGGACTGCAACATTGACCTTCTTGGATTTCTGTGGTTTGACCACCATGAGAACAAATTGCTTTGTCTTCTCCACCAATCTCTTGCATTGCTTAGCACTGATTAGGGAGACAGATGTGGGAGGTGGTACCTCTGGTACTCTATAGCGTCATGTTTGAAGAGTGAGGGTGATCCATCGAGTTCGTGATTCATAGATGCCATGTCGCTCATACATGAACGGCTGACCAAGGAGTACATCACAAACATCTAGATTGACCACATCACACAAGACTTCATCTTGGAATGGTTTTATAGCATATGAAAGAAGACACTGATGGGTGACACGGAGGTCTCTCCCTGGGCTCAACCATCCAATATTGTAGGGCTTTGGATGAGGCTTCATGGATAGATTTAGACTTTTCACAATTTTAGAAAATATTAAATTCTTTTGACTCCCATTATAAAGAATGAAATGTAGAGGCTTACCTTTTACCTATAATTTGGAGTGAAACAATCTTTTCTTGTCATCTGGTCTTTCCTCACGGGTCTGTGATGAAGCGACGATGGTGTCAGGCTCAGCGTCTACAATTTCTTCTTTTTCCTCTTCGACAGTGGGTTGTGTATGAGGCAGAGTATTAGATGTCGAGTATTGTGACTCAAAAAGCAGTGACTTGATGGCTCGACATTCTTATTTGTAGTGAGTTCCAGTTTTATGGTAATCACACCATTTTTCAGCCTTCCTTTTCTGGGATTTTTTATCTTGAAACTCCTTCTACTTCTAATTTTGGCCTCATTTTTTACCTTCCTTGTCACTTTTCTATTTTGAGGGTTGACTCTTTGTATTCTTTCTGCCATGCTTCTGTTCAATCTTCACTACGAATTTGTATGCCTCACCAAGGGTTTCCAAATTGAAGAGTTTCATTTCCCCCCGTATGTACCATTGTAGTCCACCACGATATTTGAGAGTCTTATGTTTCTCACTTTCTTGAATGCCCAATCTTACAGACAAAGAATGAAAAGTGTCTGTGTAATCTTAAATAGATTGGTCATTACCTTGGCGAAGTTGTTGCCACTGTATGTATAGATCATCGTATGCTCTGATGGGATGGTATTCTTTTTTCACCACTTTTACAAAATCATTCCAATTAGGTTCCACCTCAAGGCCAATGTCATCTGTACTGAACCTCTTTTTTTACACTTCTCACCAATTTTTTATGGGGAATGATGCTTTTAAAAGAACAAAAGTGATCTTTTCTCCATCGGTGAACTTATTTACAGAGAAGTAGGAAGACAGTTGATCCAACCAATTTTTTACTGCATCAGCGTTGATTTTGCCTTCAAATATAAGAATATCAAAATTTACCTAAACTTTGAAGGGTGTTGGGACATTGAAATGACGTTCCCTGGATGAAGAGCCAGGAAGTGTAGTGTAATGTCCCTTACTTAGGGGCTCCTTTTTTCTTTCAAAAGCTCTGATACCACTGTAATATCCCCTTCTGATACCAAAACAAAGCTCTGATACCACTGTAATGTCCCTTACTTAGGGGCTCCTTTTTTCTTTCAAAAGCTCTGATACCACTATAATATCCCCAATTTCCTCTCAAATCTGAAACTGGATATTTTCCTGACTATCTTTCTGTATTTTGCTTTTTAGATATTTTGCATGAGTAAAGATGCGATTTTGCAAGATAAATTCAAATAAACAAATAAACCACAGTAAATCTCTTAACTGGGAAATCAGTGCTCTTATTATTCTTCAAAATGATTACAATAATGAATCTCTGGCACGCATATAAAAGAATACAAATATCATCTCAAAACCTGATCTTTTGCAAATCTGGAACGGCTTTAATACAGAAGATCTTTATCTATGCAATATCTGAATCAAAACCCTGAATCAAAAATTTAATAAAATAAATTCCTGTAAATACCTGTGATAACTTCTATGTGAAGTTATCTCTCAAACCTGTAAACCTCTGTAATAACTTCTGTATGAAGCTATCTCTCAAATTGGCAATAGATCGGTTGATCTCTCACAACCTCTGAATCGCACACAATGAAGAGTGGACGTTCTTCAATGCAAATGGAATCCTGGAACCCTTGGCTCAGTCTTCACAAAAGAATTCTTAACAAGAATCAATATCAATAATCAATCATATTCTCAAACTCTCTCCCATGAGAAACCCTTATACCCTCCAAAAAGGTGTGTTTCCAAAATTAGATTTTCTTAAATTAGAATTAGGGTTTCTTAAAATTAGACCAATTCTTAAATTAGAATTAGAGTCTTAAAATTAGAAAATAGTTAATAATTAATAATTAATTAAAATTAGACCAAATAATTAATATTTGATTAAATCAATCAAATATTAATATCTCCCTTAATTCATGTTCGAAAGAGCCCGAACGAAAGCCGACTGTAGGAATTTTGCTAATCGTAGCCAAGCCAATCTCCATCATGAACCTCTATTCATCCTATCAGCCTACGAGGGTCGCATAATAGGCTAACCATCAAGTCTAACGATGTCCACTAAAAAAGGGGACATGACAATCCGCCCCTCCTGAAATTGCTTGTCCCCAAGCAATCGCTGAACAATAAACCAATCAATCCACCTGGATCTCAAATGTAGTCATGATCTATACTGCTGTCAATCAACGCAAGCTCCTGCAATATCCTCTGAAATATAACCAAGAGGAATCCAGAATCAGACTGGGGAACACAACTCAACCAAACTCTAAAATCACAACTGCCACAATGAGGAACCCACGAGAAACA
The DNA here is from genome assembly GCA_037957365.1 of Torreya grandis. Taxonomy (NCBI): domain Eukaryota; kingdom Viridiplantae; phylum Streptophyta; class Pinopsida; order Cupressales; family Taxaceae; genus Torreya; species Torreya grandis. Next base: position 1,882,423 of record JARHVA010001639.1, read on the forward strand.
AATTCTCGAAATATCATAACCCAAGTAGAGTGGACAACTCAAACTGCCAAAATCGCAAATACCATATACACATTCCACCGTGTTATGTGGAAGGCACATTCCAACTCCACAACAACTTCCATTTAAACCAGAAGAGATCCATTTCCCACTGTATTGTATAGTAATGCCCTTCTCTGTTACCTTATCCATCTCCTCTGTTCTTATCTGTACTTCAACTTGAAAGGTACTCTCATACAAAAATGGTATAACTTTTGTTTGAAGGCTTTGATAACCATTAGGTTTTGGAGTTGCAACATAATCTTTCATTGCTCGTAGAATGGGTGTCCATATCCCATGTACTAGGCCAAGGACATGGTAGCATACCTGGTGTGCACTGCATAATACTGATGCAACCTTGTCACATGGTTTTGGTTTCAATATGATCCAGAGCTGAGCTATTTCATGTACTTCATTAATCGAACCTTTTGTTTCTATAATCCTTTTGTATATGCTATATAGCTCCTTACATATTGAAATTACTGCAACATCCATTGTCTTGAAGTCAAGAAATTGATCTTCAATTTTCGGAATCAAAATTTTTTTTGCTTCTGATAATTCCTTTTCCTGCTCTTTCTGAATCTGTTCAACCTTTTGTTTCAGGTCAGCAAAATTGCCTGGATCCGTATACATGAAGGATAGAGTTTCAAGTTCTGACTTGATTTGATACATCCCTAATAATTTCACCAAAGGCGCAAAAATCCTCAATGTTTCTGAAGCAATGCTACGATGTTTAGGTGGCGGCATGTGTGACAAAGTCTGCATGTTATGTAACCTGTCTGCAAGTTTTACAATAATAATGCGGACCTCCTCTGTCATAGCAAGAAACATTTACCGCAAGTCGTTAGCTTTGACATCTTGCACAGAAATTTTTAAATTTGCACATCGCAGTTTGCCTAGCTTAGAAACCTTTGTTTCTCCTATAATTCAGCGGACAATTGGACCAAACTCGTCTTCTATTCTTTCGCTAAATTTCTGCTTAAAAAAACCATTTTTGCTCATCACTGCCGCAACCTTGAAAGGTGTGATAATTTCTGTCACTTCTTGATCTTTGATCTCCCTCTTCTGCTCTCTTTCTTTGTCCTTTTCCCTCTCTCTCTCATATTGCATCTGTCATTCCTTCTCTCTCTCTCTGGCTTCCCATTCCCTTTCGCGTTCTTCATAAAGACGCTCTGCTTCTCGGATCCTCATCTCACGCTCCCTTTCCCTACGCAGCCTCTCTCTTTCACGTTCCCTTTCATATCTTTCTAGTTCTCCTTCCTTCTCACGTTTTACATCTCGCTCTCTATCTCTCTCTCTATTTCTATCATAGTGCCTCCCTCTATCAGATGAGCTATTCGCAGGCCTTTCATGCTCAGATGTTGGTTTATTTTCACTTGTTGTGTCATCTTCATTTTTGTCGTCTGCAACATCACTCTTCATGATTTCAACATCAGAATCTGCATCTTTGGATCTTACAGGCGCCTCAAATGTGAATATAGATTTCCCAAGAGCATTTGCGTAAGTAGGAAGGGGTGGAGGCGGGGGAAGGGGCTTGAGCCTTGATCTCTCTTCAAGCATATTTTTCAGCTTCAGCAAAGCATCCTCGTCAGCCTGTCGATCAGCATCATTTACAATACCAAACTTTTTCCCACTATCATGTTCTACTGGATCTTCAGAATCACCATTGTCCTTTTTTTGACTATCAAGCAGAGCAAGTTTTGGAGGTTCTTTCTTCTCAACTCCTGGTGCAGTTTCCTCCTCTTTTTCGGCGTCTTGAAGTGCAGCTGCTTTGATTTGTTGTAAGTCGTCACAAGAAGAACCTGCTGTAACTCCTTTCTGTCTCCTTATGTTTTGAAGATGTTGTCTTGCATTGGCAGCCACTAATCTAGCCTCCTTGGCCTTTTGTGACCACATATCACATAAATTTTGGGTCCTTTCCATATCCGTCCAAGTTTGATGTTCTTGATGTGAAGATGAAGGAGCAATATGATCATGCAAAGAATCCATACTCTTATTATCCATATCATTAGCATGTTATATGCTGGTCTCCAATGTAGAAGTCTCAAGTGAAACTTCTTGCAAAGATGATATAGACAACTCATTCCCCATGGCTGCCCTCATATCCTCTTGAGTCAAATCAACATGTCTAACAACTGGTGTAGGGCTGCCCTCAACCCCTGTAGAGACCTCTTGTTTCTCCTTCTTTATGTTTTGTGATGTGGACCTTTTACGAATGGATGCCATTACCATACTAATTTGTCTTCGAATGTAGGGTCTGAAAGAATTTCATTCATCCTCCTCTTGGTTTCAGCGAACATATTCAAACTTTGTTTCAGCTTCTTTATATCCTTGTCCCACTGTTTCTGAGTACTTGAAGACATCATCGATACTTCACTGATTCAATCTACCCACTCTACCCAACAGGATGGCAGAACATTGGCTCTGATGTGCCCAACAGGATGGCAGGAATTTGGCTCTGATACCACTGTAATGTCCCTTACTTAGGGGCTCTTTTTTCTTTCAAAAGCTCTGATACCACTGTAATATCCCCTTCTGATACCAAAACAAAGCTCTGATACCACTGTAATGTCCCTTACTTAGGGGCTCCTTTTTTCTTTCAAAAGCTCTGATACCACTGTAATATCCCCAATTTCCCCTCAAATCTGAAACTGGATATTTTCCTATCTTTTTGTATTTTGCTTTTTAGATATTTTGCATGAGTAAAGACGCGATTTTGCAAGATAAATTCAAATAAACAAATAAACCACAGTAAATCTCTTAACTGGGAAATCAGTGCTCTTATTATTCTTCAAAATGATTACAATAATGAATCTCTGGCACGCATATAAAAGAATACAAATATCATCTCAAAACCTGATCTTTTGCAAATCTAGAACGGCTCTAATACAGAAGATCTTTATCTGTGCAATATCTGAATCAAAACCCTGAATCAAAAACTTAATAAAATAAATTTCTATAAATACCTGTGATAACTTCTGTGTGAAGTTATCTCTCAAACCTGTAAACCTCTGTAATAACTTCTGTATGAAGCTATCTCTCAAATTGGCAATAGATCGGCTGATCTCTCACAACCTCTGAATCGCACACAATGAAGAGTGGACGTTCTTCAATGCAACTGGAATCTTGGAACCCTTGGCTCAGTCTTCACAGAAGAATTTTTAACAAGAATCAATATCAATAATCAATCATATTCTCAAACTCTCTCCCATGAGAAACCCTTATACCCTCCAAAAAGGTGTGTTTCCAAAATTAGATTTTCTTAAATTAGAATTAAGGTTTCTTAAAATTAGACCAATTCTTAAATTAGAATTAGGGTCTTAAAATTAGACCAAATAGTTAATAATTAATAATTAATTAAAATTAGACCAAATAATTAATAATTAATAATTAATTAAAATTAGACCAAATAATTAATATTTGATTAAATCAATCAAATATTAATATCTCCCTTAATTCATGTCCAAAAGAGCCCGAACAAAAGCCGACTATAGGAATTCTGTTAATCATAGCCAAGCCAATCTCCATCATGACCCTATATTCATCCTATCAACCTACGAGGGTCGCATAATAGGCTAACCATCAACTCTGACGATGTCCACTAAAAAAGGGGACATGACATGTAGCCACAGAGCCAAAATTTTACATCAAAAATGTTTGAAGAATTTGGGCAAATTGTTGTAGCATTTGTGCTTGTTGCCGTTGGAGGGCTTCATTCACCATTTCTTTGAAAGAATTGGATGTCTCAGTGTCATCTACCATTTGAAGTCGTTTGGAGTGAACAGATAGAAATTTTGAAAGCTCTGTTGTTTTCCACCCAAACTTCTTGTACCCTTACCTCATCCTCGAGATCATACACTCCCAAGACAAACCACTCTGATACCACTGATCCAAAACTCATGAATTTTGGTTGATAAATATTTCAATAGCATAGAAATAACACGGTAACAATGAATTTTCTGAGAAGAGATGTAGTATTACTCAAGATCGTAATACAAATATATGCTTATCTCTGGGAAGAGATGTTTGTCTTCACATTTTGGGTTACCTCTTATTTTATACACATTTTGAAAGCATGGAGAAAATGTGGAAGGTCACCAATATCTAAAGAGATTAAGTGGTTCGATTTCTAAGATTTAAAACAATACAAAATTTAAGGAATTACTATTTTTAAAAACTTACTATTTTAAGACTACACTACTGAAATTAAATTTTGAGGCACTTCTATTGAATTTTTAGTGGTCAAACTTATCGAGCAAAGCTCCATGTCACCTCATGACGTTCTCCTCATTCTTAACTTTCCAACGGTTCAAACGACGAGTCAATTGGAGCTACGGTGCAAAAATTATGGCTCCCAAAAGTTTCATCATCAATTAGAGTGGAACTGTCACCCGAATTGTCGCCTAAATTGTCAAGATCTTGCTCCAACAATAGAGCACATATGATTACTTCTTGTATTAGCAACTAAACACGAAATTTAACCAGAATCAATAAGTAACTAGAAATATGAAACAACACAGAAATTGAGAGACAATACACAATTGTATTAATAATCACTCAGAAGAATATACAATAAGGAAGATGCCACTTCTTCCTCCACCTCAAAGGTTTGCCACACCTCAAGACCTTCTTCCCTCTCTCTCTTGGTTCCAACAATCAACTCCAATACAGAATTGATGTTCACCTCTCCAACTAGTCAGTAATACGCTGCTAGTACACCAAGTACACAACTGTACTTCAAGTAGATCCCCTGCTCTCTGCTGCTACTTGCAAATAACTAGATCATACTCACCATGTAGATGTCTTTCTACACCCCTGAAGAACCCTTGTCCTTGCCTCACCAAGTCCTTATGATTCTTCAACCAGTACCCCGGTGGATCTTCTCTAAGAACTTGCACAACTTGCAACTCTCTCTGATCATACACTCTCAGTACCCCTATTTGGTAAGTAGGAGGAACTACACTAGCTCTCTCTACAAGCCCAATGGCTTTCTAGCACAAGTTTACAATACAGCCCATGAGTCCATATATAGATCTCATGATTACAATAATTAGACTAACCTAATTACAATAATTAGATGCGCAACTCAAGACTAAGACTAGCCTTCAACATGCAAACTAACAGTCTTAAAATAGACTCTCTGGATTGAACATGCAAACTGCTTGTTCTCGCACAGGCTGCCGATGTCGGCTCGTCCATGACCGATATTGGCCGACTGGTGACCGACGCCGGTTGCTTCCTCTTTGCTATCTGACCGACGTCGGTTGATCAGACCGACGTCGATTTCTCTGCAACTGATTCTGCAACTCCCCGCAACTCTGCATCCTCCGTAACTTCCCCTGTTTGCATTCTGGTGAAGCTTTTAGCTCCACAACCTAACAATCTCCCACTTAGAGATAAATAGCTGCACTTGTACCTGTATCTGTACACCGTCTAAATTATTCCTTGGCTTATATTCCTCTTCAAGATCAACCCTGAAGACTAACCACCACATAACCTATGATGCTACACCTGTCATCAAAGTACCCTGCCACATCCGAACCTACATATCCATGTAGTGAAGAACTTGACCCTGCATAACAAGAATCCCTGCTGCTAGTCCCACTGAACTGCCCTCCAGTACTCCTTCCCTGAATTGGCTCCATGCTTTCTGACAACCCCCACTGCTTGGGAAAACTCAGGTCTACACTAGACCTCATGTGATTTCAAACCCTGTTTCAAGCTAAGCTTGAACTGTCCAGCCCTTGGTGTGCTTTCTGATTCTGCATCCTGCATCATGAACCCCGCTAACACTGTCTTCACATCAGCTCCCACTGGAGATAAAATCTCTATGTCTCTTATGCCAAAAAAATTCGCTGCTTCAAATTCTTCATGACACGCCTCTGAACTAACCTTACCTTTAGCTCAGCAAATACATGTATGTAAAAACCTACTAGTAAATCACCCACATACAGTAACAAGATGATGTTGTGACCATCATCTACCTGGTAAGACAAACACAATAGTTACACTGACATTGACTGAAGCCATGCTTAGTCATCCACCTGTCAAACCTGTACCACTGTCTTATAGCTTCTTCAAGACCATATGCCTTGGCCTTCTGTCTCTTGTATCCATCCACTCTCTTCTTTAACACGAGAATCCATTCCGTGTCTCAGTGCTTACTTCCAGCTGACAACTCTACCAACAAATACTTGTTTGGTTCTTCTCCAAGGACTCACACTCATCCATGCCAAGCTCCCACTGTATCTGGATTCTACCTGCATTGCCTCTTCTATCTTCCTGGTTCTTGACCATCAATAAGCAATATAAAGAAGGTGAACAACGAATATGAGGTTCACTTACCCTTTCTGACCTCGACATGAGCGTTTGAGACTTGTTGTCCGCCCACTATCCGTACCAATGACCGATCTCGGCCATCTGTCAGTCTGTTTCTGACCGATGTCGGCTCCCTGTACTGACCCTGGCTGTCAATGTCGTTTCCCTGGCCGACGCCAGTGTCCCTCCTGCCGACGTCAGTTAATTTATGACCGACGTCGGTCTTCCTGTTGTCGATGTCAGTTACTGTATGACCGATGCCGGTACCTGTGTTCATCTGTGAGTGATAACTTTTTACCTGTGAGCTCTCTATGGATCAAAATCCTAATTAAATCAACCTTGCTCTGCTCAGAATAATTCAGTTACCTCACCTGATCTCTGTCCGTCATCTCCTCCATGAACACCAAGGCTTTCCAATTTTTTAGCTTATCAAAAACATCTAACTTCCGCTTCAAACCCTGCATTCTCCTCCTACATATGTGACTAAGCCTATGAAGCCACATCTCTGCAACAGAAGGTGAATCAGCAATATAAGTAGATAGATAAATGATACCTACTTTCTTACCACTATCTAATTCAAGTATATCCGCTGTGAGAGTTACAGTGCATCTCTCATCACCCAATTTTCTTAAAGAAATTAGACTCATCTCCAAGACTGGTACCTGCATGACTTCCTTCAACCACTGTGTGTCATCCGCTTGCAATTTCAGATTCACTTCCCCTTTGTCAATAATTTGACAAGGCTCTCCAACCCCTAAATAAATCTCTTCAAAGTCTCCAAAGACATACCCATGAAAAGATGCTCTATTATGCGCTGCATGGAAAGAGGCAAAAGAATCTGTAAACAAAGATTCCACTTTATCCGGAACATCCTGTGCAATATTACCAGCAACATATACTTCCACACGCTGATCTTCTACCGACCAACAATCTCTTTTTACCTGCTCTTTCTTTCCATCAATCAGACCATTCGTGCTATTCAGTTTCTCCATTCGTAGCTTACTTTCTTCTACCATTGCTATACTCCCACTCAATCTAAAACCCCTGTGAGTGACCTGTAATCAAAAATACTACAGATCTGAAATCACCTGTTAGTCAACCCAACCAAAAGCTCTGATACCACTTGTCAGGATCTTGCTTCAACAATAGAGCACATGTGATTACTTCTTGTATTAGCAACTAAACACGGAATTTAACCAAAATCAATAAGTAACTATAAATATGAAACAACACAGGAATTGAGAGACAATACACAATTGTATTAATAATCACTCAGAAGAATATACAATAAGGAAGATGCCACTTCTTCCTCCACCTCAAAGGTTTGCCACACCTTAAGACCTTCTTCCCTCTCTCTCTTGGTCCCAACAATCAACTCCAATACAGAATTGATGTTCACCTCTCCAACCAGTCAGTAACACGCTGCCAGTACACAAAGTACACAACTGTACTTCAAGTAGATCCCCTGCTCTCTGCTGCTACCTGCAAATAACTAGATCATACTCACCATGTAGATGTCTTTCTACACCCCTGAAGAACCCTTGTCCTTGCCTCACCAAGTCCTTATGATTCTTCAACCAGTACCCCGGTGGATCTTCTCCAAGAACTTGCACAACCTGCAACTCTCTCTGATCATACACTCTCAGTACCCATATTTGGTAAGTAGGAGGAACTACACTAGCTCTCTCTACAAGCCCAATGGCTTTCTAGCACAAGTTTACAATACAGCCCATGAGTCCATATATAGATCTCATGATTACAATAATTAGACGTGCAACTCAAGACTAATACTAGCCTTCAACATGCAAACTAACAGTCTTAAAATAGACTCTCCGGACTGAACATGCAAATTCCCTGTTCTCGCACAGGCTGCCGACGTCGACTCCTCCATGACCGATATCGGCCGACTGGTGACCGACGCCGGTTGCTTCCTCTTTGCTATCAGACCGACGCCGGTTTCCCAGCAACTGATTCTGCAACTCCCCACAACTCTGCATCCTCCGTAACTTCTCCTGTTTGCATCCTGGTGAAGCTTTTAGCTCCACAACCTAACATAAATTGTTGCCCGGATCAGTCACTCTGTATATTCCACATGACAATGAAGATCTATGAAAATATAAAGTAACAGAGTGGCAAAAACCTTGTCACAAGTATTAGCCCACTTATCGAACTAAACAGGGTCAATGAATGCAAGAATCTATCCATATAGAAATGGAATATGATTCTTGTATGTGAGCAAGTGTTCTATATAAACACGTCAAGAAGCATAATTATCCTTCCCAAGAAATATCACTAGAGATGAAACAATGCTTCTCATCTGAGATCTCTCAAATGAGGTCAAAATGACCAAGAAAAGACACCAGAAAAGTGCACAATATACTCTGCAATAAACCCCTAAAGCACGCTCATGAAAAAGACATCAAACACAGCCAAAAATCCATCCAAATGAGCAATTAGTGATGGAGTGGGTAAATAATGGTGCACACTCTAAAAAAAGACTTCGGATTGAGTCAAAAATGAGTCCATACAAATAAAAGCAATCAGTGCACAAATTATGCTGTAGAAAGTAGTAAGACTCATAACCCCCTTGAATTTTGGCACTTTATATTATTAGTGCGTAGATTTAACCAATCGGAGATGAAAAATGACACTTTATAAAAATAGTGCGAAATCATTCCGAATAGATTAGACTAAAAAAATAAATACTTTTGCATCAATCAAAAGATACATAATTTTTAAGTTCTTTCTATTTGCACTAAAAAATTGAAATGTACTTTGAACGAAAAAAAAAAAAAAAATCATTTAATTCAGTTAGAGAACAAAACAAGAGTCGAACATTTTACCTCTCAGCTATCAAACAGATGCCTCTATTCATTTGCGCCAAGCACCCACATGTAATTTGGATGAAGGGCGAGCTTACTGAAAAAAAACTAAAAATGCATGTGCAGCGATTTCAACATGCATCCACTTTATCATTCATTGGCAGAGATATATTCTTTTATTTGAAAATTTACCTTGTAAAGCGACGCAAGGATCAGATTCCTTTCACGATGACTAGGATTTGCATGCTACGCAATGCATGGACAGCGATGGAGAAACGAAGATCAGCGCTGAATTTGGTGGAGAGGTCTGGGGTTTGATTCTTGCAGAGTGGACGTATCAATGCCAGCAAAAACACTATGCCCTTCAAAACCCGTTCCACACCTGCTACGGCAGCAACAACGATGGAGTATCTTAGACAGCGCTTGGATGTGTCAAATACTCCCTGTCGAGCTTCTGACGCCGTCAATCCTCATAGCATCCGCACGGTAGGTTTGAAAAACTCTTCACAATACCAAACTTTTAGTTAATTCAGATCTGATCTGAGACCATGTAGAAATATATCTAAATCTCTGGGTTAAAAACAAGCATCCGTCTCTAGCATTTACAATACCTAAATTTTTACCACTTACAACTTTAGCATTTACAATACTTAAATTTTGTCTCAAATAATCAAAGGTCTCTTTTGGTAATGCCTTTGTAAATATATCTGTCAATTGATCTTTAGATCTGCAGAAATTCAGATGGATTTCTCCATTGTTCACTAACTCTCTGATAAAGTGAAATCTTGTATCAATGTGCTTGCTCTTCTTGTGAAAAACATGATTTTTTAATAATGCGATCGCTGATTTGTTATCACAGAATATTGGTGTTGACTCCTTCTGTGCTTGTAATAAATCTTTAAATATTCTTCTCATCCAAGTTGCTTGACATGTTAATGTGGCTGCAACATACTCTGCTTCAGCTGATGAAAGTGTCACTATAGGTTGTTTTTTGGATGCCCATGTGACCACACATGTTCTTAAAAGAAAGACATATCCAGAGGTACTCTTCCTATCATCAACGCTACCTACAAAATCAATATCTGTAAAACCAATCAAACTAAAATCGTTAGTTGTGGAATATAAAATTCAATATTCTGTAGTTCATGCCACATATCTTAATATCCTTTTTCCAACTTGCCAATGTGAGTCTTTTGGTGACTCCATGAATCTTGAGATTAAACTAACCCCATAACTGATATCTGGTCTAGTAGCTGTAAGATACATCAAACTACCAACTAATCTTTTGAATATTGTAGAATCAACATTGAATCTTTTGTCTTCTTTGCTAAGTTTAGTCCCTGTAGCAATTGGTGTAGGTGCTGGTTTACAATTCAGCATCTTAAATCTCCTTAACACATCTTTTGCATATTTTGTTTGACAGATAAAAATTTCTTTCTCTGATTGTACAACTTCTATTCCCAAAAAATACTTCATTAATCCCAAATCTGTCATTTCAAATTCTTTCTTCATTGCTGATTTAAAAGTGTCTACAGACAAATTTTTAGTAAAAATCAAATCATCAACATATAAACACAATCAAAATCTGACCTTTTTTGTTGATTTTTGTGTACAAAGTAGGCTCACTATCGCTTCTGTTGAATCCATTGTTTAACATATATGAATCAATCCTGCTATACCATGCTCTTGGTGCTTGCTTGAGACCATAAAGAGCCTTTTTCAATCTGTAAATTTTTTTTTCATGTCCTTGTACTTCATAACCTGTGGATTTTTTCACATATACTTTTTCATCTAGAAAACCATTCAAAAAAGCTGATTTTACATCCATTTGATATACATACCAATTATTTTAAGCAGCTATAGATAATACCATTCTAACAGTATCCAATCTAGCAACTGGTGCAAATGTTTCATTATAATCAACTCCATGTTCTTGTGCAAAACTTTTTGCTAATAACCTTGCCTTGTACTTTTCAACATTTCCATCTACATCAAATTTAGTCTTATAAACCCATTTGACTTCAATACAATCCTTACCTTCAGGTAGAGTAGTTAGATCCCATGTTTGATTTCTTTCAATAGCATTCAACTCTTCATCCATTGCTTTTAGCCAATGTTCCTCATTAACTGCTTCTTCATAATACATAGGGTCATGAGCGAAAAGAGCAAAATTTGAAACCAAATCTAATTTCTCTTTTTCTTGATTATAAATCTCACTCAAATTTCTCATTTTCTTACCTTTAACTCTTGATCTTAAAGTAGCAAGAGTTGGATTAGATTCATCACCTACTTGTGAAATTGGAGTAGGGTGACATGCATGACTAGATGATTCACCTTGTTCAAACCTCCTAGGTGTTCTTATTGGAGTGCTTGTGCCTACTTGTGGAGAGGATTGTCCACCTTGAAAATTTTGTTCTTCAGAAACTTCTTCATCTTGTGGAATTAGTGCTCCAACTGTGATGGTGCTACCATCCCATGCTTTTGCTTCCTTAAATTCAACATCTCTGCTAATAATCATTTACTTTGAAATAAGGTTATACAGCTTATAAGATTTTGACTCTTCACTATAGCCAATAAAAATGCATTTCTCACCTCTATCATCAAGTTTCTTTCTCAATTTAGATGGTATAAGAGAATATGCAACACAACCAAAAATTCTGAAATGAAATACACTATATTTCTTACCACTCCACGCTTCTTGTGGAATTCGATCTCTAACACTCTTTGTTGGGCTTCTGTTCAGAATATACATTGCACATGCTACTGCTTCTGCCCAATATTCATTTGACAAGTGTTTGGCTTTCAACATGTTTCTTGCCATCTCCATGATTGTTCTATTCTTTCTTTCTGCTACACCATTCTACTGTGGTGTGTACCTTGTAGTCAATTGCCTTTTAATGCCATGATACCTTCAAAAATCTTGAAATGCATTAGACATATATTCACCTCCTTTATCTGATCTAAGTACCTTTATATAATGGCCACTCTGCTTTTCAACCATTGCCTTGAATTCTTTAAACTTTCCAAAGGCTTCAGACTTATTCTTGAGAAAGTATATCCATGTCTTTCTGCTAAATTCATCAATGAAGGTTAGAAAATAAGTACTACCTCCTAATGATGTAGTTTGCATTGGTCCACATAAATCACTATGGACTAACTCCAATATTACCTTAGCTCTATATGAGCCTCCTACTGGAAAGCTCTCTCTATGTTGTTTTGCCAGAATACAACTGTTACATGAACTTCCTAGCTATTCTATTGGTGGTAAACCCTTCACCATATTTTTCTTTTGTAACAAATTTAAACCTCTAAAATGTAAATGTCTATACCTTAAGTGCCATAACCATGATTGGTCTAGCTGCATGGATTTGAAGTGGGCTTCCTCTTCTCCTTGGATGCACTAAATATGAAGAGAGAACATCTGATTCTTGGTCATCTCCACTTTTCTTATCAACATGTCACTTGAAAACTTGTCCAATATTGTGCAAACATTATCCATAAAGGATATTCTGTAACCTTTTTGTACTAACTGACCAACACTCAAAAGATTATGTTTTAGTCTAGGTACAAAATAAACATCAGGTATAAACCTTATTTCACCATTCTTGGCCAAAACATTTATGACACCTTTACCCATGACATCTAATGTGATATCATTTCCTAATTTCACTTCTGATTTTACAAAATCATCAAGACTAGCAAAAAATTCTCTACTCCCTGTCATATGATTACTACATCCACTGTCTAAAAACCAAATATCTCTAGCTTTTTCTTGAGTAACATTACAAGTAAGAAATAAGCTTCCAGGGTTAGAACTAGATTCACCTAGATTGGAACTAGATTCACCTGTGTAATTAGCATTTTGCTTGTACACATATCCTTGTTTACTTCTGCAGTCACTTGCATAATGACCATATTTCTTGTAGTAATAACATTGAACATTAGATTTATCAAACTTCTGTGAACCTTGTTGGAAGTGATTGTTTCCATGTCCTCTACTATTGTAGTTTTGATTATTGTTCTCACCTTCATCTGGATTATTCTTTCCATATCTGCCTCTGCCTCTTCCTCTGAAGCTTGACCTGGCTCTTCCTCTTCCTCTGTAAACTGATACCTGTGACTTGAAGGCATTCTCAAGAGAAGTGTTATTCCTATTCATTCTGGATTCATGAGTTAACAAAGAACCCATTAATTCATCTATTGATAATTGTTCTAAATCCTTGGTTTCCTCAATAGCTACAACTATAGCATCAAATTTACTGGGTAAACATCTGAGTATTTTTTCTATGATCTTCTGATCCGTCATAGTTTTTCCATTAGATCTAATTTGATTCACTATATTCAAAACTTGACCCATAAACTGGTATATTGATTCCGATTCATTCATTTGCAAATTTTCAAAAGTTCTCCTAAGAGATTGCAATTTAGCAATTTTTACCTTTGTATTACCTCTATAGGTAGTCTCCAAGATTTTTCATGCCTCTTTGGATCTTGTTGCTGCTGCAACTCTGGAAAATATAGATTCATCCAATCCCTGTTGGATGAGAAATAAAGCTTTTGCATCTTTCTTTCTGTTCTCTTTAAGCTGGTCCTTTTGTGCTTGAGTTAATGCTAGATAGGTTGCCTCATCCTGTGGTTCTACAAAACCACTCTCTACCAAATCCCATACATCTTGTGAGCAAAATAAAGTTCTCATCTTAATTGCCCAGAAATCATAATTCTTACCATTGAAAAGAGGGATTTGAGGCTATGAAATACTGTTGTACGCTGCCATTTCTTACACTGAAATGGCTTTTTGGTTGTTGTTTCTGAAATACAGTCGCCGACGTCAGTTATACTATCGCGATCGGTCGATAATACTATCGATGTCGGTTTACTCTGCCGATGTCGGTCTCTACGCTGCCTGCTGGCTCTTCCTGTGTTTTTTCTTCACGCGTTGGATTGCGACTGTTTTGATCTCTTTTTTTCTTGGCACCTCCTTATTGGCTGCTTTTCTAACCAGGCTCTGATGTCAGAATCAAGAGAGCATACAAAAAATAAAATTTCAAACAAATAAATAAGAACTCAACACAATTGCTACAACAATTTCTTGAAAGAAAAAGATTTTATTGATTTTCAATTTTCCTTGCTTACAATGTGCGCCCTTAGGGTCTTTAAATAGAATTGAATACAAACAATAATTAGAAAAACAAACTCAAGACTAATTTTAGTCTTTACATGCAAACTAACTCTCTAACAAATTCTCTAACAGTTTAACTAACTGAATGCTCAACTGTCAGTTTACTAACTGATTGCTTAACTGTAGCTAACTACTTGCATGCATGAGGAGTGGAGAAATTAACTCCAATTCAACTTGAGTCTCTAACACATAAAAATTATATATACAATAAATTAAAACAATATAATATATTATTATTTTGTTATATTTTTAAAAAGTTTCAATATATAAATACAAATGTTTATGGTAATAAATTTATCAATTAATTATCGTATATAATTAAAAATGGTTAATATATTTACTTATGTTTTATATTATTAAGAAGTAGAACAACTTATTTAAAAAAAGAAAGTCAAACTTCTTGTACGTTATTTATTTTTTTACCATCAAAAACAATCCAAGCTCACATAACATTTGTGGTTTAAAACCTATTTCACCAACAGTTTGTTCTTGCAAAATTAAAACTCATAATTGATTCCTTCCATTATATTAACAACATACAGGTTACTGAAATATATATACATTTCATATGAAACTTAAACTCTGTCAATTTTAGATAACAACTCCTAGGTCTCATATGTAAGATTTAATAAATTGCAACACTTAGAGTAAGAACAACTGTAATAATCCATACAAGAAGTCCCATTTAAACATATACAAATAATGTCTACATACCATTATGTTGCCATATTAATCTTACTTGACAGTAACTTAATTGACAGTCGATCCTTTTCATTGAAGTTTAATGAACAACATACATTCTTCCTTTTTATATGAAAGTAATACAGATGACTGCATGCAAATGCTTTTACTATAATAAACAGTCTTAACATAAAAAAAGAATTAAAAATTGTTTCCAATAATATAAACATTCTTGTAACAATTAGATCTTATTCCAAACCAAGTATCACATATCCTCATTAAGGAACTATGCTGCATTTACCACAAAACTGGAAAGAAGTTAATGCATAAGTTATCTAACTCGTACCAAGTCTCAAGCAATACAATTAACTTAGAAGCATATCAAGCTTTCTATTTTGTACATATTGTTTTAGCAATATAATAAACGAACACAATGTATGCATGCAAATCATTGAATGTAATCCAATACAGTAGTAATTGAAATTATTGTTTGAATACACAAACACCTTAAATCATTAAAGATAACAATAATGATAACAGCAAAGAAAGTTCTCATTCAATATATTATATACATACAAACACATATTTATTTATTAAACATAAAATTTTCATCGTGCCTCTGGATATCATTGGCACATACAATATCTTGAAAATCCAAAATATTTTTTCATAATTAAACATTTTACATATAAAAATGATGTGAAACCTAAGCCCAACTAATCGGTGGTATCCCTACATACCCCAACCATCAGTTTAAGATTGGATATCTAATCAACCATAAAAGATTTCCTTTAGGAACACACACTCCACCAGTAACCCAGAATGTAGAATAACTTTACAACCAATTTCAACAAAAATCATAAGATGAACTGAATACTAAATCAAATGAAACATTCTTACCAAAAAAAGGTTCCTCAACAAGACACTCTTTTTCTTCAAACACGGCTATGTCATGGTCATCTCAAGTCACAAGCCAAGAAAAAGATAAATTCAAGTAAAAACTTATGAAAATGACCACATTCTCCCTCATACAACATAACTTTTTATCTACGTAATAAAGCAACAATGCATCAAAATACCACTTATAGAGTTTCAGGAAGAGTGTAAGCCTTCTTGAAACTCACCCATCCCTGATGAGTTTTATTAAAAATACATTTGCTACTATACATGAAGATAACAAGAATTAAGAAAAACCATAAACTTATTTGCACTCTTAGCACAATGTTTACAATTTTCTTTTTTCTTTCCTTTCTTCTCATTTTTCATTTTTCTCTATTATTTTCCTTTGAATTTTGTATTCTTCACAATCCACCATGGTGTCTTCTATTTCATCCATCCACTACATTCTTATACTCATTTTTCCACTTTTTTCCCGTTATTTCCCTTTGAACTTTGTATTTTTCACAATTCACCATGGCAACTTCTATTTTATCCATCCACTACATTCTCATAATGGAACTGCATTGGTGTTATTCATTCTTCCTCTAAATTTCCCATGGCTCACATCAAACCTCAACATCCTCCACCATTTTTCTGAACTACCAACAGTAATTCCTCAAACAAAACCAATGACTACGAAAATGACCTCCAACAAAATAAATCACAATGAAACCCTAATCGAATTATTAGATCATTTGACTAAATTGAATGTCAATGTTCCCAATGTAATGTTTCCAAGGTCTAGTCAAATGACCTTGTGATTAAAGATCAAAATTTCCAAAAGTACGGCCTTAATATAGGTCATGATAACATAAGACCTTGCAAAAAATGATTATTCATTATTATCACCAAGCTTTCAGCCCCTTTTTCATGTTTCCAAAGTCAACCAAAAATATCAATCAAGGACTTATTAAAATCACACATGAAAAAAAGTACATACTTTGAACTAGGTTTGCATTTCTAGTAAGCATGACAAGGCACACTTGGTTACCCAACCAATGACAACTTTTTAAAATAGTTAAACAATGATGCACAATACCAATCATCTAAAACACAAGTCGATACGAAACATAAGGTGGATTAAACTGATCTCTCATTTACCTATTTTACCCATATACATGTATGAAGTTGGCGGTTGTTCGATACAATATTTTAGGCCCAAACTCTGAATTGATCAAAGCATATCAATAATGTCAATATGATAAAATATAAACCAACTTAAATATAAAATTGAATATATTTAAATAATAACTAAAATTGTATCATCATAATAAAACTAATAAAGTACTGTAAACCAGATCTATAATTTTGCCAGCTTTTCTACGCTCTTTTTTATTGAAAAAACACTCCACAGAATTCACATGTTCCCTACTACACTTTTAATATAATAATAATGAATATAACTACTTTCAACAAATTATTTTCTAATCATGAATCAAGGCAAGATGTAGGCATGTGTTGCCCCTTCAATTCTAATTATTCTTTCATTTACAAGCAACCTGTTTTGATACCGCTGATAAAGTTTGGTACAGAGCAAACAAATTAAATATATTAAATATTAATTTTGAATAATCAATTGTATATATTAGAAAATTACTATTATAAACATTACATGGTTAGATAATATTTAGTAGTGGTAAATATTACTATGTGTGTAAGTTAGGTTGTATGCAACAACTTACATAAATAATTTAAATGTAGTACAAGTAATCATAACACTCATATATTATCCGTGAATTATTTCTTAAATTATAAGAATAACTTCCTTTATATATTTATAAGTTATCTTTGTAAGAGTAATACCAAAAAAAAATTATTATTATTTTATATCTTCATTCACTCTTTGAATATTTTATTTAAAAATTATTCTATTCAAATATAAATCAGATTTATTATCTGATATCAAAATGGATATTCTTTTCAAAAGTAAAACTTTACTGGGCATTCAGATCAATTTGTGCCTTGAATGCTTCACTCACTCTGAACTCAACCATTCTTGGTCAATCAAAACGAAGATTTCGACATTTTGAAGAGGCATTTCAATCAAAGGCTTAATATTCTCTAGTATACCAATGCATCAGTAGTTGGAGGCATCTTCTACCATATCTTTCACCGTACATTGTGTCATCGGCTGTCATCTTACAAGCTCGTGATTAGATGTATATCATTTTAAATAGTGTTCATGGTTAATAGAAGGCCATTTCT
This sequence comes from Torreya grandis, assembly GCA_037957365.1. Taxonomy (NCBI): domain Eukaryota; kingdom Viridiplantae; phylum Streptophyta; class Pinopsida; order Cupressales; family Taxaceae; genus Torreya; species Torreya grandis. Next base: position 1,900,603 of record JARHVA010001639.1, read on the forward strand.
TTATGGTTCGCATAGTTATTAAAATAGGTGTTTTATTATGATCATAGCGAATTATTTTTGTTATAAGCCTCAAGCCTTGTAATATAAGCCTTGTCATATGGTCTATGTAATAGTTTACTTTTTTTAATGAGTAATAGTTTGAATATTGTATGTCTTTTAGTGTCATTGAGATATTATCAAAAGTTTTATGTTAAAGAGTTGAAATAAAAAATGAGTCGAGAGTTAAGAGTTACTTTTACGTTAATAAATTGTGTTGAGTTATTTCATCAAAAATCAAATAAATTGTTTGTAAAATGATGAATTTTAAGGGGATCTTAACATTTTATGGAAAAATTTGAGCTTTAGCGACACATTTGCTGAGGAAGCAGTGAGATGAAAGAAGTCAAAGGTAATGAAGGAAGGAGGTTTGCAGAGCCTTTTGTCAGTCACCGATGATGAGGTCGCACGAAGCTGTGGTAGCATTTTTTAATTGTGTATTTATTTTTTGTGGTATTGTAATAAGAACAAATGTTATATCCTTGTTCACATTTGTAACAAGTGAGCTAAAAATTCCGTTGTAATTTCATCGAATGTGAGATAGTGAAGAGCGTTGATAAAATTACAACACATCATGATGTGGTTGGTAGTAAGCTACTTGCCAAAGCATCTTTTTATAGTTGTTGGTAAACCACTTGAAAACCATTCTTTTTTAGTTTTTGGTTAGCCATATGCAAAACCATCATTAAGGTTTCTAATTGTCCTGAGAAAATCACCAAATCATGAGTGCAAGTGCACATACGAGATTGATGTTTTCCCATGTTCACATTAAAAAGGTGTATGTTAAGAATTAATAATGTTCACACTAGGCGGTGAATATTAATAAATTACTATTGTGAACATTATATGATTAGATGATATTTACGTAGTGGTAAATATTATTGTGTGTAATTTAGGTTGTTTACAATCACCTACGTAAATAGCTTAAATGTAATACCAGCAATTTGTGAGAACAACTTGTGTATTGTTGGTGAGTTATTTTTTAGATTATAGGAATAACTTCCCATATATATTTGTAAGTTATGTTTGTGAGAGTGATACTAAAAAAATTATTATTATTTTGTATCTTCATTCACTCTTTAAGTATTTTATTTGAATATTTCTATGTTCAAATATAAACTAGATTTATTAATATACATATCAATAATAATATTTTTCTATATTCAATGAAGATATTCATTCAATATGAGAGCTTCACATATATAAAGAGGAATATTCTTATTCTCAAGGAAATTGACCCTATTAACAATCTTAACTTATTCTCCCTCATATCTCTCACATCCCTCTTCTTTTTCCCTGTAATCTTTCTATCACTATCTAGAGTGATTTGTACTCATGTAAAACTCATTACAATATTATTCTCTACAATATAAGGTAATTATATTGTGAGCAATAACATGTTTTTCCTAATATTTAGTAGGGAAGTGCCTAACAAGAACACCTAATTTCTCTATAATTCTTAATTGTTTCAATCTTGACACACTAATTTAAAAAAATAAGCTTTTTCAAATTATTTTTTTATCCTGAAGTTATCTCATATTTTCTCAAAAGTTTTTCAAAACCATCATCTTATTCATTTACTGTAAACCAAACAAAAAAATATCATTCAAAATTAAAAATAAGTATTTAAATTATCAATCTCATGAATTTTAAGCCCTTTAATATTATTAGTATCCCTCATATTTATCAAAACCTTACATAAAAATTCTATAGTAATAATGAAAATGTATGAAAAAAGATAATTCCCTTACCTAATTCCCCTAATATTTTGAAAAAAACTTACTAAAAATTTAATTACCAAAATTAAAAAACAAACTTCAATTATACAATTCATAACCCATGAGATTCAATCATGTCTAAAATCAAAATTTATTAGAACATTTTTTTAAAAGTACCCAATTAAACCTGTTTTAAGCCTTTATAATATCTAATTCAAGCAACATTCTTGATTTGTCCATCCAAAATATACCTACCACTTTAAAAAACCCATTTGTTCAAGAGAAATCATGAGAGGAAGCCCTAACTTTATATAAATCATATTAAAAAATAAATTGGTCTTAAATCCACATCCTAATTGAGATGTTTTCGCTGCCATTTTTATTTCTGAATTTTCATTTTTTACTCTTATTTGTATACAATCATTTTATTATGTTCTGAAAAATGTAAAGTATATCATATTAATATATTTTTATTTAGTAAGATGAGTATATATCATATTAATATGTTTTTATTTAGTAAGATGAATACGATAAATATAAGATGAATTAGTGTTTGTGCATTCTTTCAATTTCTCTATAAAATAAAATGTAATTATTTATATCTTTTTTTCTTTTCTTATAATATAAGTTTTCAAAGTTTATTGGAACTAAAGTATAATAGTATATCCTACTTTTTTACTTAGAGGTGTTATCCCAACATAGAATTTTATATTTTTCTATTTTTATAGCAGTTGCGATAAAACTATATGAATTTTAGAAATGTCATAAACCAATATATATATATAATTTTTTATTTTTATTACATTTTTTTTTTAAACATTTTTTAATACAAAATTCTATAGAATTGGCGAACTCCCTCCTACATATATTTTTCAAAATAAAACATTTTTTCAATATTTTTTTATTATATTTCTTTAAAATATAGATTAAAAAAAAAATTCTTTAATTTTTTTCAATATCATTTTTTATATATCAACCACTATAATTTAAACTTCATGATCTGCTTCCTAATATTTGTTTGTATATATATTTAAATTAAACGATTTTTTTTAAATATGACAAGGACATTGAAATCTAAATTCGTATGTTTTTTCAAAAAAAAGTTGACACATTGTCACATTTTTTCTATTCCCATGAAACAATGATATCGGTTTCCATAAATGACCCTCGATGAAATAAATTGTATATAAAAATTTAAAAATTAATATTTTTTGGAAAGATCATAAAGATATTTATTTGTATGGGGAAGGTTGTATTTTTATTGGTTGAGTTAACCAAAAATCAAAGTCCCCAAAGTCGGAATTTGCAAGGAAAATAGTGTTATGTATTTTTTTTATTTATAAAATGTTTCATTCTAAACCCCTTAAATGTGCCTCCATTTAGGGAAAGCTAAACCACCATGCAGCTCACTTTCCATTTTTTCGCGAGATATATTTTTTTATTTTACTCATTTAATATAATGCATGCTTCTTTTTGACCTTAAATCTTCTACTTGTATTTTAATTGTTTAGGACTTAGATATATAAATCCTATGATGTTAAATGGGTTTGGTATGGAGAATAAATTCAGACAAATATTTACAAATAGATATATCGAATTAATTTACTTAAGATGTATGTATAATAAGAAAATTGGTTTATTTGGAATGAAACAGGGATTGTCACATGTCAGGGACGCTGTAACAGACTTGGTGATCAATCAGGGGTCCTTCATTCTAGAACTGGGGTTAAAAACTACCTTCAAACAGTAGTGTGGTTAGGAGGATAGTAGTGCATTGTGCTAGTGTCCAAGGTATTGCGCTAGTGTCCTTCTGTGAAAAAATTCCCTGAGACTTCCAGGGAGTTGCAAGAGGGTTTCAAGGATCTGTAAGTGATTTTTGAGCTTCTAATCATTCGTCTGTGTCACTCTTTTGTTGAATCTTTTCCAAAACCTAATGAACACCTATACACATCAAATAACAAAATAAAATGCAAAAGGAAGAGAAAATTTGGGTTGTGGGATGTTATGATTGTGTGATACAAAACTCCTGCTATCATGGTGGTTGCCTACATTAAGCCCAATGATAGGGGTCTCATATAATATGTAGTTATCTCTTAAGGATTGTGCATAATCAATGCACATAGTATGTTAGAATGACCTTCGTTTAGGCTCTTCTTTGATCAAGCATGTAGATCTAAGTGAGATTGTTGAGTAATACGCAGTATGTTGATCTATACTATTGACTGGTTTTATGTAATTATGTGCCAAAATAGTAACTACTAGATGTAAAATGTCTTGTGAGGATTTTTATATAGAAGCAACTTTGATTTGAATGTAAGACCCTTGTTCGTTGGTTAACAAGACACAAAATAAATATAAAATCATAAGAGAAGGCTCAATTAAGGGTTAGGACCTAAAACACATTGAAAAAGTGATTGTTGGACACTAGCACTGAACTGGACACTGGCACACTGCATTAGTGTCCAGGACTGTGTTAGTGTCCTGGGAACACAAAACTGGGTGAAGACTATGCAAAACGAGCTATGGGGGCCTGTGACTAGGATGGGGTGACATAGGACCACTGGGGGTGTGGTAAACATGGAAAAAAATTATAATAAATATCAAAAGACCCAACATGACTATTTGAATAAAACTCATATTCATTACTAAGACCTTCTTGTGAAAGACCAGTAAAATACATAGTACTTGTGGTTGCTTGACCGAATTAGGGTTGTATATTTACCCTCTTTTATTCTATTAATGCAATGAAATAGAAGTGCTAGAGTAAAAGTAAAAAATAAAATGCATACCTATACTTACATGTGTGATTAATCTGTGTGGAGGATGAATGAGCTATAAGACTGGCCCACTTTTTAGCCAAAGAATTAGACAGGAGATGGAATGCTATCTATGAAGAGGAAATCCACAATGTGGATACCCTTTGTATTAAATCTAAAAAATGAACTGAATTGTGATGAACGAAACCCTATTTTGTCCGCGCCTTGATATGTGAACTGAGTCATGAGAGGTATCTTTAAATATGGAGAAACAAGCCATGCTTTCCCCCACTATGGTATATGAATTGAATTTGAGAAGTGATTTGTAAATATGGAGAAACAAACCTAGCTTGCCCCCACTATGGTATGTGAACTGAGTTTGAGAAGTAATATATAAATGTGTAGAAACAAGCCCTACTTGCCCCCACTCTGGTATGTGAACTAAGTCTGAGAAGTAATATGTTCAGAGAACAAGATTGGCATTCAACCTTCGTAATCTAGGTCTAGTGACAATCTATGGATCAACCATTGTAGTCAGCTATATGACCCAACCTGGTGAAATCCTAGGGACATCATGGTGACAATCTAAGTGTAATTGGATAATCTATGTGTATAGAATGGTATAATGTGCCATTCCATCTATATAACCTAGTGGAACCTTGTGAGATCAAGGATATGTGCTCTACATCATGCCCCCAAACCTAATATCTAAGTAATGTAATTATGTGCCCTCTGTATAAAATTATATTTGTATAAGGATGATGTACCATGTATGTTTCCCCCATAATCATAATCTAAGTCTAGAACTATGTCAAAATCTTGTGTAAAATTTGAGAATGTGAACCAATATCTAACAAGACCATGGAACCCTGTAAAGCTGAGTCAACTTATGTGTCTAAACATTTGAGCCAACTTGCATATCTAAACATTTGAGTCACTTTGAGCCAATCTAAGTTAATTTATGTATCTGAATCACTATATATCTAGGTATCTGAATTACTATATATCTAGGTATCTAAATTGGGAAATCTGGGTGTTTGAATCGGTGTGAAAAATATATGTTTGCCCCCTTTTGGTTAGAGAAACGAGACCATGGTAAGGGTTTCGAACCAAAAGTGATACCAGTAAACATGTTAGTGATTGTTAGCATTATTAATATGTAAGAAAGATTGATTAGTTAGACATTTGTAATAGAATTATTTTTATAAATCGAGGCTAATATAGGCTTGTGGTCTACAGTGAGTTTGTTAAGGAAGCATAGATTTTGTCAGTTTATGAAATCAATTTGATTGGAATAGAAGTGTAACCATAATAGTGTGGGGGATATCATGATCAAATCACATGCATAAGAAATAGATCAAAAATTAGAGTACAGTTCTCAAGATATCACATTTGAAATAATCTAGTATTAGTTGGCAAAATTTGTGCACAAGGTCAACCTTAGGCAAGTGGTATTTTTTAAACATGGCTTAAATACATTGGTTGACTAGTTTGAGAATCATTTGAAGCAATTGAATTGAGATAAATTGTTTGTTTTAAGTTTAAAAACATGCCAAAGAGATTAGGGGCGAATGTGACCTACCTACTATGAGGAGGTGGAGACACTCATCCAGGTCTAGGAGGAGGTTACCCTGGTAAGGAACCTATCATTTTCCCTATTTTGAAATATTTATTGCCTTTTTCATCATTTTTAGTGAAAATTTGGTAGTTTAGGACCCTTTTTAGGATGATCATGCTAGTGTCTCTAGGATTGTGTTAGTGTCCTAGGGTTTCATGCCACCATCCTCTATACAATGTTATTGTCTAGTGTTATTATCCTAGGTTCAGCGCTAGTGTCCACTAGAGCCAATTTTTCTAGTTTTTCTTCTATTTTGTGTTTAATGATTGCTACTACATGTTTATTCACCATTTAGAGATGTTAATTCCAGATTTGGTTTTATTTTGTAGGTGAATACACATATGTGGGAGTCTTAGAGTAGTCAGATGATGGAGTGCTTACATGGACTACCCCTAACAAATGGTGAGAGGGAATTGATCGATAGAGTTGGTTTGGGCCATGTGGCATCACTTGCTTTGATGCATTAGGACTGCCATATGATGACAACATTGTGTGAGAGGTGGAACATTGATACTTATACATTTTCACTAGGGAGATCATTGTGATAATAGAGGACATCTATAGGATATTGATACTACCCATTACTAGTCAATGGATAGTGTTACAAGAAGCTACTGAAGATAGAGTTATAAATCAAGTCATGAGGTACATTGCATCTATTCTCATAGGGACCCATCAGCCAGTGAGTTGTAGTGACATGTTGTTGTCTTTGATTATTATGGATAATGTTTTACAATTGTGAAGGTTTCAATGGTGCTACTAGATTCCTTTGTGTACTGTGTATGGGAGTGGGGTATCTATCTCATACAAGATGCATGATATAGTGTAAGATATAGAGGATCACAAGACTATATACTCGTAGTGTTACATTATGTTAGCCCACTTATATTAGGATTTGTACCATTTTACGTAGGATTTATTGACAAGTGGCATTGAATCTTTGACATTATTGCATTGTTGAGTTTATGATCATATTACAATGGCTAAACCAAAGAGGTTTACATAGATGGGTTGGGCTCACCCACATTGTTTGTAGAGAGATGGACTGGTATAGCTTGCATGCAATCAAGGAGTATGATGCATTGTTGACAGGTGTTAGATCGATTGACAAATGGAGACATTTTTTTGAGACCCTACAAGGGTTTTCAAGGGTGCCTGAGGATGGTGTTCAGCTAAGATGGGTTTGATTGAGCTGTTGGTTGCATGACCATTGGGTCAATGTATTTGGGAGATTTTAGTATGAGTGGGTGATGTGATAGTTTGGTGTTATCCAAGATGTACCACCTATACCATGGATATGGTTGAAAAATTATTGGGCATTAGTGAGGCTAGCTAGTAGGTTGAGACCCATAACTACTTATTTGGTTTTGATTTTGATGACAAAGTGAGATCTAATGTTGGATATACCTGATGTGGATGATGTACGAATGATTGATGCCTACGTAGTATGGTGGAGGCAGTGTAGATGGCCACCATTATTTCTAGGAGATGTGACTATCATGCAGGATGTATTAGATCTAAAGCCCATTAGGGTAGATGAGGGTATGTTGTCATTATGTATTTGTATGTTTAGTTTAGTTTAGTGTTATATTTATCAATGAAATATGTCATGCACTACATTTTTGTGTGTAGGTCTGAGATATGATGAGTACTAGGAGAAAATTATTGAGGCTACACTAAGAGAGATGACATGACATATCCCTGATGATGACATGGATGATGGGTTAGTGGAGAGGGCCATAGGATTTATAGTCATTCATGTGCATCTATTTGATTGAGTGGCTATTACCACTATGGTATATAGATAAGTAGTTGTTGATAGAGATGAGGCACGTGCTGAGCTATAGAGGTGAGTTATGCCCCCACCTGATGTTTTGGTTGGGGTAGGTGGTAAGATTATGGATGACTAAGTTCATCTATAATGAGAGTATGTAGATTTGATGGTGTTGGGATATTTATGATAGGTGTTATCATTGATGTCTGAGAGGCATTAGCAATGACAAAGTGGTCTGTGATGTTAGTAAAATGGAGCATGGTGGCATAGTGTGCTTAGTATAATGTGATACTTGTAAGGATGTGCATAGGTGTCCTAGGTGGATGTTGTATAGATGAATGCAGCTTGGTATTATGATGTTTGACTTGTTCCTAATGTGTTCTATGCTCAAGGGTTGCTTTCATATGGCCTTCATGTGGTATGCAAGTCAGTTTATGTCTTGTAGGCTTGATCATGCATGATTACCTATAAGGTTTTGAGCACTATGGCTTGTGTCACATGATGAGGAGCTCAATATGCTTGGAATATGCATGTTAGACATGTATAAGGTGCTAATAGATCAGTTGTATGGTTTACAAGAGATTTCTAGTGGTCTGTAAGGCAGTTTGGCCATTGGCCTAGTTGGCCTAAGTGGGCTTGTGAGGCCTAGTGAAGGGTCAAAGGGTGTTTTCAAGTTGGTGAAGCTTGTTTTTTCATGAGAGATGGTTAGGAAAGTTTTTTCAAGCATTTTTATGAGGTTTGAGGTTAGATTTTGAGCTAAAAATTTATAATGTTGGTTTAAAAGTTTCAAGATGTGTTAGAAAGGTTTCTAGTGAACTCGAGAAGGACTTTCTTATGTTTGTTAGCATGTGCAGGGTCTACATGGGGAGTTGAGCCTATTAGATATGTTGGGGAGGTTCCTTAAGAATATTCTCTGAGAATTATTTTATTTATTAAGTCCTATCCTTTATGAATGATCGTTAAGAAACTAAGCAGGTTTTTGTGTGCAAAAACCCTAGTCTTAGACCTGATAGAGAAGATCTTAATGGTTTGGGATCAGAATGGATTGGGTGATTATATGTTGTAGAGGACTCCTTCAAGTTTTTGAGAAAGTATTTTTTGTCTCTTAACAGTGTGTGGGTCCCATATAAAATGGGTTGTTAAAAGTATTCTTATTTCTGAGGAAGATTTATTTGAATGAACAGATGATCTAATGGTTGATTGTTGAAGCTCAAGACTTCTGCCAAATATCCATGAAAAATTTTATTGAGATTCATCTTTCTGTGTAAAATTTATAGAAGGTTAAGATTGACTAGTCGATATGAAGGAAATGGTGTCTTAAGTGAGAAAGAGTGATCAGAGTGAAAAGAGGAATTCGAAGGCCTAATCAGTGAATATGAATAGGTATAATATCTTTAAGGTTATGTATGAGATGTATTCCCTTTTTCCATGAGATTATTATTGTTCTTAGTCACTTGTAGTTGATTGAATGGTGGACTCATAGTTGACCATGATGGTTTTGCTAGCAAAAGGAACCTGTTTTGAATGATTGAGTTTGTTTGCAAGGTAGATGGTTAGATCAAGTGTTCCTAATGATTGGAGAGTATTTAAGATCTCTTAAATATATTCTATAGTGATTTTGAATATTTAACTAATCTTTATTTAGTCAAATATAGTCACATAAGTGGGGCTATGCTTTATTTGTGAGGTGTTTGTGAGATGAGTTCATGGTATGGTATAGAAAGCTTGTGTAGAGAATCATGGCCAACCTTGGGGCACATGAATAATTATTTCTAATATATTATATAGTGAGATGACTGGCCATAATAGTGAATGGTATACATACAAGATAATTTATGCCTTTTATGTGTGTGAATGAAGTTAGACAATCAAGTGTATATTAATTTTTGAAGACCTTATGCGAAGGTTGTTGGGGGTCTTGATGACTAATGTTTGTATGAGATTGATCATATAAAAATGTCATTAGACTTAGCATAGTTTTTGGATTCTATTGATAATTTTTATCAAATTTATAAGGGCATATTTTAAATTAAGCAAAATATTTGAGGAGTTATTTGCTTGTGTTGATGAGATAGCTTGGTGATTAGTGACTTGTGTGTGGAGTTAAAAACTTGGAGAAGGGTGTTCTTGAAAGGTTTCTCTTTCAGATTGAGAATTAATCAGAGTTCAAGAGTTGTTCATTTGATAGGTGTTGTGTTGGTGCTCAACATCATAGGCAAGTTGTTGCTTGTCATCTTTAGGGGTTGGTGCTCCTTGGGAAGTGGGTGCTTCACTAAAGTCTCTTGTTTTTAATCATCATATAGGACTATATTCCATTATTTTATTGACTTGAGAGTGGTTTTTGTTGGAAAAAAGGACCAACCCGGAAGCACACAGTTGATTACCAAACCAAGCAACTTAATATGCGGAAATAAACCAGATTCAACAAGTAACTAGAATTTAGAATAACACAGAATATGAGAGACAATACACAACTTGTATTAATAAATCTTATAGAAAAGAATACAATAAAGAAGATGCCACTTCTTCTCCACCACCTTACAGAGGTTTCCCACACCTCAAGTGAACAGTGATTCTCTCCTCAAAGCTCTCTCTACTAGGTCCCAACACCCAACTCAAACACAGAGTTGGTGTTCACCTTACACCTGTGCTCCACGCACTCCACAAGTGCTCCACGCACTCCACAAGCACTCAAAGTACTTCAAGTAGATCTCCCATGAACCTGCAACAACCTGCAATTCAACAGACCATACTTATGGAAGGAATTGCCTTGCCTTCCTCTTTGCTCTCCATGTACTCCACGTACATACCAATGAGTACACACTATACTCCAAGTAGATCCTGCCTGATTCTGCTCCCTGTTGTGTTGCTGTCCTATAGGATCTCCAACCTATAGATCAATAATGGTTCTGCACACCTATGAACCTTGACCTTGCACACACACACACACCTGCAGATCAACGATCTTACTTACCATGTAGATCTCCTATAAGGGCCATGCTCACCTGATGACCAAGATCATACATACCTGAAGAATCTAGCTGACTCTCCAATCCAACACCAACACAACTGGTACTGTGGCACTAGGAGGAACGCACCATTGCTCTACCTCACACACCGAAGGAGCTTATAATTATGCTCTCTTACTCTCTAGCACTAATTTACAATACAACCATGAGTCTATTATATAGAACTCATCCAAAACAATAATTAGACACCTAATTACAATAATTAGATCCGCAGCTATGAGTCTAAAATTAGCACTCATCATGCAAACACTTGGTTCGTCAACCAACTGCCCGTAATAAACTCGCAGTTGAACCACACAGGGGACTAACGTCGGTACTTGTTAGCCTGGAGGTGACCGACGCCGGTCGATCCCTGACCGACATCGTTTGCTTCTCTTCAATATCCTGTCGACGTCGGCTGATCAGACCGACACCGGTTGCTCTGACATTTAGCAACCTTCAGCAACTCCTCCAATGGCCTTCTCCGTGTCTGCATCAGTGAAGCTTTTAGCTCCACAACCTAACAATCTCCCACTTGGAGATAAACAAATGCACTGTACCTATACCTGTACTCCGTCTAATCTGTTTCCTAGTTTGTATCCCTCTTCAAGCTCAATCCTGAAGACAACCCACCACATATCTCGTGGTGCACCTCCTGTCATTCGAGTACCCTGCCACATCCGAACCTACAAACACATGTAGTGAAGTCCTGACCCTGCATGTATACCTGCTGTTGGTCCCTCTCAAGTCCCTGAGAACCCACTTCCCCGAATTGGCTCCTAACTCTCTGATAGCTCCCACTGCTTGGGAAAACTCAGGTCTATACCAGACCTCATGTGATTTCGAACACTGTACCTGTCCAGCCCTTAGTGTGCTCCAGCTCTACATCCTAAACCTCGCCAACACCTGATTCACATCAGCTCCCACTGGAGACAAAATCTATCTGTGATCTCCATGCCTCCCATGTCAAAGAATTCCACTGCTCCAAACTCCTCATGACATGCCACTGAACTAATCTTACCCTTAGCTTAGTAAAACCCTGTATGTACAAACCTGCTAGCTAGCATACCATCCACATACAGTAACAAAATGATGTTGCAATCACCATCCCCTTGGTAAGTCAAACCACAGTAGTTACCCTGACATTGACTGAAGCCATGCTTTGTCCTCCACCTGTCAAAACATGTACCACTATCCTGCAACAACCTCAAGACCATATGCCAGGCCTTCCGTCTCACGTATCCATTCTCTCTATTCTTCAACTAAGGAATCCATTCATCTCTGTGCTTTCGCACCGGCTGGCAACCCTACCAAAACTCCCGTTTGGTTCTGCATCATATCCCTGCCATGCTCCCACCTGTTTCCTAGATCCTTCCTGCTCTACAATCAGCAACGAGTATAAAAAAGAGGAACAACGAATTTGAGGGCCTACTTACGTCTTCAGTCCTCAGTATGGGTGTTTGAGACTCCTTGACAGCATGTTGTCTGCCCAAAATCCGTTACAGTGACCGACCTCAGTCACTACACAGTCTGCATCCGACCGACGTCAGTTCCCATGCGTCTATCCCTGACTACCAACCTGTCGATGTCGGTGTCTCCTGTTGCCGACGTCGGTTCTCCTGACCGATGTCGGTCTTACATACTGCCGACGTCGGTACCTGTGTTTCCTGTGAGTGATGACTTTTTACCCGCGAGCTCCTTTGAATCAATCTCCATGTCCAAACTGCCCTGCTCAGAAGTATCCAGCCATATCCACTGATTTCTGTCTGCCATCTCCTCCAAGAACACCAAGGCTTTCCAGTTCTTAAGCCTATCAAAAATATATGTCTTCCGCTTAAGAACATGCATCTCCTTCCTACTCATGTGACCAAGCCTACGAATCCACGTCTCTGCAAGAGAAGAAGAATCAGTAATATAAACAAGTAGATAAAGAGTACCTGTTTTCTTACCACCAACTAATTCAAGTGCACTTGCTGTGAGAGTTCTTGTGCATCTCTCATCACCCAATCTTTCTGAAGAAATTAGCCATATCTCCAAACCTGGGACCTGCATGACCTTCATCAACACCTGTGTGTTGGCCGCCTGCAATTTCAGCTTCACTTTCCCTTTGCCAATTCTTTGGCAAGGCTCACTAGCTCCTCTACCTGGGGCTGCATGGAAAGAGGCAACCGAATCTTTTATCCACGATTCAACTTTATCCAAGAAACCTGCAAACACATCCTGTGCAACAACACCTGCTACATCTGTATCTTCAGTTTCTTCATGCTGATCTTCCACAAACCAACAATATTCTTTTACCTGCTCTTTCTTTCCATGGGACCTTAAGTAACCATCTGTGCTTTTCAACTCCTCCATTCTTAGCTTACTTTGATCTGCCATTGCTCTACTCCCACTCAATCAGAAACCCCTGAGAGTGCCCTGTAACCAAAACACAAAACCTGCTTCCTGCAACCTTAGCTCTGATACCACTTGTTAGAAAAAAGGACCAACCCGAAAGCACACAGTTGATTACCAAACCAAGCAACTTAATATGCAAAAATAAACCAGCTTCAACAAGTAACTAGAATTCAGAATAACACAGAATATGAGAGACAATACACAACTTGTATTAATAACTCTTACAGAAAAGAATACAATAAAGAAGATGCCACTTCTTCTCCACCACCTTACAGAGGTTTCCCACACCTCAAGTGAACAGTGATTCTCTCCTCAAAGCTCTCTCTACTAGGTCCCAACACCCAACTCAAACACAGAGTTGGTGTTCACCTTACACCTGTGCTCCACGCACTCCACAAGTGCTCCACGCACTCCACAAACACTCAAAGTACTTCAAGTAGATCTCCCATGAACCTGCAACAACCTGCAATTCAACAGACCATACGTATGGAAGGAACTACCTTGCCTTCCTCTTTGCTCTCCATGTACTCCACGTACATACCAATGAGTACACACTGTACTCCAAGTAGATCCTGCCTGATTCTGCTCCCTGTTGTGTTGCTGTCCTATCTGATCTCCAACCTACAGATTAATAATGGTTCTGCACACCTGTGAACCTTGACCTTGCACACACACACACACACACACCTGCAGATCAACGATCTTACTTACCATGTAGATCTCTTATAAGGGCCATGCTCACTTGATGACCAAGATCATACATACCTAAAGAATCCAGCTGACTCTCCAATCCAGCACCAACACAACTAGTACTGTGGCACTAGGAGGAATGCACCATTGCTCTACCTCACACACCGAAGGAGCTTATAATTATGCTCTCTTACTCCCTAGCACTAATTTACAATACAACCATGAGTCTATTATATAGAACTCATCCAAAACAATAATTAGACACCTAATTACAATAATTAGATCCGCAGCTATGAGTCTAAAATTAGCACTCATCATGCAAACACTTGGTTCGTCAACCAATTGCCCGTAATAAACTCGCAGTTGAACCACACAGGCGACCGACGTCAGTCCCTGTCAGCCTGGAGGTGACCAACACCGGCCGATCCCTAACCGACGTCGGTTGCTTCTCTTCAATATCCTGTCGACGTCGGCTGATCAGACCGACGCCGGTTGCTCTGACATTCAGCAACCTTCAGCAACTCCTCCAATGGCCTTCTCCGTGTCTGCATCAGTGAAGCTTTTAGCTCCACAACCTAACAGTTTTTCTCTCCCATGAGGGTTTCCCACATAAATCTTTGTGTTATGGTTTCATTCATGCTTGTTCTTTGATTCATCTATCTTGCATATTGATATGATTGGTTAAGTAGCTTGAACAGTTGGGAATTGGATTGTAATATTGTTAAACCACTAATTCACCCCCCCCTCTTAGTGGTGTGTACCTCCATCATATCATTGAGGTGGAAATACTACAAAATAGAGATAAGACAATGGGTCTCGATCGAGATCTAGAGGGGATGTGAACGCATCTAGTTCTAATGTTGATGTATCTAAGAATGAGAGTGATGAGGGTGGTCTTGGTGACCAAACTCTGATTATTGAGTGATTATGTATTATTGTATTAAAAATCATTTTTAATCATATATATAAGGAATTTTTATTATATCGGTATTGTGTTATCTAAAATTTTATTTTATGGCATTGTTTACTTGAGTAAGTGTTTTAGTTGTATTTATTGCTTATGTTTTGATATAGAGATGTATTTGTTCAGCTAAGGAATTGTAATTGATTGATCATATGTATATGGATGTTGGAATAGACATGTATATAGGATTAAGAATGTTAGTTTTTAGTTGTTATAGAAGTATCATAGTATATCTGAGTGTGGATCATGTAACTACAACATGCACTATCTGAATCCAGATGGCATGGTAAATAAGGGACCATATTGCTCATGTTGTGTAGGCATAAAATTAAACTCTAGAACTGATATTGCTCATGGTGCACTATTGATAGTTAGATGTGTAAACTATGTAACAAATAACTTAATCAATTATTGTATCAAAATTATGCTCTAATCGCTATGATTGTTGTTAAATATCTAAATCAATGGTTAAATTGAAACTATTCTTTCATCTCTATGATTGTTGCTAAATATCTTAATTATTGATTGAAATAAAATTGTGTTTTGATTTATGTGATTGTTACTAAATATCTTAATCAATGGTCAAACTGAAACTATGCTCTAATATATGTGATTGTTTCCAAATATTTCAATCGGTGGTCAAACTAAAGTTATACTCTGATCTCTATGATTGTTTATAAATATCTAATCGGTGGTCAAACTAAAACTGGTGGTGGGATTGGTTTGCATTATTTCACCATATTTCTATAAGAAGGTTTATCTCTATGAACTGGATTCCATCATTGTTGAATATGTGGTGCATGAGATCTCACATAAGTAGGTGTCCTAGAAACCACATGGCTCGTATGATGAGTAACCAATGGTTCCTTAAAAGGAATGACCTATGATAATTCACATGTATAAGAATGTGATCTAGAAGACTATGGAGAAGGAGATCTTGATGCCCCCTATGTGAATGTTATAATACCTCTATCAACACATTGGTCATTACGATCTATGAGTGCATAAAATTTATTATCCCAATGTCCATTGATTCTGTGATAGTTACACTATGGTTTGTTTATTATTCTCTGCTAATGATGTGTTGGATGATGTTGAGTAGGAGGAAGAATGATCATCTCCCTATTTAATAATATAAATAATATATCATGAGGCCTATGTTTGTCTGAAAACTATATGGCCTTATTGTTGGTGTCATGTGCTCTATCCACTATAGGATATGATGTGTAAAGTGTTTATTTACCTTCATTGACTATCTTGATTAGTGGTTTATATTCCACTTTTTCTTGAGGCATATGTGTATTAGGTTTTTGTACCATATTAGATGATTGTGCCTATGAGAGGCTTAAATCCAAATCAGGTTCCTCAAAATCTATCTCTAAATGTGGCTCTACTAGTCCCAATTCTTATTCTAATGTGATATCCTTTTAGCATAAATGTCAAAATTATTTGGATGTCTCATATAATAATTTCTCTTTGAGAGGGAAGGTGATACCTCTACCAAATATGTACTATACTTTTAAATTTGATGGTTGGTAGATCAATTATTTCATGCATGATTTGAATCGTAGAATGTAATCATTTATTATTTATAACCCACCCTGGTGTAGTGAAGCCAACCTCTCATATGTGACTCAAGGCCCCTTATTCTAAATATAATTCATGAGAAGGACTTCTTCTAACTCATCATATGTATGTCGTGAACCAATGGGGAGTGAATGATGAAACCAATTTAATGCCTCACCCTCTAGAGTCTTTAAAAATATTTGTAAGAGGATCAAATCAAGAGGGATATGTGCCATGGTCTTTTTATAAGATTTAATGTGCACACATGGATCTTCATGTCTATTGAACTTTGGTAATATTGGTATCATAAATTGCTTTGGTAACTGTGTAGTGAAAATTTTGTGTAGGATAGAAATGTTGTGGATGGCATTGGAATCAACCTAAGAGTGGTATGCTTTACTTTCCAAGGTGAGGTATTGTACTTGTTATAAATCACCCATGATGTGCATCAAATATATTACCTATTGTGAATTTATAATAACATCATCAAGAAGTTCATTTACTTCTTGAATCTTATTATTAATTTTAACCATTGGTACACTACATCAAGGACCTTTTTTAGAGAGAGTTGGTTTGTTCTCCATAACCTTTGGAAGGGTGATATCTTGGACCTAATGGGATGGAAATCGTATATCACTCTCGTGAAGGTTAGGATGAGAAATGGGTTCTACTGTATTAAATGGGGGTGATGGAAATTCATTGGTAACTCTTATTTTGATAATTTGTAAAGAAGTATCACATGTTAATGGACTAAAAGATACATTATTATCATGCAAATATAAACTATTTAAATTATGAACATAATTATAAGTTCGCTTGTTTTTATCCAAAGACATATTATCATTTGAACTAGCATTTGATAAACAATCAATTTGAGCAAGAGAGATGGGTGAAGTAGGGAGATAACTAGAAGGACTAGACTAAATGTCTTCTTTACCAAAGTCATAGTAATCATTGTTATTCTAAGCTTCATCAAAATTAATTTAATTCACTCTTAGAGGTAAGAGTATAAAAATTATCATTCACATGCTCACTAAGAGAGAGAGTATAAGAATATTTTAACTTTTTACCAGTATGTAATATATCATCATGTGTAGGTGCAATGCAATGCATGTATTCACTAGTTATTAGTGGAATGCATGTATGATCATTATTATCAATCTTGGATTCAAGGTTCGAAGAAGTAGCAATCATGTTTTCATTTGGCACGTTATGACATGTAGGAAAAGAGTTAGAGATATTTGAATTATCTACATTTTTCTTTGAATCATTGTGTTGAGATTGAAATGTAAAATAAGGTGATAAAATAATCTCATCCACTTTAGTTTGTGCATCGATAAAATCTAAAATATCATTTGTAAATGTTTTTTAATATTGAATTGAGAAGGGTAAATAAGATGCATGCTCTTTTCTATATTGCTTGAATCATGTAAAATTAGATTTCATTTATTGCACTTATATTTTTTTTAATTTGAATAAGGAGGTAGCAAAAATGGTTGAAAAGCTAGGATCACATTAGAAGAAAGCACTACTAATAAGAGGTTCTTTTGGAATTATATTGTTGGTTTGATTTTGATAATTAGGACAAGACAAAAAAGAAAGAGAAGAAGATGCATCTAATCTATCCTCATCAACACTTTCATTGTCATTCTCATAATCATCATATCCATCATTACAACAATAATCATCATCAGCATTATAAATGAAATCATTATCATGTGCTAATGTGTAATTTTGAAAATGTGTCCATCTATTCTTATAATCATGAGAAAATGTTATAAATTCATCAATTGGGTGAGGGGCAAGAGGCTTCTTGGATGTCATTTTAAACTTGTGAAAAAAGAGAATGTAAACAATGAACAATAATCACATAATAGGTAGAATTTAATCTAACATAGATATATTTGAAAATATGCTAAATATTCAACTCAATGAATGGAAAAATCAAAATTTTATTTGAAACCCTAAGGGCTAATATTTTGATGTATAAGGACTTAGTATGCAGATCCAAGGTTTTTTAGGATTTTATAGAAAAAAATTAAAATTTATTAAATTAATGAAACCAAATTAGAGGAATGATTTGGATTAGTTAGGTTGTGCAAAAATCAAGAAAAAATCATAATTTTATAAACCCTAATTTATTACACAAAAATGGAGAAGGTAAATCCTAGGATGGAACTAGGGTTGTAAAATAGTGTTCGAAGTATGTTGAGTTCACCAAATGTTTTAACCATTTAAGACATAGGCATGTGAATCCTAGGTTGTTAAAGGGGATGGGTATAGAGGGTAAATTAAGACAAATATTACAAATAGATATATCAAATTAATTTACTTGAGATGTATGCATAATGATAAAATTGACTTATCTAGAGTGAAACAAGGGTTGTCAAATGTCAAAAAGGCTATAACAGGTTTATATATTAGTTAGGAGTCCATTCTAGAACTAGGGTTGAAAAATTCCTTCAAACAGTAGTGTGGTTAGGAGAATAGTAATGCATTATGGTAGTGTCCAAGGTATCGTGCTAGTGTCCTTATATGGAGAAACTACCTGAGACTTCTAGGGATGTTATGGGAGGGTTTTAGGGACCTATAGGTGATTTTTAAGCTTTTAATAATTCATTTATTTCATTACTTTTTTAATATTTTCTAAAACCTAATGAACACTTATACACATGAGACAACAACAAGATCAAATGCAAAAGGAAGAGAAAATTTGGGTTTTGAGATGTTACGATCATGCGATACATAGCCCCTACTATCCTAATTGTTACCTACATTAACCCCAATAATAGGGGTCTCATATCGCATGTAGTTATCCCTTAGGTAACATGCATAATCAACATGCACAATATGCTATATTGAACTTTGCTTAGGCTCTTCTTTGATTAAGCATGTAGATCTAGATGTGATTGCTAAGTAATATTCAATATGTTGAGCTATATTATTGACTAATTTTATGTAATTATATGCCAAAATAGTAAGTGCTAGATGTAAAATTCCTTGTGAGGTTATTTATATATAAGAAACTTTTATTTGAATGTAATACCCTTATTCATTCGCTGGCAAGATGCAAAATAAAGATAAAATCATAAGAGAAGGCTCAAAGAAGGGTTACAAACCAAAACACATTGAAAAAGTGATCGTTGGACACTAGTGTTGAACTAGACATTAGTGCACTATGCAAGTGTCCAAAATCACACGAGTTTCTTGGGAACACAAAACTAGGTGAAGATTGTGAAAAATAGGCTAGGGGGTTGTGACTAGGATGGGATGATATAGGACCACTTGGAGTGAAACAAATAGGGAAAATAATTCATAAGAAAGATCAAAAGACCCAAAATGACTACGTGAACAAGACTCACATCCATAACTAAGACCTTCCTATGAAAGAGTATTAAAATACATAGTAAATATGGTTGCTTGACCAAATTAGGGTGTGTACAACTTCATTTAAATATTCCAAATCTAGCGTATTCTCATCTTCTTATGAAAATTCAATGTAATGTACCTAAACTATGAAGAACCATTCTTCAAAGATACATGGTATCATGCCTCGTCTAATTATTTGAACTCTAATTAAATATACCTTCCTCATAATTTTTCTTTCAAACCCCACATAATTTAACTAAGATTTATGGTATACATGGTCTAAAAACCCTCATATCTAAATTAAATCAAAAGTTAAGCTTTACATCATTTTTTTAAAAAAAACAAACCTTAATATTAACCATTAAAATTCAAGACCTTTAAAAAAACTAATAGAATTTCTTTCCAATTAAAATTTAAAAGCTTTCAATGGATATCAAAATTTATGTGAAAATAGTCTATTGTAGTTATCACTAGTTCTTTTCACAACATACACATATGGAAGTGAAAATGGAATGGGAATGGGAATATCAAATGATAAATATGGAAAGGATTAAAATGCGATTGTTGCTCTGATATTTTTATGTAAAAAATATGAAACTCGAGTAAAAATATTAATAGTTAAAAGGAAACCTGAGGATTGGAACTTGGTCATAGACCAAAGAAAAAACTTTATTTTTGATAGGTAACTCAAAACATAATAGAACACACAAATTAGGTTATTGATGATCAATATATATATATAATATATATATATCACAAAATTGATCTAGATCCACTCTAAGTACGAAACTAACCCTTTTTTAAAATGCAGTATAAAGGATGGGCAATGTGTAATAATGATTAGAGATAATGAGGAAAGCTAAAACTCATAATAAGATGCAAGGATATTAAAATTTTGAAATATTTATTTATGTCTTGTCTATTCAAAAACAAATGTCACAAAAATGGTGTAGATCCATTCCAAGTAAGAAAATGCCTATTTATTGAAAGGCAACACGAATGATGGGCAAACTTAAATAATGATTAGAGACAATGAGGAAATATGAAAATCATAGTAAGATGCAAGGATAGGAAAACACATACTAAGATGCAAAATTGAAAATTAGACAAATGTCCTTGTACTTCCATTAGTTGATGTCATAATTGAGAATGCTTCTCAATTGTCTAAGATCTCTCTTACATGTCATTACCACAGCATTTAGACCATTACACAAAATAATCAAACAAACATTAAGCACAAAAAATCTCTCATTATTGCTTCAAAATAATATATAATATTTTGGTCTCTCTTCCTATAACCAAGAAGAATCACAAGGAGTGCCTAATAAATAGACTTGTGAGTTTGTTTCATAACAACCAAGTGGTGGTTTTAATCACCTCACAAATATGAGAATTCACTATATTTGTACACTAAAAAAATTATACATGCACAATTAATTTCAACTCAACAATATAAGTAAATGAACTCTTAATTAAGATTAACTCCATGAGTAAGTATGAACACTCACTCCATCACCCTCCCTTAAGCATAAAATAAGGAGAGAGAAAAGAGAAAGTAAAGAGATTGAATGGGTCTCAGCAGCTAGGCATGATCATTTACCCATGTACAAAATCACAGTGATATACAAAGTGTCCCTATGTTAACTAATCCATATTACCAGAATACACGGATGTTGAGTCCTTGTAATTGAAAAGTCAAACAAGAACTATTACTCTATACGAGGCTCACTCAATAAAAAATATTGATCATAAAATTGGAAAAAAAGTCATCATGGATGAATATGTGTCATCGCATGGTACCCAAAAACTAGTATAACCATAGAAATTAGTGGAGAATAGGACTTATGCTACAAAGCATCCCAAGAATCATGACTCAAAACTCAACACAATGTTCTAGTAAGTGCATTTGATGGATTGAATTCCATCTAACAAAAGTGCACTAAATTAACTACCATCAAAAGGAAAATGTGGTGTGCCAAGGGCTAGCAAGGAGCATGACACCTGAAGCAGTATGTGCACACACACCCTCATAATGTTGAAATGGGTTTAATGACTCAAAAAATAGTGTGAGTGGGAAAATCCAACTATTTAAACACTAAAATTCTAACACTTGGCTATACTAGATTAGTTACTCTTTAGAAGGAGAATAAACTCCACCAAAATATTAAGGAGATTGTAAACATTCAGTGTATTGATAAAAAAATATCTCAATAAGATGTCCCCGGTGGTGACGGGATTGTCATGAAATTGAAGAATAAAGTATTCAACATGGAACACAAACTCATGAAGGGAAAAAAACTACATGACTCTCAGTGTGACTATAAAAATGGTCTCGTACAACAAACAAAATCACCAAGTGATGTAAAAAACTACAAATGTTTTCAGAAACACCATATGTGAAATGAGATATGCATACTCAAAAATAAGTATGCCTAAAAGAGCTCATATAATTAAGGAGCATAAAAATATATGAGGAACAATATGTGTTCAAATAAGCTAAGTGGTGGACGAATCTTGCTTATAGTGTCCTCTCAAATGAATAAATCAATGCCACCAAGAATAATCAAAAATCCACCCCAAATAAACGTTGATGGTGGATGAAGATGCTTGCATATGAGTGGGTGCAAAGTCTATAGTATAATAATGCAATATAACATCCAAAAACGTGTCAGATAAATCATGTTTGACCACTATAATCTCATGTTTTTAATGCCTAAATGAAGTTGAAAAATAGCTCATATGTAGTTCATAACCCTCACGAAGAATGGAGTAAATAAAAAATGGATCTCTATAAAAATATTCTCAATGAAACATATGTGGCATAACCAATTCCACACTGAGAAATCCATGTAATAGGTTGGATAGGGGTAGTAATACCTTGTAGATTCTTACCAATGCCCACAAGTCTAGTAGTGTGACCCATGAAATGAAGCGTGTGAGAGCCAAAAGTAGTGGTTTACTTCTCAAAATAAGTGGGCATATATATAGGGAGAATCGGAGTGGGATGTGGAGAGTGTGAAACAATAATAGGTATGGAAGTATCATCTATAATATTAGGAGCAATAAGAACAAAGGTTTACTTAAGATCAGGTAGATCACATTCTAAAAGTGTATCAAGTGGATGCATGCTAGATTCAATAACATTACATGATGAACTAGAAACAAGGGCATGAGTGTCCAACATATCTATTTGACTCTATATACCAACTAGTTTCTTTCATAGAGAACATATGATGGCATATTTTCTATAAAAAAGAATTGTGTTTCATTAGTTTCATGTTTGATTCCTATAGTGTTATAAATGAGGCCATATGATCAATGGATTGCTCAAGGTCTGGTAGGGTACCATCAACAATCACACTCGAATCAATAATATGATCAACAATCATAGAAGTATAATGTACATCAATTTGTGGAGGGAGTGTAGATATCTCATCCAATTGACCACCAATAAACAAATCTACAACATGAATAGTAGGAAGAGGTGGTACAAGTATCTCATCCTCAAGAAATGAGACCTCACTAACTGTAGATGATATTTTTTGATTATGTATCACCTCAGTCTTGTACACTTGGAAAACTCATACCCTAGTTGTTCCTTTTAGTTCTACACATGTCTTGTTTTCGTAAGCCTCGCATCTACTCTATCTTGTGCCCCTTGGCCTATCTCTTAGTCTGAATAGCTTTTATATTGATGACATAGGCATCCTATCTTACCTAAAATGCTTAAAATGTACTTATTTTATACCTTTACAAGTTTTTAGCTTGTGATTTATCTCCTTTTCCCTCGACATTAATGGCTGAGATAGATATTAGTGTCAATGTTACTATCTTGGCCCAACACAAGTGTCGAATGCCCTAAATTCATCCGATTTACGAATGAAACGTATTATAATGGTCATCCTGAGTTCTTTAATGTGATTTATCTTCTAATATGATTGGTATAAATAAAATATCAACCCTCATTCATACCTCACCTAGAAATCAGACCAAAAGAGCACTCAATAAAAACTCAAGAAGCACTGAAGTTACCAAAAGATTTCCTATTCTTCCTTATTCTGATATTAGTCAAAAGAACAACCCAACTGTAGGCCTAAAGTACTAAAGGAGTAGTCATTAGGTCATATTTTCTAAGTTATAAGCTAGGTCATTATTATACTTACTTTTCACACATTACATGACTCACATGCAAACCAACACATAGGGGATAAATGCATGAATCTGAGGCCCTCTTCTAGAGTATTGACTATGTAAGTAATTCCCTTTTGATAGCATGGTTATTACAAGTTAGCTCAAAATCATGGACCACTAACCCATTTTTTTTCCAATGTCACATTTAAGATGTAAAGCTAGGGTTTTACCATTTCACCAAGATCGATAGTCAATGACCCAAATTTGAATGCATCAGAGTACAGGAAAAGCCAAACCTAGAAGCATATAGGTGGTTGCATCCTATTTCAATTGATATTATTAACAATACACTAGCATCAAACCCAAACACTAGTGTTAACGTAACCATCCCAGGCTGATGCAACTGTCTAAAGAACCAAAGGCACCAGATCTAGAATCTTGTGATTGATCCAAAACTGTCTTCTTGCCTATTTTATACCTGTACTAAATCTAGTATTGTTCTAGCATCAAAACTAGCTAAGTACTCTCTTTTATGTCATTTTCATATCTAGCATAGTTGTACTTTCCATTAATAGCTTATCTCAATTTTATAAATTCAGTATATGGTATATTTGAGTTTAACACATTAATTAGCTTGTTGTAGATATGATATTCACCTTTGTGCCCTATTATTTTTATATTCTTAACCATATCTACCTAAGTAGTATTCTACAATCCAAACTAGGGTTAAACATTTAGTGAAACCATCCTATGTTTATTGAACCAAAACCCTAGTTTACATATTAGGGTTTTCACCTTCTTTAAAGTTTATTTCATATTTCTATATTTTATTATCAGGTCTAATTTCTACTTCCCTTATGTGGCCATAGCTTAGGAATGTTTAGTTACATCTTTTATTTGACCCTAGTGGTTGTATACTTCACATTTATCTTTAACATTGCAAACCTTATGGCATCACTAGTAGAATGCCATGTATGAAAACACCATTATGACGATTACTTTAATCCACTTGATGATCAATGTAATTCAGATGATGATCTTATGGAACATCAAAAATGGGCTCAAACCCCTTACTTTGCTTATAACTATGATAATTAAAAAACCAATTATGCAAATTCAAATCTAAATGAGCAAGGTAGTGATAATGACATTTGTGCTTATGAATTTGAATGTAAAGGTATCCCTCTTGACTATGAAATCTTTACTATTCCTTTGCATTCCAATGATGAAGAGCTGCAAGAGCCAAAAAACATGCACAATAATGAAAATCTTGATGAAATCAAGTGTGTCTCCCATTCCCCAAGTAATACTAGTATTGAAAATCGTATGTCTCCTTTACATGATTCGAGTGAAACTAATCCAAATTTTTTTTCAACTCTAGTATGTGATGAAAAAAATACATGTCTTGAGTCTCCCATTGTGATCATCGAAGAAACTAATAAGAGGAAAAATGAAAATCCTAAGGAAATTCTCACAAAACATACTTGTTTGGGGACACACCAAAAATCACAAATCTATTTCACGTATCTTGTGTAAAGGTCATACCATGAAAATTTTAGAAATAAAAAAACATGTTTCCCAAATCTTTACTAATGAAATAATTTCCTAAGCCAAATAACAAGGATTAAAATGAAAATTGTGTCAATATTCATTTCTCACATAACAGTGATGAACCTAAAGTAGAAAGTGATATTGCATTACGTACTCCTCCTCATATAGGATGTGACACTCAAACTCAAAGTGAAAATGACATCCTTACATCTCTTAATGTGTTACATAACATAGAAAATGTTTCTTCCCTTCCCTCCTTGGCATTTTCTTCTCAAAAGGAGATTGTGCCTCAAAATGAAATTACACCTCCTACTTCTATAATATGTCACAAAGTTCCAAGTAATGTAACACCTTGCAATGATAATAATATTAAACTTTTTGTTACCCAACATGATATACTCCATCCTTTAACCATGGATAACCCTTCACAAAATGAAATACAACCATGTGATGATCCCTCACTTAATAACAAAAAAGATTAAATTACTCATATGTTTCATGTGCATGGTAATTTATAGCCACTAGTAAAAGATTCAACCTCTCCTTATGACATGTTATCTATTATGACTACCATTGGATATTTTTAGCAAGTCTATACTCTTCAATTACAATTTTATTCTCATGAAACTATTCTTGAGGAGGATAAATTAATAGAGCAACCTATTGCTCAAGATGTATTTGAGTGTCCTTATCCTTTGAAATTTTTTATGCCTAAGTTATCCTCATTTTATGGTCAAGAGATTATGCTATTCATTTATAATAATATATACACTCTTTTGAACATTGGGCCCAAAATGGAATTTTACTATTTAAGGCTTTTCATCATAATTTTAACATAGGGGGGCTCTTGATTAGTTCATGTTCTCTTCTAAATGGTTCATTATCATCTTTCAAACAACTTGAAGATGTATTTATACCACATTTTCATCATTATATCTTACCTAAATTATAATTGGATAATTTATAAGTATTGACACAAATATAAAATGATCTTATACAAGATTATATCATTTGTTTTAAGGATGTTTTATATTACTTACATTACACACCTCAAATTTAGAAATCCAAATCATATTTAGTAGGAGTCTTCTTTCTGAAATTAGAGAGAGCATGGCACAATCCCTTTGCTTCATTTAAGACCTTATATTGGGATGTGCATTAACATGCATGTGCTTTAACAAATACACAAACTTGATTACTTATTTTTCAATCAAAAATCAAGCATGATAAGAATCATGTTTTCAGGGTAAATAAACAAGTTACGAAGGATCGTGAACCATTTCAAAAATCTTCTTCAGAGTCATTGGTACCTACCAAAGTACCAACAAGTTAAATTATTAAACAAAGGAAAGGAAAATATTTTTAGATTACCTCCCACAATTAGACCAAATAGCACCATAAAGCGTCACCTTCTTTAGTTTGATTAGAATTGAGATATACCACAACATATTATAAACTTTGTTAGATAAACAATTGATTAGACTCCCTCCTAATTCACATTATCCACCTCATATATTTGACAAGTCAAAATGACAACACTTTTTCACTTATCATGGTATTAATGGTCATCAATATAATGAGTGTTTTGATCTCAAGTAAAAGCTTACACAGTTAACAAATCAGGGAATCATTAAATA
Source organism: Torreya grandis (assembly GCA_037957365.1). NCBI lineage: Eukaryota > Viridiplantae > Streptophyta > Pinopsida > Cupressales > Taxaceae > Torreya > Torreya grandis. Next base: position 1,927,818 of record JARHVA010001639.1, read on the forward strand.
TTGAAAAGATGCATCCAATCTTCATTTACATACTTCTCCTAGAGGCTTGTCTAATAGGGTTGAACCATCCCATGTTGATCTTTATAAGGAAATCATGGTTCATTGACCTTCATAGAAGACGTCCACTATTAGAAGTCCTCCTAGTGTGTTCTCTACCAAGACTAATCATTCCCACACTGATCCTGCCAAGGGACCATTGGTTGATTAGGTCTTGGATAGAGGCACACATGAATGGGGTGTACCTACATAATAGATTTGGGTCCCTAAGTAGGTACCTATAGATTCATTGGTTAAACCTATAATTATAGCAAAGTTGACTACAAAATCAAAACTAACAGTTACATTATCACATGATCATTATAATAAAGCATTATTGTTTCTTACAGGGTTTCATTGAATACAATGAGTATTTTCTTATTCAAATCATATAATTATTTCATTAAATTGAAATATTTTTTATACGTTTTACCATATCCAAACATACATTACGATAACAAATGTAAGTAACTAAAGGTACACTATCATGTGAAGTAATAATACCAAATACAAACCTACCAAAGAATAATGATGCAAACTCTTAATTCCACTTCGCACCATGTTTCGATATCCAAATCACAAACACATGTTCCTATTACTACTATTTCAAATAAACAAACAAGCACTCAATGATGGGTTCCAAAAACCCAACTCTAATTACTCCTACTATTGCTTCATAACCACATAGTCTTACTTTACATACGTAGAGCACCATTGATACCACAGTGGCAGATATTACACCTATATATGCTCCTTGGCTACATACATGGGGTATTACACCAGATTTATAGTGGGAGGAGATATCTATGACAATCCATTGGATGGCATCATAGGATGATCTTTATTCATCACAAATTTTTAAAATACCAAAAAAAAAAACTTTAAAAAATCCAAAAACATTTTCAACACCTACATGTTATATTGGATCCTTGGCATCTATGTGTTAGTCCCATGTTGAGGGATAAAATATCATTTAATCCTATATACACATATACAGGAATACACATAGACATGATACTTTAGGCTTTCCCTATACTCACATCACTAGGATGTTGAAAGTAGCCATCATATATGATCTTGATACACACAGGTTATATGATTTGATGATCACTCTACATTATCATGTTTGAGCTTACATATGTACTTACACATGCCTTATCCATGATTATATCTTGTACATGGTACTTAATATTCTATGTAATTGATATTTTTTGCTAACACATTCAATCCATAGGCCACTATGACATGTTTATATTGGTTGCTTATGTTTTTCCTTTACACAATTCCTTGAGTGACTGTTTGGCCTTATTTTTTTATTCAGGTTAAAGGGGGTATTTTTTTGAACTGGGGTATCCAAACCCTAGGAGAAATCAAAACACAAAAATATAAATAGTCTAACCAAGACCAACCAAAAAATAGAACCAACCAAGTCCATAAACAGCTAAAAAATAGCCCAAAAATAAACAAAAAACTACCAAAGAACTGGTCTAAATCTAAGCTACCAGAAACATCTTCCCAGTAATCTTTCATATTTTTGAGGTTCATGTCTATCTGAAGCAAACATTTATCTTGGTCCACTCCATAATGACATCCATTTCCCTACCCCTTCTTGCCCTTCCCTTTGCCAATCACACTAGGCTCAAAAATCTCACTGAGTTGAGCTCACAGGTTGTAAACATTCTTTATGCCCTCATACATTGTTTCTTTACTATGATTTACTAAAAAACTTCTTTTCTTATAAATATTCTCATTTTCTTTCTCTAATAGATCCACCCTGAAAGCTAAACTCTAAATGTAGTGATCTTCCTCCTCAGCTGATAAGATTTGAGTCATCCTTGCATTTTCCTATTGTAGCACATTAACCTTGCCCTTTAGCTCTGTGATCTCTCACATAAACCACTGCATGATAGATTTTTGTAGGTCGAGCTCTTCCAATATCTTGCCTGAACTCTCCTTACCTTTGAGTGAGGTAACCAAATTATTCATTCTAATCCTTTTGATTCTAATAAGTCTCCCCTTTCTCCATAGGAGTATAAATAGGCTCCCTAATCACCTTCTCAAATGCAATCAGATTTTGATCTATTTTTCTTCCTTGCTCCACTTCTTTTTGAATCTCCCTAGGATACTTACTTCCCTCTTCAACTTCAATAAAATTCCCCGCTCCCCTTTACTGTGCAAATCTTAACGACCTTGGTTCCCCTGTTTCCCTTAGCTCCCCTAGTTGGGCCCTACATGCTTTGATGCATTTCAATATCTTTTATTTATATTATCTTATTGTTTTTTATTATTTTCATCATCCTTCTCACTAATATTTTTTACAGGTCTCTTATTATTCACATAAACCTTAATTAGACTCCCAGGATACTTTATCCACACTTTTTTAGTTTTTCTAATATCAATAGGCCCCTCCTCTGACTTTTCCTTTTGGGTCTATGATATGTCTGGCATGAGTTGATTCATGCCCTTAAAATACTTGAATATTAGTTAGATCACTCCCTCATGTCTAGGTGTAGAGTAATTTCCATGTTTAAATTTCAAGATCGACACCTCCATAGATTTTAGGATTAAAAAAAGGAGACTAAAGGGCACACTATGCTTTAAATAATTTAGCATTCTAAACAGGGACCATCTAACTACATTGTACCTACCTTCCAAGTTGATGTATTGCATTAAATGAAAGGCTAATTATATAAATGGCTTGGGTAAGGATTCCCTATCAAAACCATTATGCATCTGCTCTAGTTTCTCTCCTTCCTCTAGAAATGCCTCTTTGTCTAATTTAAAATCCCTCGATGTAGTAGCTCTTGAGTGTTTTGCTTTGCCATTATCTTGATTTTTTGAGCATTTGAATATGCTCTATTATATGTGGCTCTAGTGCCTATGTTTTCTTTATTGGACATTTGAAAATTTCATTGCTTATTTTATAGACATTTAAATATGTCATTTCTTATTTTATGAACATTTGACAAAGTCATGTCTATTCCATTTTGTGGCATTTGAACATGCCCCTTGTTTGTGGTCTCCTTGGACCATTGCTTTTTAACTTACTTTTGAGAGCTCTTGTGTGTACTTGTTTGCTTATTGAGCTTGTATTGTTACTATTTAGACATTGTCATGATATTTATCATGCATATTAGGCCTACATGTGATCACATTGGTTCTATGCACTTCAATGATACATTTACTTACACATATTCATTTTATATGTTTCATGGTTACATTCATAAATTTACAGTTGTCTTACCCTTTTGAGGTGAGATAGCTTCTAGGTACTATTTTTCCCTCACCTCAAATAGGGGAATATTATTGGGGGCATGCTTGAGAAGCATGTTATCCACACTTTACGCCAGTTCTCAAATTCAATGGAGGCATGTCATATGGACATGGATTCTACATATTCACAATTTCTAGATTATAGTGGGGGCGTACTTTAGAAGCATATTCTCCACATTTATTTAATATTTAATAGTTATACTAGTTTTTAGATTTAGTGGGAGCATGTCATATGGACATATCTTCCACACATTCATAGTTTTTAGATTACAGTGGGGGCATGCTTTGAAAGCATGGTTTCCACATTTATTCAACATTTATTACTTATACCAGTTTGCATATTCAATGGGGGCATCTCATATGGACATGGATTCCACACATTCACAATGTTAGATTCAGTGAGGGCATGTTTTATAAGCATGTTCTTTACATTCATTTAGTATGGTACTTATAATTCACAGATTTAGTGGGGGCATACTTTGGAATCATGTTCTCCACACCTACTCGATATTCAGCATCTCCAGACGTCGGCAGGTAGCAGACAGGAAGTAACCGATGTCGGTCAGATATCGGCCGACGTCGGTGACCCCCAGGCGGACAGGGACCGGCGTCGGTCCCCTGTGTGGTTCGACTGCGAGCTTATTACAGGCAGTTAGCTAACGAACCAAGTGTTTGCATGATGAGTGCTAATTTTAGACTCATAGCTGCGGATCTAATTATTGTAATTGGATGTCTAATTATTGTTTGGATGAGTTCTATATAATAGACTCATGGTTGTATTGTAAAGTAGTGCTAGGGAGTAAGAGAGCATAATTATAAGCTCCTTCAGTGTGTGAGGTAGAGCAATGGTGCGTTCCTCCTAGTGCCACAGTACCAGTTGTGTTGGTGTTGGATTGGAGAGTCAACTAGATTCTTCAGGTGTGTATGATCTTGGTTGTTGAACAGTAGGTTGTTGCAGGTTCATGGGAGATCTACTTGAAGTAACTTAAGTACTTGTGGAGTGCGTGGAGCACTTGTGGTGTGCGTGGAGCATGGGAGGTGAACACCAACTCTGCATTTGAGTTGGGTGTTGGGACCTAAGAGAGAGAGCTTTGAGGAGAGAATTACTGTTCACTTGAGGTGTGGAAAACCTCTGAAGAGGTGGTGGAGAAGAAGTGGCATCTTCTTTATTGTATTCTTTTCTGTAAGAGTTATTAATACAAGTTGTGTATTGTCTCTCATATTTTGTGTTATTTTGAATTCTAGTTACTTGTTGAATCTGGTTAATTTTCGCATATTAAGTTGCTTGGTTTGGTAATCAACTGTGTGCTTCCGATTTCGTGCACCCTGATAAGTGGTATCAGAGCTAAGGTTGCAGGAAGCAGGTTTTGTGTTTGGTTACAGGTCACTCTCAGGGGTTTCTGATTGAGTGGGAGTAGAGCAATGGCAGATGAAAGTAAGCTAAGAATCGAGGAGTTGAAAAGCACATATGGTTACTTAAGGTCCCATGGAAAGAAAGAGCAGGTAAAAGAATATTGTTGGTTTGTGGAAGATCAGCAAGAAGAAACTGAAGAAGCAGATGTTGCAGGTAATGTTGCACAAGATGCTCTGGGAGGTTTCTTGGATAAAGTTGAATCTTGGATAAAAGATTCGGTTGCCTCTTTCCATGCAGCCCCAGGTAGAGGAGCTGGTAAGCCTTGCCAAAGAATTGGCAAAGGGGAAGTGAAGCTGAAATTACAGGCGGCCAACACACAGGTGTTGATGAAGGTCATGCAGGTCCCAGGTTTGGAGATATGGCTAATTTCTTTAGAAAGATTGGGCGATGAGAGATGCACAAGAACTCTCACAGCGGGTACACTTGAATTAGCTTATGGTAAGAAAAGAGGTACTCTTTATCTACTTGTTTATATTACTGATTCTTCTTCTATTGTAGAGACGTGGCTTCGTAGGCTTGGTCACATGAGCAGGAAGGAGATGCATGTTCTTAAGCAGAAGACAGATATATTTGATAGGCTTAAGAACTGGAAAGCCTTGGTGTTCTTGGAGGAGATGGCGGATAGAAACCAGTGGATGGTGCTGGATACTTCTGAGCAGAGCAGTTTGGACATGGAGATTGATTCAAAGGAGCTCACGGGTAAAAAGTCATCACTCACAGGCGAACACAGATATCAACATCGGTCAGGAAGAACTAGCATCGAACAGACAGGTGCCGATGTCGATCATGTGCAGACCAGAGCCAGTGATGTCAGGCAGAGTAAGACCGACGTCGGCAGTAGATAAGACCGACATCGGTCAGATGATCGACGTCGGCAATAGGGACACCGACGTTAGCAGGTTGGTAGTCAGGGACAGACGCATGGGAACCGACATCGGTCAGATGCAAACTGTGGAGTGACCGAGGTCGGTCACTGTAACGGATTTTGGGTGGACAGCACGCTGTCAAAGAGTCTCAAACACCCATACGGAGGACTAAAGACGTAATTAGGCCCTCAAATTCGTTGTTCCTCTTTTTTATACTCGTTGCTGATTGTAGAGCAGGAAGGATCCAGGAAACAGGTGGGAGTATGGTAGGGATATGATGCAAAACCAAACGGGAGTTTTGGTAGGGTTGCCAGCTGGTGCAAAAGCATAGAGATGAATGGATTCTTTAGTTGAAGAATAGAATGAACGGATACGTGAGACGGAAGACCAAGCATATGGTCTTGAGGAAGCTGCAGGACAGTGGTACAAGTTTTTTGACAGGGGGATGACAGAGCATGACTCTAGTCAATGTCAGGGTAACTACTGTGGTGTGTCTTACCAGGTGGATGATGAGTCGTGACATCATTCTGTTACTATATGTGGATGGTATATTTGCTAGCAGGGTTTGCACATACAGGGTTTTGCTGAGCTAAGGGTAAGATTAGTTCAGTGGCATGTCAGGAGGAGTTTGGAGCAGCAAAATTCTTTGACATGGGAGGCATGGAGATCACAGATTGATTTTGTCTCCAGTGGGAGCTGATGTGAATCAGGTGTTGGCGAGGTTCAGGATGTAGAGCCAAAGCACACTAAGGGCTGGACAGGTACAGTGTCTGAAATCACATGAGGTCTGGTATAGACCTGAGTATTCCCATGCAGTGGGAGTTGTCAGAGAGTTAGGAGCCAATTCGGGGAAGTGGGTTCTCAGGGATTTGAGAGGGACCAGCAGCAGGTATACATGCAGGGTCAGGACGTCACTACATGTGTTTGTAGGTTCGGATGTGGCAGGGTACTCGGATGACAGGAGGTACACCATGGGATGTGTGGTGGGTTGTCTTCAGGATTGAGCTTGAAGAGGAATACAAACCAAGAAATAGATTAGATGGAGTACAGGTACAGGTACAGTGCAACTATTTATCTCCAAGTGGGAGATTGTTAAGTTGTGGAGCTAAAAGCTTCACTGATGCAGACATGGAGAAGGCCATTGGAGGAGTTGTTGGAGTGTCACAGACACCAACGTCGGTCAGGCCAACCGATGTCGGCAGGTAGCAGACAGGAAGAAACTGACGTCGATCAGATATCGGCCGACGTTGGCGACCCCCAGGCAGACAGGGACCGGCGTCGGTCGCCTGTGTGGTTCAACTGCGAGCTTATTACAGGCAGTTAGCTAACGAACCAAGTGTTTGTATGATGAGTGTTAATTTTAGACTCATAGCTATGGATCTAGTTATTGTAATTAGATGTCTAATTATTGTTTGGATGAGTTCTATATAATAGACTCATGGTTGTATTGTAAATTAGTGCTAGGGAGTAAAAGAGCATAATTATAAGCTCCTTCGGTGTGTGAGGTAGAGCAATGGTGCATTCCTCTTAGTGACACAATACCAGTTGTGTTGGTGCTGGATTGGAGAGTCAGCTGGATTCTTCAGGTGTGTATGATCTTGGTCATCAGGTGAGCATGGCCCTTATAGGAGATCTACATGGTAAGTAAGATCGTTGATCTACAGGTGTGTGTGTGTGTGTGTGCAAGGTCGAGGTTCACAAGTGTGCAGAACCATTTATTGATCTGTAGGTTGGAGATCAGATAGGATAGCAACACAACAGGGAGCAGGATCAGGCAGGATCTACTTGGAGTACGGTGTGTGTACTCATTGTGATGTACGTGGAGTACATGGAGAGCTAAGAGGAAGGCATGGCAGTTCCTTCCATAAGTATGGTCTGTTGAACAGCAGGTTGTTGCAGGTTCATGGGAGATCTACTTGAAGTACCTTGAGTACTTGTGGAGTGCGTGGAGCACTTGTGGTGTGCATGGAGCACGGGAGGTGAACACCAACTCTGCGTTTGAGTTGGGTGTTGGGACCTGAGAGAGAGAGCTTTAGGAGAGAATTATTGTTCACTTGAGGTGTGGGAAACCTCTGAAGAGGTGGTGGAGAAGAAGTGGCATCTTCTTTATTGTATTCTTTTCTGTAAGAGTTATTAATACAAGTTGTGTATTGTCTCTCATATTCTATGTTATTCTGAATTCTAGTTACTTGTTGAATCTGGTTAATTTCCGCATATTAAGTTGCTTGGTTTGGTAATCAACTGTGTGCTTCCGATTTCTTGCACCCTGACATGAGACACATTTAAGATGCATATGTTATGTAACATGTGCCTAATATTGATAAATCTAAATCAATCTCAGATTCTAAAACTATTACATGTAGTGATATTCTATAGACATTTATGGACTTTAGCAAACCAATCTAATGTAATAGTTGGTTCACCTTTTGGTATGGTTGAGGTGATCAAATCAATCAATCTTGTCAAGTTTTTAGTTTGGACTTGATCATCCAAATTCATTGGGTTATAATTATCATTGGGTTGCACAGTTGACTTAATCTCAACTACGAAGTGCCAACTCACTTTTTCTCTAAAGTTGGGGGCATGTGCATTCTAACATTTCTCTCTCTCTATCTCCTTGGATATATGCACTTTAAAGATTTATCTATATTTATCCCAATTTTAGTTTCATATCCTTACACTGATACATATTTTGTAAAAACTTGTCAGTAGGCAAGGTAGTTACATCGACACACAGCTGTACTCCTAAACCTTATTCTTTCAATTTCAATCTATTTCAAGTAATTTTAACCCAGATTATATGTATTGATTATAAATTATAACATTTTCTTGGTTGCAATTCAATCACCATCAAATCACTCAAATTCAACTCCAATGAAGCATTCAAATTCAACTCAAGCAAAGACAAGATGTGCATACACACCCAGGGACTTATTCATTTATTTTAAACTAGGAATTTCATTATTAGATTAAATGGGGCAAATGTAGATGATATTTTGTGATTGTGTAGTACCTTAGTCTTGTACACTTGGAAAATTTATACCTTGGTTGTTTCACTTAGTTCTACACATGTCTTTCTTCTGTAAGCCTCGCATCTACTCTATCTTGTGTCCCTTAGCCTATTTGTTAGTTCGATCAGCTTTTATATTGATGACATAGATTTTCCATCTTATCTAGAATGCTTAAAATGTACTTATCTTATACATCTATAAGTTTTGAGCCTATGTTTTCTCTACTTATCTCTAAACACTAACATTTAAGATAAATAATAGCATTGACACTATTGTCCTGCCCCGATGCAAGTTTTTAATACTTTAAAGTCATCCAATTTATAAATAAAATGTATTATAATGGTCAACATAAGTGATTTAATATGATTTATCTCTTGATAGGATTGGTATAAATATAATATCAACCCTCATTCATACCTCACCTAGCAATCATTACTAAAAGAGCAATTAAAAAGCACTCAAGTTACCAAAAACTTTCTTATTCTACCCTATTATGATATTATTCAAAGGAACAACTCAGTTATAGGTCTAAAGTAATAAAAGAGAGGTCATAAGATCATATTTTTCAAGTTACAATCTAGGTCATTGTTGTACTTGCTTTACACACATTGCATGATTCACACACAAGATAATACGTAGGGAAAACTACATAAGTTTAAGGCCCTCTTCTAGAGTGTTGGCTATGTAGGTAGCATCCTTTGATAGTGGGGTCATTGCAAGTCAACTCGACATTGTATTCCCACTAATCCATTTTTTCCTAAGATCACATTAAAGATGGAAAGCTAGAGTTTTATCATTTCACCAAGAGTGGCAGTTCATGACCCAAATCTGAATACACCAGAGTGAAGGAGAAGCCAAGCCTAGAATCATCCAAGTGGTTTCATTTTATTTTAGATTATATTTTGTATAGGACACTAGCATCAAGCTTGAACACTAGCATTGATGCAATCATCCTAGGCTAATGCAATTGTCTAGAGAGCCAAAGACACTAGATACAGAATTTGATGATTGATCTAGAACTGTCTTCTTGCCTGTTTTTTTCTTGTACCAAATCCAACATTATTTTAGCATCAAAACTAGTTACATACTCTCTTTTATGTCATTTCTATATATAGAATAGTTGTACTTTATATTAATAGCTTATCTCAGTTTTATAAATTTAGTATATGGTATATTTGAGTTTAGTACATTAATGGACCTATTGTAAATTTGATATTCACCCTTGTACCCTATCATTTATATATCACTAACCCTATCTACCCAAGTAGGATTTCAAAATCCAAATTAAGGTTAAACACTAAAAAATGAATGAGGATAAGAACCAACACTAGGAAAAGGAGAATATTCCAAAGGTTCCTCATGCATATCACCATCAAGAATCACATCTTCACAAATAAGAGAAGATGGTGGAAGAATATCAACAATGTCACCAAGAAATAAATCCTCACTACAAAAGGGAGGAGAAAAAAGAGGAATAGTTGGAGGTGAAGTGACCTCCTCAAACAATGTGAAAATAAAATCACAAGCTTCCTTAGGTGACATGGCATGTACAATGTGAGACTGTAAAGTATCTGAAACATGGAGGTGAATGAAACAAGTGCTTTATTTTTAGAGATGAAAGCCACAAAATATTGTCCTCATATGTAAAGTTAAGAAAGTGACCAAGTACAACTCTCCATAATCCTTTTATCTACAAGTGCATATGTAATTTGGTTTTCCATGTGGTGTAGTTGGAAGAGCTAAGGGGTTCAAACATATGAGAATCCATATCCGGAGACAGTAACCATTGAGAATGCATCTGTTAGTACAATGTGGCATAAAAAATTAAATGCAAACTCAAAATGGGACGTTGGACTTCATTGAAAAATGTGTCAATGAGTTTATAAAGTGTGATGAAAATGTGGGCCAAGAGGGTACAAATTATAATAAAAGGAAACCTTCAAGAATGAAGGTGAGATAAAGAAATACATTTGATTTCCTTGTGAGGGGGTCTGACCACTTCCTAGACCAGGCCTCACCCTAAAGGTCTTTGACAATTGATATAGAAGGTATTCCGATAACAAATTTGACCTTTACAAGGTTTGCCAACAAGAAAATCACCTCCTATATGACATAATGAGGGTTTTACACTATGTCAAAAAAAACATTTACAGGTTTAACATCCCCTCTTATGACAAAAATAATACCCTCATTTATTTTAAAAAAATGTTTACAATAAAACACCACCTTTGTTTGTTACAATAGTGTTCCCTCTTTGAAAATAACACCACCCTTGTAAAATGGCCTTCTTTACAATATTTCTCCAAATAAATTAAACACCCCTTTTCTTTACATTAAACACCACTTACAAAGGTTTTTACCACTTTAATAAATCCCCCCACACTAATAAAAAAATAACCACAAACTTAAAAAAAATAGTTGATAACATGGGTTCAAACCCTTCACCTCTCCCAAAAAGGTTTAAGTTTTAGAAAAATATCATATTGCCAATTCGGCAATAACTTACTTCAAATGCAATGAAGCTAATGCCTGCAACCTAAACGAAAAACACATATATCTATGAAAGAACACTTTGAAGAAGAAAAGGTTGTATTTTTAGTGATTTTAAGGACATTTTGATCAATATTTTGCTAAGCTTGAAGACAATCCATGATATTTGGAAAAGTTATTATGTGTATGCACCAGATTTAGCTTCTTAATACGAACTATCTACTGGAAATAAAATGTATAGTGGAGATCCTGACCATTTTAGAAGATCTACTATAGACAGCACAACCTGACACAAAATTGGAGGATCTGTTGGGCAAGTGGGTCGTGCTTCAAAAGCTTGTCGAGCTAATGCATGCCACTAAGGAGCTTGTAAGTCCAAGCTAGGGAACCAACTCCTCCATACAAGTCTAAAATAATTCAAATCTTACAAACATTTTCACTTGGCAAACACTCTGCAATATATGCAATGTTTTTTTAGTGCAAGGATTGCAAATGCAGTGTATCAATGCAAAAAATTATCAAAACCAAAATTTTGCAATGAGAGTGACAAATAAAATAAATTCAACTAAGTAATGGATGCACAAAGACCATTTTGATACCATGTTGGAATTGAGAATGCTTTTCATCCATCTAGGATCTCTCTACACACCATTAGCACGGTGTTAAGATTATTGCACACAACAATCAAAAAAACATTATGCATAAAAGGTCTCTCTTTTTTATGCACAAGAGGTCTCCCATTATTGTCTCTAGAGAATATACAACCTGTAGCTCTCTCTTTCTAAAATAAAGGAGAAGCACAAGGAGTGCCTAATAAATAATCTTGTGAATTTGTTTCATAATAACCAAATGGTTGTTGTGATCACCTCACAAATAGGAGAATCCACCATATTTGTGCACTACACAAATTGTATGTGCACAACTAGTTTCAACTCAACAATAATAAATGAACTCCTAATTAAGTTTAACTCCATGAGTGAGTGCAAACACTCACTCCAATAGTTGAAATAGGAAAAAAGGGTAAATTTTACAATATTAAAAAAATAAAAGAAAATAAGTGTGATTTTAATATAAGGTGCATTTGAGAAAAAATATTCCCACATAGTATTGGAAGCAAAATCCTTATTTTTGTTTGGAGCCACTTGTCTTAATGGAAATACTTCTATAATTTATATGGCATCTTTCTTCTCAAATTCTTCTTTTTCAAAATCAATATCATCACATCCCACAATATTTTCCTTTAAAACTAAAAAATAAACATATATACACTGAAATATTATTTGCTTACATTCTTTCTTTGAGTGAATTATGCAAAGTCATTATAACTATATACAAACTTAAAGCATGTTAAATATATGCTTATGCAATTAAAAGAAGAAATTGGGTTTAAAAAATAAACTAATACAACTCAAAAGAGACTAAAAATGAAGCACAACATAAAAATGAATTTATAAATCTCTAACATTGACAAAGAGATCAAAGAATATGAAAGAAAGAGAGGAAATTAAATTAGGGATTTTGTCAAATAATTTGCATGCAACCTAAAAATTGTAAGATCGCATGCCATCATCATTGTCATTGTTGCAACTTGGGTTCTATAATGAACTATTATCGTTAGTTGATAGATGGTGATCTTCCTCTTCAATAAAATGTATAATATGGTCATTTAATTCTATCAAAATGGTCAGAACACTATCAATGGAAATGCCCTCTAGCAGTTATAACCACTTTAAAAGATATTTTCCACCAACCAAAATTACATGAACTTTTGAAGCTAGAAAAGTCAATGTTGGTGAATAGTTTTTCCCTATACCATTGATTCCTAGAATATTATGCACAATGGAAGCTGGTAATAATCACACTTCTCTTTTTGGGCCAACATTAAAGGTGGATGCACATTCTTCCTTCCATTTGAAGTTATAAAAATGAATTTTAAAACCGTGAAGTTTTTAAATGAAAAGTAAAACGTGAGTAGTTAAATGAAAATTAACTAACTACCAGCTTAATAACTATAATAATGCTCTCAACTATCAACCCAAATTAATTTTTCTTCTTTGCCTCCTATAAAGAAAGAGATTTAGTGTTGCTTATGTAGAATGGTAAATTAATGCATCTCCATATTCACAAGTCTCTATGCAAATCAATTAGAAGTGTATGAAATAATTTAAATATGAATACACAATAAGTGCAATGTAAGGTCTAGTCACTTCCATCTATATATTCATGGGTTTGCCAACAATGTCATTACAATAATCTTATCATTTACAGTTGCATAACGAGATATGGAAAATCTCATTGTAATTTTAAATTAGACTAGTTCTTAGGTGGATCAAGATTGATTGTGTTAATGAGTAATGTCACTACTGTAAGAATCGATAGTGTAGACCTTTCAACAAAACAAGTGCTACAAAAATATAAAATACACTGCATATCGAGATATGAAAAATATTTTACTTTACAAGTGCACTTTTCAAGTGGATCGACATGACTGGTTGATTTAAAGTACCCTAAATTACCTTGAAAGTATATTGCGTCAGTCAGCAAGGTATGTGTAGCAAGAATCAACATCATCGGCATGTTAGCAAGGTGAGTGCTCCAAAAGCTGATAGTATGGGTCTATCAACAAAGACATGAATGTTATAATAATAAATAGCATATATATAAGCAATGTGAGTGTTCTAAAAATCAATAGTATGGGATAACTTTGCCAATAGAACATTAGCGTTTCCTATTTTATCAATTATAATATTTACTATTTTTTATTTTTTTAATCATTTTTAAGATACATAAATATGGTCACAGGTACTTAACAATGTTAATTCTTGACATCCTAAACCGCATGACTTGCACATAAATACATGACTCTTATTTTCCATTCATCTAAGCCATTTGTGTATATGTAGGCTCGACTTCTTATTTGTCATTACTATTTTATATAACTTTCAATTTCAAATATTTAATCTAAAATAACCTTCATATTGTCTCTAGCTCAGGGCATGGGTCTTTGATCCTTCTGGACATGTTTGCACTAAGTAGATAGGAGCGTTGTGCCCTTCTGTCTACTTACAGCAGCCACATCTTGCACCAAAAAAGGCTAGTTTCTAAAATTCAAAACATCCTTTTTGGGTCTTTCCACACATTTCATATGGTTGGCTAAAGAAATCTTTCAAAAGGTTCACCTATAAATACATATCAAAAGTCACTCATCATGACCACTGGATACACACTTGCTATTAACTTGGTTCAAGTATATACACTTTGCAATTTGATAAAATATGTCCTATTTTGCCCAAATTTTGAATCATTCATGAGAGGCAACCATAAGCCAAGTCAAGATCCCTCTAGAGAAAGTTAAGAGATATCATTGTCAATTACTAAATCCATCTTCTAACCACATACATATAGTCAAAGGATCAAATTGCACATTCATTCGACATAACAAAACTGTATGGGATTTATTTTCCTCCTTGGAATATTGGATATGTAGGGAAAGATCAATCATCAATGAGGTAATTGAAGTCAACTCATCCCATTACACTCCCCTCTTTTTCTTGTAGGTTTTCAAGCTATTAAAATATTCTAAAGGTTTCAAAGGCAAGAGAAGACAAACAGATATTTCTACACACCAAACCCTAATTAAGATATCTCAGTTATTCAAAATCCATATTTGGTGCAATAATCTATTTTTACGTACAATCAACTGAGACAAGTCATCAGTCAATGAACTCAGGAACATTGTACTGTTGTCCACTTACAATAGTCATGTTCACAAGTATCTTCTATTTTTCACATTGATATAATTGTACTTTCTCTATATTTTCATGTCATCAAACTATCACAATCAACTTGGACAATTCCACAGTCAACAAAGTGGAATGTATTGCACCGCTATCCACTTACAACGAACCTATCTAGTTTTTTGGTCCCTAATTGTGATATTGAGCTTATTCAATCACTTTTCTCTTAATTTTAATTTTCAGACAATTAGAACAATCAACATAAATCTATATGCAAACTAAGTATATCTCTTTTTAGTATTTTAAAAAATAGCAATTTTTCATAATTAACAATTTGTCAAAATCAGGATAGTTGAATATTGTACATCTTTAACATTTTGATATTTTTTAGTTATCCACCTATAATTATAAAAAAAAAATTATTATGTTTTATCAAAAATAGAATAAAACACAATTAAGGCCACTTATAGAAAAGCATACTAACTTTTTGGGGCAATAGAAAAAATATGAGAATATGTCCAAAAATTTTGAAAAAATATATGAAACGAGCTTTCAATTTCCTTATTTCCTTGATGGAAAAAATGTGCAATTTATACATGATATAATATGTACCAAATATTATCGATGGAGGAGATTGCATAACATGTCTAAGTTACTAGTAATAGTACATAAAAAAATTAAATATTGATCATAAATTACCAAAAACAATACGCTAAGTCCATGACTCAAGGACATACGTCTAAGGTACCATGAAAAAATATTATTTTTTGACAAAATTGTGTTTGAGAGAGATCACCAAAATTATAAGTAGAATCTACACTATAGATATGTACAATTGCACTATTCGTGAAGGGGCATGTTGGACTTGTTAAAGCCTCAACCGAGAGGAGCCTCAATGGTGAATGAGCTATAGTGAAATGGAAATATATAAATTTCAAAGGAGTATAGGGCATGATCTTCCCCCCTTGACTATCTTGTGTGTCTCTAGACCAGATGGGTTATTGAAGTAGCAAATGAAGGAACAAAACTCATTGATAGATTTTTAAAAAATGCCTAAATGAATTTCATTTAGTGGGCGGTAATTGAAAAGCATGGGACAACTTTACCAATGGAACACTAACTTTTATTATTTCAATTATAATATTTACTATTTTTCTAATTTTAATTAGCAAGGGCATTTACATAAAAATTTATCATCGTTTTAGGGCACTCAAAAAATAAGAGAAAATGTCAAATTTATGGAAAAAATATATGAAAAATCTTTCAATTTCCTTGTTTTATCGATGAAAATAATGTGAATTGTGTACATGATTTAATATATACATTAAATTATCTAGGAAGGAGATCGGATAATATGTCTAAATAACAAATCGTGAACATAAAAAATTAATTAAATAAATATTGATAAAAAATTTACAAAAAAAATTACGCTAAGTCCATGACTCAAGGATATACATCCAAGAAACCACAAAAAAATGTTATGCTTTGATAAATTTATGTGTGAAAGAGATCACCAACATTATAAATAGAATCTACATTGAATGCAGTATACATTTGCACTATTTGTGAAGGGGCATGTTGGACTTGTTAGAGCCTCAGTTGAGAGGAGTCTCAATGGTGAACAAGCTATAGCAAATTACAAATATATGAATGTCAAAGAAAGAGTATAGGGCATGATTTGCCTCCCTTAACTGGTCCATGTCATTATAGATCGAAATGGTTGTTAATGTATGAGCAAACGAGGGAGCCAAAGGAACAAAACAAGCTAGAACAACTTGGAGTGGAAATGTCAAAAGAGTACAAGACCTCTACCTCCATTTACTACCCTTTGTCCCTCTAAATCAGACAAGTTTTTTCACCAAGTTGGGGAGCCAAAGGAATAAAGCTCCACCCAGTCATTTGAACCGATACCAACATTAAATATCACAACATATATTCAGCAACAAACGTTAGTAGAGTAATCTTTCCTACTCCTCTAAGCCTAAGATATGTGTGAACAATAGGGATCATTTCTTTCATCCAAAGAACAAGGTGAATGTTTAAAGATCTAATCTCCATGGGAATGTTTATAATTCCCATTTATGATATGTTTAATTAGTGTAGTGGTTTTCAAGTCCATCAAAGCACTCTTATATAGAAGTTTATCATTTTCAACTGACTCTTACATAGAGACTAATTAGGACAAACAATATCTTTCAATCTCAATCCACTTAAGTGCACTTGTAACTTTTGGATATTTGAAACATGCTAATCAATTAATAATGCTCTAATGTCTCCTAAAATACATTATAAACTAAGTGGGATGGATAAGATCTTTTAGTATCTTGCATCCACATGAGTGCACTTGCAACTTATTAAGTATAACTAGTACTATGCCACTTCCCATATCTAGATATATTTCAATCAATAATATAATTGAGATTCTTGTAGCACACACCATGAGTTTGGTACAAACACTGTACTTCCCAAACTGATAGAAATGACTAAGTAAACATTTGATATGTATTAATCAATTAATAATGCTCTGACATCTTCTGCAAAGAGACTAATTAGGACATACAATAACTTATAGTCTCAATCCACTTGAGTGCAATTGTAAATTATTAGGTATAGGTACACCACATTCCATATCTAAATATACTTCACTCAATAATATAATTGAGATTTTTGTAGCACGCACCATGAACTTGGTGTCGACACAATACTTCCCAAACTAACATAAATGAGTAGATAGACATTTGGTGTGTGTCAATCAATTGTTAATGCTTTGACTCCTACATTGAGACTAATTGGGGCATACAAGTTGATCTTTTAGTCTTGATCCAATTGATAACTATGCCATTGCCTACAAATTATTAATTACAAGTACATTGGCACTTCCCATTATGATCTAGGTCATGTACTTCAATATAATTGACATTCTTGCAACATGCACCATGAACTTGGTGTAGGTAGTACTTCACAAGCTAACATAAATGAGTAGATAGACATTTGGTACGCATTAATTAATTAATAATACTCTAAATCCTTCATTGAGACTAATTGGGATAGACATGTTGAGATTTTAGTCTTGAGCTACTTTATAAGTGTGCCCTGACCTACAAATTATTAATTATAAGTACACCGACACATCCTATATGATCTATATCATGTACTTCAATATTCCATAATATAATTAATAGTCTTGCAACACGCTCCATATAAAGGGTTGTGTAAGCTAGGTGTGTTTTGTAAAATCAAATCAAATTTAGTTGTTTAGTTGATATGTTATGGACAAAGTTTGCATTGACACAACTTTATTTTTTTAGTTAATACGAAAAGAATTTTGCATGCCTGCCAGTTGTAGTTGATCTACTATAATAATTCGAAGATCTCAATCTTCAAATTATGGACATTTTTCAGCCCTTCAAGAGCTGAGATTGTTTCAAGAATTGTTTTATTAAAATTAACGAAGTGATCAAAAGCAACCAAGAGAAGGCCCATAAATCAAGATGATAATATTGAACATTAATTATGTTTTAAAGTATGATTTGTAATTAGACATTAATACTTCTTGATATAATTTGAAGTATCATTAGGTTTGTAATTTTAAAAACATATGATTTAATAAACCAAAATGTAAGAAATAAAAATCCAATTTTTTGAGGTCATAAAACGAAGAACATTGGTCAACAACGGAATGTGTGTCATTAAAGTTAGAACTGCCAAATTAGAGCATTTTTATCACCAAAATTAGTGTTGGTCATTGTCTAACATAATTTACGTCAATGAAATCAACGTCAAAAATCCCAAAAAAAATAAAATTGACACCAAATATCGTAAATTCATGAAAATCTACTAGTGTGAGCACGTAATTAGAAAATGTGACATGCTGAGGCTAATCAACAACTTGTAGATGCTTTTGAACTGAAATATGGACATGTAATCTTGTAACGCTTAGATGGCCGTTTGTAATCCCCTTTCCAACATTAATGGATTCTTCTTGCAACATATAGTAGGTTAATTATGTGGGAAGATATAAGGATTAGCAAGGAAGAAGTTGGTAATATTTGAGGTTCAAGATAAAGATTTTAGTCTAGAAAATGGATAGTCTATCATAGCAAAGTTAGAATTGGGTGTAGATTGTGTTAAGTGTTACTTGATTTCAAAGGTGGTCATTTGGGCCATGTTGTAATGATTTTCAATGTGAATAGAGAAGGAATTGGAATTGTCTCCATAATATATTGTCATGTCTCTGTTTTACAATTAATTGAAAGTGAGATTGCCTTGAGTATCTAATTTTTATTCCATCCTTGTTTATGTGCACTCTGATAATAGTTTGTAGTTGATTATCATTCATTTGATTACCATCCACATCATGAACAAATTAGCTAGGAAGTGTTTCCCCCTTCTAATCACCATAATTATTATTCTCGGCCTCATAGGACTTTGTAGACATGTACCATACTTGTTCATTTCATTTGAATAGAAACACATTATTCACCAACCTTTATCTCTTATATGTGTAATAGTTATTTTGTTTTTTCTATTGCATGTTCTAAAATATAACTTAGTATTTTATTGGCTAGATTATTGGTTTGTCATTCGTACCACCATCCTTAGCCTTGCAAAGTGGATCATTGGTATTAGATCAAAACCTATATTAACCATACTCATATCCCTATAAACACCAATGCATAGTAGGTAAAGGCAGGGGTGCAACCCATATTTATGTCAAAATATCAAGGTGAATGTTCATGCAAGAGTAAGATGGTTGATTCCACAAAGAAACTTTCTCATGTCTCCCTAAATGCCCAGTAATTCATTCAGGGTTATGTCAAGGAGCAACGCACTAAAGTTTCATGAATTCATGTTGCAGTTTGGTCCCCTACCCACAATGACTTCCTCTATCTTGCATGCTAGTGTGCATTGTTTCAGCATGATGGCCCTTTAAAAGTCCAAATCAATGTGGACATTGTATTGGTTCATGGAAAAATTGATCCCACAAAACTAGATGACTGGATTTGATAGTTTGAAGCCTACTTCTCCATCAAACACTTCACTGATGCTAATAATATTACTATCACTACCTTGAAGATGCCTACATCGATCTCATGTTGTTGGAAAGCTTACAATGGCAAACACAAGAAATACTTTAAAATTTTCAACACATAGGATACTTTTTTTAGTGCTCGAGCACTATGAGGACAAGAACATGAAATTTCAATGATTTTGCATAAGCGAAAATCAATCAACCGAACACTACACGAACAAGTTTACGAGACACCAAACACAAAGAAACATTGAGTGTTGAAGCACGTCAACAAACTTTTTACTTGTATGCATGCCAAGATGGAATTTTTGGACTTTAATACATTGGAGAAAGCCTACCCCAACGACACCAAGATCAAGGCCAAATCTAAGATGTACATAGTGGTTTTCCTCTTTATTTAGCTTTGTGAGCAAGATCAAGCATGTGCCTAGTGAGCCAAACACTGCAATGTTGAAGTAAAAGCTTCAATGCCAAGGAGAACAACTAAAGCAAGTTCTGGTATAGCAAAAGGACCTAGTCCCATCAACTACACAAGGCAAGAGGAAGCAAGGGGAAGCAGTGACATCCAAGTGCACAAACATCCACAACAATTATGAATGCCATGCTAAGTAATCACCTGCGAACAACATCAAGGCTTGTGCAAGCAAAACACACTGATCCGAATGCTACTTTATTTAGCACAAACACCTCAAGGAATGAGAATTCCTCTTCTGCACCAAGTGTTGGGCAAGGGTCAATGCCTTCGTGTCATCATCCACTGTGGAAGCCAAAAAACGTCAGTATGCAAGATTCAATCAAACACCTAAGTCTTGCCGGTGAAGCACATCCTCATTTGTATTCACTTGAATGGCTCTAAAGGGGAAATATATTTACATTTAGCACCAATGCATGTTCATTCATGTTATCAATCCCACGTGCAATTTAGTCATCATTAAATAGTACGATTGGAGGTATTTGACATCCTACTAGGCAAATCATGTGTATGGCCACGATCATACCTACAGAGCTAAGCCACAAAAATGGTCCATTAAGTCAACAACCAAATCTTCAACCTTTAAGAGTCAATCTAAAGACAAAAGTCACTTTGGTATATCAATAAAGCAACACCACAAATGTTCATGATACAAACTAAATAAGGAAAACCAAATAAAGCTTGGAAATTTTATTGTAAATCTAAATGACCATCGAATTAACTGTCTTAACAAGTAAACAAGGGTGTTAAAAAGATTCATTTCTCTTAATTTTGTCTTATTTTGGGATGTGTGATTATCTATTATCTTAATTTATTTTTAACACCTTAATTTTTTCATTCACACTTTAGTTTGAAAAGAGTAGAGTTTGGCATCATTAAAGACGAGCACAAAATAACTTTACATAAAATATTCAAGAAATTTTTACTATCCACATATCGTGTTGGGTCCTACAAACAATATGATCTAAAGAACATTAAAAGGGATCACCCTCACCCCATCGTAGTGGTTCTCCTTGAAAGTACAATAAAATTATTGTGAAAAAAAATATTCCTTCCATTCACTTGTACATAAAAGACAATTTTTTACCAATAACAAATAGAAGTGTAGTAATGGCTATTTTTAACAAAATGACCACCAGAGATTATTTTGCAATTGTAATGTTACTTTATTTAGCATCAACATCTCAAGGAACAAGACTGCCTCTTCCACACCAAGTGTTGGGTCAAGTGTCGGCCCCTTCATGTCATCATCAACAATGGGAGCCAAAAAAAACATTATTACAAGATGCAACCAAATACCTTAGGCTTACCAATACCAATGCATGTTTGATTATGGAATCAATCCCATGAACAATTTAGTCATCTACTAAATAGTACCATTGTAGGTATTTGACATCCTACTAGACAAATCATGTGTATGATGATGATCATACCTACAAAGATTAGCCACAACGATGGTCCATTAAAGTAACTACCAAATCTTCAACCTTTGAGAGTCCCTTCTAAAGACAAAGGTCACTTTGGTATCCACAAAGCAACACTACAAATGTTTGTGAATCAAACTAAATAAGGAAAACCAAATAAAGCTTCGAAATTTTGTTGTAAATCAAAGTGCCCATCGAATCAACTATTTAAGAAAGCAAGCAAGGGTGTTAAAAATATTCATTTCTCTCAATTGTGTCTTATTTTGCATTGTGAAATTATTTCTTACCTTAATTTATTTTTAACACCTTAATTTTTTTCATGTGCACACTTTAGTTTGAAAAGATTGGAGTTTGGCATCATTAAAGACCTCCACAAAATGACTTTCGAGAGAATATTCAAGAACTTTACACTGTCAACATAGTGTGCCGCATACTACAAACCAATATGATCTAAAGAGCATTAAAAAGGATCACCATCCCCTCCATCATAGTGGTTCTCTATGAATGTACAATTGAATTCTTGTGAAAAATACATTTCTTCCATCCACTCATACATTAGAAAACATTTTTACCAAAAACAAGAAAAGTGTGATAATAGCTATTTTTAACAAAATAAATGCTAGTACTCATTTTGCAATCCTAATGTTTTTGAAAAAATATCACTAAATTTTTAGTTATAAATCTTTGGTATTCCACACTCAAAAGTTTGTGTTGTTAATGCCCTGCCCAAAGATGCAAGATCACTAGAGTAAGCATGCATTGGCAACACACCAAACTCCATACATGTCACAACTCCTTGATAATCTACTACAGCAGTATGCCTACATCTTTGAAGAACCCAAATGTATCACCACACACTACATAGTAGAGCATTATATAGACGTTCAAAGATCTCCACCCCAAAACAACCCGTTGTACATCATATCCATTTAGGAAAACGACAGGATTCAACACTAGACTCGAGCTTATTGATCAAAGAAAGCTCAGACCAAGATTTGTAGCACCCTCATGGCCCTAAAGCCCATGGGCTTGTGCAATGACTACCACAATATAGCAGTGAATAACCAATAGCCACTACCACACATTGATGACCTTGTGGACTAGCTATGAGTCATAGAATACATCACCAAGCTTGACATAAAATCTAGTTATCGCCCTGGACTCGTCCACCCTAACAATGTTTAAAAGACGACATTCAAAATAAATGAGATTGTATGGTTGGCTGATTATGCCTTTCAATTTGGTCAATAAGCCAACCACATTCATGCCCTTGACTAATGTAATCAAGGCCTTTACAAACTACTTCACCGTTCGCTTGAACAATATTCTTGTTTTCAACAATGCTTGGCAAAAGCACATAATAACACAAGTTGCAAAGCCACTTTAAGTGAGTTTACTTTGGCATCACACGAATCCAATACTTGGCTACATCATATATAGACCACACAAATATAAACGTAGATCTATAAAAAATCAAGCTAATCCAAGATTGGCCAACTTCTCACACATCTTGTTGACGCTGAATCAGATCGCGCACACCCAAGTTGCTTTACAGCAAACACATACAGGGTGCCTTTGAAAAGCTCAAGCAACGACTTTGTGCCACACCAATCCTGACCATGCCAAACATCACCCAACCCTTTGAGGTCAACCCTGATGCACCAGATTATGCACTCGGCATGGTACTCACCCAACATGGACATCTAGTCACATCACTTGGACATTCAATAACACAGTTCAGAACCACTTCGCCCATGAAAGAGTTGTACGCCATCATAAAAGCAGCCAAGCAATAATGACATTACATCTTAGGAAGAAAACAATCATTCACTCTGATCATAAGATGCTTCAACTCCTGCATAAGCATATTACGCTGGAAAACACACTTCATATAAAATGGATTACATGCAGTAGTTCCATTTAACAACCAAACACAAGAAGTGCAAAGACAACGCACTGAATTAATTGCCTTTGCCACCCTCTTTGTCCAAGGGCTCATCACAATGCTTGGCACTCACACCCACTTCTTTGCCTGGATCTCTCTCTACTCGATAAACCAAGACTTCGCACTATCTATCCAACCAACTTCTCTACAAGCCTAGATATCTATGTGTTTCTACCTGTCCAAATGGAATATGACAAGACAAAAACACCATGAAAGTCAAGGGGGAAGAAAGTAAACAGATACTATCTTTCCACATCTCTATTTATTTTATTTTATTTTTTTAAGTTTTGACTGAAAAGTTTTCCATTCTCTATATTTTGATTTCTATATTTGTGAATTTGAGATTTTATCAAAACCTGGCAGGTTTAGCGTCCTATGTGATGACCCTCGATTCAGCCATAAAAGTTGAGATCTTCAAGCACAGCATCAACCTCAAAATTACAGAGAAAATATCGGTCTTCAAATAAAAATCTGAATTAGAGCTCTACTCCAATGGGTAACAGTCAGTTTCCTTGTGACTGATATTTAAGCTTTGCTTTTAAGTTTTCCTGGCTTTCATTGTTTTTTGGTTTGTGGAAGGTCACTGGTGCATATGACCAATGTACATACCTCGAGCATTAAAATATTCAACATTTATCCAATAATATATTGTTTTAAACGACAGCAACTCAATGTAATTGAATTGGGAGATGTTGAATGACAAATACCAGACATGCCAACCTTAATTTGTTTGACAGTCATTTACACTTTTCCAAAGGTCAACCAGATACGATTACAATAGTTAATCATCTCCAGAAAATAGTTTTGTTCATAACCAAGATCTATTAGCACCATATTAGATTAAAAAATTTGTATTTTGGAGAAAACTACCAAATTAGCACCATAGCCTTTAAGATAATGGGTAAAATGTGAATCAATGGGCAAATGATCGTTATCAGAATAATATTAAAGCGAGCATTGCCAGGTACAGTCCATGAAACTGAAAGTCCTTTCAACTTAAAAAGATAAAAATTAGATGAATAAAGAAGTGGAACTGAATCTGGACAAAGCCAATATGAACATCCATAAGTCACAACCTTGACCCAGCTGAATACTCGTAGCAATGTTCAATTTTGATTACACACCAATAATTTCACTGCAGACTAACCAAAAAAAATCTGCTGAAAGCCTACAAGCATTTGTGTGCAAGCACTGCTCTATCTGTCAGTGTTGCTGATTCACCATTAACCAGTTTCATTTGTCACCATCCTTTGGCTTCTCCTCCCCCTTCTTCTTCTCCTGATTTCAATTAAGATCAAAAACATTCATTTAATAGGTAGCAATTTGATATTGTATGGCATTAGACAACAACGTTAAATTTTTCTCTACTCATCTCAAAACTGTGACACTAACAAATCTCTCTATACCGTTCACATTCTCAAAATGAAAAAAGAAGAAATTATGAAAAAGATTTAAAGCTTAAACATTAATTCTCCGGATGTCCAGCATGCTTTAGAGAGCATTCGTCAATCCTTGTTATTCTGAGGTTCAACAAAGGGTTGTAAAATCAGATGGACCACAAAGGCCATTTCAATCTGTAAGACCGAATTATCCAGGTGATGTAAAATTGCAGAGGTTGCTATCTAGGGTTACTTTCCAAGAGGCCAATTTTGATGGATATCAATCCAATAGGGTGAAAAGAACTAAAGCCATAGGAACCATTTCAATTCCCGTTTTTGCTACTCTCCAATCAGGCAACTTCTCTTGTAGCCATACTTAATTCACAGGAAACACGTTATATCCATTGAAATAAAAGCAATTCCTAGATTCCCACCATATCAAATAAAAGCGGGTACAATGACAGATATACACCTATCCAAAGCATCAGACAAAACAAGCTCAAACAGGGATCGACCAAAGCCAGCATAACTGGCTTAGCTGAACAGATTTTAACTTTTGAGCTCCAAAGAAAGATTAGAAGCTTGTCGCTCAGAGCACATAAAAAAATTATTCTGCCAAGTGATAGGTTTGTGTCCCTAACAGACATTCACTGAATTCAAGCCTTAAAATGTCTTCTCACTTTTATGCTGTAGCTAGCTATGTTAGTAATAAAATTTAAAAATTCACTCTTATGCTATAAATCGAAAACAACCATAATGACAATATGAATGGAGTAAGTAATAATGAGATTAACTGAAAATTAGCAGGACCATAGGAAATCATCCTACAGCTACTACCAGCATATTTAAACAGCCATGCATGTGCAGGTCACGTCTTCATACGATTGCAATATCATTATAACCTTGAGCACATCAGCATGTGCAATGTTAAGTTCTCATGTATATGGTCTTAGGCTATGCAACTCATGGTTTGCCTGATTAGAAGCCACTAGAATGTATCTTTTATTTTTACACAGAAATAGTGTGTACGATGCAATACATTAAATGAAGCTATGGCATGAGGCTTGCTAAAATGACTTCCATATTCAACCAATAGGAAAAGACAATTTTTTGTTTGTTCTTAACAACCTTCTGTTGATTTATGTCGTATTAAAAGCTGATAAGATAGAAACACATTAGGGAAAGAAACAAATAATGTACAAAAAGAATATGTACCCATACACATTGAAATCGGGATCTAAAGACTCCACTAAATAAGGACAGTACAAGATGATTATTTTACCATTTGCCAATCAATAATTCAGTGGCAACAGATACCCATTTAAGATTGCATATAGCTCACCTCATTATCTGCTTGTAAATTTGCTAGCAGGTCTTTCACTGAAGGATCATTTGGATCTACACCAGGAAGCTGCATCCATAGCAGCAGTCATCAAGTTTCAGGTTAAAGCAAATTTCTGATAATGCTACCATGCAGCAGATCTATATATATTTTCAACATTTACATCAATGGGTCACAGATAAGATTCATACCGAAGCAAGAATGGACGAGACAAAACCTTGGTCACCCAAAACTTTGCTCATCTCTGTATTTCCTGCAGCAGCTTTTGCGCCTTCTTGCACAGACATTTGAAGGGCTGCAGCCACAATAGTACATACATTAGTCAAATAGCGTGGAATAACACAATCAAGATCTAAGTTAACAAAATGCAACTCTATTTATTCAAGTTCAATGCAAAAGAATACAAAAGACAGCAATTGTAACGCACATAGATCTTTAAAAATGGGTTTGATAAGCATAAATATGGAGTCTAAAGATCAATTAGTACTCAGCAGCAAGTTCAATTAAGTTAAAATAATAAATTAAATCATTCTCCAGTCATAATGCAATTGAAGGCAAGATAGGATGAATGCACTTACAGAAATGCTAGGATCTATATCATATTTCAGGTTTTTCCCTTACAAGGATGGCATGAATGACTCTTTCTGCATTCATTTGGAATGTTGTCTTTCTAAAATCCTGAAAATAAGCGACTACTGTGCACTGCCATTTAGAAGCTGCCCTGACACTGTTGCAAGTGACCATGGATTGGACATCTGGATTTAATTTTTGCACAGAGAAGCCAGAATGATGTCAAAGGATATCCCTTCATTTAATATCCAGAATCTTTGCTTTGCTTAGGTGGGGCTTGACGAAAAGTATCACCATAAGTACATGTGTCTCATGTTTGCAGGGATCCTAATATAGCTTAAAGGGAGAGCTGCAAATGGCTGTGGCTGCTGAGGGTCAAGGCTAGGAGTTGAAATATAAAAACAGCCCAGGATGTTTAGGCAGCAGCATATCTCCAGCTTCACTAGCAATGAAATTTACAGTAGTAAGCAAGGTTTCCACTTCAAGAGAGTGATTTCGGCTGTACAGATTCTTACTTATCTGCAAGTGAACTTTAGATGTGGAAGTAGACCTCTAGTGCGATAAGAAAAAAGAAAGAGGGGACCGTTTCTTGAAAATAAACGCATATCATGTTATTTAGAATGGTAGGAAGGTTTCCTAGATATCATGATGAACGCCATAGTTTCTATCAGCAATATCTGCCTAAGCGCAACTATGCTGGGCCATCAGCCCTAAAGGCAAAAAAGATGGAATCTTATTATGGTCTATGGCAGGGAAAAAATACTACATGGATAACATTGATCCTTGTATCAGTTTATGCTTGACAATCTTTGGAAGGTTTGGCCATTTTATAGCACCTCTTGCAGATTCTAAGACAACAATTGCGTAGTAAATGATGGGGACGCCACCCCTGCCCAGAAGAATCTTTCCCCATGGAAGATCTATGATCCTTCTAAGAATGCAAGGGGAAAAAAAGTTAAATTAGCTACCTGCCCAAATAACTAAGTCACAAGAAGCAAGTCAATGCATGAATCTACTCACCAGCAAAGAGTTCGCTCCCAAGTGAATACATGAATCAATTTCTGTTGAATCCTATGATTTATTAGGAAGTTGCTTTAATCCTTCAAGGGAGACCATCCTCAATGATTGCCATCTCCACTTCAAACCCGAGACTCTCCAGGTGATCCTTCTGCGTGACCAAGATGATGTATACAAAATTTAATGTTTGTGGAAACAAGCCAAGTTAAAATTGATAACTCATCAATTACTAGTCATCTCAAGATTAGAATTCTTATGGAGAGGGTTTATTTTTCGACTGCACTTCTTGGAACTTGGTTAAGAATCACTTTAATGGCTCTGAGAAGTCCAAATTATGTAATAAAATTTTGAATTTTGGAGAAAGGATGTGCCTGTTTTCCTTCGTTGTGCAAATTTTGTAGAACAGGGATGCATTCACCTTAACATTATGAACAAGAGTGAATCTTGTAATTATGTTTTTCCTTCTTCACATTATGCAGAATTTTTGTATCCTGTTGTTTGACATCGTAGGCACATATCCTTGTAGGTTTTGATTGTCTGCAGTGCAGAAGACACACCATAATAAAGTGTCCAGTGTCCAGACACTAGTAATAACTTTGACTTCCCCAAGTATAACCTTGAAGATGGATGTACAATAAGATCCAAGGGAGATATCATTGTACAACCATCAAGAGATAAATGGTTAAATACTGCATTGTTCCTTTCTTTCCATAAATGAAAAAGAATTTCAGAAAAATAAAATATGCCAAATTGATTGTACCATACAAGTCACATGACCAAATCCCCTAAAGAGTACTATTTTCAAGGGAAAAAAATTTGGACAAAATGGTTGAAAAAAGGATGAATTAATTTCTAGGTTGACCGAGCAAGCTTGCAAAACCAAAAGAGATATTTGAGTGACTTGGCACGCCAGGCATGAAAGGATTAGCCACACCTAAATGAACAAGTTGGCAACCAACAGGCAATCCTTGGTGTAAAATACACCACAGGAAATGCACCTCCTTGTGCTCAATAATTGCTTTCCAGACTCTGGCAAACCTTCAGCCCCAGGTCTCTGCAAACGAATCAGCTTTCCAGTAAGCATTCAAAGAATCCACCTGAATGACTTGAGAGAGTAACTGATTACCATGTCAGGGTTTATACTAATAAAAAGAGGTCACAAACATAGCATACATAACTGTAACCGGCGAGTACTCACTGTGGGATTTCTTTTTAACTGGAGAGTAACCGACGGGTGGGGTCAAATAACCGGGAATTACCGACATAGGAAAAAAATACGTAAATTTATCAAAAAAACATAGATCTTATAGATATCAGTTGCAAAATGTATCAGATGAGTGCAAAATGTTGGGAAAGTGTTTTCTATTAGAATTGAACACAAATAAAGTGTTTTTACAGTGTTTTTTTGTGCATTTTGCCAGCTTGGATGCATGTTGGAAGCGTCTGAATGCATCCAAACGCATCCAGTACACATACAGGCTTGCAGGTGAGTACTCGCCACGTACTCGTGATTACTAACGAGTACTTGGCAAGTACTCACCTGCAGGCAAAAACCAGCAATCAAACAAAATATGGCGAGTTCGAGCAGCGGTTATTCGTTTCAGGGTTTTTCCGGCGAGTACTCGCTGGTTATGCAATATATGGTCTGAACAAACCACTTCCAGTCAGTCCACTACCTAGCGAGTGATTGAACTCCAATCTTGTGGAGATGTTCATCTAGGATAGCTCTTTAAATCTCAATAAGAGAGGACAGATCATTGTTATTAAGTTGAAACTTGTCACAGAGGATAGGCCAAGAGATCCAATGCATTAACGTTTGCCAGTTAAGTCTGAAATAACTTTTATTCCTTTCTTAAAAAAATATGAGACTCTTGACCCAGGGAACCATGACATATGGGCCACCATAGTATGAGAGAACTAGAGACCACCAAAGTGAGTGAGAGTTAAGAGAGAGCTCATATCTGAAACCATCTCCATCCCAAATTAAGTGAGACTTAAGCAAATCCCATGCTTTCCATATACTCTAAGCCACAAAGGATCCCATGATTTTGACAAAAAACTGAGCGGGCAAAATAAACTGAATACCAAGACCCTTGCAAGTCTTCCTTCCATAAGAACTGTCTTCAGAAATGGAATGGCAAAGTAAGATCTTCCAAGCCTCATCTCCTTCAAGGGAGTGAACAATCCACTTGAAACAAAGGGCAGCACCTTGGAGTTTGACATCAAGAAGGCGAAAACCACTTACCTCTTTAGATATGCAACATATATCCCAATAGACTTTGTCAAAACCCCTTAGATCTTTCAGAATTGGCCCTAAGGAAATCTCTATGGAGACGTTACAACTTAGCATATGCAACATTGTAAAGTGCCCAAGATGATAAATAATAGACATGGGTTGTTACAAGGGCCTTAAAGCAAACTTGAAACTTACTAGCCAAGGAGATAGGTTTGTGTGACACAATAAGCAATTTTCTTCTCAACCCTCTAAACCACATAATTCCATAACTCCAAAGGAGGTGCATTAAAGGCAAAAGGAAGGCCCAGAAATTTGAATTTTTCTTTACATTGTATCTAATGCCGCTTGTACCCCTGTAGCCAATGAGGTAAGGGGATGTCAAACCGTCTGTAGCATTGTGTTTTTTTTCCACTAAATAAAAGATCCAGAGGCTAGACAAAAATCATCCAAACACTCCATGGCATTGGAAACAAAAGCCCCTTCTTCAGCAAAAGTGAGGAAGGACTCATCAGCAAAATGTCCATTAACCATCTAAGACTGAGGGATATACCTTAAACTAATCCTCTGGAAGTGTAATCAACTAAAAGATAGACCCTTCAATCACAAGAACATAGAGGGAAACGACTAAAAGGCATCCTTCTCTGATGGATCTGAACAAATCAAATTGTTCAAACTGAATCCCATTAATGGTGATACAATCACCGACATCCTGTAAAAGCATTCTAACAATTTGCACAAATTTGTCCCCCAACCCTAGCACCAAAAGCATGGCTATAATAAAAGGCCACTCAATTCTATCATAAGCTTTCTCAAAATCAATTTTGATTAATAGAGATTTTTCTTGTAACCAACGAGCCTGTTCCCTCCCTTCCTAGACTACAATAACATTATCAAAAACGTAGCTATTTTAAATGAACACAATTTGCTCGAGGCAAATGATGTGAGGCAACAAGTACCTCACCCGAAGAGAGAGCTTTAGCAATAATCTTATAAGACACATTCAAAAAAGTAATAGGTCATCAAATGGTAATGAGGTCTCGGTCCCTAGTCTTAGGAATGAACTTGAAATTTCCTTGGTTAATGAATTTACCAAGAGAGTTGGTCTGAACAACATCCAAGTAGATTTTGTGCAAGTCGGATCTACATTAACCCAAAGAACTTGGTATAATTCACAAGTGAAGCCATCACTTCCAAGGGTCTTGTCAATAACCATGCGAGATGTGGCTTCATGAAGGTTTTCTATTGACAATAAGAGGTCACAAGCAACCCTTTAGCCCTTAGAGAGTTTGCAAGGAACCACTTGAAAGACATTTTTTGAGAGCATCTTCAAGGGCTAGGGTAGTTGGTTCAGTGGCAAAAGCTCCGTGATTATCAGAAACAAAGGCTCTCAAAATATCTCATATTTTTGTGTCTTTGATTGGCATCGCAAATGGCCTTCACCCTTTCAGCTATCTACTTAATACAAATATGATAGAAAAACTCCTTGGAAACGCAGTCTTTAATTTTCAACCAATGCATTCAAGCACAAATTTGGTCACCACAAGTTCAATAGGTATCTTCAACCTAGAGATTATGCCTCCACCTATCTGCATGTTTGATGTAGATACAAAATAATGCTACAATTTGTGAAATAGCAGCATCCCACCATGCTATCCATCCTAACTCCCCAGAAGGGCAAAGAGTAAGGTTCCAAATTCGATTGAGATATGGGGGCAAGACCATTCATGGTTGAGGTGAGCTTTGTTAAGGTGACACCGTGACTTGGCCTTCTTCAATTGGGGGTTAGCAAATCAATATCAAATTTAATGGGTAGGTGAGATGATAAAATCACTCCCGGAACAACACTGATAGGGCAAACAAAATTATTTGCACAATGAAAGTGTTGCAACTTAAGTCCTTTCTAATTTTTTCACCGACTTGTCTAAAGTTGGACCCAAAAAACCATAGGGTAATGGAGGATTGATGTTGGTATCAGTCAAGATCAAACAACTCGAGTTTAATATGCATGTAAAACCACACCTCTCTTTGGTCGACACACCACAACATCTGGAGAAGCCCCTCGTTATCTTCCTCAGATTCAATGATATTGAAAAAACCATAGAATCCAATTGAAATTTGGAAGCGTGTTTGCAATCCACTGCCAAAACACCACTTTTTCATCAGCAACATTGGAGGCATGAATATGGAAGCATGCCTGCAATCCACTACCAATGCCAAGGGAATGGCCGTCAAAAACGAAAAGGGTCTACACAATCTGATGAGTGGGGTCAGAGCCAAAGTAGGTGCAATAAATGTTACCACTCCCCCCATTTGTTCTCATGATTGAATTTCTGGCAAACTACTCAGCCAAATAGATCTAGTGGTGGAATGAAGTAAAAATCACGATAATTTAACTTCTTGCAAACACAACTTTCATATATCAAAAAACTAACAAGTGTTCCTTACCATAAAATTTTGGGACATTCCAAGGGTAAATTATCATTGGGAAACATCAAAGTTCATGTTGGACTCATCATACACCTCATCTAAAGCGGAAAAGCTATTAGACAAATAATCCTATTTATTGCCATGCGTAAAGTCAGCAGATTGGAAAGTACATCATTTTTCTTGAACATACTCACCATCCTTGGGAGGTGATGAAGGGTTGCGAAAGCAACGCATAACCATTTTGCAATTAAAAACTACTAAACTATCGATCGAACCTAATTTTTTCACGTCCTCAAACACTACAACAGTTGGGAAGTTGTAACTTGGATCTAACGACCTAAGAAAATCGCCACAACTTGCAGAGTGCAAGAAATGAGTGGCACCCCTTGAGAAGCAATTGGAACCAACTATATGCCAACCACTGTACAACCACCTATGGGTTGGTACACATTAGTTGATGTTTTGCCCGCTCTGCAAGCTTGTTGGTCAAAACCTTTTTGATGGTGACCATGGTCCACCCACTTGCATAGTAGTAGCAATTTTATTCAGCGTTTTTGGTATGGACCAACAAATGTGAGATAGCCACGAGAGGACATTCGCGAATCTTAAGGTTCATAGCTTGACACCAAAAATAGGTGTTAGGCATGTTGATGTATAACACACGTTGCGATATACACTTATCTCTTATCTAAATGTCTATCATTTCCTTAAGATCCTTGGAAAGATCAACCTCGAAGCACAAATGCTTATGCGATCTAGCCGCATAGAATAGGTTCTTCTCATGGCATATTAAGCGACCTAAAGGCTTTATTAACCGGTCCATGAAACCCCAAAGGGGCAAAGCCAGACCTGGAAATTTTATCCAATATGGGATTCTAAGTTTGGCTTGTTCGGACACAGTGAAATCCCTAGTTCGGTGGGAGAAAACCACGAGGGTGTTGTGGATAGACCATGGGCCATATGCACAATGGATTTACAATGCTCAACGTTGGATATTTTATAAATGAAAAAACCTCTGGTTAGGCTTCGAAAACCTCGAGCTTAACATCGTGGGAGTGCCAATTATTATGCACCCAACTCTTAAGCATGCTCTTCAAGGGGGTTCATCCAACAAAATAAGCAACCAAAGAAAAAATTTCAAACTAGTGACAATGAAATGTTTACCAAATTCGGTGCATTCTAAATTAACTAGTAAAGAGTCAATTGGAAAGGATTTGTTACGTTGTGGAAGACTTTCGATACAAATTTCTTAACTGGTTTCAGCGCTATTGCTATTCAGAGCTCCAACAGAGACATTCGCATCATTTGAGTCGGTCATAATGTAGGTTAGTCTCGCCACTGATAGGTTCAGCGCAATAAATGCAACCGACTATGATATTTTGCCAATAATGACAATATGACAGCAAGCTAAGACAAAAGTCATGGTAAGCTAAAACCATGGCAAAGCAATTTT
The DNA here is from genome assembly GCA_037957365.1 of Torreya grandis. Classification (NCBI taxonomy): domain Eukaryota; kingdom Viridiplantae; phylum Streptophyta; class Pinopsida; order Cupressales; family Taxaceae; genus Torreya; species Torreya grandis. Next base: position 1,961,942 of record JARHVA010001639.1, read on the forward strand.
CCAAGGATCAAGGATTGTCAAAGACTCAAAAGAATTATGAAAGTTGATGCAATGATAACTAACAAAATATTAGCATAGCAGTCTTCATAAATGCATCTTAGGTTAAAAATGCCTTGTAGTGGGAGAAATATGCATGCAAATGTTTTTGAATGAGATACTAATTCGAGTTCAGGTTCGAAGAACCAGGTTCACCAATATGGCGATTTTTTTTTTTTTTGCCTTAGATATGGCTTGGGTTCAGCCATATAAAATAGAAATCCTAGCCTAATAAATGAAAATTAGTGGATTACAATGTTGCTTGATTAAGCTTCAACCCTAGATCAGCAAAGGAAGGTAAGTATGCAATGGAAAATGAGAGGTAAGAGCTTTTGCTTTGTATTTAGTTTTTATCATTTGTGTTCTTTTATCTTATCTTTATTGTGTTTTCCTAAACTTTTAGGATTTGCAATGTGTTTTTTATTATTTTTTATCATTGCTTAAGTCTAATTTTGAGAAAAAATTATGAAAAAATTTTTTAAAAAAATGTTTCTGCCTCAGATTCTGCCAGGTTCTGCTCAGGTTCATCCTGGGTGACCTGGGTTCACCTGGGTTCTTCCAGACCAACCCAAGCTGTTTCCCAGCAGAACCGACCCGTACCTGGACCAGGTACGTCTCAGGGCAGGGTTCTTCTGTATATGGGGACAAATCAGTATCTTAGGTTCTAGATAATCTAATTTTAAAATATTCATTAGTCCATGCTTTAAATATGGAAGTTGAGGTGATAACAAATAGCAGAAATAACATAGAAAACCGCCAATATGCTTATGTAAAATTTCCCTGTAGTGAGGCAAATATGCATACAAAATGTTATCAAATTTTTCAATAGTCCCCAGTTCCAAATTTATGTTATTCAACACTCACCTTAAATAAACTATTTTACTTAATCAATCCCTGCAAGTCACTAAAACGCCATCAAGAATTTGCAATGATTAGAAAGTGCAATGTAAAGATAACAAAAATACAAACCAAAAGCCAAATCTTGATCTTCTGGACTAGCTTCTGTCATATGTGTATCACCCATGGAGACTGCACCAGATTGAGTAGTTCCAGGATTATCCATTGACATTGCCAAAGCTTGCTCTAGTAGAGCTGTCTCATCATCCTATCAAAACGAAGAAACGGTTACAATTAGTTGTTAATGTCCTATTAAGTTACCAACATTACAAAAATGCATTATGCGAAGTTCAAGCATTAAAATTATTGGTATTTACAACACACCAAATTGAAAAGCATGTGTGGTAAATGTAGCAAATTCAACACAAAAAAAACCAAATTCCCCTCATGTAATATGACTTCCCTGAAATTTAAAGGCCTCTATAGTAGCTTAAAAAAAGATTCTTATTGAAAGGTCCCCAAACAAATTTATTAACAAAACTGGCTGTACATCAAGCTTACAAAAAAAAAGTCAGTGAGAACACAATATAGACCTTACATTTCTTCACAATCTAGTGGTAGCTCAAGCAAAATAGCAGCAGAGATCATACAATATTAGGTCCAATTCAACAAAACCTTAAAGGTGACAGAAATCATTGCTGTCCCTATCGAAAGAGACCAAGATACGAAGGCCCAATTACACAATACACGGTAACATTCCGCCACATTTCATGCAATGCCACTTGAACTGCCCTGCAATGATTACAACTTACTACACATTTAAGTGTAGTTTAAAACACATGAAGACGGATAAAACTAAAAATTGGGAGATATTTGGCTGCTCCAGGCTATCTTAAGTGCAATTTAAAGATCATCTGTATCTTCATTTGATTTGTGAAAGATGGTGTTCCTCATAGCATCAATTCAAGACAGGTAGGACTCCAAAAGTGGCCAACATATTTGAAGCAACTAAATGTTTGTCCCTCCAATGGTTCTCTCTCACACAACAAACGAACAATAATTTCAACCAAAGGGGAAAGAGAATGAATGCTGATCCTACTACTTTCCTCACCTTCCAAACAACATAATTTGCACTATACAAATCACGGTATGGGCCACATTATGTGTATCAAAAGGTACAAGGCCGACACCCATTAGTATATAAATATTTCCACAAGACATATTAAAAAACTTACATGTTGCAATACTATTTAACCTTCAAAATATGCTCTCATTTGTGACCTTGATTTGCTATACCATTTATTATAATCTAACATAATCATCTGAACTATTAGCCGTGGTAGAAACATACATATCGTATAGCATCATGTTATCGAGGCCATAGGTTCAGAAGTCTGATTATCATAATAGATAAGCACATGATCAATTTATTCCAAAAAGGAATCTGAAATTCAGTTGCACGCATTTTCTCATGAAAATGTATACCATTAAATCAGGTCCTTTTCCGGTTGTTCCTGTTGCTGCAGTAGCACTTGGTTCTGCCATTGACACATCACGAGAGCTCGAGGCTTGCTCTTGTCCTTCCTGTGTAGCCTTTGAAGCAGCTTCCTCTGCAGCCTTTTTAGCAGCAGCCTCTTGTCTTGCCCTTTCTTCTTCCATTGACACTCGAAGAGCCAGAGCCAATTCTGGATCCAAATTTGGATCAACACCAAATTCAAAGCCTGTTCCACCTGCAACAGCAGCAGCGGCAGCAGCAGCACCAGCAGCTGCAGCTGCAGCAAACCCACTTCCACCTTCTCCATCTCCTGTAAATATAGGTGAGCTGCACAGAGCAAACAATAAACAAGATTATGGGGTTGAACTCTCCATTAATGTTACTCACAAAACATCGTCATCTAACTTACATCTATATTCATTACTCATTAAATACCTGAGTAGGACATCTGAGAGAGCATTTGGACCAGAAGGAACATGTATAATGTGACTATTATCATTACTATTTACTGCTGCAAGAAGAGCCTCCAATTTTTCTGGCTTCCCTTCATCTTCCTCTCCAAAATCCACAATATCCAATGCCACGTTATTTTTCTTTAATTTCTTTCCAATTGCTTCCAATGTCTTCTTATCAGCTTTAATGGGACTGACACAGAAAACATAGTTAGTTGGGCTGAAAATACAATCAATGCTTTTGTAACAACTGCATTACATATAATCCACCTAAAATACCTTCCAACAAACACTATAATTCGTTGCTGCTGTTTTTTGTTCTGACGGTGTTTAAGTGCCAGCTGAGCAACTTGAATACCAGATGTCAAATTTATCTCCCCGCCAACGCCTAAACCTGCAAGTAACAACCTCAGAAAATTTAATACACTTCAAATTCATACCAGCTACATCATTCAAATCAATTATTTTCAAGTTAATTTCAACCTTCACATAAATTTAGCAACAATATATAGACTAAACTACAAACAACAGAAAACAGTCCTTCATATAAACATTGCACTCCACAGGGTAACATTTCATATGAAATAGAAACAGCATCCAAAAAGTCACAATCTCAGGATATTTGTCAACAGCAATACAAATTTGTATGAGACACCAAACATGTCTTGAGATGAAAACATGCAAGCGCACAAGCAGCAGAAGTTAAACATGTCCTCACTATTTTTTGTTAAAAGACTGCTGCCTTTTGTCAAGAACATCTAAATCAGCTCACAGTAGAGGAACTAAAAATGGCAATATCCCAAGTGCTCGAGTTTTTCCTCCTATATTTAGATATTTGCATTGCAGATATCTTGACATTTCATTACCAAAGAACCAGATGGATGTGCTTCAACTACATTGGCTATTGCAGCACCAGTCGTAGTGTACTTCAACTACATAACAAGGCAATTAATAAGAACACAAGATTGTCAAACATTTGGGTTCTGTGTATTAGTTTTTACCTTTACTACAGTCACATGCATAAACATTGAGCACTCATAGATGTTCTGACTATATTATGTTTTTTTTACAGGCAAAAAGGGGCCATATGAGTAATCACACCAAACCTTTATAACCATCAGGACATCTGTTTATAAGGCTGGGCGCACAAACTACACGTGCACCTGTAGAAAACTTCCTGAACTAAGTAGGAATAGCAGATACCAAATATATCCAGAAGTGCAGTCCAAATAGAAGTGAATAATAAAAATCAAATGACTGGAGCACAAGAAGACAGAGATTTGTTTCTCCATAGAACATTCACCCATTTACCATTTAAAAAAATACTCTGGCGAAAATAAAGCAAGAATCGTTCAACAAGAAAATGGTAAAATATCACAAACGATATTTTCACTGATGAGTCGTGCTGCCATATAATTTTGATCACTGAAACTAATTGGCTCTTCTAGTTTGAGGGGCAACCATCAGGACATCTGTTTCTAAGACTGGGAGCACAAACTACACGTGCAACTGTAGAAAACTTCCTGAACTAAGTAGGAATAGCAGATACCAAATATATCGAGAAGTGCAGTCCAAACAGAATTGAATAATAAAAATCAGATGACTGGAGCACAAGAAGACACAGATTTGTCTTCCCATAAAACATTCACCCGTTTACCATTTTAAAAAATACTCAAAAGGTGAAAATAAAGCAAGAATAGTTCAACAAGAAAACGGTAAAAATATCACAAATGATATTTTCACTTTCCATTTTCACTGATGAGTCATGCTCCCATATAATTTTGTTAACTGAAACTACTTGGCTCTTCTAGTTTGAGGGCAACCACCAACAAACAAACCTATATCTTGATAATTGTCTGTTCATGTTCTTATTAAACCAAGTTAATATGGCACATAAGCAAGTTCAGTGAATATTGAAACACCGCCAAAGAAAATGGGGGCTCAATATACAACATAAATTGACTTTTACAAGAGATTGTAAATATTTCGGAACATCAAATAACATGAATAATCACAGAAATCAGACTACAAATATTAACTTTTACAAGAAATTGCCAATATTCTGGAACAAGGAATAACCCAATCAATCACACAAATCAAAATCTCAAACTTGCAATGTGTTATCAAAAGAAAACAACTCACGTATGGGGAAAATATTATGAACAAGTGAATGTACATCTGCATTGCTTACACTCTACATAGAGAAAAGTGTGTGCCATATTTGAGAGACCATCCATGTAGAGTACATGTATCCATATTTTAATTGAGATTCTCTTGTTTGTAAATGTCATTCTTCTCTCTATGGTGGTTTGAGGCAGATAGAATTTCTAGCTACATTTTGTAACTGAAAATACCTAAAGCAAAGCTATATGCTCTACAGATATGTTATACGAAAAACATTGTTGACTTTCCAAGCCTAGAATAGTTTCAACGCCCCAAATAATACCTGCTTAAGTGAGCATCTTTGCAAGAGCAATTTTTTCACAGGCACACATATTTAGCTGTACAAACCATATGACTGTAGACCCAAAAATGTCTCAATAGAGTCTGCCTCCAAGCCAATGCATCTAAATACCACCTTCACACATTGAAAGTGTATACATCAATTTGCTCGCTTCATCCTCACATCATCTAATTTGTCTCATTAACCTTCTTAGTCATTAATCTAACATAACCCCTTCATCCTTTGTCACATACTAACCTTATATCATCCCATGGCTCAATTAATTCTTCTAAATCCTATGTCATTTGTCCCTAATCATGTCTTATCCATTTTCTTGTGAATTTAAAATTCACTCTCACCTAACCCCACTTTCTCCCACTAACCACTTGTCTAATCATCTCTTAATCTTCATTAGTCCTCTCAAATGAACTCTAGAGTCGTCTACTCTCTAGAAGCTTCTACCATCTTCTCTCTCTAGAGTCTTCTAAAGAATTTTTAATTATTTAGAAATCTCCCTCCTTTCTTCTATTTAAACATGCCACTCTCCATGCAAAAGGCAACTAACATATGAGAGTTAGGTTGAACATCCTTGGTCTATCAACAGGTCTCTTGTCTATCTATTATCAATCTATTGGTGCAAGTCCATATTCTGAATCTACGAAGGCAATCCAAGCATCAAGCAAAGTCTACTTGTCATTGGAGCACATCATTCTCACTTAAAGGTATATTGAGCTGCATGATTGAGGTATGATTTGTATATTTCAATTGTCATAGTGCTGCTCTTTGTACTTACCTTGCCCAATCGGAGGTATGTGTTGAATTGGAATGGTTGCATGTGATAATCTGCTTTGATTGATTGCATTTTATTTATATTCCAATTTCTTGCATATGCATTTGGCGACCACAGTGGGAACGAGCATTTTAGCTATTTTCTTGTTAACATTTTTCTGTTAAACAAATCTTGCATTTGCTTTTAGTGTTGTCTTTTAGTTTATAAATTCGGGTAATAATGGTAGGGTTTAGATTTGTGGTTCTGTATTAAAACTTTATGATTTGTGATTGGTATAAGACTAAATTCTGCAGCATGCGTTTTGTTCATTGTCTCTGCAAATGTTTATCAGTCATCATTAGGACTTTCCTCACTCAAATATGGGAGCTCGCTTGATGTGGAGACGGTTTTCTTGATTTAGGCCTTGCATTTGTCAATTGCATTTGCTTGAAAATCTGCAAGGCCTTGTCAACAAACTCATTTTCTGTATTCAGTCTTCTGCTTAGGTGTTTGGTCAAATGGCCCACGGGCCTTGTATACACTTCCACATTTTGCAGCTGCAACGTCTGACAAAAATTCGCTTTCATTATGCTTTGATAGATGTCCATACCCTGTTTCAAATCTTGGGCGAAGGTTGTAGAGTCTGGCTTTTACACCTGTCAAAATCTCCAGGGCCTTTTTCAACGAGCCCATCTTACGCTTTGAGGCATTTTTGTCAAACAGTCCACATGCCATTTGAGGCCGACTCTGAGGCATTTTGTCAAAAAGTCCACACGCCTCGTGCTGGGAGGACACTGACAAAAAGGTGAATTAATCAGGTTAGACACCCGTGCATTGCATTAGGTGAAATAGTGTCAAAGCCACATGAGAATACCCATGTCTTTTGTAAGCTGCAATAACCGCGTTCCATGAGAAGGCGTCTTGTTCAGTCATTTGGTCAAACAATTAGCATGCATCCTTTTAACTTCTGCGCTTAACATACATGTTGATAAGCTTATTTTGAATGATGTGTGAGTGGCAAATGCAAAACCCCGGTCAGTGATGAAAGAGGTAATTTGTTTACCTTGTGAAAGTGCATTATTGGCAATGCATGTCTGCAATAATTGAATATATATATTAAAGAAACTGTGTAGTAAGCAGAATGTGTGGTGCCTCCTTCAACTGACCCTCTCTACATAATGTTGTGAAATTGAGATGGGCAGTGGATTGGATTGACATTGTATGATCATAATCGAAGCGTAGGAAATCTGCATTGTTATTGAATATACTTCTCCCACAATGACAATGAGAATGATATTACACCCATTTTTCTTTTTTTTCTGTGAATGACAATAACATTACTAGTGATAATATTAGTCTATGGGAGCATTGCAGTTTCCAACGCTGAATTTCAACTAAATTTCTTTGTTTCCAAGTTAATTGCAAGGCTAAAGTTACATTTCCATCAAACCAAGCTCCTTTCAGAAAACTCGTTTATAAAAAGCTGTTAAAACGGGCAAGTCAAGAAGTCGGCCATCTTGAAGGGCTTTAGCCATTAAGACGTCCAAGATGTTCCTCGAGTTCCATACCACCTCGAGCCCCACGAAACCAGGCCCAGCTTTCTTCATCAACCAAAACCTTGCATGCTAGCATCGCGGTTTTCTAAATCCTCCCACCTACAATGCATTAATCACTATATGTAGTGGTGACTTAATCCCGTGGAAATCCAAATTCAGTGTTAAAAAGCAGTCAAAAGAATAATTAAGTTGCAAGGTACTCTATGGTTTTGAAAATAGTTGGAGTTTGATTAAATTTGTCATTCAAAATAAATTAAGAAGTTGAGTTTTAAGAATTATCCTAGACTTAATACTTAATACTTTAAAGTATAGATTTTATCATAGTTTCAATATATGTTGAGTTATATCATTCTCCCTATTTTATAAGTATAATTAAAAAATACAAAAACAAAAAGCATTTTTTTTTTTTAAGTTTTTAATCCCAAGAAAATTATATCCAAATTAAAAAATTTAAAAAAAAAAAAAAAAATTAAAGAAAAAAAGAATTTGTCAATTTTTAAAAAGTGGAAGATTGTTCAAATATGGGAGAATGTTTGCCTAACCTGCAAGTACACGACCGTCGAAGACCAAAACTGTCAAACTACTAACATTGTTTTTGCAGGATCGTCTACGAAAAGGAGCCAATCTAAAACTACTAATCATCTGTTTTGCAAGCTACTTGTCAAAGACTTGGCATTTTGAAACTCTTGTATATATTTTCGTAATCACATCTTAATTTCGGGATTAATTAACTTGTTTGCTTGCTTGTCTAAACTACAAATTAATCTAGCATTTTTTTCTGCCTGTTTGTCACCCGAGCCTACAATGGCATATGCTCTCCCCTTGCACCCATAGAGCGATTCTTGGGGATCAGAAACCGTCAATAAACCTCCCATTTTCTTTTCTAGGGACAATGTGCCGTGGAATTCATCCCCACGCACTTGTCATTGGTACTAAAGGGGATTGTGATGTGGATTTCACCACCACGTACAAAACCACACTATGTGTTCCAATAGAGTATAAATATCAAGTCCAGCTGTCATAAAGTTAAGCGGGTTTCCCCATACAGAATCCCGTGAAGTGAGGAGGTAGCATTCCAATACTTAGGCGTCAAACAGCGCCACCAAAATGTGTTTAGGGGACTCCCTTAAAGAGCTTATCAAACCTAGCTAAGACCCTTCAACCACAACAAGTATCCAGGGCAGGGAAAACAACATTTTCGAAGATCACTCACCAAGTACGGATGGTGAGAGAGGGTTGGGTGACACCAATCTAGGCACCTCTCATCGCAAGTCGTTAGGTGGGTTGGGTATCGAGTTGCACTCCAATGTCAGTCAATAATTATAGGTTTGTGGTTGGCTTGCTTGTTATTGCTTGTGTGTTGTTGAGGCTAGTATTGTTTGCAAACCATATAACCTTCACACAAACCAATCATCTAGTCTTAACCCTAGGATAAAAAAATAACTAGACCCATCATCATTTTGTTCTATCCCGATTTAGTCAATACATTGTCATCTCATATCATGTCCTATCATCCCCTCATCATCTCTCTAGTCAAAACCACATCATTGATCTTGTTGCCTAAGCTTGCCTTAATCACCATCTCACCTTGTCCTAGTCACAGCCTTATCACTCATCATGCCCATATCCAAAAGCTTGCCTTAGTTCTCCCATCTTGCCTCTGTCAAAACCTTACCACTTTTCTTAATCATACCTAAACTAGCCTAGTCCCCTATCACCCATCATTGTGTCCTATTTCCCCCTTTTTGTCAAGACCATCATCCTTCATCATACCCAACCTTGCCTTAATCCTATTCACCTTAGACAAAACATTATCATCTCATCCCATCCTATAGTCCAAACCTATCATCCACCATCTTGCCTAAAGCTTGTCTTAAGTCACCCCTCATCCTATCTCATCCTAGTCCAGCCCTCTCACTTATCATCTTCTCTAAAGCATATCATAACCATCATCCCATCTTGTTCTAGTCACCTTGTCAAGCTTGCTTAAACATTAAGTCATTCTCCTCTAGTCTAAAACCCATCCAAGATTTAGTCATTCCTTTCAACGTAGTCTATCACCCTTGTCCATCACACTTGTGACCTAGTCTAAACCCCTCCATGTCCTAGCCACCCTTGTCCATTAGTCCAACACATCATGTCACTATTGACCTTGTCTACCTTAAGCAAGCTTGTCTAAGCCATCACCTTGAGCTAATCCTTATCGAAATTTGCCTCCATTAAGGATACCCCCTAGTGGACATTTGGTCTAGACCCGTCACTTTGTTGGTTTAAACCTAGCACCCGTTGTCTTATATACCATCATTCTGCTAGTTTGAACTTGGCACCCGTCTTATATCCCATCACTCTATTGATTTGAACCTGGCACCCATCGTCATTTTGTTAGCGCCAATGTTGCAGGGAGACGCGTCCCCTACCCCCTGAGACGCGTCTCCCCATACCCCTATCTCCTATTTTTTTGAAAGGAGTACCCGTACCCGTCTCCTAGCAACTATGGTTAGCACCCATCATTCTGCCAATTTTGGCACACGTCATCCTCTTGCTAGCACCCATCATTATGCCGGTTTTGGCACACGTCGTCCTCTTGCTAGCACCCATCATTCTATCGATTTGAATCCAGCACTCATCGTCATCCACATCAATAATCAATCTAGTCTAGCCTAGTCAAAACTCAAGGAGCCATACCCTATAGTCATCTAAACGAATCATACTAGCTCCAATCTTATAGACCTCTTTTCTCAAGGTCATACCCCATCTTAACCCTAGTCGTCTTTCCCATCAATCCAAGGCAAGCCCAATCTATCATTCATCTATCCAAAACTTAACCTAGACATCCCCTCCATCATCCCAAAAAAGTTATAAGCCCACCTCAATCATAGTCCAAACATTTCATACACCTAACATACCTAGTCCTAACATCCTTTTGCGTCCCTTAGTCCCATCATACATCAACTAACATCTTTTCTAAATCTCGAAGTCATAGTCCAATCGTGTCATTGCCCCATCAAACAACATCACCTAAAGTCTAGACTTGTCCATATCCACACTCTTCAACCAATCACTCCTAATCCCAAGTCTGCAATATACTTACCTTGATCCACATTGGCGACAATCTCTTTTCACCCGTCATAGTCACCATCATAAGCTTGCTTGCATCAACATTTAGTCAAGTTTGAATCGCAAACCGCAATCAAATCTTATCGTCCAATCTCATCATCCAAGACATCCAAAGTCAACTTGAGTAGACCATCCAAGTCTTGAGCTAGGCTAAAATAAGTCAACATAGTCACGTTTCTTTGGCTAATCAAACCTTGCCCCCTGTCTTAAGTCGAACCCAAGAGCTTGTCCTAGCTCATCAATTCCAAGTACCGTCAAACATTTAGCTAGCTCACGTCCTAACTTGATTTGCTCAATCTTACTTGACACTTGTCATATCCCGTCAAACATCTCACGGCATATCTCGTAAAACATCTCACATCACCAAGTAAAACTTAAACTCAAAATCAAGCAAGCCATGGCCTCCCAAACATATTTGTATGTCATGTTTGAAAAGCATCTCTTTAACATAAAATTGTTTTTTGGAGAAACCGCATTTAATTTATTGCTTCTCAACGTTTCAGATCCACATCTATGATCCTTCATCGGGGGAAAATTGAAATGTGGAACAGCGTGACCTTGCACTTCATAACTTTTTATGGAGTATAAGGTCACATTCCACATTTCAATTTTCTCCCAATGAAGGATCACAGATGTGGATCTGAAACATTTGGTTTCTCCAAAAAACAATTTTATGTTATTGTATGGACTGGGAAAGCATCAAATCTTTGATAAGCATCTCTTTGCCAACAAGGATGCACTCCTTTTACGTCTCCTAGAAATGGGTGCCCGCCTACCTACAGACTTTGACCCCATAAAATTTAGATTGCCTCATAGGCAAGAGTCCCCTGTCCTTCCCAATCAACATCAGTCTACTCCTAACCTTCGTACCCACCCATCACGATCACACCCATTGTCCACTAGTCATAGTCTTGGTCATAACCTTCCCCATCGTACTATCAAAGGGAACTCTATCCTAGCAACGCCATCCAATCCCAATTTGACCCCTAAGCCATGTCAAATACCACTGACTCGCTATATCATGGAATTGTTATATCCCGAGTGATTATCTGATTTCGAGTCAAACACATCCAAGAAAAGCTGTGAAAAGAGGTGTAGTCCTCTCCCTATATCATTGGAAGCCATCTTTCTTCAACTAGTCGTTGCAGACATAATTGTCTACCCACATACTAGGCATTTTGATCCGACGAAACCCAAGCCCTTTTGGTATAGAGAAGGTCAATACTATCAATACCATAGAACCAAGGGGCATACTATTAGTCGATGCCATTATTTCAAAAACATTGTTGAAGCCCTAATCAACCACAATGACATTGAAGTCGAGAATGAATCAGATAAATCCTCATCCAAGGATGAACAAAAAGGGATATGCCAAGATTCACTTATTGTTCATAATCAAGCTCTTTCATTTCCAAACCAAGGCCAAGACAACAAACTAATCTTCACCAAGCCCATCTTTGATAGCAAACTCATCGTCTACCAACTATCTACCTTTTATCCATTGCATCAAATCCCTCATTTCCAAAAAACACTTCGTCCTAAAGCTTGCATCACTAAGTGAAAAGTGAAACAAGTACTTACGGACCATGTCATCCTATAGGTCCTTATGGCGACTGTGAAAACATCACATCCCAATAGCATCATATCATCAACGTCATCTCTGTCAACATCAATATTGTCTACAAAATCAGCATCAGAGTCAACATCAACATCATCTATATCAGAGTCAAATCCATCAGCAGTATCCATATCGATATTGGATTCAACATCAAAATCATCATCCCTTACGCATGACAAAGATCATGCCAATATCTGCCTTCTTTGAGGATGCCTCTAATTCAAATATCAACCAACGGCAAAGCATGTCTCTTGATCTGTGCCAAGATGATGACGTCATAACGAAGTTCTTAAAAGCCTTGGTGATCCTTCCAAAAATCTTGAGGATGCTTCCTCCGACATCGACACTGGGTTTCCCAGGAACCTCTAAGAGGATCATGTTTCCCACCAACCACTTATCAATATTTCCAATCCATCCCCTTCACCTTCATCCATCATTAATCCTATTCCCCTCATCCACAAACACTACATCACACCCCTCAATGGGAAGAAACAGATGCTTACATTGTTGGAATCCTATCCGAGCAACATATCATGTGCAAAAACTACAAGGATCCATAAGAGTATTTAGTCCATCAAGCATATTCAAAAAGCTAGCTTTGATCCCATAATGCGAAAAAATCAAACCCAATCAAATCACCAGCCAAGTCAAAAAGCATCATCCCCTAGTAAAAACCTCTTCAAAGCACTAGGGGACTGTCAAAATCAGAGTCATAATCAGCTAAGTCAAAAATCAAACTCCCCTGTGAAACCTTGTTTAAGGCATCAAGGGGGAGTCAAAGTCAAATCAAATCAGCAAGCCCAAAGGACTCCAAATGCAATATCAATAAAGCTAACAATCTTCCAAATATTCAGATCAAATAACAGAAAAGTTCAAAAGTCTTGGGTCCCTTAATAGCACTTGTCATATGGCACAAATCCAGAACAACGCAACAAGCATCTCCAACAATGTGTGCGACTATTAGTCCCAATTTTCGGTCCCCTGACAGTGATATCTCCCATCACAATCATACCATCCATCCAAGTCCCATACACCACCATCAAATCCAAGCCCTAATCCCATCCATATCATACATCATCTTCTCGAGCAGCATTGCCTCTCATAGAGGCTACAAAGACCCCTGGTTGAGATATCTAGAGGAAGCCAAATCAAGAGTCGACAAAGACCACTATGACATCAGTGAAGCCATTATCGACAACATGCTCCTCATGGCACAACTATTTAGAACAAGTATCAATTGAAGATCAGGAAAGCGTCAGCATCACTACATCTCGCACACCTTTAATAAATCGAGATGACATCAAAAAAATCAAATTAGTCAAAACAAAAAAAATCAAAAATAAAATGAAAAAATAACAAAAAATCATTTGTCCAAATGGTGAAAACCAGTCTCTGACATCATGGTAAAATAATATGTTGTCTACAAGTACCTCAACACTTGGGGGCAAACTCCACTTCAATCCCTACATTCATGTCCTAAAATCCTTCTTCGACCCCATCTACGTCACATCTCTTTTCAAATCATCCTTATCTATCCTCCCACCATCCCTACCCATCCTAAGCATCATGTGCCATCCTTATCCATCCTATTTTCCATTCTCTTATACCTGTCCTTTCCTCCAAGTAGCACTCAGGTGACTAGACATCTAGTCCCCACACCACACGGTCTTTAGAGCTCCATAGTCCATTACTCATCTCTCATGCCGTTTGAGCATCACCCAAACCCTTTCGTTATTCCATCTGCCTTCATTCCCCATCCTAGTTACTCGGCTTGGTTTTCCCTTTGCTAGTAACCCCCTTTATTATACATACATATTCCAAAAGACCTAAAAGTTATAAATGCCCAAAAAGCCATAAAAAATCATAAAATCCAACAATATCAATCATCTTTTCTTGCGTCTACGAAAAATCCATATCCTTATCCAAAATCCATATCCTAGTCCAAGTTTACATCATATATGTCACTTTGACTCATAAGACTTAGTCCAACTCATCTATCACTCATCACAATCCTATAAGCTTGCTCAGCAGTAAAATCGTAGTCACCCCTTTTGCATAAGTCAAAATCAAATCACATTATCATCCCGACCATTGTCAACCCATCCAAACTTCAGCCAATCCCGTCTAATCTCTTATCTGAACTAGTCTTGTCAAAGTCAACCTTGATTAGGATCAACCACGACCTAGTCAAACTTAGTCATATCACTTTTTTGCTAGTTTAAGACCTAACACCCATCGAATCACGAACTTGTCTTAGTTCCCTGTCCAAGTCAAAACTGGTCAAACTTAGGGTTACTTTTACCCTACCCTGTGTATTAACTAACTCGCATTCTAAATCAAAATTTTCTCAAGAACACCTTGTCCAAACCTCATTGCCCCTCACATTTCAAACCAGCACTTTGATCAGGGCAAGCTTATCATCCCTTGTCCAACACATCATTTGTAACTAATCAATCCAATCATCCGTCAAATTTAACTTCATCACTCTTCCCCTAGGCTTTCGTCAGGATGATAGACAAGACAATGGTCACATAATCTACATGTAGATACTTGTGTGTTTTACTTGTATGATCTTTGATGATGTTTGACTCATTTGAATGTCTTTTATCATGAATATGTTTGTGTTTAATCATTTATGTTTATCTACTTGTATGCATCTATGTCTTTAATTAGGCATTTTGTAAATATCTTTGTACATATTTTGTCTTCAAAGATATTATGTTTTCGCAGTCCATATATAATAGAAATGGTTTCTTGGGAAAAAATTGTGTAAGGATTTTTTATCAATGTTTCGAATCACTTCCTGTGATCCATCCTCAAGATTCTAAGAATGTAAGAACAATGACTTGGTTACATTTATAGAGCTAGGAGGTGTCCATGAGAAATTGTTCAAAAAATTATAGTTGTTGAAAATTTGAGTTGTTAGAAAAGGATAAAATCAAATGTAGCAATAGAAAGTTTTAACTTGCCTTGTGATTATTCATAAATAGTAAACAACCACCTTCTATTTTTCATTTTAATGAATTACTCACTATAGAAACATCTAATACTTTATAACAATAGGAAATGTTTAAAATAATGACTAAAAATAATATTTAATACTATCGCTCATAATATATGGAATGTTAAATTAATATATAAATAATAATTAGATATAATAAACCAACTAACGCTAATAAGGAAAAGCAATATAAGAAGTATGTGAAAAAGTTGATATATGTAGGATAAAATAATAATATGTATAAGTAATATAAATAAATAAATAAGCAATAAATAAATAAGATTAAACTATTCATGGAAAATGGGATTAGCGAGCAAAATTTTTAATTGTGAATCATTTCTTTTTAATCTGTCTATGATGGGTTTGCAAGCATGATTAAGACCTAAACCCTAATCACAGTTCAAATTAAAAGAATGTTGTCCTAATTCTATTGCTTCTCTAAGTTTACGTTTTTTGAAATGATTTTCAACAATGAGAACTTTCGTCTTATCAAAACAAATGGAATGTTTAGTTTTGCAGGAGTGTTATGCCAATGCAGACTTATATTTCTTCTCTAGACAAACATCATCAATGTGTTCTTTGATCCTCATCTTGATGCACCTTCCAGTTTCTCCAATGTAGGGGACCCCACAAGATAACTCAATTTTTTAGACTTCACTTTTTGACCATGGCTCCACTTGGTTTTACGGTTCTTAAAAATCAGAGTCGTTCGCTTTTTGACCATGGCTCCACTTGGTTTTACAGTTCTTAAAAATCATTGAGTGGTACCATGTTCTTGTACACTTCACTTTTTGACCATGGCTCTACTTGGTTTTACGGTTCTTAAAAATCATTGAGTGGTTCGCTTTTTGACCATGGCTCCACTTGGTTTTATGGTTCTTAAAAATCATTGTGTGGTTCCACATGGCACAAGATTGAGTGTTCTTATGGGGTCCCCTACATTGGAGAAACTGGAAGATGCATCAAGATGAGGATCAAAGAACACATTGTTGATGTTTGTCTAGAGAAGAAATATAAGTCTGCATTGGCAGAACCCTCCTACAAAACTAAACATTCCATTTGTTTTGATAAGACGAAAGTTCTCGTTGTTGAAAATCATTTCAAAAAACATAAACTTAGAGAAGCAATAGAAATAGGCCGACATTCCTGATGGCTCTAGGAATGGGAGAGGAATTACATGTAATGTCCCCTTTAGGGTAGAATTAGACCCAGAGGGGTTTCCCAACAAACCCTAACAATACATACAAATTTCTGAATTTCTTTTCAAAACCTAAGCACATGAAGATTGCAGAATTTGGAAAAGTGTCAATTTAGGGCACAAAAACAATATTTAATTCCTCAAATAATTACCAAAATTAGGAAATATTACAACCAATCATTATCCATTCAAATCTGATTTTTAGCAAAATTATATGACTGAAAAAATATGATTAAAAATACCAAAAATGCTTCTTTGCCTTCAAACAGTAATTAGGCTTGAAATCAGCGTTGGAAGTGCCACCTCCAACCCCAAGAGGGGGTTTGTTGCTCTCTAGAGAGGCTTTCTACCCACCCTAGGTAGTTTGTTGCCCTTCTAGGGTTCTTCAACCAACTTGCCAATCCTCCAACCCTGCTCGCAACATTCTTCAAGCTGCTTTTGTTGCGCTGAAACCAAAATCAGTGTTTACACAGCTCCAAATGACCAATGATGCCCGATACAACCTCTGATTTAAGGTTTTGCCCAGCTGATAGGTAAGGGTTTTCATCCCTACTTCAGCCTTCTCTTTAAGGTTTTTGTCTTCAATGGATGAAATCAAGCAAATCATGCTTAAACTTGTGATTTAAATTCATAAACATAACATGAGTCTCCAAAAGAAACTCCTATTTTCCTTTTAAATCTTTTCCCCAAAGGGGTGTGTTCCACTTGGAGGGAAAACTCAAATAATCAAAAAGCAACTTCCTTATTAATTCACTTAAGGGCTAATCTTGCCCATGACCCTTGAAAGTCCCATTCTTAAGTTAAAAATAAGAAGGAATTGCAGACATATTCACTTTGGCAACTAAAGCATATTATTACTTTTATTTAAAGTATTTGATAATACTTTTTATTTTAAATAAAATATATCATTTTATTTTTTAAAAATGGGACATTACAGTCCGCTCTTTACAAATTTGTTTGCCCTCAAGCAAATGGAAGGCCATTTTCTATTATCTCTACAATACCTAGATCCCACTTCAATCTTGGAAACTCGCAACTCCAAACACTTGCTTCATGAACAAAGCCTTGAGCTTCAATGGGTCTCATATTGTTACTATGGACTAAAAACAAACTCATCTGGCACCACTCCTGCTTGTCAAATGTCATGAACATTGGACTTTCCTTGGACATATGCAAACTATGCACTCTTTGACTCATAAGAGTCTTTTTATTAACACTCATATGGGTTGTTCCTAAATTTGCACATAGAACAAACATGTCAATGATATCAAGATCTCTCCCCCACTCCTTCAACCGCTTCACCATGCCTCATAGGCATGTTGTTCAACTCTCCTCCCAGGCTTGTATCTTCTTCGTAGTTTTCATTCATGTGATGGACTTTTAAATGTCCATTCTTTCTGTCCCAAACATTGTTGTAACTGTACCGTTGCATTTTCTCATTCATAATCAGCATAGTGGTGGCTGGAAACTCTTCCATAACAACTGCAAACAATCCCTCAATGATGGTAGGTGGAACATCCTTCCACTTTGTGACTGAAAATACTCTTATGACTGTTATAAAAATTGTTAAGAGGCTGATTATGTTGCACATAGCAACAAAAAGAATAGGCAAAAGCTGTCATATTTTAATTTCTTCACATAATTCAAAAATGGCACTAATATAGGAGCTGGATCAACCATATAGTGACTAAAAATTCCTTCTTGTATCTCCATACGTCACCCGAATCCCAAACCTTTCTGTACAAGCAATTTGGAACTTGTATAAAAGCACCTATGTGCCCTTTGCCACTCAAAGTGTTCATCACTCTATCATCATTTTCACGATGTTGTCCATGATAACAATAAATTTGAAATGGCCCAATATGAAACAACAAACCTGAAATATGACTTTTCTTTTCATACCTTGGGCAAGAATCCAATTGTTTACTTCTTTTTTCAAATTTACAAGTAGGAGCTTTTGAGGGACTTACCTTGGCACAACCATCCTTGTGTTTATCAAGAACCATACATGTTTCTACTAAAGGTTCTCCACTTTCCATTTGCATGGTGGATTCTTTTATGGGCTGCTTAGTAACTCCTTTCGAGTCTGAATTCTCTTGCTCCTTGATTTTCTCCTTGGAATTCTCATGAGGGTTTGACTTTCCATCATTTTCCTTCAAAATTACTTGCAACTCAAATTTTTCTTCATTCTCCCTTCTTACAATTTGAAAATTATTTTCCTCTTCCTTTCTCAAGGCATGTTGAAGATCTCCTGGATTGTTCCTTGTTTTATGACCAACCCTAGAACCATAGTTGTCTTTCTTCAATACCTCGAAATCTGGAAGGCTCATTTCTTCTTTGATTGCCGGTGGGAAAGTCATATATTCCTCATAGTTTGCAGCCAATATCATTCTGTATAGAAAGTTGTTCCTCCCATTTTGGAATGACTTCCTCCCAATGAAGGAAGTTGGGTTGATTAGGCCTTCGTGTAGATCCAACCGTCACCCTAAGTGGAGGGGGATGGTGGTTGTATATACTTGAAGTGTTGCCTTCACCAGTGTGTGGCTTGAGTCCATTCATATCCTTCATGGTTTGGATGAACGTGTAGATCCAACTGTCACCCTAAGTGGAAGGGGACGGTGGTTGTATATACTTGAAGTGTTGCCTTCACCATTGTGTGGCTTGAGTCCATTCATATCCTTCATGGTTTGGATGAATTCAGCCATCATTTCCATCAACCGCTCTTGATTTTGGGTGAATCTTTTAAAACTAACCCTATTCAAGTCATCCATGTCAGTTTACCTTGGCTGTTCCAAGTTTCCCTTTCGTAATACCTCACTTCCCCATCACTATTTGACATGAAACCAACTCAAACACCCACAGCCAATTTAGGGCAGAATTAGAACCAAAGGGGTTTCCCAACAAACCCTAACAATACATACAAATTTCTGAATTTCTTTTCAAACCTTAAGCACATGAAAATTGCATAATTCTGAAAGTGCCATATTAGGGCACAAAAACAAAATTTAATTCCTCAAATAATTACCAAAATTAGGAAATATTACAGCCAATCATTATCCATTCAAATCTGATTTTTAGCACAATTATATGGGTGGAAAAATATGATAAAAAATACCAAAAATGCTTTGTTGCCTTCAAACAGCAATTAGGCTGATTTATTTAGGCCAGAATTAGAACCAAAGGGGTTTCCCAACAAACCCTAACAATACATACAAATTTCTGAATTTCTTTTCAAACCCTAAGCATATGAAAATTGCATAATTCTGAAAGTGCCAAATTAGAACCAAAGGGGCACAAAAACAAAATTTAATTCCTCAAATAATTATTACCAAAATTAGGAAATATTACAGCCAATCATTATCCATTCAAATCTGATTTTTAGCACAATTATATGGGTGGAAAAATATGATAAAAAATACCAAAAATGCTTTGTTGCCTTCAAACAGCAATTAGGCTTGAAATCAGCCTTGGAAGTGCCACATCCAACCCCGAAAGGGGGTTCGCTGCTGGCCAAAGAGGCTCGCTGCCCACCCTAGGTAGTTCTCTACCCTTCTAGGGTTCCTCAACCAACTTGCTAACCCTCCAAACCTGCTTGCCACACTCTTGAAGCTCCTTCTGCTGCACTGAACAAAATTGGTGTTTACACACTTCAAAATGACCAATGATGCCTGATACATCCTCTGATTTAAGGCTTCCTAGCTGACAGGTAAGGGTTTTCATCCCAACTTCAGCCTTTCCTTTAAGGTTTCTGTCTTCAATGGATGAAATCCAACAAATCGTGCTTAAACTTGTGATTTCAATTCATAAACATAACATGAATCTCCAAAAGAAACTCCTCTTTCCTTTTTATATCCTTTCCCCAAAAGGGTGCATCCCACTTGGAAGGAAAATTCAAATAATCAAAAAGCAACTTCCTTATACATTCACTTATGGGCTAATCTTGCCCATGACCCTTAAAAATCACCTTCTTAAGTCAAAAATAGGAAGGAGTTGCCGACATATTCACTTTTGGCAACTACGGCATATTGTTACTTTTATTACAATATTTAAAAATATTTTTTATTTTAATAATAATATTATTTTATTTTTAAGAAAGGAGACATTACATTACATTACATTGTGAACAGTACTCTTTCACACAAAATTTGATAATGTATTATTTCAAGTTATAATTTACAAAGAAGGTGAAAGCTTATAAAGCTTTCACGGGTGGTTACAGGGTCCAACTAATTCCCGTGAACCAACAAACTTATTTCAAAAAACATAAGTAAATACTAACAAAATATAAATTAAGCTTGGATCAATCAACCCAACAAAGCCCCCTTGATCCAACAAGGGGTATAAAAGATTATCCGGATCTATGACTGGGAAGTTGTCAAAAGTATTTGTCGCACCTTCAATTGGCACAATGTACAACCTAATACTAACCAAAACCGATGTCACTCCATACAAAAACCCACCTTACGAGTTGCGGCATAAACGCTGATGAACACAATCAAGATCTGCTCATCCCATGTAATCATTGTATCGTACTGCAATAGAACACAATCAAGACCTGTTCAACCACATTGATCCACATAAGGTCTCACATAGAAATTCATTCAAGTGACTATTCAGTACTGTGTATGGCACATCTCCCTAATGTCCAACAAATGTTGACAACCTTTGCTCAACACAGAAGGTGCTAGCAACCCATGTCAACTCGTACAATCACTGATGATTGATCGAGACCATGTAGTATCTTTCCCCTATCAAAAGAGAGGTTAGAAACCCTTGCAACAAAAAAGCAAATCAAAATTACTTTCTTTGCTCTTCATCATGAATATTAATGAAGTGAGGAAAACCAAAATTGAGATTGAAATAAACATTCTACTACTACCAAAATTACCATTCAAACATTTGACCCAAACTCGAAGTGAATAGCTAACTGGAGAAAGGGAATAGTCCTCCAACCTCCAACCTCCAATGTGACACTTATATTTTATCAATCACAAGGATCCTGATGGACTTGTAAAGGACATTATGTTCGTTGACAGCACAAGCATGAGGTTGCATTGTGAAAATTTGCATTTTGAAGGTATCTGTTTCCACCAAAAATGCACCTTTATACATCATGGTTAACAAAACCATACGGAGAAGCTTCAAAACACCCTTATATTGTTCATTTCTCTTTACAAAGCCTTTGAAACTAGAATATTCCCTTTTCAAAAAAAGCATATTCCAAAAAAACAAATACAAATAAATTTGTCCAAAATAAGAGTTTTGAACCCTTGACCTCTTGTTTAGCAAGTGACTACCAAAATATGTTTGAGAATCCCTCCACATGCAAGTTTAGAACATAATGAAACAATATTATAGATAAACACGACTTTTCTAATTGTAACAAAAATACATGCATGGAAAAGCAAAAGTGAAATTAATTCACAGGCTGTTTTTCTTGCATGCAAAAATATATTGTGCCTTCCTTCATGGGACCCACTCCAATGTGGAAGAGTGAAATATTAGGTTTTGAAAAACTTCTTCCAACACCTGGTAGTTTGGAGGCCGTATTGCTGCTCTATACGCTAGTTGTTCCACCACAAGATGAATTCCAAGAAAGATTTCCAGGTATTTTTAAAAAGATTGAGCTTTTATTCAAGAACACTATAATAAGGTTTTACCTAGATGGGACCTATAATATTAAAATTGTTGTTTAATTGCACCATATTCAAGTTTGTTCCAGCAAACGTTGCACATACACAAAATATTTCTAAGTTTCAAATCAGATACAATTTTCCAAATGGCATAAATAGCAGCAAAGAAGTATCATGAAAATTTGTTCAATAAAGCATTTCAAATGACACAGATAATAGCTTTCTCCTACTGTTACTTACATCTTCCCCTTGTTTATCGCGGACTATGAGAAATATGACGAAGAAGCAACAATTTCAATAGAAACTACTGAAGCAAAATCCTCAGTTGGCCTTAGGACAGATGACCTCTTCAAACACAATGCGGATTACACCTCGGGATGGTGGCTTTTGACATTAACGGTCTCCTCTTTTCTTGGTTTCAAATTTTGAGCAGTTTGGAACCCATGATGTGTGCCTTAACTCCCTGATGAAGTTTGCTTTCCACTGCTCAATTATACGACCAAATGCAAGATTTATTGTCGTGACTCTTTTCTTGGCAAAGGTTGCCACCGATGCAAGGGCCATACAATTCAGCAGAGCATTGTCTTGAAACGTCATACAATTGAGAAAGATCTTATAGAAACTAGGGATTTCAATCCTCTTTTCCCTTTCTACATGGATCTAATACCACTGATGGCTCCAGGAACGTGAGAGGAATTACATCATGAACAAAGCTTTTTCACACAAAATTTGATAATGTATTATTTCAAGTTATTATTTACAAAGAAAGTGAAAGCTTATAAAACTTTCATGGGTGGTTACGAGATCCAACTAATTCCCGTGAACCAACAAACTTATTTAACAAAACATAAGTAAATACTAACAAAACATAAACATAAATTAAGCTTGGATCAACCGAACCAACAATTCTTTTAATTTGAACCATGACGAGGGTTTAGGTCTTAATCATGCTTGGAAACCCATCATAGACAGATTAAAAGAAATGATTCATAATTAAAAAAATTGCTCACTCATTCCATTTTTCATGAATAGTTTAAACCTTTTTATTTATTTATTTATTTACTTATTGCTTATTTATTTATTTAACTTATACATATTATTATTTTATCCTACATATATCAACTTTTTCACATACTTCTTATATGGCTTTTCCTTATTAGCGTTGGTTCATTATATCTAATTATTATTTATATATTAATTTGGCATTCCATGTATTATGAAATATAATATTAAATATTATTTTTAGTCATTTAAACATTTCCTATTTTTATAAAGTATTAGATGTTTCTATAGTGAGTAATTCATTAAAATGAAAAATAGAAGGTTGTTTACTATTTATGAATAATTACAAAGCAAGTTAAAACTTTCTATTGCTACATCTGATTTTTATCCTTTTCTAACAGCTTAATTTTTCAGCAGCTATAATTTTTTGAACATTTATCTCATGGACACCTCCCAGCTCTATATATGTAACCAAGTCATTGTTCTTACATTCATTTAATCCTGAGGATGGATCACAAGAAGTAATTTGAAATGTCTGATCAAAAATTCTTACACAATTTTTTCCCAAAAACCATTTCTATAATCTTGTCTTATTGTCTTTATTGCATGTGCAATAGCATATGGAAAACATGTCATACTGGTTCCTTATACCAATGGTGAATTACGCTACTTGCTACTTGTACACTTTGTTTTTGATATTTGTGTCTTTTGCGTCAATCCAACATGCACTTTTGCAAAACGTCATCATGGTCATAAACATATCATGGTGTATATTGCCCAGTACTACATTTAAAAGGATTGCTTGGACTATGATCAACGACTTGTAGCAGCAATAAAGATTGGATGGATGTTTGATGACAATAGACATCTATATCCTCTACGCACTCATCTATCAAATCCCCTAATCCAATCACGTCGACAACATCTAACATCTAATACCCAAATCATTTATTCAAGTCATCTAGTATTTGTCTAATCAAATCAGCTATCAATCAAATCACTCAAAATCATCTCTAACAATCCATAATCATCATCCTCTAGTCTATCTTGTCTTCTCACATCATTCTTCCCTCTTAGGGAGAACTACATCAGTCTGAGGTCTTCTAAGACTATGTCGGCAGCATTCAATCCCATGTGGTATCTGAAGTCAACTCGGCCACAATCATATCGTTTTCTATGATCATCCATCCTCCTCGCTATCTCGTCTTTCACTATCATTCACACTCATGTCAATCTAGTCAACTAACTACTCTACCCAACCTAGTTCATATGCATCCTTCATCATCGTTATTAGTTCATGCATTAGTCAAATCCTTGAGCTACAATATCAATCATAAGCCCATCAGTCAAATAATCAACCATCCATTGGCCAACATGCGTCCTTGCCTAGGATACATTAAAAGCTTGCAGTCTTTTATCATCATCCAGGCCTACAGCTCTCCCTAGCATACGTCCTTGCCTGGGATATGTCAAAAGCTGGCAGCCTTATATCATCATCTTGTCACAATTGGTTCCCATTTGGGACATGTCAATAACCATGACATCGTCGTTTTTGCTCCCTCACATATGTCTTTACCTGGGGCATCGTCAATTTATAGCTCATTGCTGGCGTCAATCTTCTTCATCTTTCATGTCTATCACGTCTCCTCCCACCCCTCGTTTCCTCTTTCGAGTGGCCGCCCATATCATTCCTCCACGTATGTCCCCTCAAAAGGGCATCATCCATCCTAATTTATTCGCATTCATCCACAACCGTCTTTCTTCTTTGAAAGACCATTGCTTCTTCTAGTCGCAATGCCCTTTGAAAGAGGGGTAAAATGTATAAATCAAAAATTCTCGCTTCATCCTCACATCATCTAATTTCGTCTAATTTGTCTTATTAACCTTCCTAGTCATTAGTCTAACATAACCCCTTCATCCCTTGCCATATACTAACCTTATATAATCGCATGGCTTGATTAATTCTTCCAAATCCTACATCATTTGTCACTAATCATGTATTATTCATTATCTTGTGAATTTAAAATTCACTCTCACCTACCCTCACCTACCCCCACTTTCTCCTACTAACCACTTGTCTAATCATCATCCAATCATCTCTTAATCTTCATTAGTCCTGTCAAATGAACTTGAGTCTTCTATTCTCTAGAATCTTCTACCATCTTCTTTCTCTAGAGTCTTCTAAAGAATTTTTAATTCTTTAGAAATCTCCCTCCTTTATTCTATTTAAACATGCCACTCTCGATGCAAAAGTCAACTAACATATGAGAGTTAGGTTGAACATCCTTGGTCTATCAACAGTCTATTGTCTATCTATTATCAATCTATTGCCGCAAGTCCATATTATAAGTCTACAAAGGCAATCCAAGCATCAATCAAAGTCAACTTGTCATTGAGGCACATCATTCTCATTTGGAGGTATATTGAGCTGCATGATTGAGGTATGGCTTGTATATCTCAATTGTCACAGTGTTGTTCTTTGTACTTACCTTGCCCAATTGGAGGTATGTGTTGAATTGGAACGGTTGCTTGTGATAATCTCCATTGATTGATTGCATTTTATTTCTATTCCAATTCCTTGCATATACAAAAAGATTTCTATAACATTTGGTTTGAACTATGTACGAGCACACATATGCAAAGGAAAACCTTTTCTATTCACCAAAATTGTTATAAAAGAAGCTGTAACAGTTATCCCTAGCTTTCCAACATCCTAACTTTGCTTCTTGTTCGCTTAAATTCTATTTTGTGTATGTTAATGTGGAATATTGTGCTCTCATCAAAGATGCCTTTTACACTCCCAATGTTATGCCCAAATGGAAAAATATGCATTGTATAGCAACCACAGTTATTGCTTTTCATCATTAATAGCCATAAATATAAAATTATAGCTAATCTTATCCTTTATATATTCCCAAATCAATCAAAAGGTTTAGTGTTCCACTCATGTGAATGGTAGTTGATCCCTTAACTAAAGAAGAGGCATTTTAATTTGATGCCCCAAAACAAAAAACCATGTGCACGATTCTGAGACCTAATGACCAACCTATATACAGACATGGGTACACCAAACCCCCTTTCCAAGTTTGGGCTTTTGCCATTGGCAAAAATAGATGTCAACAACTATGACACCATCGTTTTTGCTCCCTCACATGTCTTTGCCTGGGGCGTCGCCAATCTTCTTCATTTTTCCTGTCTATCACGTCTCCTCCTACCCCTCGTTTCCTCTTTCAAGTGGCCACCCATCTCATTCCTCCACGTATGTCCCCTCGAGAGGGCATCATCCGTCCTAACTTATTAACATTCATCCACAACCGTCCTTCCTTGAAAGACCATTACTTCTTCTGATCGCAATGCCCTTTCAAAGAGGGGCAAAATGTATAAATCAAAAATTCTTGCCTCATCCTCACATCGTCTAATTTCATCTAATTTGTCTTATTAACCTTCCTAGTCATTAGTCTAGCATAACCCCTTCATCCCTTGTCACATACTAACCTTATATCATCCCATGGTTTGATTAATTCTTCTAAATCCTATGTCATTTGTCACTAATCATGTATTATCCATTATTTTGTAAATTTAAAATTCACTCACCTACCCTCACCTACCCCCACTTTCTCCTACTAACCACTTGTCCAATCATCTCTTAATCTTCATTAGTCTTCTCAAATGAGTTCTAGAGCCTTCTACTCTCTAGAATCTTCTACCTACTCTCTCTTTGTGATGTCCCCGTGGGATCCCTATCGGAAGGTGACGTAAGTCTGTCCGAGCGGTTGGCCCGGCCGCGATTTCCAGGTGGAATTGTACGGCCAATCCGAAGCCACCGGCCAATGGATCTGGAAGAGGACCCAAATCATCTCGGGGCTTTTGGTGTGATGGCCAGTTCCCATTGGTATCAGAGCCAAGGTCTCGAGGTCGAGACCTTCCGGGCGTTGTGGTCTGTGATGATATGATGTCGGGCCCCGCTGGACGACAACCCAGCAGTCAGGGGTGATCTCCTGGTCGGTTGGTTTAAAAGAGTCAACAGCACCACGTGCCTGAGGGTGTTGCCTCGATGGTCCTTCGGTGACTGGCCATAGGGGTCTGGAAGAGGACCCAAATCATCCCGAGACTTTTGGTGTGACGGCCAGTCCTCTATTGGTATCAGAGCCCAGGTCTCGGGGTCGAGACCTCTATGGGTGCGGCGAGCTGTGATGTCCCCGTGGGACCCCTTACCGGCTGGCCAAGAACCCGTCCCAACCGCCGGAGGAACGTCCGGCGAGGCCCAGCACGGATCATCACAGACCACCGCGCCCAAAAGGTCTCGACCTCGGCTCTGATACCAATGGGAACTGGTCGTCACACCAAAAGTCTCGAGATGATTCGGGTCCTCTTCCAAATCCGTTGGCCAGTGGCTTCGAACTGGCGGTACAATTCCACCTGGAAATCACGACCGAGCCAACTGCTCAGACAGACCTACATCACCTTTTGATAGGGGTCCCACGGGGACATCACAGCCCGCTGCGCCCATAGAGTTCTCGACCGCGAGACCTCGGCTCTAATACCAATGGGGACTGGCCGTCACAGCAAAAGTCTCGAGATGATTTGGGTCCTCTTCCAGACCCAATGGCTAGTCACTTCGAACCATCGAAGGCGCCACCCTCTGGGATCGCAAAGCCGTTGACTCTTACCGACTGGCCAAGAACCCATCCCGCCTGCCGGAGGAACGTCTGACGGGGCCAGCACGGATCATCACAAACCACCGCGCCCAGAAGGTCTCGACCTTGAGACCTCAGCTCTGATACCAATGGGGACTGGCCATCACACCAAAAGTCCCGAGATGATCTGGGTCCTCTTCCAGATCCATTGGCTAGTGGCTTCGGCCTGGCGGTACAATTCCACTTGAAAATCGCGATCGGGCCAATTGCTCGAACAGACCTATGTCACCTTTCGATAGGGGTCCCACGGGGACATCACAGCCCGGAGCGCCCATAGAGGTCTCGACCTCGAGCCCTGGGCTCTGATACCATATGGGGACTAGCCGTCACACCAAAAGTCTCGAGATGATTTGGGTCCTCTTCAGACCCAATGGCCAATCACTTCGGACCGTCGAAGGCACCACCCTATAGGATCACAATGCCATTAACTCTTACCAGCTGGTCAAGAACCCGTCTCGACCGCCGGAGGAACATCCGGCGGGGCCCAGCACGGATCATCATAGACCACCATGCCCAAAAGGTCTCGACCTCGAGACCTCGGCTCTGATACCAATGGGGACTGGCCGTCACACCAAAAGTCCCGGGATGATCTAGGTCCTCTTCCAGACCCATATGGCCTGTCACTTTGGACCGTCGAGGCAACACCCTCTGGGATCGCGATGTCGTTGACTCTTACCCGCTGGCCAGGAACCCGTCCCGACCGCCGGAGGAATGTCCGACAAGGCCCAACACGGATCATCACAGACCACAACGCCTAGAAGGTCTCGACCTCGAGACCTTGGCTCTGGTACCAATGGGGACTGGCCGTCACACCAAAAGTCCTGGGATGACTTGGGTCCTCTTCCAGACCCAATGGCCAGTCACTTCAGACCGTCATAGGCACCACCCTTTGGGATCGCGATGCCATTGACTCTTACCGGCTGGCCAAGAACCCGTCCCGACCGACGGAGGAACGTCCGGTGGGGCCCAACACAGATCATCACAGACCACCACGCCCAGAAAGTCTCAACCTCGAGACCTCGGCTCTGATACCAATGGGGACTAGCCGTCACACCAAAAGTCTCGGGATGATCTGGGTCCTCTTCCAGATCCATTGGCCAGTGGCTTCGGACTGAGTACAATTCCACCTGGAAATCACGCCCTGGCCAACCGCTTGGATAGACCTACGTCACCTTTCGATAGGGGTCCCACGGGGACATCACACTCTTCTACTCTCTAGAATCTTCTACCATCTTCTCTCTCTAGAGTCTTCTAAAGAATTTTTAATTCTTTAGAAATCTCCCTCCTTTATTCTATTTAAACATACCACTCTCCATGCAAAAGTCAACTAACATGTGAGAGTTAGGTTGAACATCCTTGGTATATCAACAGTCCATTGTCTATCTATTATCAATCTATTGTTGCAAGTCCATATCATGAGTCTACAAAGGCAATCCAAACATCAAGCAAAGGTTACTTGTCATTGGAGCACATCGTTCTCATTTGGAGGTATATTGAGCTGCAGGATAGAGGTATGATTTGTATTTTTCAATTGTCGTAGTGATGTTCTCTGTACTTACCTTGCCCAATCGGAGGTATGTGTTGAATTGGAATGGTTGCTTGTGATAATCTCTACTGATCGATTGCATTTATTTCAATTCCAATTCCTTGCATATACGGAAAGATTTCTATAGCATTTGGTTTGAACTGTGTACGAGCGCACATATGAAAGGAAAACCTTTTCTATTCACCAAAATTGTTATTAAAGAAGCTGTAACAGTTATCCCTAGCTTTCCAACATCCTAAGTTTGCTTCTTGTTCGCTTAAATTCTATTTTGTGTATGTTAATGTGGAATATTATGCTCTCATCCAAGATGCCTTTTACACTCCCAATGTTATGCCCAAATGGAAAATTATGAACTGTGCAGCAACCATAGTTATTTTGTTTCATCATTAATAGCCATAAATATAAAATTATAGCTCATCTTATCTTTTATCTATTCCCAAATCAATCAAAAGGTCTATTGTTCCACTCCTGTGAATGGTAGTCGATCCCTTAACTGAAGAAGAGGCATTTTAATTTTATGCTCCAAAACAAAAAACCATATGCACGATTCCGAGACCTAATGACCAACCTATATACAGACCCAGGTACGCCAAACCCTCTTTCCAAGTTTCGACTTCTGCCATTGGCAAAAATAGAGCGATTCTTCCTGTATTCAAACATAAACCCCGGGTCACAGGAATCCCACTGCGCTCTGAAAATCGGTGTGTTTCCCCTCGCAGGTAAATTTCTCCAAAGCTAAGTTTAAACATGGGTGCCCAAATAAGTTTTAGCTAGCGTTCAAACCCTCACCCTAGCCCTCCTAACAGCATATGTCATCCACACATATTTTGAGTTTTCTAACAGAGGAAAATCGAACAAGAGCTAAAAAATACAAAGGAACAAAATCAAAGAGGGTGTGAACAAAAGCAGTACCATGCATACAAGCAAGAATTTTTCCAAGATCGGTTGTGGGTGTCACCAATACACGAGCATTCTTGCCAGCGAGTGTCATTACACCCACCGTGTTCTCCGGATTTGACTGCACAATCAAACCGACACATACGAGATTAAAATTTTATCCTCTTAAATCAACTCGTAACAGAGCTCAGATGGTATAACAAAACAAAGGTTGGAGGGAAAAAAAATAATTAAACCTGAGTTTTTGCCCCACAAATAAGATTGACTGCATCTGCTTGCGCCTGAAATCTGGAGGGCGTGTAATCTCCATTTCTCATCCACTCCGAATTGTCGATGCATATCACAGTAGCCTAACAGGACATTTATAAAATATTTATATAACATGTTAGAATTGAATTAAACTGGCTAGGGTAAGGATTGAATAATCGAAAATTAGGTTAAAATTTTGGTATTAATGCATACCTCGAGAACCATGATTGAAAATGAATTGAATTTGCAAAGGGGATGAACTAAATGAAAACTCTGTGCCTAAAAAATCTGCCCTGGCCTCGGCCCAGCTCTGAGGTTTTTCTCCGGTTTCCACAACCCTCCTTTGTTTTCTTTTTAGCTTTAGACTTTGCCTTGGCGATTAAGATTTATAGTCCATTAATATTGTTGCTGAACAATAAAGTTTATATGCGACAAAATGGTTATTTTCTTTTCTCTTTTTTAAATTTTATTTTATTGTATTTTTATTTAAGGAGGTGGCGTTTTTTTAAGGTGGGAGAAGGGGGTTGAAAAGCGTATTTATATTAATATAAATAAATAATGGTATAGTAGATGATGTTTTTATTGAGAAGGATATTATATTGATTTGTCTTAACATATTTTGATGTTATTTACATCGTCTTCAGTTTGTTGATCAGGTTACAATGTAAAATAGATAAGGCGGGCTTCAAGTAGGGGAAGAATATGCATGTTAGTGCTATTGATGTGGCGACCACATAATTACAGAGACAATGAAAAAGAAAGGGCCTAAAATATTCAAGTTTCTTGATTACTAGCAGTAACAATGAACTTTCCACCAGCATAACAAATGTTACAATTACTATAGTTTTGGCACCATCTATACGCTGCAATATACTATCAAATTAAAAAATACCCTGACTTCAAAATAGGTTTCATTCCGCATGAGTTTTTGAAATGTTATATGGGCACCTACAAATTGCACATTTAAAACTAGCGTTAAGCAGAGATCTCTGTCACGTGATGAACTGCCTACTAGATCAAATTATCTCTCAATGAAATGTAAATATGAAATGAATTACCAGCAACATCGACTTGTAACAAAATATCCTACTAACGTTTTATAGCATACATACATAATACATATCATTAGGTGTTTTTTAAAGCTCTTGAAACCACTTTCATCCACTATATATGTTGTTCAATCCTATGGCATATTTATTTTATTTTGCACTATGATGCCAAAGTTGAATCCCATTCAATCCAAAGTTGATGCAATATGTTTGTGGATGGATCATGCTTATGTTAAATCTATTTGATAATAGGTTAGTTATAAGTACTATTAAATTTGCTTAATTATTATTTTGTGTATTAGTTGTCCCCTTTTTATTTGTTTATTTTATGTTTTTGGGTTGTTTGTACATGTATTTGACACTCCTCCTCTGTACATGATTCAAGTATTCTTTTTTTGCATATTTGATGTTTGCTTTTACTTTTGGGGTCAACATCCTTGTTGGAAAGAAAAGGTCAAAAGGCAACGCCTACTTGTGTTTTTAAACTACACTATGCACTAGAAATTTCGGTGGCTATTCATCAGTTATTTACTTACAAATTCATATTCATATCCATAGCTCTTTTATTATTACGTGCTTCATTCTAAGATGTTTTGCCTTGCCTACCAAGCAGTGCGATGAAGTACCATCTTCTAAATGAAATAATTAGAAAAATGAATTGCAAAAAATAATTACTTGTATTCTAGATTAAAGTAGATGTTTAGAAATATTGTATTTTTTCTTTAACAGTTGATGGATCTCGAATAGTTTCCATATTAAAATACCATGTTTAGCATGTTTTGAAAATCTTATGCACAAATGTTTAGTGTTTGTAGAAGAAAGTGTATGTGCTCAAATTTTGGCTCATGAAAGGTTTAGTTAAGATTTAATGCATCCTAAGAATATTGTACACTTATAAAGACTTAAAATATAAACTATTGTTAAGGATTTTACAAGCAATTGTGTTAATAAACCATGGATTAAATTAGATTGTACAAAGTATATTGCACTTATAATTTGTAAAGAAATGTGTAATGTTTGATATACAACATATTCTATAGGAAGAAGAGAGTGATGGTTTTTATTGCTTCCCCTCTAGTGACACACTGCTCTCAAGCCCTATTGGTAGGTCCAAATGCAAAAAACATGAAGGTTTTTGCCTCTCTCACTTGAAATGCCCATAATGACATCTAAATGCTATTTTTTGAACATCAGTGTCTCGCATCCGTATTTGATGGTATCCTGATTTTAAATCAATTTTGGAGAAATAAATAGCTCCATGTAGCTCATCAATTAATTCGTCAATATGTGGTATTAGATATCTATTTTTTATTGTCTTTTTATTCAATTGTCGATAGTCTATGCACATTCTCAATGTGCCATCTTTCTTCTTGACTAAAACTATGGAATCCCCTAGCTCCCTGCCCGCTTGACCATCTTGGTTATTTTAACAGGGCTTTGGATTTGTATGTTTCTTCATGCTACATTTTCACCTCTGATAAATCTTTTATATAGTTATAGTGGATGTTTTGCCATTTATTTTATTCTGTAACATTCTAGACCCACTTACCTGGGTCTCATCTTTGACACTCAGGGGTTGTTTTCCCTCCTCCATGAGAAGTTTTTGCAGAATACCATTTGACAATGAGTTGGCCAAAAGAAAAATTATCTCTGGGTTGCTCTAATATATGCTTATTAAATTTATTTGCCTATACATATACTAATACATCATATTCTAAGTTGACCACTTACCTTACACATAAATTTGGAATCTACATGGATGATCTACATTTATCCCTAAAGTAAGGTGTTGGATGGATGATAATTGATAATTGATTATTTCCCATTTCGCACTTTTAAAAACACATCCAATATATAGTGATACATTAGGCATGGTGTAGTGTAAGAATATGTACCAACTAATTTCTACTTTAATAAACCGTTGAAGTACTTTCAATCATGCTTATATTTATAAGTAATTTTTAAAATATGACTAAAGAATTGTATTATGATGTGCATCATTAGTAGTCATATTAGGATAGGATTATTCTGAGTGGTACATGTCTGTGCATGAAATAAAGAAGAATTAAAAAGGAATTTAATCTTTTAAAGGCCTCTCAATTAGACATACAAAAACTTAAATTGTAGATGCACAAGCCATAAATAAGGTTATGCAAAAAAAACATTTTGGAATCGTATTTCGAAATGAGTAACAAATCAATCTCATGCAAAGAAAGTAAAGTTTGGACCATAAATGATTGATGAGAAAATGAGCAACACTTCTTTTGGAATTTCAACATCAAGAATAATAAGAGTGTTATTCAAAACACATCTAAATAATCTCCCTAATGGATGATGACCCCTTTGGCAGAGTCTATCTCAGCTCAAGCTTGATTGTTAGTTTCACATAGTATTATCCATCGATAATACACTAACGTCAGATGTAGGTAATATAAAATCATCATAACATCAACTACATATTGCATGCATGCCAAAAATATAATATTATCTTTAAGGTTTTTTTCTTCTATTAAACTTTGCTAACATTTGAAAGGCAGTGTTGAAAAATTAATCATTATAAAAAAATATCATGACAGGCATGGTCAATCATCAAATTTAGTCCTCATTCTCATAGCCAAGTTTAAGACTAAAACATGTAAAATAACTTTCATAAACTATTTGAACTTTATTATACAAAAATACATACCATGGTTTTTGGTTTTTTGTTTTTTGTTTTTTATTTTTTATTTTTTTATGTGCTTTCTAAATATCATTATTATATTTAACAATATGCAATGTTTATTTAATATTTTTGGGAAATATTAGTTGTACTTATAGAATTTCATTGATACCCACCATTTATTTTAAACAAAATCCAAAAATGGTGGAATCTTATCATTACATTTGATAGTTTAATTTTATTTAATTTAGATATTAAAGCCCATTAAATACTAAGAATGGCCTATTAAATTGAAAAATAAATTACACTAGTACAATACCTTAAATATATTGATCTAAAAATACCAAGATAATGATGATCTTATAATGTTATTGGAATTTCATACTTCAAATGTTAAACTATTTGATGTCCATCCATATCGTATATTTTACATGTAATATACAATTTGATATCTATTATTAAAAAATAATCTTAATAGTCTAATTTGTTAAAGTTATGACTTTTATTTTTTTTTTATTAGGGTAAAAATTGGGTTTTATCAAGTCCCTAAAACCAAGTACAAAGCTTCAAGATAAGACATTACAAGCCAAACTGTAAAAATCCTTAAGCAAAAGAGCTAACAAGCAAGGCAAGAAAAAACGGCTAACCATCAATAAAAGGTCAACAATTTGACAATGATAGAACACAAGGCAATCCTTCACATTTTAGTCAAGTCTTTGAGACATTTAGTTGCTTCTAGCTCCTCCTATAGTTCATTGATCTTGATAGTAATGGGGACCCCCACAATATCCTTTCTAACTTCACCCTTTTTCTTTTTCTAGCCCTTTGTGTGTTTGTTAGGTCCATCTAGTGTTTCTTCAACATTCCTCTTCCTAATGTCCTCATATTCATCTAAGGTGTTATTGACCTTATTGTTATTCTTCGAATATGGATCTTATAGATTTCTCTTTATGTCTTTCATCTCTTCCCCAGTTTTATCCATCTTGATCCCTAATCTAGTCATTTCAATTTTTAACTTGTTGGTATCTTGGTCAAGATCCATATAATCTTGATTGTATTTTTTGTGTTGTGTCTCCAGATTCTCTACTCTAACTTGAATTTCCCCCATCATCTTCTTGTTCTTATTAAATTTTCCAATCATTTATCTGATAAATTTGAGTTGGATGTTGTTATCATGTTCCATTTTATCCATTTTGCTTCTAGTGATATTCCCTTGATGTTTCAAGTTCTTCATCACATCAAAAGACTACTTGCCCTATTATAGCTTCATAGGAGTCATTAGACCTTTCAAATTATCCAAATAAGCCCCACTTT
The DNA here is from genome assembly GCA_037957365.1 of Torreya grandis. Lineage (NCBI taxonomy): Eukaryota > Viridiplantae > Streptophyta > Pinopsida > Cupressales > Taxaceae > Torreya > Torreya grandis. The sequence continues at coordinate 1,997,510 of JARHVA010001639.1, forward strand.
CGATCAGTTTCTCCTCACCTTTGGAAGAGGATCCCTAGACTAGTTTTTTTTAAGACCCGAGGGCCCGGTGAAACAGATTTTTGTCTCCATCTTCCCTATCTCCTTTATCAGGTTCTTCCTTGACTTTCAACATGACCCTCTCCTCAGGTTGCCTAACTAGATGGTAGATAGTATGGAACCTATTGTAGACACTTCATTTTAACCACTTTTATGTCTAAACTGCAATCAATAATGACTTTTCACAATCACTGCAAATTTAGTATGAAATTATTATTTAATCTAATTTACCCACACAACTAGCAATTTAACCCATCATTTATCTTACCGAGTGCACCCTGAATAAAATCACACCTTTGTAAGTGCCTTCATAGGACAATTAAGTGGATACATGATTGATACATAGAAATATTTCAAAAAGCCATGATTCTTCTAATTGTTGATTAATCCCACTTAATCAAGCCTAATCATTCCTCTAATAATAAAAACCATGGATTTGGAATGATCCTATTTTCTTAAATTAAAATTTGGAATATTGCCTCACAAATAGATGACATCATCAAGCAAAGTGTGCAAGAGAGTAAAGGTTATGACATGTCTTGCATTTTAATTACACACTCAAGACAAGTTCTTAAACACTCTTCTTCTTGCACTTCTTACATAATCCAAGAGGACCAATGATTGCAATTTTTTTCCAACATGCCTTTCATACTCCAAAAGGCCTTAAATAACATCTCTTACACACTCTATGTGTGTCATCATAGATTTGAGGATCGATCCTCAACCCTCCATCTTGAGATGAGATGAACAATCCATAATGATTCAAGAAATATATAAATGTAAGCCTCACACCTCTCATTTCACAAGCTCTCTTGAAGTAAACTTACTATGTAAAAATTGTATTAGAGCTTCACATTGTTTTGACCAATTCTCATGCCAAAGCCAAAATCAAGTGGATATAAGGAGAGGTGTTTTCCACACGAGGAATCAAGATCGATAAAGACTTATACATATACAAACCAAGCTCAACCTCTTTAGACTGGTTTTTAAGCAAATCTTCTAGGGAGGTATAAACATTATTTTTATCTTTCAAATTGCATTTCTTGTTTGGTTTCCTCGTAGCTCAACCTAGGGAATAGGATTGAGAAGTTATGTCTTCAAATTGTTTGGATTTTATTCACTAAAAATTGATGAACATCTATTGGATTCTTGATCTATATAATGGCACGCTCAGTGGGACCAAAAGGATTATACACACCCCACAAGCTCTTTCAGACCATTTACCTTCGTCTTATTACCAGAATTAGCCTTTAAAAAAGCTAATTCACTTTTTTTCTTCAAAATTTTATTTAAGTATGTTCCAAACCAAATGATGAATTTGTTATTGTGTAACGATGAATTTAGAGAGATCTTCAGTGAAATCATTTCTTGTAGCAAATAAATCACTCATTGTGCCTGAATTTGTTATATGTAAGATCAAACTATGAAATTAGAATTTCTTTCAGCAAAATCATTACTAGTCATAGTGAAATCATTCACCTCTACTTTTACTATTTTTTGACAAATTATGAAATTACAGGTATCTTTAGCGAAATCAATTTCGATACAACAAAATTATTTGCAAACTATTAAATCATTTCTTTGAATTTTTTATTTTGACTATTTTTTATGTAGATTCATGAAATTAGAGTACTTATCTGATACATGCACAACCATTGCATAGTTGAGCATACTCCTCATTTGTTTTACAATGTAGAACTCGTACTTCTCACTCAATCCTATTCCCTCCTTTACCCAAAGTTTGTTGTCAATATTACGCATCATTCCCCTACCTACTTGTAGATTTTCATTCATTGATTTTCTTAGATTGCATTTGATACCCCTCGCTATGCACTGCTTCAGTCATAGTCCTACACATTGATCCATTTATAATACTCACTCATAGACTCACATGCCCACACATGTCTCCACTCTATCACATCCATGTGTTAGCATACTCTGATTGTATGGCTTGTCAGGTGGCACTATCTAGTCATGTATCTTGTTAGTTGAACCGTTAGTCACCACCAACCTATGAGCTCAATCATCATCTAGCCTGGAAGATGAAATGACTCGACCGTCTTCTTGGTAACTAACAATAGTTCTAATTGCTCTTGTATTCTTTCTTTATAAATATGTAATATATGCATCCAGTTATGTGTCGATGCAATACATAGTCATAACACAGATATCATGATCCACATATCTACTTTGTAATACATGCACTGTAACACATTATACTAGTTTTACTTATTCTTAACTAATGAATAGAAGTTGCATTTCTTATAAACAAATAATTACACTCCATTGAAAGTGTTATGTTTGTTATATCTAAATATAACATTGCACGTTTGCTTTACACAACTAAAATTTGGTTATCCCTCACACACTTGGTCTTAGGCTCGATGGTGCGGATCATTCATATCAAAGCAATAAACTCTATTCCTTTTTATGCCTATAAACACATGAGTGAAACTGGAGAAATAAGGTTTATTAACTGGTTCCATTTTAGAGTACCTAGGAGAATACCACAACAAAAATAAGATGGTTGATGCCCAGAAGCAACTTGAGATAGCCCTAGAGGTTCAAAGGCTTAACACCAATGCACTGGAGGCACACCATAGCACACTTTTTGTCCAATTCTATGAACTAATGATACAACTCAACCCAACACCTTCTAAAACACCTCCATAGTTCACTCAACAGTGGTTTCAACAATAAACCCCCTTCAAAGTACAAGTCAATCTCGACATTCCTCTATTCGAAGGAAAAATTGATGCCAAAGCATTAGATGCCTAGATTCACCAACTCAAGGCATATTTCTCAGTCAAACATTTTATCGATGTTGAGAATATCACCTTCATGGTAATGAAGATGCCTATCTGATTGTTTTCTTGTGGGAGAATTTTAGTGCACAACATGCACAAGAGTATGTTCCAATTGAATTATGGAAGACTTTTATTGATGTGTTGAAGGAGGAGTACTACCCTCTTGAACACCTTGAAGATGAATACATCAAGTTATAATAACTGCATCAGTGCAAATATTAGTCAGTGGAAGACTACAACATATTCTATGACTACTTTATGCATCTACAAGAGAACTTGAGCGAATAACATAAGGTGCTAAAGTACATCAGTAGACTCTATCCTTATATCTATGTGAAGATGGAGTTCTTGAATTTTGACACATTAGGGAAAGCATATCATGATGCTGCCAAGATTGAAGCCAAGGTAAAGATGAAACAACATTCCACCTCTTCATCCAACATAGTGCAGAAGAACCAGTCCTCGCATAACTCTGCATTGTAGCCTTCTATATAGAAGCAACAACAACACACTTATCACAAAGGTGATCAAACCAAAAGAGTGCTCAAAACTTGAAGGATTTTATGCCTTCTACTTCAGATAAAGGAAATAAGAATTATGATGATAAGTGGTGGCATTCCCATCGCTCATCCACCCATGACGACTATGAATGTTGTGCATAACAGTCCTTACTTGCATAGTCTGTATCAAGACCCATAAAAATGGATGACATTAATCTAGATGCCTCTTGTCTAAGTAAAAATACCATTGTGATTGACAGCTATGAGGAGCACAAATGTCTCTTCCACACCAAGTTTTGGGTGAAGGGTCAATCACTCAATGTCATCATCACCAGTGTAGTCAGAAGAACATCATTATGCAATCCATAATATAGTGTCTTGGTCTTGCCACTGTTGCACATTCCAAGCCATATTCTTTAGGGTGGTTGTAATAGGGTAAAGATATTAAAGTCTAATGGTAATGCACTTTTCAATACAAACTCAAGCCTATGGAGGACAACATCACTTATGACATCACACCTCTAAAGGTCTATAACATCTTGATTAAAAGACCATACTTGTACAATTGAGAAGCTACATATCATGCCAAGCCACAATGTTGGACTATTCATGCACATGATCACTTATACAACCTTTTTGAGTCAACATCCATGACCAAAGTCACTTTAGTCTTTGTCAATTAATGTCATAAGCTCATCTTGCACACATAAAAGTTTGTGTTACTCATGGTTTGCCCTGATATACCTGCATAGTCAAAATTAAAGCGTACCCTAGTAGTGCATAGTACTCACACATCATTGCAACAATAAAAACTCAACAAGTTATTAGAGTAGTAAATTAAAGTCTTCATAGAACCTATAGGCCTTCCAACACACTATGTAATAAAATACTACATAGATTTGGTTATTGGATCCATTCTTTTGAATAGCCCTTTATATCACATATCAATTTAGGAAAATGATGAAGTATAATGCTAGATACAAGAGTTTCTTGATCAAGGCAAGATTAGGCTTAACTCTTCAACTTGTAGGTGTTTGATAGTCTTCACACCCAAGAAAGATGAGTCTTAGTGATTCTACATAGACTATTGTGCACTCAACAAGATAATGGTGAAGAATCGATATCCACTACTATGCATTGATGACCTTTTAGACCAGCTCTGAGGCACATAATACTTTACCAAGATTGACTTGAAGTTAGGTTACCATAAGGTGATAGTCCATCTTGAAGATGTCTAAAAGACAACATTCAAGACACATGAAGGATTGTACGAATGGTTGGTCATGCTTTTCAGCCTCACCAGTGTGCTAGCCATATTCATGCGCTTGATGGATGATCTACTCAGGCCCTTCCTAAACTCCTTTATCATCATCTACTTGGATGACATCCTCATCTTTAACAAGACTTGGGAGGAGCATATGGAGCACATCTCTCACATCCTAAACACCTTGCATCAACACAAGTTTCAGGCTAACTTAACAAAGTGTACATTCAACATTATACAAATTCAATACCTAGGCTACATCATTGATTGCACCAGCATCAAATTAGATCCAAATAAGATCAAAGTGATCCAATATTATCCTACTCTACATAATCTCATAGAATTGAGGAGTTTTCTTATACTTGATAACTTCTACCATAGGTTCATCCTTGGTTTCTCGCACATCTCTTGGGCTCTCAACTAGATGACGTGTGTCAAATCCAAGTTTGATTGGACTCATGCAACAATGTGATTTTGAGGAACTCAAGCAACACCTCTACATAGTGCATATTCTTATAATGCTTAAAATTGCTCACCCCTTCAAAATTCACATTGATGCATCTAACTACGCACTTAGTATAGTTCTCATACAACTTAGACATTTGGTCCCATACCATTCAAAGATGTTCAATGACATGGTGAAAAGGTACTCCACCCATGAGAAATAATTGTGTATTATTGTTCAAGCAATCAAGTAATGGTGCCACTACATTCTAGGGAAGGAGATAGTTGTTCATTCAGATCACAAACCACTTCAGTTCCTATAAATACATAACAAGCTAGAGAATGCATAACATATGAAATGGATGACTTGAATGTAGTAGTTCCATCTCATGATCAAGCATAAGAAAGGGAAGGCAATAAGGTTGTAGATTACCTTAGCTAACTACCGATTCACACACTCATCAAAGTCTTGGACACATGTGGCCATAACTTCACAGATTAGGTACCCCTCTACTCAGTTGACTAGGACTTCATAGTGACTTACACTAGCATCGAGCAAGGTAAACAAGTTCAAGAGTTTTAATTGTCTAACCAACTTCTTTACAAGCTCGAACATCTTTGTGTTCTTGGTGGTGTACCTCATTAATGACTCATTTAGGAGGCTCACTATGCCAATACCTCAGGACACTTCAGCATGATAAAGAGTTTAGCTTCATTAAAATTGCACTTATACTGGCCACATATACATATAGATGTCATATGCCATATTAAGTCTTATATTCCTTATTGCATCACCAAGCCCACAAACAGGGAGCTAGGACTTTACACACCTCTATTAGTTCCATCTAGACCATGTGAATCTATCATCAAGGATTTCATGACTAGACTATGTGAGATGAGATGACAACATAATGTTGTGTTTATTGTGGTGGATAGGTTTTCTAAGAGGGCCATCATGATCGCATGCAAGAAAGACATTGACATAGACAACATTGTGTAAGCTTTCTTCAACGAAGTTTGGATTCATTTTGGGCTTCCAACATCCATCGTCTTTAACAAAGATCCGTGCTTGGTAAGTCATTTATGGCAAGCATTACAGGATCTGATGGGTATGCAACTGGATCAGTTGATGTCCTTACATCCACAAATAGATGGAAAACTAAAATGGTTAATCACACACTTATTCATCTTCTGTGAATGTACAACTACATACATTCTCGCACTTGGGATGACAATCTATTGTACATTCAACATGCCTACAATAGGGGCCTCAACGGTTTTATTGGCCATAATCCATTCTAGACATGTCTTGGGTTTCAAATTGAGGCACCTCTAGACATTCCCTACCATGCACCAATTGGCATTGAGTCATGCATAGAAGTAAAGGAAATGGACAAAGCCAAGAAGTTTCTATGACACATCTAGTATGTTCATCAACAAGTTTAGTAGATTCTCTCTCACACCCAAGCTGAGTACAAGGAGTGCCCCGACGTAAATTGCACACCTCATGTATTCCAAGTTAGTGATAAAGTCTGGTTATGACTTCAAATGGAATGCTCCAAAGGTCTACACTAGAAAATCAAGCCTCTGCACTATGGTCCCTACACCATTTTTCACATAGCTATTAAAAACACCATTCTTAATCTACCTCAATACTTGGGTATGCACCCAATCTTCAACATATAACTTCTCAAGCTTTACAATCTACCACTTCTTGAGTCAATAGTGACACAACATCCTTTTGATTTAGATCCCAAATGCTTGCACCCTACAATAAAGGACCATATCATTAAAGTGATAGACACACACACCCATCATGACACACATCAACTTTTTTGAGTTGTCAAGGTTGGACAATATGTTGATCAAGCTAGGTGGTATAACTCTTAGCAACTTTACATGTAGTTTCCTCAGTTGTACACTAATACAATGGAGACTATTATGCTTCAAGAAAGGTTGAATGATCTATGTGCAGTCGAACACACTCCTCATTTGTTATACTATATAGAGTTCACACCTCTCACACAATCCTACACCCTCTTTTGCCTGAAGTTTGTTGTCAACCTTATGCACAAGTTATGTACTTGTTTATTTTCTTGTATTGATCTTCTCAAATCACAGTCGATGCACCTCACTGCACACTACTTCATTCACAGTCCTATGGAATGATCCCCTCATGATACTCATTTATAGACTCACATGCCCACACTTGTATCCAATCTAACACATCCACATCTTAGCCTGTTCCAACTGTATGGCTTGTTAGGTGGCACTGTCCAGTCAAGTATCTTGTCAGTTGAACCATTAGTCGCCACCAACTTGGGAGCTCAATTGCCATCCATCCTGAAAGATGAAACAACTAGACTGTCTTCTTGGTAATTAACATTAGTTATAATTTCTCTTGTATTCTTTCTATATAAATATGTAATATACGCATCCTACCAAGGGTCGATATAATACACAGTCATAACATATATAGTATGCTTCATGTATCTAATCTATAATACATGTACTATAACACATTGTACAAGTTTCTCCTATTCTTCATTAACAAATAAAAGTTACATTTCCTACAAACAAAGGCTTTCACTTCATTAAATGTGTTATGTTTGTTCTATCTAAATACAACATTGCACATTCGCTCTGCACAACCAAAACTTGGTTGTCCCCTGCATGCTTGGTCCCGAGCCCCATGGTGTGCATCATTATCAGCGAAATCATTTTGGGTATTTGTTAAATAATATTTGTACCCTTATTTTTTGTTATGATGGTATTTTTTAAATTGAAACTAACTTTAGGGAAATCATTACCCTTAGTAATTAAATCATTATATGTCTTTCCTATCTATTTATATGCATGTCTAGATCAATGAAATTGTCGAACCTAGCAGTAAAATCATTTTTGTCAGTAGCAAAATAGTTTATGAATCTTCTTTGTTTTATTTACAAGTTACAATAGCAAAATTAGAGGAATTATTAGTGAAATTAGTTTGTGTAATCATGAAATCATTTTGTGCAAAAATCGAGAGTTAAATAAACCTACTTTCAAGCTCCTTATTGACTCAAAACCACTTTTATCAAACTTTTAATTATTTGTGTTGCATGACCTTGGCCAAAGAATTGGTATTTTGAGTTAAACAAATCAATATTACTTCACATTTTGAATTGAGCATTAAAACAAATTCACATTTAAATTGGGTTATAACAAAACTTGTTTATTTTCAAATTTTTTAACTTTCTTTCAAGTTTGTTTATTGTCTGATTGTCTCGTGGGGTTATTTTACGTGTATGCTCTCCCCTATTTGGTTGACTCATAAATGCAAAATTTCCTTTTACCCTATTTTTATTTTGACTATGTAGGATGGATTTAATCACCTTCCCATAAGTCTTCAGGGGTGCATTGACCTAGGAAGTCACATCCTAGTGTCATACCAAACCATGTTTATCCAATGGGGTATACAAATTGAGCAACATTGCCATCATGAAGGACTGGATTTGTGATTTCATATTTTTTTGTGAGGAAAGAAACCCTGGGGAGTTATTTCCAATATCCTAGGCCAAGGTGTGGTACCCTCGAAAGGAATAATCTTGGAAATGAGATTGAACTTCTTCATTGACGAACTTGTGCCTATGTATCGTGAGGTATATAGGGACCATATAGAAAGTCATGTAAAATTATAATCAAACCCCAAATTTGATAGCACTTCACTTAGACCCTTATGACTGAAGTGGTTATGAAGAGATAAGACCCTCTCATGAATGGCTCGATCTTAGATTGCTTCTTAGATGCCTCTTTTGTCCTGAATCATTCATTGACATAGGGGTGCAAAGGTAACATCCCCCAAATATCACCTTAATCATACAAACCTTTTGAGAGAAGGGTGGGGTTAAAATACCACCAATAATTGTAATACTTTATTTAATGAACATTTTAACTTTATAATCCTCTTTCAAGGAGAGTATTTCAAAGGTTCAATGGATGTGATGCAAACCGGCATCAATTATTAAATTTCCTTGTAATGCTTGTATGTTTTTTTTTTTTGATTATTATGTCAAAACCTTGTTCATACTTGAAACTAAATCAAACAAACCAAGTCTAAATCCAAAACATTTTTATACACACACAATGAGGCATTACTCTACCAAAATTCTAGGTCAAACAAAAGTGACTTATTAAAACTTGGTCCCAATACTTATATTACTTGTCCAAACCATGTCATTAGGCTCCCCAAATTGAACCAAAAGCCTTGTCTTAAACCAAATTTCAATTTAAAACTAAGTCAAAGACCAAAGTTCTAACTTATTGTCCATGTTATGTCATTATACCATTTATTTTAGTTGAAACCTAAGTTTAAGTCTAAGTGCCAATTCTAAATCAACCTTCTTTGCGAGGCCAAACCAAGTCTAGTTTTAACTTCCAAAGACTAAGTTCCATTTATAATCAAATTATGCCAAAAAACAAATTCTTTTATAATTTAAAATGTTTAAAACCTAGTTCAAATCTTGATTCCCCATTTTTAACCAAAACCAATTATTGTGCCAACCTTTTCACTTTTCAAAGTTTCTAAAGTGCCTGAAATAGGTCAGGTTTGTTTGATTTACTCACAAAGTCAAGTTTCCAAGACTAAAACCTCTTAAGATGAGACCGAGTGTAAAATATTTCCAAAAGTCCAAAACATTGAACCTTTATGCTTGAAACCATTGTGCCCAAAACTTGTGGACATACCCTTTGAGAAACACATTCGAAACATTTAAATTGACATACCTTTGATTGGTATATTCCAAATTGACATTTACCTTAACATAAGCCAAACATCTTAACAACATTTAAAGCATTCAAGACCCTTTCAAAATGAAGATCATAAACCTAAACATGCCTAAGTACAGATGTAGTGGGGCCATTTACAACCCCTCATTTGATGAGGGGGTAGTTTACAATCTGTATGGGTATAATCACTATATAGAGAATGAAGAAGACCAATAATACCTTATCAATTTACCATCCAATGCCAAAATTTAACAACATAACCATACCTTATGATCATATCACCTAATGTTGAACAAGGCCAACACCAACCATACCTTTCACACGTACCATTTGATATTGAGCATATACCTAAACCAATATACCTCATCAATGCACCACCTAATGATGAATATTGATAAGATCAATTCAATCGACAACTATTTGATAAATAAGATAAACATCTTGTTAGATTTTTGGAAATAGGTGTAAAATTTCCCCTAGTTTTCCAATAAAGGATTTGTGTTATTTGGTTAGAACACCCAAATAAACACCTCTTACATGATTAGACAACCAAGTTACCTCTATCCAAGAGTAAATTTTCAATCAAGCCCTAGTGATGTCGCATAAAGGAAGGTCAACTAGTTGACCCTCCTTCACAAAGCCAACTTATTACTTCACAAATACAACAAGTTGATCTAGCTATAATTACTTTATCTAACTCCTTAGCCAAATTAAAAGTTTAAAAGCTCACATTATTGGAGTGTATTCCTCCAATAGAACATTCATTGGATTTTTTTGCCTATCCCATGTATAATTTGGATCCATTTGCCATCAAAACTTAATTACAGATATTTGACCCTAAATTTTGTATCAATTTATTATAAGTATTTTTTGGTAGAAATGGACGTAGAAACAAGCCAAGGTGCAGAAGACCTTGGCACAGTAAACCTTGGTGTATATGAAGTAAGTCATGAAGAATAAGGATGCAAAAAACATAGAGGAACCAAGGACACAAGACTCAGGTAAATAACGTATTACTTGGGCAAGAGCACGAAAGGAGAAAATAGTTAGGAAATGGTTTGTGCGAGCATTAAAGGAGAATAAGTTAAGTGTAGATTTAGAATCGGCCCATAAGAAGATAGGTGCACAACATCAAATATTTAGAATAGAGTGGGTAATAGGGGCAATTAGGCCTGTGTCAATAGGAATTCAATGTAATGATGCACCATGACTCATTATTGTTAATGGTTGTTGGCAAGTCATCACTTAGATATTAATGTTGTATCAGTGTAAAATCATGTATAAATACCCCTACTTTTACTTATAAGGTTGTTGTTGATGTTTTTGTTGTTGTTATTATAGGTAAACATAATTTTGAGCTTATCCACATTTCTGATATGCATATAGACTAGTGTATGAAGATCATTGGTATATAATAAAATGGAATACTTGTGTTGTTGAACATCACTTATAAACTTATTATATAACTATTGGTACTACTACTTTTTTTCTTGATTTGCATCTATACATTTTCTTATCATGAATAACCTGAGTATGGAATGAGTGGATGTTAGAATTAGCTTTACTATGATATCTTTAGTTAGAACCAAGTGCCCATTTTAACACCTTGATATAAAGAGCCCAATGTATACACCATCATGTGATAGAAATGATGGGAATTGGTCTTAAGTTACATGCTTTTGGTGAGTGTCTGAGACCAATTCTCATGTGATAAGCCAATGCACTCACGAGTTGTACCTCTTATCCTCTTTACGCACATGACCAAGAAAAGTCATGCTAGACTAAATGAAAAGAACCTAACATTTTGGTTATGTTGTTAGGACCCATTGCACTTGTTAGCATGATGGGAGGAAAATGGTTGAATGACTTCCTTTAGAGAATATCGAGCACTAGATTGGTATAATAGAAGAAAAATTTGTACTTTGATATCTTAAACCATGATTTTTTTGCACGTACATGGGTAGAAACATCTATGTGATTCTATGTATTAATCATTCTTTATAGAATTAGTCATGCACTTATATGCTTGGATTTTAGCATATGCACAAAACTGTTCAAGAAATTATGAATGTAAAGCTTCCTAGTCAACAAAGCATCAGACAACCTTGGCCAAATTGAAAACTATCCTGACATGTGCAGTGGACATCTGGGGGAAAGGAATGCGTAAAATCTATATTTTAGAATATGCAGTCTCTACATATTTTTTCCTAGAAGAAGCACAATTCAACTTCCTAAGAGAGTAGCAAGGAAAGTATATCAAACAATTCCCTTTAGAGATAAAAATCTTATGGTTGATTATAGGTTTGAGAACTTTTCTAAGGATGACTAAAATCTCTCGCACATGAGCAACATGACTAGTGGGGAAATTGAGGGGTATATTTTGGTATGAGATTGGGAGTTCAACATGGAAGTTAGGTCACATGAACATCACAAGTAAAAGTATGATGAGGCTAGGCGTAGGGCTATGAGAGGTAACAAACCAGAGGGTCAATGGGAGGATACTAGAAGTGTCGTAGGAATCTATAGGAGAACAAAGAGGCATAAGGATTACCTCTTACCCTTAGGCTAGTGCCCTTTAATAACATAAGTATGCATGCAAGAACCAAGGCATGCACTAATAACATAACCCAATTCTGATAGACCCAGTTCCCCTACCACAATACATGCTCATGCATTTGAGTTTGACAGAATTCTTATAAGAAATTAGGATAATGATAGTGTGGAGCCTAAAGAATATGAAGCTGAGACAATAGGGGAATCTTTGGGAGTACAAATTCAACACAACAATCTACCTGTAACATTGAATTTTCCATTGAAAATATGACCTATGGCTCAATTTGGAATGCTAAGTGGACCTAATATCACTAGTGAGTAAACTACAGGTCTAACCATATCAAATCAACCTTCTTTATCACCCACTACTTTCAGTGCACCTATTACTATAAGGGGTGTGGGAGGAAGCATCGATGGTAGTTTTGTTCGAGGAGGACCAGGTGGTAGCATTGGATATGGTAGCAGACCTCTACCATAGGGTTCATGAAGAACTAGAGGAGCTAATACAAATCCCATCAGATATATGAATGGGTCATGGATAGATTTGAAGGCACTGAAATGCTCAAGGGTTTTGAGGAAAAAATATGGTAAGTGAGAGAAACCTGAGCTAAGGTGAGAGAATGGCATGTGATGGCAACATATCCAAGTCAAGGATGATAATATGATGTAACCCTATAAATGAAAATCCATTGATCCACAAAACAAACTCAGAGACAAAGCATGCCAAATACATATGAATGGCTACCAAAAAATATTTGATCCATAAATAGATAACTTACAGGGTATCAGATCCCACAATTAACAACTACTAACACATAAAGATCTATGAGAGACCTCATAAGTAATAATACTCCAAGCTCATAATGTTAGTACAAACCTCATAAGAACTTAATCGAAAATAAAAATAAATGACAAAAACTCTTTCTCGATCTCAAGTTCTATTGCAACAAAAAAAATTGGCCCTAAAAAGTGCTCTAATAACATATGTTAGGAACCTAGGGTTCACAACTCACACAATAGCAATCCAAATTGCATATATTGAACTAAAACATGTACTAAAAACACAATATTACTTTTGAGGAAGGAATAACTCCATATCACTGGCCTCTTTGAGGGGGCAACCTCTAACTAGAGCAAGCTCTAATTACAAATGTTTTTTCTTTGATGCTTTACAATATCCTATGCCCCTTTATTTATACTAGTTCTCATCTACCTAACTCCTCATTCTTATACATGTGGTACTAAACTACTTATTCACTATTCTACTATTATACCCCTCTCTAGGTACATTATAAGGGTCCACTACAACCATTAAGTGTACCTACGATGGATTATGAGATGATGCTTCATCTCCTTGAATATTAAGGTGTCAAAAATGTGGTGGAACATGTTCATAAGTGTGAACTCATTTGGTGAGCATGATGTATTACTTCTTCTGAATGAAAGGCTACTCAATTTTCCATTACGTAATTGGATCACGTGTACAAATGGTACCATAAATTTCACCCCCAACAAGTAGTTGTGAGCTATGAAACATTGAAAACTACATTCATTTATGAGTTTGACATTCCTAAGTTTGAGTAGCAAAGCATCGTTACCTTAAAGGACATAAATCAAGAGCTCGCTAAGAGTGTGTATGAATATGATGTACATTTTAAAATGATTCTTTCAAAACTATCATTTAAGATTAACTCAACACAACATACTCAATGGTTTATGGGAGGGTTGTTTCTTTCATTTCATCGAGTTGTATCCCAAAAGACCTTTATTAACCCGCACAAGGCATTGGAAGTTGTTATGCGTGCCGAATATATGGGAAGTATAGATACAGGGATCAACCTCATTATAGAGGCTTAGATTATTGCTATGGCCTTTCACCTAGAGAAGCTAATGGCCAATAATGTTCCTGACACACACAATGTTATGTGGTGTGTTGACTTGAAGTAGAAGGCCATACCAGGAATAATTACCCATGGAGGAATATTCATGTCATAATAAAATAGTCTCGTGAGATATATCAAGAGGACCATGATGTAAGGAATAACCCCTTGCTCCAGTGCACTACCCAGGCTAAAGTGTCACTATACTGTAAAATATGTGATGTGTACATGCATGATATTGTTGAGTTTTGAGTCATCAATGAGATCCATGAAGCATGCACAAGAGGGACTCGCCAAAATTATGTTGTTAATAATCAAGAGTCTGGTGGAGGTCAACATTTTTGAGGTCGAGTACATTACAATGGGTGCAAGGGTGGTTATTTTCTACCTAGGACCTTTTACAAGTGTGGATCTACATACCACTATCAATGTGGTTACCCAATTTACCCAACTTATGCCTTTTGTAAGCATAAGCATTATTTGGAAGAATTCCTCAACTTATATACAACTATCACCAAATAATATAATGAGAAGGGAATTAGGATGATTCATGTTGAAAAAAATCTAAGTGCTTAGTGTAGACCGTGCCCTACCACCCCACCAATGGGACCTAAAGCAAATATTACATCATGGAATGGTGATCATTCCCAATTCATTTCAATGCCACCTATGGAAAAGGTTCAACATGAAGAATCACATGCTCAACACTACCCTGATGCTCAAAAATAAAAAGAGGTATTATAGGACACAATGGCCCTGATACATGATTTACAAGATGTAATTGAGTTTTTGAAGGAGAATAATGCAACCATGTGCATTGAGATCCAAAAAGAAACTATTCTAATAGACTCTAGACAAGATGGATTTTGAGAATTATGCAAACTACTTGTTAATGAAAACATTATTCCCCTCTCGAAGAATTGGTTACGACAATAAACAACCAAGACTCTTGCATATCATCGTTTGAACCATGCACCCCAACAAGAACCTTATGTCCAACTAGATGTTGAATGTGACAAGGATATCATGGTAAATGCATCTATTAATGGGTGGATGATCTAAGATATACTAGTGGATATCGATGTAAAATTTAATATTCTCACAAAGGATGCTTGGAGAAAGATGGGGAGCCCCGCTTTGCAACCCTCCCCACATGTTTTGTTTATAGCTAATAAGACTCAAGCAATGCCTTTAGGAGTTCTCAAATTTGCCACCATTAACATTATGGGTGTCCCTTTCAAAGGTGATTTTTAAATAATTTAACTAGTCGAAGCTGATGATTTTCCAGCTCTATTGGGTTGACCATGGTGCTATGCTAATAATGTTGATTTGTAGTTTAATAAGTGCTACATCAACTTTGAGAATGGCACCCAATGCATAATCATTCCTCTTACTGACGATCAAGGCCCCCCTTTTATAGAAGTAGTTGATGTTAATGAGGACCTCAACCACATTTGCAACATCATGGTGCAAGGAAATGCACATATAGATGATACTCCTGATGGTATGCTTCAATGGGGAGATGCGCAATCCATCTCCAACAACACTAGCATTACTTACAAACACTGGGCACATAAGGAATATGACCTAAAGAGATAAGGTTGTGTTATAGTTAGGAGATTACTACATGCTCCACACCAACTGATTAAGTGCTATAAGTCAGTTTGACTCATCGATTGATGCCTAATGAATAAAACACCTTTCTAATTAGATCAAACACCTCAGTTTCATGGCCAAATTGAGGTTTAAGAGTACATACAACAATTAGAGGGTTACTATCTTTTTGAAGATGAACGTATACATGTACTCCCTAATATACTTTAAGGCACAATTGCTCATTGGTGGGCTACTCATTAATACAAGTTGTTTGCATGGAAACAAGTATGTGTTGTGCTACATCATTGCTTTCACCATGACAACCAAGTTTGCATTGCACTCAGTTATAATGGTATTGAGTCCCTAGGTGACCATCTAGCTGCCTGTGAGGATATTTGGAATGTTGATGAGACATTTTTGCCATAATCCTTATGGGTACATGCATTTTATGGCACTCTGTGCACTTGGGCTAAAGCATGGTATGTTCATCAAGAGATGCACCTAGATACAAATACCTAGTAGCACATCAAACATGGTTTAATCACCCCCTTTGCATTTTATTCACCCTAATTGGGTTTGAATTTATCCTTAAAGTGATCTATCAAGTAGTAGTAGGTGATCAAACACTAGTTAAAGACATAATACAAACCATGCATGGTGAAATTGAGGATGACTTGGCCATTTAGTAATAACTTGATACTCTTAATAAGACTCAGTTAGAACTTGTCTTATAATTTGAATATAACCATAGAGAACAAATCTATAAGGGTAAACAAAAGGTTGTATGTCAAGTTGATGAAGATACTAACATCGATCCTCCACAATTGTCATTTGATCACTTAAACTTTCCTATGGAATATAAAACACATGAGGTGAGAGATAATATACAAATTGAGCAAAAACCATATTTTGTGTGACTCAAAATAGTTCAGTACAAGATTGGCACAAAAGATGCACCCAAGATGGCCACTATAGGAAATTACTAGTCTGAGGCAGAATTAATTAAAATCTTTGAACTTCTGTAGGAGTATGCAGACATTTGCACACACAACTACATAGATATGAAAGGAGTGCATCTGATTCTAGGCAAAATGCATATCAAATTGGTTGAGGTTCCTTATCTAGTCCAGAAGTGACCATATCGAATGAATCCTAATATGCACATGCATATTAAAGAAGAAATAAATGGCATGTTATGCATTGGGCTTATCACACTCATTGATGAATCTGAATGGGTTAGACCCATATTAATTTTCATTAAAAAGGATGGTTACATCCACATTTGCATGGATTATAGACAGTTAAATGTTGTGTGTGTCACAAACCAATTCCCAACACCATTCATAAAGGAGATTTTGGAAGGTGTACTTGGTTGTGAAATCTATACCTTTATTGATGGCTTTTTAAGCCTCACAAATTGATAAGAAAGAGAAGGCAAAAACCATTTTTTTCCATTGAATGGGGGTCCTTTACATACATTGTTATGCCTTTTGGCTTAAAGAATGCACTAGTAGTATTCTCTCACACTATGGTAGAATACTTTAAAGATTTCATCCATAAGTTCTTTCAAGTATATATGGATGATTTGATCATGTATGGCTTGGTGCATGACCACTATGTCAATTTGTGCCTCATGCTCGAGCGATGTTGACAACTTCATATTTATTTAAACCTAAAAAAGTGCATCTTTGCCACACCTTTTAGGATTCTGTTAGGACATGTCATTCATCGAGATGGACTTCTCATGGATCCAACCAAGATTATGGTTATTATTTAACTCTCACCTCCAAACACTCAATGTAAGGTATACACCTTCCTTGGTCACATAGGCTATTATCATAAGTTCATTCGTAGTTATACTAACATAGTAGCTCCATTAAAAGAATTACTCAAATAAAATGGCCTCTTCCTTTAGACCAAATGACATCAATAGGCATTTAAGACCTTGAAGGAAAAATTGGTAATTGCACCCATCCTCTAGTTTTTAGGCTGGATGACACCATTTCATGTACACCTTGACACTTCTAGCATGGCAATGGGCATTATCCTTCCACAACCTAGTGAAGGAAATCTAGACCATTCCATATATTTTGCTAGTCACAAGTTAACACCAACAAAGATGAATTACTATATTACAGAACAAGAAGCTATATCCATGGAATATGCAATTCAAAAGTTCCACCAATACATATTAGCCACTCATTTCACCTTCTTTATGGATCATGAGGTGCTTAAGTACCTTGTCAATAAACTAGTGTTGCATGGACAAATCTATTAGTGGATTGTTATGTTCTAGGAGTTCCAATTCTCCATGGTCATAAAACCTGGCAAATTTAATTTTGGTCCTGACCACCTCTCACATGTTGAGTCTAGTGAATTAATGCATGACATATAGGATGATTTAGTTGATTTACAACTTTTTAAAGTTACGTGCATGCCTAAAGAATTAGAGTAAATAGTTATGTTATTTGAAACAAGTTTTGTGCTAGCCCATATTAGCATCCAAGATTAAAAAACAACTAGTTGTACACACTTCACCTTTCCAGCTTATTGGCAGAGATTTATACAAACTAGGAAGGGATGAGGTGTTACGTAAATGTTTCATGCAACATGAGCATGCAAATTTATTCGATAAGTCCATGAGTATGTCATCAGAGGGCATTATGTTGGTGATGCAATGACATAAAAGGTGCTCCTAGTTGGCTTATGGTGGCCCACATTATTTAAGGATGCCAAAGCTCACGTGTGTCAATGTGATATTTATTAGTGCATAGGTAAACCAAACTGTAGGGATACAATGCCTCTTGACCTAATATTTGATCATGAACCTTTTGAAAAATGGGCTATTGATTTTGTTGGGCCTATTAGCCTTGATACAAGATGAACTGACGTGTGGTACATCATTACCACCACTGATTATCTCATTCACTGCGCTGAAGCAGTGCCCACACTTGATTGTATTGATGTAACTACCACCAGGCTCCTTTGGGAAAATATCATCACTAGATATGGATGCCCTTTAAGTATAACAAGTGATTATGGCACTTAGTTCCTCAATGATATGATATACTTCCTCTTAGTCGACTTCATGATTTCACACCATAAGACAACTCCATACCACCCTCAAGCTAACAACACTATTGAATATTTTAATAAGATCTTGGGATATACATTGATAAAGATTTGTAATATTAGTCACACTAAGTAGGATGATCGAGTGTCTGTAGTCTTATGGGCATATCAAACCACATACAAATGATTGAACAAGAGTATTCCTTTTAATCTTGTCTTTGGTGTTGAAGCAGTTCTACTAGTGGATTTCTTTGTTCCTTATTTACATTCTGTGCATGTTAGTTGACATGATGATGAAGAATTTCTAAAGAACACCTTAACACTTTGTTAAAATTAGATGAAACATGCTTTCTTGCACATTAGATCCAAGGGGTTGTAAAACAGAAGCAAAAAGATTGGTATGATATACATCTTAAAAATAAAACTTTTTCTCCTGATATGCACGTATCAATTTATGATTCCAAATTTGCATGCCACTCTGGTAAAATTCACATCTATTGAGATGATCCATTCATCATTCATGACATCTATCCCACAGGTGTATGCAAGTTAAGGTGGTTGTATGGCTAATTTCTTCCAAGTCATTTCAATGGTTGTTGACTTTGGCCCTACTATTCCATGTAATATTTCTAAAAAATCTCAATAAGGTGTGTGACACTAGATTAGTTCATCCTTTTGTTTTGATTTCTAATAAAGTGATGCATTGTTTGTGAAACTTTTGTTTGGGTTTATTTTAGCACATGGTTCTCTTTTATTTTCATTTTGGTCATGCCCATGGAGGACCACAACAATATTTTAGTGTGGGGTAAGTTTCAAGATGAATAAAGTAAAGTTAGAGAGCATATAGTAAAATTTGGAAGGAATTGCATGCAAGTAAATAGCAGTGCACATGATGAGTACAAGTGCAATCAAAAGCATAAGTGAAAGTGCAAGATAAAGTACGAGGGAAATGCACACACAATGGGTACATAAGTGAAAGAATATAAGGAGAAGAACAAGATGGATATTATGTATATCAACGCACACTAGATTTTTGTCAAGGGACATATTCATACGTTGTATCATATGTTTAAGCCTAAGAAGAAGGCTTTAGGCAGTTAGGAGGCCCCTAGAGAAACCCTTCCCCTCCCATCGAAAATAAAAACATAGAGAGGAAAAGTGGCCAAGGCTAGATGCCATAGGAAGCATGCAAGGGAGTAACCTAAGAAGCAAAAGACCACCCCATCACCTCCCAAAGACCAAGACATGCCTGCATAATAAGAGAAAAATGGCCTTAACACTTCCCAATAGAGTGATATTCCTTTAGGATAGGAACAATCTAAACCAAGTGTTGGGGTATCAAAACAAAGGGTGCTGACTCCTCGTCCATCCCATAAAAATAACCTAAAGAATCTACCCCTAAGCTAGAGGAGTAAATCCCAGCCCAATAAGAAGAGTCTAGACCTAATGATGTGCAAATGTACATTGAAAGTCCCACTTGTGAAGAGGGGGTAGATAGAGGCACAACTCTAGGCACTAGGGATTAGGATGCTAGCTCAAGTGCCCAATAATATATTGATTTGGACTTCAAGATCCTTAATGTGGTCCAAATAAGGGGAAGGGACCTACTAAGGAAATATAGTAGCAACAAAGAACTAAGGGAAACACCCTCTCTATTTGAGGCTATCTCCAACAAAACATCCCAAAACCAAAATTGTATGTGTGGGATTATTTCCTTTAGGAGTACTCATCCAATTAGACTTGGTGCTAGCTCTAATTTTTATGGTTGTTTTTAATTAGGAACACCATTTTGAGCTTATGCCAGCTAGCATAGATCTAGTGTTTGAGGGGGTGGAGATTCTTGAAGCATTTTGGGTGGATCCCTAGTAATATTCATTGACCAAGTAAGGGTGACCCTTTTAAGTTGGTTTTCATAGTGACATGGAAAAATGCTTTACAAGGATATGATGTTAATCAGATTTAGTGAAAACATCAAGAGGTTGTTTCCTTGTACTGACATGAATGTGCTAAAAAAATAAAGCTTGAACACAAATTAGATGAGCTCAAGTGCCAATTGGAAGCAATAATGATATCTCGAGTAAAAAATCTAAAATTATGTAAGTCAATTTTATAACAAGAGCTGGCACTTGTTGATGGGATGTCCCTTATAGGTGGACCTATTGATAAGATAGAGACACGGTGAATCTTTTATGACAAAAATGAAAAGACTAGGTCAACCTCTAGCATAAACAAACTTGGGCTATGGAGCAATTTATAGAATCTATAGAAGTATGTAAAAGTTTTTTGGCCTGAGTGGGTGCCATAACTCCCATAGAAAATGGGGTTTTTGTTAGGTTGGTATGACCCACCAAAGTTTTGGAGGCTAGGCTTTAGCCATAGGAACAACAATGCTAATAATTGGCTGAGAATACACTCACAACAAAGGATAACACGCAGTACACCAAAGCATTCTAGGATGTGGAGGCACTAAAAAATAAAATTAGCACTCATCGCCAAGAGCTTAATACTAGTTTTATGACACTCTAAGAATACAATTTGATAGAGGTCAGAATGCTTGAGGACATTCCACAAGGATGCTAATGCATCACTTGGGCTTTTGAAAACTCAAGTGAGTGACTCTTTAGATTAACTCGAGGAGTCCAAATGACGAAAAGGCAAATTTAAAGAAATTATCTCCAAGCTACAAACTACATTAAACCATTGAGAGGAGGTCAAGCACTAGGTTGAGTAAACAAGACTTGAATTTTTGGTATTTGAAGGACTTGAGGATGGTGCATAGTCTAGGATGGACTATTGACTTAGTTTGGGGTGATGTTAGACCCTAAAGTTTGTATCAATTTTTTATAAGTACTTTTTGGGAGAAATGGGCACAAAAGCAAGCCAATGCATGGAAGACCTTGGTGTGGTAGACATTGGTATAGATGAATCAATTCGAGAAGAACAATAATAAAAAAAACACAAAAAAACCAAGTATGTAAGGGTAAGGTAAATAGTGTATGACTTGTGTAAGGGGTGGAAGGCAGAAACAGATAGGAAATAATTTGCATGAGCATCAAAAGAGAATAAGTCAAGTGCAGATCTAAAACTGGCCCGTGAGAAGATAGGTACGCAACATCAAATATCTAGCATAGAGTGGGTGTATAATGGAATTTAGGCCCATGTCAATAGGAATTCAATGTAATAATGTGCCATAACTCATTGTTGTTAATGGTCGTTGGCAAGTCATCACTTAGATATTAATGTTGTAACTAAATTATGGGGGTAGAATCATGTAAAAATACCCCTGGTTTTACTTAGAAGGTTATTGATGTTGTTGGTTGTTGATATTATAATGGTAAATGTAATTTTAATCTTATTCATGTTTTTAATATGCATTCAGACTAATGGAATACTTATGCTATTGAATATCACTTGTAAACTTGTTATGGAATTATTAATACTACTACTCTTTTTATTGATTTGTGCATATCCCTTTTCTTATGATGAATAGTCTAAGTATGGAATGAGTGGATGTTAGAATTAGTTTTACTATGATATTTTTAGTTAGAATTTAGTGCTCATTCAAGCACCTTGTTATAGAGAGCCCAATGTATACACCATTGTATGATAGAACCAATGGGAATCGACCTTAAGCTGCACACTTTGGGTGAGCATGTGAGACTAATTCTCATGTGATAAGCCAACACACTAACTAGTTGGACCCCTTATCCTCTTTGCACACATGACCAAGAAAAGTCATGATAGACTAAAGGAAAATAACCCAATAATGGATATGTTTTGCACACCCCTAATTAAAACCAATCTAATGACTAATCCTGATTTAGAGCTCCTTGTAGATTCTACTTAGTATGTGGTGGATAACTCTCAAATAACATATTTTAACCCACATCAGGTACCATCCAAAACACAATAAAACATTATTCCATCTTCTCCTTGACCTTCTCCATCCAACATTCCAAGTACCTTTCAATAACAAGTTACAAACCCACCTGAACCACAACAATAAGTTGTAAGTGTTATGCTTCAACAAATTGAGACTAATCCCCCACTTCAACAAGTGGTGACCAATCCTTCAATTCAATAAGTAGAAAATAATACCCCACCTCAATAGGGGTGCCCAACCTTCCATTCCAACAAGTGCCAATTAATCCCCAACCAATGTTGTCTAACCAACAACATTTTTTTATTAGTCAACCATTTGATGCTTTTATTCAATAAGGAGCCTCTTTGAGTCAATAACATGTTCCCCCTACACATCAGATTCCTAGGAATCAATAGTATATTCCCCACCAATATCAACAATTTCTATTGAATACTCAACATAACATTCCTCTATTCATGCCTTAGTTCTCTCCAAATCAATGCCACACTCAATAATAAGTGCCTTACCAACAACAAATCCTTTATCAACAATACAACTCTAACCAAAGATTAAATATTCCTAGTAGAACCAATCACGTATAGATTCCTCAATATTATGTACAACCTATTCATCTAAGTCAAGGTAGTGTACCTTTGAATACCCAACAAACTTTGCCCACTTCCTCTCACTCTAGTCCTAATTTTAAATATTTGTAGGAGGTAAAAGATGTAGTTTCAACCATTCAGGCAGAAAATCAGGACAAGAAATTTAAGCTAGATGACATATGATCCTATCCCTTTGATATGATCTATCTTTAGATACTCTTTCTGCATCATTTTGAGATACCCAAATTTGAAAAATACAAAGGAAAAGGTGATCCTAATGAGTATCTAAAAGAGTTATTTGTTGCATGCCAAGAGGTTGCATATAACCCTATATACTTGCTTTGTTTGTTTTCCTACATTTTGGTAGGTCAAACTTTAGAATGGCTCCTTGGCCTACATAAGAATTATGTTGATAACTTTGATGACTTGTTAGAGAGATTCATGCAACACTTCTCTTTCAATGTTGAACACAAGATGACTATGGTTGATCTATGTTAGACTAAATAATGAGGAAGAGAAAGTTTTGTTACTTATTTATAATGGTGGTGTTCATTATCCAACTGAATTCCACGTAATCTTGCTGACAAGCAATTGGTCACAATGTTCACTACCAATCTATAGTTTGATGTATCTCATAATCTCAAGCATATTTGTGCCAATACTTTTGAAGAAGTTATTTATAAATGAATATAGGTTGAGTAAGCCCTCATTAACCAAGCTCAAAACAAGGCTCAAACACAAGCACATGCAAGTATATTAGAGAAGCCTAAATAGTTCAATAGGAAAAAAATTGTTGTGGGAGATGGGGTGACTGAATTGTGACATGTGTAAATGATGCAATCACCACTTACTCAACCTCTCACTTTGTAAATACCACCTCTAATAAGGGGTCATTATCACAACTTTTTTAGTAATCTTGATGAGCCTATTGAGACGATTTTCTAAAAGCTAGTTACCACCAACATGATCATTTGGACAGTACTAAAAAACATTTCCAAAAAACCAACCTAAACATGATTAGTTTAATGAAAATGTATTTTATGATTATCATTGAGTTAAAGATTATTCTATTGAAAAAAATGTGTAGCTTCACCATCTTATTCAAGATTTGCTTGAAAGTGGTGAAATAGTGTTAGATAATGTGGCCATGACATCTAATCAAGATTTAGGAATCTATCATAACCCTTTTTTGTAGCACAATGCCAATAACAATTAGAATCATCCTCCTCATAATCAAAATTAGAGATAGAACCATCAATAACAAAATCAAAATCAAGGTCAAAATACCCTTTCCAATCAATTCAACTATAAAAATGTCCCTTATGAGTACAATATTATAGGTCTTATCACTAGTGGACATATTGATATCATTAAGATCAATCCTAAGCCAAAATGATAATAATGCCCAATGACCTTCACCATCCATTTTAGGATCTCCATCTCCATTTGCCAATAATCATCCTTTGACCCATGATAGACCAAATGATAATCAACAGTCAAGAGTTACCATTTCAGGCCTTTACTCCCCTTCTTCTAAATATAGTAACCCTCTACCGCCTCAAGGTTATGTATTCACAACTTGACAATCTAAGGTTACCATTCAAGGTCCTACACTTTCTTTCTCAAAAAATCCCATTCAAGGTCCTCCATCTCAAATTACTAAAGCCAATTGCTCATATTAATGACAAATCGATGATATTATGGAATAACTACAAAAACATTGACATAAATTTCTACTTTAGATCTTTTGTGTATGTCAAATATCCACAATAACATATTTAATGAGCTTTTAAGTCAGTCTAAGGTCCCAAGTGACATTGTGCCTGATAAATTTCAAACACTCATGAGTCATTTTGCTCCACGCCAACAACTCCCTTTGATCAAATAGATATGTCATCCCTTAGACATTTGCATACTAATCCACTTTTTATAGAAGCCATTATTTCCTAGTATAAAGTTAAATTAGTCTTCATAAACAATGGTTCATGGTTAAATATTGTAACTTTAAAGCTAGTAAAACACTTGGGCTATATGTTAGTAGATCTTTAACCATATATCATCACTATCAAAGCATATAATAATGAGTGGGAATTAGGGTACCATTTTTTTACCTATTATTGTTGGGCCTCTAACCCACAATATTCTAAGGCATGTTCTTAATTAAAAACTATCTTATAATTTAATTTTTGGCCAACCATGGATTCATGAAGTAAATTATGTACCTTCTACTCTCCATCAATGTATCAAGTTTCCCCATTCTAGATTAAAAGTTACTATTCCTGGTGACCTACAACTGTACCAATTCTATAAATGTTTAGAAGTAGAATATGAAAGCTACAACTTTCCCTTCGACATAGAGCTTGTTCCCCAAAAGGGTAAGAATATAGTTGATCAACTACCTGAGTCCAATTATGTGGATCTAAGTACCCTAGCCTCCACTTCATTTACACCACATGCTACAATAGCCAATCATTTTACTTTTCAAAACAATGGGCTCGGGGAATACAAAATTAGTAATGCTTTCCTTATAGCCAAGCTGTCTAAAATGCCTATATCATATGGTAGACCCAAAGGGAAAATTCCTAAAATGGAATGGTGTAAGAAGGGTGACTCTCATCAAAAAGGACATGTGATTTTAATCAAAACCACTTCATAAGAGCAAGAATAAATTAAGGTCGATGATGATCCATGGTTATATAATGATGATTTTTCCACCTACTACCAAAATACAAAGTATCCTATTCCAAACAGGATAATGGATAATCAAGCTTATAAGGGCAAAGGCTTGGGGGCAAAGTAGTAAGGACTTATTGAGCCGGTGTCATTTACCAAAAATAAAATAAGTTGAGGTAATGGATACAAACCGCTTGGGGTTGACCCTTTAGATGTCAATAATGACATTGATTTATCATCTAACACAGATAATGTTGATAGCGATGCAGAGTCCTACTATAACATTTATGATTAATTAGCTAACACTAACCTATTTGACCCTGATACCATTTATACCATTACTTATGTGTCATCTTGTTCCCCTCTTTTCCTCCATCATCCTCAATTGATCAACCAAGACCAATGAGATTCCTACATACCATTAGATGATTTTTAGAATGATGAGGTAATCTTTGAATTCTTAGGCCTTAGAGATAATTTGCCACTAGGTGATCACAAATTGTTGGTGTAGGCCTTTTTCCTATAGGTTTTGGCTACATGGATACATTAGCTTACTAAGGACTCTAGAGGCTATTTAGGAGGATCAGTACCACATTCACTAGAATGTGGGGTTTCACTATCTCTCCAACCTATGAATACCTCTCTCCCTGTGTATTATTAATTGAGTGAGCCTGGATTTATTGGGCTTCTTAGTTGTGAGCTATAATAGCTTTGAGAACTGTGAACTTCATCTCTTTGTATAAGCAGTTCCTCTCCATTATTGAATATTCTAAATTTCTTGATTCGATAGTCGTGTGTGTTCACTCTACAGTCACGATCTTAGATATCTATTTTTGGACAACTCTTTCATGGTATCAAAGCTCCGAGTGCTGGTAATGATCATGAGATTTTATATTATTTTTCATTATTGAAATCTTAAGTAATATACTATTTTATATTCTCTGACAATTTTTAGAGGATTTATGAAATTTTGAGGTTGTTTTTTGAAAAAAAATAATAAAAAATCATGGAAAAACTTGTAAGGGTCCTTTTCTGTAAAATTTAAGGATACTATTATTTATGGTAAAGGAGGATTGATCTTGGCTATCGTAGACCAATAGATCTTGTTCATTGCATTGGATCTGAGTATTCAAGGAGATCTATTGTTTTTAGCTTTAGCAAGTGGCATCTAGATCTAAGGCATCTTGATTTGCTAGGCATTGACTTTTCAGTCTGGCATCAGAAATTTCCCTGCAAGATTTTATTGCATTAGAAAATCCTTGTTATTTTTTGACTTATATGGAGACAAAACTAGATTGAATTTTTTTAGGTTGTGGCATCTCATTTTTTAGCAGTAGCATCTCAGATGTAAGATCTAAAAAAAAGTGTTGGACATATAAACTTCTACATTGGATCTACTCATTGTTGTTTCAAGGTAGAGGATCATGGTTTGAATAATACTTTAGATCTATTTTTGAATGCTAATTGACTAAGTCGACATCCTCCACAATGCTTTGTATTAAGGTCTGTATTTTTCTCCCAAACAACTCTTGAGGGGTTCTACTATCCACATGGCTTACCATCAGTTTGACCTCAAATGACAGATAGTGAGATAATGATAGAAGGAAAGGCTGAGTCAAAGGGTTTGGAGCTCATTCAAAGGAGATAACTTGGAAAAAATTCAATTACATGCATCCACTCACCCTTTCCATCCTCCACTAATGTTGTCCTCCTTGGCAAACAACCTCTACACCTAGCCTCATGTGCACCGTTTGGTATTTCTATCAAGGAATTCTCTAAACTATCCATCATTGTCCATCATCCTCTCCATGCTTAGATCCATAAGATCCATACTAGTTTTACCTTTTTTTTTATGGTTTAAATCTATAGTCTCCTTACGGCTTGCTACTACCTTTGTTATTCTCACAATAGCATTGCTTACTACCTTATACTGCTGCTAAGAGATCTGACTGTTAGCTGGAGAAGGCGTAGCTGGTGGAGTGTGGCCTTGGAGAAGTGGCACCACATTTACATTAGACAGATCTGTACTTTGCTACCTGGCACTGGATCAAAGATAGGTATTGAAAATTAGAGATAGGCATCCTTTCTTGCTGCTGAAAGTAGATCTAAATAAAATATTAGCATCCTTCTTAGCTATTATGGCACTTTTTCTATCATTGGCATCACTTTCTTGACAAGAGGCATTGGTTTTTTTGCTCTGCATTGAAGATCTCTGAGCTGTGTTAGAATGCAAAGACAGTTGGGCATTGGAAATTAGATCTAATTTATGATTTGAAATTCCACCTTAGCGTCTCATATTTGACACCTTTCCTCTTTGGTGGGCCCATGCTTAGCCTCCTTCTCACATTGGTATTTGCTCTTCATGAATTTTCTGTTGTTAATGACTTAACATTTTCTATTACGTCATTTAGTATGCTAAAAATCAAAATCATTTAAAATATTTTAAAAAAGGGCAATATTTGAGTCTTTTAAATTTTGTATCTCTGCTTGTCGAAGACAAAGTTGAGGCTCGAATTGGTAGGAGGCTGAATTCCCCTCAAAATATCAAACTACCTTATCCCAGAATCTGATCCAATTCCAACGAGTGGTTGGAAGGCACCTGTTACCTCATCCAAGGGTACTATTTTAATCACTGAGTGCAATTTTTATTAAAAATAGGTATTTATGGGAAATCATTTTATTAATATCTTGCAAATGGTAGTGTGAAATTAAGCATTGTCTTTTGCAAAAGTGTGTATTTTTCAATTTCCCACATAACTATCCTATTTTAATTATAAAATGCACTGAATTATAAAGTGCCAAAATTTAGGGGGGTTAACTGCCTAGTTCACACATTTACTTCTCTAGGGATGCATTCTCGACAGAGTCTGACATCCTCCCACTTGGTTTGTTTGCATTTTATGTGTACCAATTTGGTTAATTGCACTAATTTCTCATTCTTGTGGATGTATTGTTAGCTGAGTTTGATGTCCATTTGTTGAGACATGCAATAGTACTTGATCATAAGCATAGATTGCTCATTCCTTGAGCGTGGCTTTGTTATTGCAAACATAGGGGGGTCATTGTTGATTATCTCAAGGAATTTGTTGTGGGCCCTACCTTCTCTTATGTACACATTAAATTTTTTTGTAACTGTTACTTGTGTCCATTTAGTGACTGCTTGCACAAATTGCTCTTGTACTTCTGGATGTATTGTCAGTAGACCCTGACGTCTATTTGATTGTGTATTGTCACTTGTGCACTAATTGTTCTCATTTGATTGGACTCTTTTTTGGTAACGTCTGAAGTCCATATCTAGAGTGTGCATTATTACTTTAGATGAGGAGAGTTGTTTCATCTCCAGTGATTCATCTTGGAAAGGATAATTATGCTTCATAGTGTGCTTATATGGAACATTTACTCATGGATTAGGAACTTATTCCATTCTTATATGGATAGATCCCTAAGCCTATTAACCTAGATCAATAAAATGACTGGGCCAACTCTTATGACTGTGTCTATGGTCACTTGTTATTACACATTTTATGGGATTTGCACCACCATGTAGAACACATAGAATATCCCTACACTATTTGGAGAACTCTTCAGAGTCTTTTCAGAGTTCTAGATGAGGCTTATGTCACACCTCCTCCTCCACTACCTATTATCTCTTTAGAGACATTTGTACTCTCACCTCCTACTTTTATTCCCTGTGATGACAGATTCTAGGTAGATAGTGCTCTTCCTTCTATCGAGCCCCCACTATAGGATGAGATTCTACCAGACCTCAGTTATCCTATTACAAATTATTCATCTATTCTTATGCAAATTATTGCTCTTTCAGAGCCTTCATAGACTTGTACTTGAGAGGACTCCACTATTTATATTATGAGTACACATTGAGAGTATTGATGACTCATATGTTCCTATAGACGTTCATCGTAGATCTGAGTTCTTCATTTGCAGACTAGTCTTCAATTTCGATAGTTGTTAAGCATTGCCCTCTACTTCCCATGGACATTCTTTCAATGAATGTTCCATGTCTATCTTCTTCTCTGACTATTCTCTCTCCTTCATTAAATGCTTCTTCATTTCCATCTACAGTTAGTCCTATGATAATTGATCAGACTTTGACACATTCGAGCACTAGTAGGGAGACATTTCAACATTTTTTAGAGATCTACATCATGATTCCTACATGCATTCCACTTGAGTGGGAATTCAATAGTTTGACAGATCATGGTTTCTTTCTTCCAAAAGGAATAGAGAACATTTGTTTTAGAGGGACCTACTACAACATTTGCCATGCTACATTCTGCATTCACATTCTCTCACTTCTGTGTGGAAGCATACTTCCTTCATGTTTTATAGGATATTGGGGATCATTGCTATGTACTTAGAGTGATGATTATTTTAGCATCTTCTTTTGGGGGGTCTTTTAGTCTCTTCATATTTTCTCTCTTTTGTGGGGGGGAGTTTTTTTCCCACTAGGTTTTCTCCTTTTCTCTACTTTATGAGAGATTGCATTGTACACGGGTACCTCATCAAGCCTTATTGCCAAGACCCATTTTTTTTGCATTTTTTTTTATCGTCACCTACCTAAGTTATGCTTATGGGGGGGGGGGTGTTGGTGTGTTCCTTGTTTCCTATAGGTTTTGGCTACACGATTGCATATTACTTGCTTAGGGGCTTTAGTGTCATGTTGGTTATTTGGAAAGTTAATACCACATTCCTTGGAATGTGTTATATCTTTCCTCCTCCAACCTATTTATGTACCTATTCCCTTTCATATTCTTAATGCAATATTGTGTGGATCATTGGTGTCTCATTCCTCTTGTTAATTTCTTGCAATTACAAGAAAGTGTGTGCTCAATATTATCTTGTACAATATGCATCTCACATAACATATTGAATTAGTGCATTCACTTGGATCAGTATTCCTGGAGCTCATTCTGATACAAATAGGAATTCATGATTACATTGGAACCTATTGCCTATTTTGGAGAGCAGTGAACTTCCTTAGTCACAAACAAAAAGAAAAAGAAAATCAAATAGTAAGATCCCAAATCGAAAACCTCTTTGAGGTGCTTTTGGACCAAGGTAGAAGTAAAAAAAAAGAAGACTCCCATGGTGAAAACCTATTTTAGGCATCATTGGATGGGAAAGTTGACTCTTTTTCAAATGGAGCCTAAACCTCCTTTAGTTCCAGAATCTCATGCCACTCTGGAACCAATTTAAAGGATCATAGATTCTTTGATCAATTAGCTCAATATTTCCCACAAGCCTTTGCTAGACCTTGGTGATTTAGACTCTTCATGTTTGGGTGAACACGATGAGCTAGTCGAGCAATCGGATGAAGACAAAGACTAATGTACCACATTACTAACTATTCTAAAACATGGTTGCACACTACTTTTGGAGGATACCATTGAAATCAACATTAGGACACCTATTGATCCTAAATGGATCAAACTTGGAGTGCCCCTCACTAAAGAGGAACGTCAACTTATTGTTATCCTCCTTTTAGAGTTTGTTGATATTTTTTCATGGTGTTATTTAGATATGCCTGACTTGGACCCTACTTTAGTTATGCATCAACTTGTTCTACACCCTAATGCCAAACAAATCAAGCAAAAGTTGAGAAAAATGCACCCTCACATCACCGTACTTGTCAAGAAAGAATTATAAATTTTATTGGAGGTAGGGTGTATCCATCCTATTGATTATTCAAAATGGATATCAAACATAGTCCTAGCCAATAAAAAATGCACAAGGAACTTGATTATGTACTGATTTCATAGATATAAATGAAGCATGCCCAAAGAATGACTTTCCTTTTCCCAACATTGATATGATTATAGATTCCACTACAGGTTATGAGATGTTATCTAGTATGGATTTGTTGTAGAAAAGGGGGTGTCAATCAATTCATCATACATGGGGTTTGACGCTTATCCAGTTATCCAAATTAGTTTTAGACTCACTACAACTAGGCACAAACATAGTATATTCCTGTAGCACTCAACATTTATCACTCGACTACACTAGCATCAATTTAAATAAGGTGCAAGACTTATGCACTCACCTGAAGCATAACAATGAAAGAACCAGTGCCTACATTGGGCTAGTTATGCCATGACACAACTCATTACTTGTAAGACTTGGTCATCTCAACAAAAGGCTTTGGTAGGTTCATTAGCACAAGCCTTTTTTGGGGTGACTAGTTCTAGCCATAGGGGCACAAGCCTATATTGAGGCATTCCTATAGTCTCAAGGGCACAAGCCTTTGTTTAACTAAGCTTAGCATCATTCAGGCACTTATAAAGGGTCAAGGGGCTACTTTAGTTCACTTATTCATACTAGGTTCACACTTTAGGCATGGATATCATCATTTGGCTTAGGATCTTATCTACACTTAGGCTATTTCATAGAGTATGCTAACATCATCACTTAGCATAGAGAAGTTATTAATGACATAAACCAAAAGCTTACAAATAATATAACATTTATGTATGTAAATTATGACCTTATAAACATTGCACATTCAATTCTCAACATAATAGGAAGTATAAACCATAGATATAGTGTTTAATTGTAACTATTCTTCTTCATTACTTAAAGCTTCAAATACAAAGCATAATACATACTATGTAAAATAGAGAATATACTTAAAAGACTTAACGATCCAATGGCTCACAAACGAGCTTGAGTTATATAATTAGAGCCTTAATGGAATCCATGCTCTTTCTAATGCTAATGAAGGTCGTCATGTTGTAGAACCAATTCACTAGAGCTTCACTGCATCAAATCACGTTTCTTGCTTATTGGTCCGAGCTTGATTTCATAACACATAAAAGCATCTCCTTGCCAAGGTGGAGAGCACATGCCAAGTGCTGAGCTAGAGCCTTTGTTGATCATTTCACCAATTCCATCAGCTTGCATCCTTTTCACTATGGTCACCATGTATAGCTACTCTTGAAGATGCTCTAAAAATTTGGGTGCCAATTCACTGCCTACCATTTGGTGCAAGAGATACCAAAATAGAAATCATGCTAAGTGATTACCTCATGCTGAGATGTTTGTTGAGTTGGCACAGATCCATACTTAGTCAAATTAGGGGCCCAACATTACCCCATAGAAAATTGTTAGTCCACCCTCAGATTAGGCTACCAAAGTTTAAGCATGTAGACTTGGGTGTACTCTCCTTAAATTTAGTGCTAAAGTCCTCAAAGCCCTTGATAAAGAGCTTGATTTCCTCCACGATGTTGTTTATCTCTATAGAGGCAATGCTAAGTGTGAGGACATCAATTTTATCTAACTCCTTTCTGAATGCCCCAACCTTTACTTAGCCTTTATAAATCCTCTATCTAGGATTGCTCCTTGATCATAGGCCTTGGTCTACAAGGTGCATAAGAGTTATTCCAAGTTCTGCTCCTAGTCCTTTATTTATGTGCTTAGTGCATTGACCTTTCCTATGATCTACATGCATTTGGCCCTGCTTACAAAATATACCTTTGTCATCAACTCTTCCTTTTCCTCCTTTGCCTGGTTGAGGTGCACGTCTATGATTAATGCTTGGTTGGAAAAGTTCATAAAGATTGTGTTGGTTGCATCTATCCCTTATTGGAGTTTTGCAAAAAGGTCTTCCACCTCTTTGAGCTAGGTAGCTAGCTCTTTTTATAATGCAGCATAGGTATCTTCTTCTTCCTCTTGTATCAGCTTTAGTTTCATTCTCAAGAGCATATGTTCCACTAACATACTTATCTTATCAACCTCATAGAGGTTGGATGTATCAACGGTGACCAAAAGGGATGGATGGATCGTTTCTATGCACTTAGCTAGCTGTTGCAACTTGAACTTTATGGCTCATGCTTCTTCTTCAGCATCTTGGGAGATTTTCTTCCATTTCTTCACCCTAACATCATTAATGATGTTCTTTTACATGAATTTAGTGGCCATTTAGATGAGTGTATTTGTCAACTTTATTGGGTTAATGACACAGGGATTTATGATAAGGGTATCATGCCCTTCTTTAGGTTTATCCACACCCAATATGGCCTTTTATGATGCCTCAAACTGAGTCTCATCCATGTAGCTTTCAAATGAAAATGAAAGTTGTAGTGCATCCTTGTTATGGTGGAATTGGGGGACATGTATTCAAACATGCGAAAATCTTCATCTGTCCACCCTTTCTATGCCTTCTCTCTAAGGCTCAACTTCATGCCTTTTTCTTTTGTGATAACCAGCTTCGTTTGCTCTTCTTCCTCTTCATCAACACTAACGCTCTATTCTATGATTTCTATGAGGTTTATTCTTCCTATTCCTAAAAGGGTTATTGTTTGGACTTGTCCCCTTTATCCATTTCTTCTTCTTGGGGTTGCTCAGTACCAATATCTAGGTGTGTTTCCTTGGTGCTAGCTTCATCTTCCTGCTATTTATGCTGGGTCTTCATGGCACTCTCCATTTGTTGTTTTTCTAAGGTGTCAGGGTCACCTTCCTTTTCTTCAGGGGCCCTTTACTACTTAGGCATGCCTATTGTGTAGCTTCATCTGCTTTACTGGTGGGGGTGTTAGGCACCTTTTCTATTGCTTTCTTGGTTGGTTCCACGCTTGTGGCAACCTCTTTTTCTTCTCTTTCCTAGCCTTCTTTCTCTTAGACTTCTCTTTTGCAACCTTATTTTCCTTAGCTTTGACTCTCTCAATATCTTCTTGAGTCATGTTGGCTTCCTTGATAGCCTCCCTTTTTTTCTCTAGTTCTAGTGCCTTCAAAATTTCTACCTCACTCATTCCTAGTTTGCTCCACACCTTTATCTTTTCCTCCTCAGTTTGTGAAGGCTGTGTGGAGGAATTTTTAGATGAGGCACTCATTGACTTCTTTAATTCTCCAAGCATGGTGGTAGTGACACCTTCGAGGGCCTTTTGAACTTCCTCGGTGTTGGGCTCATCTCCTACTTCTTGGATAATGTAGACCTTTGTCCCTTCTTTTGAATTTTCCTCTATTTCTTCTAGGGTTATTGTTGGCATCACAATGGGACCCTTAGAATTCATTTTCTTTTCCTTATTGATGGAAGAAGTAGTCCCTGATGCGAAGGTCACATACTTTTTCTTTGAAGTTGAGGGGGTTGCTTCTTCACCAGATGTGATGCTTAACTTGAGGCACTACGTAGTTGGCACCGACTTTCCTTCTTCACTGATTTGGAGAAGGTGATCATCATCCTTTGCAAGGTCAACGCCCTTCTACCACAACTTCTTCTCATAGTAAAGATTGAATATGTGCCCTATGATGACTTCTCTTTGGAGGGGATGGAGGTCTATGTGGTCAGATTCATCCTCATATTTTATGGCTTTCCCTCTTGGGTGCACATATTAACACTGCAACTTGCTCCTTTCTAAATCCATGACCTTGTTTGGGATGTCTAGCTGGTATGCATTGGGAATTATACTTAGCGTATCCCTAAAATACTTCATAGAAAATGCGTAAGGGAGTTTAATCTAGCCTAAATGGTTGTCATCTATGAACACTAAGCACACTACACATAAATTTTACATGACGATGAAGGTCGTCATTCCAAACATGTTTTGGGGAAGTTCCTCGGGGATGTGCCATTCTATCCTGAATGCCTCAATGTATTGGGCACACCACCCCATTACTTAGGTTTTGTATTTCTGAGAGAAGGAGGGTGGGTAGGTGAAGTCTTAATACTTTAGTGTCATGGAGTCTTTATACATCAGGAAGACCTAGAGATTTTCTTTATCACCATCAATCATGTTGATCTCCTTCATAACTATAAATATCAATATTGACCTCCAATTGAAGGTCTCTTGCACCTTGTGACATTTAAGAATGTTATTTATCATCTCTTCAGAAATGAATTTTGCTATGTTAAACTTGACCCCTTGCACCATGTGGTGAGTGATGTATAATTAGGCCTTACTGATGTCCAAGCATCTCCCATCAGGGCAAAGGTTATAGCTCACTAGGCATGATGTGACCCTTATACCAAGGTCCTTTATATACTTTGTTGGGAATGCTAATCCTCTCTTATAGTACCCAAGGAGTTTCATGACCCTCTCTACTTATATATCATCTGCCATCATCTGATAGATGTCTATGCCTGAGTCTAGAAGCTTGATGATTCTATTGATTAGGCATGTCGATATCCACATGTACCTCCCTGCAAAGTAGAAGTGGTCTCTGTGGATGCACAAAAAGAGGAATTATATGAGTTCCTCTAACTTTCCAAAACATGATAACTCATAGAGTTGGGTTGCACCAGTGGTCATAAGCATGTCTTGAATGGAGACATCAAACAGTGTTATACCCACCTTTGTCTTTACCACCATATCAACCACCCAATGTTGGTTAAGTTCTTATGTATTACTTAGGGTGTGATGGTTGTATTCTTTCAACTTGTAGGTGTACATAAAAGACACCCAAGTTTCCCCTATCAAGACCTCTAGGGGAAACTGCATTTACCTATAAGATATTTTGGTGAGTGCCTCAGGGTCAACCTCGTTGTTGTTATCCCCTTCCACTGACCACACCTTTTTCTTTACAGTGGTTGTCTCCTCTATTTCCCATGCCCTTTTGGCATCCTTTTATACTTGTGGTGAACAAGAACTCATTCATTTCTTCCCTATTCTAAACTAGCTAGTGTTGAAGCATAATTTGCTTATTTTTTCAAAGCCTATAAGGTTTTTTAGTGTTCTTCATAGTCACAGGGTTTATGAATGTGACTTTGGCTCTTGAGCTTTCAGTGATATTAATGGTGACCTTGATGTTATTCATAATTTCTCTTGCCTAGGTCTCTATTAATTCTCACTCTGCATGCCTCTATTTCAATCTTAATGGGAACGTAATTTCACTTTCTATTCAATCATTCTATTTTTGTGTCTATGGTATATTTTTCTCACTTTTGGCTATGGTTTGGCTCTGGTTCTATGCTCAATTTCACTTAAGGTTTGTAACCTATTCTAATCAGCCTTTCACTCCTTTATACCTTGATTTTAGCTACCATCTTAATTTCAGGTGAGTAATGACGTGGTGATGCCTAGATTTATTAAAGTTTACTAAAATCTATGAAATTCATGAAAATGTGCCACCACATTTGCATTTATTGTAAATCTTTGTGCCTCTGTTGTCACTGCATTCACTTTTCCTAACTATATTTTTGGTGAAATGACATGTAATTCAAATGGTCACTTCCCACCTACCTTTGGGTGGATACCAACTTGTCTTGATGATCTTCTCTCTGCACTTTTTTCACCTTGGGATGACCTTCACCTTATTTATGGCAACCTAGGTGTAGCCCTTCACATGCACATGATTCAGCCTCCACAGTTCCATTTTTCAATGCTGCACTTTCTACCAAGTGTGCTTCCCTTTCACTGGTCAATTTTTATGTGCTTTTGTCTCTTACCTTGGCCTATCATATCCCATACAAATTCTTTACAATGGTCTTCCATCACTTCATTCTCCATGTTTCTTGTGCATTTAGCATCTTGTGTACCTTGATTTCATCTCATGCACACTAGCATCCTATGTGCCTTCTTTTATCATATGGTACTCATATTTTTCAAGTCTGGGAAACTCCTCATGCATAAAAACTTAGGTGTTTGGCCTTAGGTTCTTATAAAGCAATCATGCTCGACTCACCCAATTGGTTTTATGCATGGAAGCACTAGAATAGTTCTATTATGAGACCAAAAGTGTGCTCTACTTATCGAATCTTATACACGAGGATCTTGTGCACCTATTTTCTAAATCTGTCAAACTTCATGTGCCTATAAATTAGATGTCTAGCCTTAGGCACTTAGAAAGTGTCCATGCTTGACTCACCCAATTAGATTAATGTATGTAAATACCATAAGATTTTACCAACGGGCCTCAAAGCATTACTTATTTACTCAACATGAACAACAACATAAAACACAAATTATAAGGAAACATTTGGCTTGCATCAAACTTTATTCTGATCAACACAACACAACCAACTTGTGACCAAGAAGTTAGTGTCTGATGGCACAATAACCATCCTATTGCCTATAAATATTTAGTCAGTTGCCATTGAAATTCCCAGGGAGCATTTTGCTAGACAACATATGCAACTTGCATGCACCAATTTCCAATATGTTGTGGATGATATATGAACCCATCCACCTAATGTGCAGCTTGCCAGGGTGCTTGAGATACTTTGAGTCATAAAACAATACCAATGTTCCTTTAGTCAGTACCTTACGCTTAATATGCTCATCATGTCAGAGCTTTTGATGTACCTTCTCTATCTACAGACTCCATCTTGCTTAGGTGCATATCTCGTCTAATCACTCCATGTCTTCCAATATTGTGATCAATGATTTTTGGTTGTCTAGATGACTAATATGCATAATGCACAAAGAGGGAACCATAAAATTCATTATTAGAACTACCTTAGTGTCAAACACTAGTTGAAATGGTGTAGCCTTATTCAAACACTTGTAGGTTGTGTGATATGCCCATAGTACTGTTGACACTTGATCATCCCAATCTTTGTGACCAATGTCACATATCTTGATGAGGTACATCCCTAAGATATTATTGAACACCTCAATTATGTCATTCACTTATGGATGATAAGGCATTATCTTATGGTGCACCACCATGTATTTAGTCGATAAGATCTGTACAATTTCATTGATGAAGTGTGTACCTTTGTCACTAGTCAAACTGAGTGGGCACCCATAACAACTTATGATGTTCCCCCATATAAATCTTATGGCTATGGTGGATATATAATCTTTGGTTTGTGCTACCTCAACCCACTTGGTGAAATAATCGATGATTGCCAGAATATATGTTGCGCTTGTGCATCTTACTATAGGAGTGATCAATCCAACAAAATCAATGAGTCATTTTTAAAATGGGGCTTGGGAAAGAATGGAGATGAGAGGAATCTCATCCTAGTGGTTAGACTTCCCCATGCATTGGCATATGTCACATGCCTTGGTGTAATCTTTTGCATCTTGAAATAAACTTGGCCACCACAAGCCTTATTACAACACCTTGCGCACCATTACATCTCCAGCGTAATGGCCTCTTGCTATCCCCTCATGCACCTCACATAAAATGGAGTCCTTTTCATGTTTTAAGACACATCAGTACAAGACTTCATCTCAAATAAATTTCTATAGTTTCCCACCAATGAACTGAAAATGGGTGGCATGAATTACAAGTTATTTCTTTTATTTGATTGTCATAGTTTGGGGCATAGATCTATAAGTTAGAAAAGTAGCTATCTATGCCAAGTCCTTGGGGATGCTTTAGACTTTGTAAAGTTATGCATCTGATATGTCATCCTTAATAGGCACTATTGCATCACCAGAGTTGATGTGGGACAAATGGTCTAGGTTCGAGTTTTGTTTTTTAAGCTTTACGACAAATGAAAACTAGAATTATTGGAACATAACTATCCATCTGAAAATGTGCCCATGGAGAATGGGCTTGTTCACGAGGTACTTAAGCACCTCATGATTAGTGAGGAAGAAGAATGGGGTTGCCAACAAGTATTTCTTAAACTTTTTTAGGGCATAGACCATGGCAAGTGCCTCGTACTTAGTTATTGTATAGCTCTATTCTATTTGGGTTAGTTCCCTATTTGTGAAGGAGATGGGATGTTCCATCTTATCTTTGATGAGTTGCACCAAAATGACACCAATTATAGATCTAGATGCATTGACATGGATATGGAATGTAGTCATTCACTCAATAAATTATATAATAGGCACACTAGCCTAGCTGAGCTTTAGAGTTTCAAAGGCATCTTCTTACATTGTGCTTTAATAAAATGGGCCATTATTGCACAAGATATCCTTTAGCAGTGCCACACTATTTTCATAGCTCTTTATGAACTTTTTATAGTAGCCACAATAGCCAAGAAAGGCATGAATGTCTTTCTATATGGAAGGAGTATAGAGCTGTATGATTATTACAATCTTCATGGGATCGATAAGTAGACCATCTTTATAGATGATGTACTTGAGCAAGGTTCTAAATGGTGTCACAAAGATGCAGTTCCTAAGGTCTAAATATATCTACAACTATCTAAACCTCTCAAACATGAGGCACAAGTTGTCATAATGGTCCTTCACTAACCCATACATAGTCCAGTCATCTAAATACACTTGAAAGAACTTGTGAATGAAATCCTTAAATGTGGTGATCACCTCTCTAGAGAACATGATTGGTGCATTCTTGATTCCAAAATCCATCATGTCATATATAAAACAATTCCATTCAGTTGCAAAGGTTGTTTTGGGTTTGTCTTCCTATTCAATTTGGACTTGATGGTATCCTGAGAACCCATCAGTGAAAGTTTAAATTTCATAGCCTGCGATGCCATCCAAGATTTCATCAATGAATGGAGTTAGAAAGGGGTCAGTGATGTAGGCAATGTTTAACAATCTATAATTAATGCAAATATAAATAAACCCATCTTTCTTAATGTTAATAACCATGGGGCTTACCCATTCAAATTCTTGCATAGGGTAGATGATGTCTGCAGCTAACATACCATTAATTTTTGTTTTGACCTTAGTACGGAGATTGGGGTTCATTCTATAAGGGCACTTTTTGGTAGCTTTTGCACCATTTACCAAATTTATGCTCATATTTCTAAGGGATGGGTGGGTGCCCTTCATGTCTCGGTAATTCTAAAAGAACAAGTCTTGTAACTCTTTCAGGAGATCCATAATTCATGCCAGCTCCGTGTTAGACCAATATGCACCTAGAGTAGCAATTTTTGGTTCCACTTTTGAATGGATGTCTACCTTGGTAGTTTTGAGTAGCATACAATAGGGCTCATTTATCACCTAATATGAAGTCGAGACTCAACCTACCTACTTACCTCAGTTATCTCTATGTGATGAGTTGGGTCTTCTTCATCGAGGGTGCTATCATCCACTTGGTGCACTAGTTTCTTCTTTCCTAACAAAGTTATCTAATTACATGCCTTCCAAGTATCATCATCTTCTTCACTCGAGTCACTATTGAATTCTTATTCTTCAAAGAAAGGTTGGAGCTCCAACCCCTTTTCCCTGAACATGTCTTTGAGGCACTCCTCTAGGATTGTAATGTCCTCAAATACTGCCTTGCTAATTATTTGTAGTGGCTTGATCAACTATAGGTTCTATGAAGAAAAGGAGAAGGTGTGTTCAAACCTCTCCTTGAGTGCATCCCAATTTGATATCTTCTGACACATTTCATTGACAATATACCATGCTTACACCCACATATTCAAGGTCCTATAGAAGGCGTGAACCCATAAGTTCCTTGGGGCATTCTCATCATAGATAGTCCAAGTTTCCTCGTATAAGCACACATGCGCTATAGGGTTAGAGTCACTAGAGTAGCAAAGATGTCTAGGTCCTCATTGCTTTTCCTGAATCTAGTGCATATAGTTGCTTTTACATCTTTCCAAGTTGGCAAGTTAGGCCTTTACACTACCCATCAATGAGTGACAATGCTCCTCAAAGTATACACCAGTATGCCCATTTTGTCTATCTCCTTTAGGATGCATGATTCAAGGTCATAGATTCACTCTTCTATAAGATTATTCCCTCATATTTTGAGAGTGCCTCAAGTTCACCTTTGCTTAGGTAAAACACTCTCTTTCCCTTCTTCTTGGTGTAAGGGACCCACCTTTTAGGAGTGCGATCAATTTAGACCAAGCCTATCCTTATCAACTTTGGTGCCTTTGATCACACTAAGCAACATCTTTGACTAGTGGTCTCATAAAATCCCTCAGCCCATAAATCACAAACAACATTAATGGTATCCGAGGCTGATTGTCCATCTTCTTAAGAAAGCACTCCCTGATCATTAGGGTTAAAAGTCTTGACATGTTGCACCGTGATGTTATATATATGGTTGATCTCATCCTCAAGGTCAACACTTTCTACTTAGGGGGGCCTTGGTCACTTAAGAAGGGGATCACTACCCTCTCCTTTCCATTTTCAAAGGTCATATAATGCCTTTTGAAGTGCATATCTATGTTATTTGCATAACACCATAGCCTTCCCAAGAGCACTAGATAATTATCTTATTCTACCAACTTGATCACCTTGAAGTTAGCACAGAACTTGGTGCCCATTATATCTATAATGACACTCTTCAAAATTTTTATTAGTTATGCTCGAGTCTTTTTATCCATGAAAATTACATGAGGGGAAGGCCTCAAGGCTAGCCTACCCATCTTCTCCCATGCATTATTGGTTAAAATATTAACCTCAGCACTTGTGTCCATAAGAACCTCACATACCGACCATTGATTGTGGCATTCACAAGGAGTTCTTGATCATACTATGCATTTTGTGTATGCCTCACTTCTCGTACTCACTCCATGTGTGGTGTAATGACTTCAACTACCTTATTCCCTACATGCTCCAAAAATAAATTCTTTAATAGGGGCAACATCCCTTCTATTTGTAAGAGGTATAAGATCTCTATTGGCTCTTGTATCTTAGCCTCTTATATATTTTGCTTCTTATGAGAGGTGACAAACTGTACTTCTAAGTCTCACACTAGTTGGAGCTCCCCTTGTAGGTTTTGAATAACGTTCATGGCCTGCTGCAAAACATCTTTTTAGTATGTAGGATCTGGGTAAGGCATAACCTTAGGTTTAGGCCACATGATGCACTTAGTTTGAATCTATTCCCCATTTTCTAAGCATAACTTAGGCATTGGTGTAACTGGTAGCTTAGTGGTGAATCCATTACGATTAGTTGTCTACACCTTAACTGTCTCTATGTGGTTTGGTTATGCCTTTGGGGTCCACGTCTCCACTTTTAGCTCACACCTGATCATTTCTATGCCCTTGTTTATGTTAGGCCTACCTTGGGTCAATTTCTTGTACAAGTTAGGGCATTCCTTAACCTTATGCATTCTTCGATAATACCTACATGTTGGATGTGTAGGGCAGTCACGTTGATAATGTTCTGTCGAACCACACTTGTAATATGAGCACAGTGGGAATCTTCTTCCACTGCATCCTCCACCTTGCCCTATGGTGCCTATTTGCATTCTGTAACATGTATTCTATTGGTCATAGCCCTTATTTCCCTAGTTTGTTTTCCCTCCAACTACTACAGTGGCCTATCATGCACCTATCTCCATGTTCTTATGCATCTCATCGATCACTCGATAGTTAACTGTGGTATAAGTATAGGCATCACACAATCAATAATAAATGGTTGTGTTAACTTGACTGGGACATTAAAACAAAGGGTAGTTGTAGATATCATGTGTCTCACAATAAACCTCATAGCTTCAAAGTAATGTGCATACATTATTTCAAGGGTAGTTATTCCTGTTATGGCTTTCCATCTCGTAGTTGGTGCACCATAATTTGCCTTGAGTATCTTGTGACTAACTAGTGATCAAAATTTGGAGTTAAGGGGCCATAGATGTAATTTATGCCTCCATAAATGGGTTGATCCTAATATTGATGCTTCTGACTACTTCAGCTCTAAAGCACAACTTCAAGTGCTTAGTGAGGGTATGTGAATGTCTTCATGGAAAATGCCCTTTTGAATGGTACTAGCAACCCTCCAATGAACCATTATATATGCTGAGAGGGATTAATCTCATAAGGAAGATTGGAAAGAAGAGTTTTAAACCTGACATCATATAGGTGCATGCTTTCTGACAACCTTTGGTTAATCTTTTTGAGTGCGGTGATGTTTTGCTATTCAAACTTGGGTATGTCAAATTCCTTCAAGAATGCTTCCTTCAAAGTGTCATAATCTACCATCACCCAGTTAGGGTCAAATTTTATATACTGGGTATGGGAACGATTTAGTAGAGTTATTAAAAATTGGGTTGTCTTGTACTCTGATTAGGTGATGCCCCAAGTGTGCCATTGTAGTTCACATTTTAGCACATGCTCTGCAGCATTTTCCATGCTACAATACTCTAGTAGGCGCATGACCATTTCAGAGTATATTTATTGGTGGGGTATTGCTGGCATTTGAGGTACTTACCCCCTAATGTTTATATGGGTAGTGACCCTCCAATGCCTCCAACCATTAGGTTAGGTGTTGGCCCCATTATTACTATTTGTTGACATCATTGATGTTAAAGGCACTATACTACTCACTTGTGGTGTAGGTCCACTTCTTATGGGTTGTTGCCTAGTCTATGCAGCTGACATTGACTAAACTAGAATGCTTGTGCTAATATTCTATGTTGTCAAGCTAGCACTCAAAGATATAGAGGTATCATCGCTCAATTCCTCATAAGGAATAACTTATTCAATTACAAAATTATAATCCAAGTCTACAAAATGATTAAAGTCTATGTTGACAACAGTTTTAGTTATCACTCTTCTTTCTTCTCATGGGGGATCTAACGTATGAGCTTACACCATAGGTTTAAAAGGGGTAGGTACTTCTAGTACATCTTTA
The DNA here is from genome assembly GCA_037957365.1 of Torreya grandis. Lineage (NCBI taxonomy): Eukaryota > Viridiplantae > Streptophyta > Pinopsida > Cupressales > Taxaceae > Torreya > Torreya grandis. Next base: position 2,042,006 of record JARHVA010001639.1, read on the forward strand.
GTCACCAAATATTATAGGAACCCAATGCATTTTGCACCCATTACTTATTGAGATCGATCTATCATTTCATTACCTCTCTCTTCTTTGCACTGCTACAATTCAAGAGATCCTTCCCCATGCCCTTTTCTCTTGCTACAAATTCTCTCAACACTTTCAAGTTCTATATCTTCCATCATCCTGCACCATCTCTTGTTATAAGTCTATCTCCTGAGCTCTTAGGTGTTAATCTACTCATTCCCTTCTATTGCGCTTCACCTACACATCCCATTTTCCCCTTATACACTACTCATATGTGAAATGACTTTAGCCTTCCATTCTCACAATTTCAAAGCCTTAATCCACCATCACTTTCTTAATCTTTGCACCAAAATCTTTCACAAACATGCCTCTAGGTTTGTGTAGAAACTAATACTTTGCTTCCTTAGGGTAGGAGTATGTCGATACTACGAACTCAAGCATATAACTATTCAACGCTCCTTACCACCATTTGTCTATAGCTCTAGTCTAAGTGGCATCTATGTTCTCAATATTTTCTAAGCACACCTTCATCTACTCAAGGTGATGTCCTTAACTTTGTCTTCTGTGGGTCACATAGGCAACCAACCATCGGTATACATGCTCATCACAAAAGAAGACCTCATATAGGTCATAGGTCTAAACCCACTTCCTCAACTTTTATCCTTTATAGGATGGATACTTCAACACAAAGCTATCTTCCACTCACTATAGCTAGTGCTCAATGTTATCAAGGGAGAATTGGAGCATTGTTATATCACACCATAATAATAATAAAAGTTAACACAGGTCCTGAAAATGGAGCTAAAATGTTGTAGAAAGGGGGTGTTAATCAATTCATCATACATAGGGTTTGGTGATTATTCGATTGTCCAAGTTAGTTCTAAACTGGTTACTAGGCACAAACATAATATATTCTTGTAGTGCTCAACATTTATCACTTGACTGCACTGGCATCAATTTACATAAGGCATAAGCCTTAAACGCTCACCTGAAGTGTAGCAGAGAAAGAACTAAGGCCTCCATTATGCTATTTATGCCATGGTGCAACTCATTACTTGTAGGACTTGGTCATCTCAACAAATGGCTCTGGTAGGTTCATTGGCACAAGCCTTTTTTGGGGTGACTATTTCTGGTCATAAGGGCACAAGCCTATATTGAGGTGATCCTATAGTCTCAAGGGTGCAAGCCTCTGTTTCATTAAGCTTAGCATCATTTAGGCACTTTTAAAGGGTCAAGGGGCTGCTTAAGTTCACTTATTCATACTAGGCTTGTGCTTTAGGCATGGATATCATCATTTGGCATATGATCTTATCGATAGTGAGGTTATTTTATAGAGTATGTGGATGTCATCACTTAGCACAAAGAAGCCATTAACAACATAACCTAGAAGCTTATAAACAACATAACATTTATGTATATAAATTATGACCTTATAAACATTGCACATTCAATTCTCAACATAATAGGAAGTATAAACTAGAGATATAGTGTTTAATTGCAACCATTCTTCTTCATTACTCAAAGCTTCAAATAAAGAACATAGTCTATAATACATAAAATAGAGAAAATACTTAGAAGACTTAACAACCCAGTGGCTCACAAATGAGCTTGAGCTATATAATTGGAGCCTTAATGGAATCCATTCTCTTTCTAATGCTAATGGTGGTTATCATGTTGCAAAACTAATTCACTAAAGCTTTGCTACATCAAATGGCATCTCTTGCTCACTGGTCTGAGATTAGTTTTATAGCACATAAGAACATCTCCTTACTAGGGTAGAGAGCACACACTGAATGCTGAGCTCAAGTCTTTGTTGATCATTTCACTAGCTCCATTACCTTGCATCCCTTACATTGAGGTTGCCATGTGTATCTATTCTTGAAGATGCCCTAAAAATCTAACTGCTAGTTAACTACCTGCTAGCTGGCACATGAGATATCAAAATAACAATCATCCCAAGTGATTACCTCATGCCAAGATGTCTATCAAGTTGGCATAGATCCATATTTAGTCAAATTAGGGGCCCAACATGATTGGTTCTCTAGATATAATCAACTCAAAATTACACTTGAAAACCAACACAAGTCAACATCCACCACTCCATGGGGAATGTTCTGCTATCAAGTGATGCTATTCAGCCTCAGGAATACAGGTGCCACATACAAATGTGCAATGCTTTTCATTTTCCATGACATGATGCATGATATTATTGATAACTATGTGGATGATATTTTAGGAAAATCCAAGACTAGAGTAGGCAATCCAGAGGTATTACGAAGAATCTTTGAAAGACCTTATGAATATAAAGTAAGGCATAACCCTAAAAGTGAATCTTTGGTGTCACTTGAAGCAAATTGTTAAGTTTCATTATCTCTCAGAGGGGCATTAAAGTCGATCAAGATAAGGTTAAATCCATTATAGAAATGCCTACACCTTCTACTATAAATTAGCTCCTATAGCTTATAGGACAAGATTCAATCTATCCATGATTTATTTCTCAATTGGTAGAAAAATGTCATTCCTTCATTCATCTTTTAAATAAAGGTATCATTTTCTTATAGAATGTTGATTGTCAATAGGCCTTTAAGAAATTAAAAGATTATCTTGCAAATTCAACTATTCTAGTTCCACCTACACCTGGAAAGTCATTGCTTATTTATACCTCAATAATTGAATGTGCCTTAGCGGCACTCCTGGCACAACATAATGATCAAGGGAAAGAAAGAGCTGTATATTATTTAAGCTGCACATTGGTAGCTTACGAACATAATTACAACTCAATTGAGAAAGCCTACTTAGCTATGGTGTTTATAACTCAAAAATTGTGACATTATATGCTCAACAACAAGACCATTGTTATTTCTAAAGTAGACCCACTCAAGTACCTACTTTCCAAGGTGGCCTTGATAGGTTGTATGGCCAAATGGATCATGTTATTGGGTGAATTTGAAATTGAATATGTATATCAAAAGGTCATTAAAAGGCAGACACTTATAGATCATATTGCCAAAGCACCCTTGTCAGATTCCAGACCACTCCTTTTCAACTTTCTCGATGATTTAATCATGACTCTAGATGAAACTTCTTCTAAGCCTCAACACTGGAGACTTTATTTTGATGGTTCCTACACTTATCCTATGCTTCTCATAGATCAAGATCTAGTATCCTATTCATAACACCATAAGGGGTTCTCATTCCCAAAACATTCCACATTAATTTTTTGTACCAAAAATATAACATAGTGTGAAGCACTTATTGTAGGGCTTCATGTAACAGTACAAAACTACATGTTCATGGAGATTCTTAATTGATTATTAACTAGGTAACAAAGCAATACTAGATCAATGATGATAAGCTTATTCCTTACAAGAAAATGGTAAACCATATTAAATAGAGCTTTGAACACATTTAATTTGAATAGAATCCAAGAACCAATAATAAAACTGTCAATGCAATGGTAATAATTGGTTCACTAATAATAATCATAGATCATGCTATAGATTACTAGTTTCTTATTGAACATCTCTTAAAGCTAGCTCACAAATGTTTCAAATCTAAAAATGTATGTGATATTGTTGGTCCTAACTTGCCTTGGTACTCCAATATATATGCCTACATCCATGACAACATTATCCCTCCCAAATTTTCCATAACAAATAAAAAACCTTCATTCATACCACTTCTTATTATACCATTCTTGCTGCCATACTCTATTATAGAGGATTTGATGGAACTCTAATTCATTGTTTATCTTTTATAGACTCCAGATTATCACTTTAAAAAGTACATGAAGGGATTTGTGGGACCAACACTGATGGAGTGGTCCTTGCCAAGAAACTCCTACATATAGGGTATTACTAGCCCATTATATAGGTCGATACATGTGTTTATGTAAAAAAGTGTATGACTTGTCAAAAACATGTCAATCTCATTCATGCACCATCTCACCCACTTCAGTCAATCACCATGCCATGGTCATTTTCCACATGGGGACTCGGTATCATAGGGAAAATAAATCTTACTTCTTTTGATAGCCATAAACTTATCCTCATTACAATCAATTATTTTACTAAGTGGGTTGAAGCCATTTGACTCATGTAACTAAAAAGAAAATTTTAAAATTCATCGTAAACCATCTTATTCATCACTTTGATGTTAAGTCTAACCTTATTTTTGATAATGATGGATCTTTTAAAAACAAGGATGTCAAAGCCTTCTATGCCAAATGCAATATCAAGCAACACTTTTCAACTGCACATATTTTCCTCAAGGAAATGACCAAACTGAAGCATCTGAGCAAAACCCCAATCCAAATTCTTAAGAAGACTATTAATGCTTTTGGTTGTGATTAAAATCTACAATTATTTCGCTACCCTCTAGGCCTATCATACCAATACCCAAACTCTAATAGGAGCCACACTATACTCCCTTAGTTCTGATAATAAATCTATTCTCCCTATCGACATCGAGTTATCTTCATTACACATTTCATTGAAGTATATCATTGATGAGGAGGAATACAAAGTCTCTTGACTATAATAATTAGACATGGCGAAAAGTAGATATCTACTTTGAACAATCTTCAAGCATATCAGAACAGGTTGTGCCATAGCTACGATAAGCATACTAAACAAAATGATTTTGAACTTGGTGATCTTGTCTTGAAAGAGAACCATAAAAATAGCAATACCACCCATAAAAAGATTTGGGAAGTTTGAGCCTAATTGGTTGGGCATATTTATCATCATAAAAAATTATGGTTTTGGAGCATACAAATTGGCTACACCAAATGAAGAAGAGTCGAGTGAGCACATGAATATTATGCATCTCAAACATTTTTACATTTGATTTGTTTTAACATTGTCTATGAAGACCCATTTTTTGGGGCATGACCTTATATCTTCCATTCATTTCATTTCTCATTGAGTAGTCCATCTTGATATTATTCATTCATCCTATTACCAATCTTGATCTTAATTTTGGTTTATTAGTATATTAGATAATTCCAGATGCCAGAGTTTAGAGAAAGTTTCAAGCAGATTATTCAGATTCAATCACCATCAACACATCTAGGATAAGTGGTATCTCAGAGTAGTTTATGCATGATTTCCCTAAATGATGGTCTTTGAAATACATCTTTAAGATCTTGTTAAATCATGTACCATATGATCTATTCATATGCCATTTATATTTTCAACCTTATTTTTTATTCATATTATCTGTTGAAAACGTTGAACTACATTGACCTAAGGTCCATTCAGACTATGTCGATAGTGCTCAGTTTTTGAGGTCAGCTTGATCACCCCTTTTTCCATGCTCTCACCATTTTACAAGTAACCTAAGCCACACTCTCATCATTTTGTAAGAAACCTAAGCCACACTCTTGATGTTGTGTAAGCAATCTAAGCCACACTTTCACCATTTTTTGAGTTAAAACATTCTACATCTAGTAATCCTCTATTGAGTTGAGATTCCCAAAACCTGAAAACATTCAAAACAATCCAAAAAGCCCTAAATTTAAAAAAAACCCAAAATAACCTAAAAATTAAAAAAAATTAAAAAAGGGATTAAAATCTCCACAAGAGATATTAAGCCATAAAATTTTTGCTTGTTTTGTCATCTTATTCACTAGTGGCTTTTGGCTCTGTTTTAGATGGCACAATTCACTACACTTGTCAGGTAGGAACCCGTTATCTAACCACCATAATTTCTAGATTTAACATTACCATTCCTTAATTATCTCTCCCATTTCTAGGATAACTACATCGACTTGAGGTCCACACAGACTGTGTAGGTAATGCTTGGATGTATGGGGCATCTCAGGTTAGCTCATCTAATCTTATTACTATTCCATAGTTATCTAAATGCTTTTACCATTTTATGAGTGTGATTTTCTTATTCTTATTTTATAATAAAATCTCTTACTTTTCATCATTTTTCTTCTTTCCATATCCCTGAGAGAACTGTGTTTGACCTGAAATCCATAGGATTATGTAGGCAATGTCCACTTGCATGGGGCATTTGGAGTCAGCTCAACCACCCCTTCATTTTTCTTCTATTCCCCTTATATCTAGGTTATCAATTTATCTTGTCCGTTTGCCCTCTAAAGCTTAGGGGAATAATTTATAAGAGTAATGCCTTACATTCACACATGCACAAATAATTCACAAATTGTTTATTTTATGGTGTGTTTGTCAAAATATTGATTATTTTTTATTGTTTTTGGTGTGTTTGTTTACTTTTCTTCTTGAGCAACATGATGTTTTCTGTTGCTTTTCTTTTTAGTTTGTGTTTACTTGCTTCTTTGCATGTTTGTTGATTTACCTTTTATATTATCACCTTGAATTAATCCTTTGTATTATCAGGGTCATCATCATTATGCTTCTCATCTTCTCATCATGAAACTGTACTTGAGTCAATCCATTGGCATATGTCATCATGGTTTTTATCATTGGGGCATTGTTATCAAATGTCTATTGGACTAGGGGTTAATCTTTATGCATATTATGATCTGATTAACATGATGTTTTATATCATGGTACATATCATTTGGTGCTACATCAAAAATCAAGTGTTAGAGTTCCAAACAAAATTGTTGTAGTAAAAGTTCTCATTTTTTACTATCCTCCAACCAATTCATCAATTGCCTAACCATCATTTGACAATTGAAAATCTGCCCTACTGGGGCAAACTATTTAAAATGATCAATGATCAAATTTGTCCTACTGGGGTAACCCATTATTTATTCTTCCTATTCCTTTTGAGGTCCTATTTGTTTCAACTTCTTCCCCAACCTTCCCCTTGAAGGGTCATCCAAGGATAATCAAACACCCTTTGGGGCATTAGTTTTAGTTTATCAACTCATAAACTTTGAAGAGAAAAGGAAAATATTGAAAATATCATCCTTCAAGCATTATAAAGTTTCTTATTAATGACTTTTTTTAATTTGAAAAGATGTTACTATGCCTAATGTCTCACAATGCCTTCTCAAATAGGGGCAAAATGTAGACACTTCATTTTAACCACTTCTATGTTTAATTAAACTATAATCAATAACGAATTTTCATAATCACATGCAAATTTGATAGGAAATCATTTTTTAACCTAATTTACCTACATAATTGATAATTTAACCTAAAATCACAATAATACATCCCTGATTGGGGCAATGGATCATATTGCATCATTTATTTTATTGAGTGCATTCTGAATTAAGTCACCCCTTTATAACTGTCTTCATAGGATAATCAAGAGAATATTTGATTGATAAATAGAAACATTGAAAAAATCCACCATTCTTTTTATTATTGATTAATCCTACTTAATCAATCCTAATCTTTCCTTTAATAGAAAAATCCATAGATTTGGAATTATCCTATTTTCCTAAATTCAAAATTGGAATGTTGTCTCAGAAATGGATGACATTATTAGGAAAAGTGTGCAAGAGAGCAAAGTTTATGAAATATATTACATTTTAATTACACACTCAAGGCATGTTTTTACACCTCTCTTACACACTCTTCCTCGTACACCTCTCTTACATACTGCAAGAGGACCAATGATTGCACTTTTCTTCCAACATGCCTTCCTTACTCTAAAAGGCCTTAAATGGCATCTCTTACACACTCCATGTGTGTAATAATATATTTGAGGATTGATCCTTAACCCTACATCTTGAAATGAGATGAATGATCCATAATGAGTTAGGAAATTTATAAATACAAGCCTCACACCTCTCATTTCAAAAGCTCTCTTGAAGTAAACTTATTATGTGAAAATTGTATTAGAGATTCATATTGCGTCAACCAATTCTCATGCTAAAGCTAAGCCAAAGCCAAAATCAAGTGTAGAAAAGGAGAGGTGATTTTCATATAAGAAATCAAGCATCGACAAAGACTTCTACATCTACAAGCTAAGTTTAACCTCTTTAGACCGATTTTCAAGCAAATCTTCAAGGGAGGTATAAAAGTTATTTTTATCTTTCAAATTTCATTTCTTGTTTGATTTTACCATAGCTCAACCTAGGGATTAGGCTGGAGAAGTTATCTCTTCAAGTTGTTTTGATTTTTCACTAATATTTGACTAACCTCTTTTGGATTCTTGATCTACACTTGTGGTGGATAAAGATCAAAATTAACGCTTGATGTACTGGTACATCAACATCCCCCTATTTAAATTCCATAATATATTTATCGAAAGACTTTAAAAAATGGAAAGAGAAGCTAATAATCTCATCTGCCTTAAATGGTTGAATAAAAAGAAGTGGTGGGAGTATAATTTCTTAAACCTCCCTTCCATTGTAATGTATTTAGTTACTTATAAGCACACTTCTAGCCATTACCTATTGACCAAATTACACCTCAATACAATTTGTTCAACCATTTTCATAGAGAGCCAAACATTAGTTGCAATAATAGGTCATTTCAGAGGTCTAAAATTACAAGTCAAGGAGGCTTAAGTGTTTTGGCTCCATTGTAGTGTATGTCGGGTTCTCCATAAGTCAAGTCTTGGCCCCTCATAAACTCGAAATACATTATCAAGACCAAGTTGAGTTCTCTGAATAACTCAACTTATAAAAATTTCATGAGTAGAAGTAATATGGGATTACAAACCTAAATTACTCCTTTCAATGCTTTGTAGGTTTTCAATAATGCATAACTTTAGGTTTACAAAAAAGCTTTGCTTATGAATTTTATAAGTAATGAGCAATGAGAGGTCCGAAGTGAGTAAGTAATAGGGCTTAGAAACCCTGAAATGGTCTTGATAATTCCTCTCAGAAGTGGCCCTTTAGAATTTTTTTGAAGGGCCTTTCTTGCCTTGTTTCCCCGCAAGTGTCCCTTCAGAAAGTTTCGAAGGGAACTTTGATTTCCCAGGTGTCCCTTCAGACCTTTTCGAAGGGAAATTTTCTTTCTAAGTGACCCTTCAGAAAAGTTATGAAGGGCACTTTTCTTCCCAAGTGTCCCTTCAAACTTTTTTGAAGGGAACTTTGTTGTCCAAGTGACCCTTCAAAAAAGTTTCAAAGGGCACTTTTCTTGCCAAGTGACCCTTTGGAATTTTTTAAAGGACACTTTGTTGTCCAAATGACCCTTCAAAAAAGTTCTAAAGGGCACTTTTCTTCCCAAGTGGCCCTTCAGACTTTTTTTTGAAGGGCACTTTGTTGTCTAAGTGATCATTCAAAAAAGTTCTGAAGGGCACTTTTCTTCCCAAGTGACCCTTCAGACTTTTTCGAAGGGCACTTTGTCTTTAGAAATGCCCTTTAAAAAAATTTCAATGGGCCATTTAATTTGGAAATGTCCTTCAAATTTTTTCTAAGGGACCCTATGCCTTCCCCAAGTGTCCTTTGAAACTTTTCTGAAGGACACTTTCCCAAGTGTCTTTCGAGAAAAGTTCTCAAAAGAACTAGCCATTACCTTTCAGGCAAAATCCCCAAAGGAATTCCTTCGAACCAATTGTCCAAAGGAATTACTTCAAGAAAATTGCTTGAAACATAAACCTGACCTGATGGATCCCCATGACATACCGCATGACTTGAAGTTTAATACAACCAACTAGCCATTGAGATTCAAAGATGATATACCGTAGGACATCAAATTTAGGGTGGCCAACAAGCCGTTAGGGTGAATACATGATGTGTCATAGGACATCAAATTTAAGGTGGCCAACTAGCCGTTGAGATTCAAAGATGACGTGTCATAGGATGCCAAATTCATGCCTAAAGTCTTCAAGCAAGGAGTAAAGCCATTTAGAAAACCTAACAGGGTCTTAAGCAAAGTAAAATTGAGTTTTTAAAAGATCTTTACTTGTGAACTTTATAAGCAAAAGTAATCAAAAAACCTGAAAGGGCAGAGATAATGCAAATCAGGTTTTCAAACAAGCTTTGCTTATGACTTTTACAAGTAGAAGCAATCAAAGAACCTGAAGAAATAGGTAAGAAGTAAACTCATTTAGAGAACCTTACAGGGTCTTAAGCAAAGTAAAATTGATTTTTCCAAAGAGCTTTGCTTATGACTTTTACAAGTAAAAGCAATCAAAAAACCTGAAAGGGTAGAGATAGTGCAAATCGAGTTTTCAAACAAGCTTTGCTTATGACTTTTACAAGTAGAAGCAATCAAAGAACCTGAAGAAATAGGTAAGAAGTAAAGTCACTTAGAAAACCCAAATGGGTATGTAGTGAAAAATGTGGGAGCTTTCAGGAAGAATCTAAGGTTCACAACAATGATCCAAGCCATTTCTTATGGAGGGTCATCTCACCATTGATTTTGTAATGATTTTGGTCATTTCAAGAGGGTGAATCAAAGAGAAGGACAAACTCCAATTAAATGAGAGAACACCTAGAATTAGTTTCACTAGGATGGCAACTGCAAATTATTTTGGAGGCTTCTATTTTGGTGCCCAAGAGTTCTCTATTCTCTCCCTCTTTTGCTATAAATATGACCCTTGGGCTCTTGTTTTATCATCCATAGATAGTATGGCAAAGACCTACTGGATGGGTTGGGAGAGCATTGTAATATTTGAGCAAAAAAGGATTTCAAATCTTACAATGCTCTCCCAACCCATCCCTATTAGATGTTAGACTGCTAGTACAAGAGGTTTTTAAAGTAAGTTAATGAGGGACCCCTCGAATGTATAATACTATCTAGGATAACATCCTAATATTTATAAATAAAAAATGCTTTAATACTTTTAATTACTTATTCGTATTCTACAATTTATGACATATATTCTCAATGTAAGTTCCCACCAAAACATGAAGCCAATGTCCTTGGTAGAGCACATATACAATTTTATTATTTATTATACATTGAATGTTTAAAATTAGAAATTTCAAATTAAATAAGAAGTTAGAATTCATCTTAAATTTCATAAAATGTTATGAATGTCTTGTCTGAATGAGGGAGTTACAATAATGTACTATCTCATATGCAAAAGGATCAAGTTCAAAAATTACTTAAATTGTTAGAAAATAGATGTATAAGATGTCTTGGGATTGTTGTTTGTTGGTAGATAAGCTTGATGATTTACTAAATGTGCCCTTTTCTTGTTAGGATCAATAGGTTGATGGAATTTATGCCTATCATGAAAAAATGCTTGAAAAATGTGTGGTTGGTCAGCTACATTGTCAATATTAAGGGTCTTTAGGTACTCTCCTGACACATGATGATTTGGGAGATCGTCCAACATCAATGTGTAGTATTATCTAGGCTTGAATGCTATTCTTAAAATCCAACTATTTTAAGAATATGAATAGACCCCCCAATGTCTAATACCACCTAGGCTAATTTTTTTTTCATGAATGCAAACTATTTTAGAAATATAATTGATAGTTATTTAATTAATTTTTTAATTTATAGTTTAAATAAAATCTTATATTGTTATTTCTAAAAAATTTACTATGTAACAATCAAATGAACATCAAATTTAAGGTCAAAACTACTCTAACTATATGACAACCAAATGGACACCAAAATAATAAGGTACAACTAGATTTATTAACATCTCGTACTATAACACATATGTTTTAAAAGTTATTAATGTATATTAAAATTTGCAATAATTTAATTTTTTAAATTAGCTTATATGTTTTTATCAATTCATATTAAATTCATGAAGGTATTTTAGTCTTAGATTAGCTTCTATCTTTTAATCAATTATAATTAAATTCACACTTCATCTTTGAATTTCATTATACTTTGAATATTTTAATTTCATATTGTGTGTTTTTTTAGATATATTTTAACAGTACGACAATCAAGAGTAAAAAATATACAATTATACTAAAATATGTTAGGTTTTGGAGCTAAAAGCTTCACTGATGCAGACACGGAGAAGGCCATTGGAGGGATTGCTGAAGGTTGCTGAGTGTCAGAGCAACCGGCATCGGTCTAATCAGCCGACGTCGGCAGGACAGTGAAAGAGAAGCAACTGACGTCGGTCATGTATCGGCCGACGTCGGTCACCTCCAGGCGGATAGGGACCGACGTTGGTCACCTGTGTGGTTCGACTGCAAGTTTATTACGGGCAGTTAGCTAACGAACCAAGTGTTTGCATGATGAGTGCTAATTTTAGACTCATAGCTGCGGATCTAATTATTGTAATTAGATGTCTAATTATTATTTGGATGAGTTCTATATAATAGACTCATGGTTGTATTGTAAATTAGTGCTAGGGAGTAAGAGAGCATAATTATAAGCTCATTCAGTGTGTGAGGTAGAGCAATGGTGCGTTCCTCCTAGTGCCACAGTACCAGGCGTGTTGGTGCTAGATTGGAGAGTCAACTGGATTCTTCAGGTATGTATGATCTTGGTCATCAGGTGAGCATGGCCCTTATAGGAGATCTACATGGTAAGTAAGATCGTTGATCTGCAGGTGTGTGTGTGTGTTCAAGGTCAAGGTTCACAGGTGTGCAGAACTAGTATTGATCTGTAGGTTGGAGATCAGATAGGACAGCAACACAACAGGGAGCAGCATTAGACAGGATCTACTTGGAGTACGGTGTGTGTACTCACTATGATGTACGTGGAGTACATGGAGAGCTAAGAGGAAGGCATGGCAGTTCCTTCCATAAGTATGGTCTGTTGAACAACAGGTTGTTGCAGGTTCATGGGAGATCTACTTGAAGTACCTTGAGTACTTGTGGAGTGCATGGAGCACTTGTGGTGTGTGTGGAGCACGGGAGGTGAACACCAACTCTATGTTTGAGTTGGGTGTTGGGACCTGAGTGGGAGAGCTTTGAGGAGAGAATTACTGTTCACTTGAGGTGTGGGAAACCTCTGTAAGGTGGTGGAGAAGAAGTGGCATCTTCTTTATTGTATTCTTTTCTGTAAAAGTGTTAATACAAGTTGTGTATTGTCTCTCATATCATGTGTTATTCTGAATTCTAGTTACTTGTGATTCTGGTTAATTTTCGCATATTAAGTTGCTTGGTTTGGTAATCATATTGTGCTCTTTTGGTGGAGCAAGATCCTGACAAGTGGTATCAGAGCTAAGGTTGCAGGGAGCAGGTTTTGTGTTTGGTTACAGGTCACTCTTAGGGGTTTCTGATTGAGTGGGAGTAGAGCAATGGCATATGAAAGTAAGCTAAGAATGGAGGAGTTGAAAAGCACAGATGGTCACTTCAGGTCCCATGGAAAGAAAGAGCAGGTAAAAGAATATTATTGGTTTGTGGAAGATCAGCATGAAGAAACTGAAGAAGCAGATGTTGTAGGTGATGTTACACAGGATGCTCTAGGAGGTTTCTTGGATAAAATTGAATCTTGGATAAAAGATTCGGTTGCCTCTTTCCATGCAGCCCCAGGTAGAGGAGCTGGTGGGCCTTGCCAAAGAATTGGCAAAGGGGAAGTGAAGCTGAAATTGCAGGCAGCCAACACACAGGTGTTGATGAAGGTCATGCAGGTCCCAGGTTTGGAGATATGGCTAATTTCTTTAGAAAGATTGGGTGATGAGAGATGCACAAAAACTCTCACAGCGGGTGTACTTGAATTAGCTGGTGGTAAGAAAACAGGTACTCTTTATCTACTTGTTTATATTACTGATTCTTCTTCTATTGCGGAGACGTGGCTTCGTAGGCTTGCTCACATGAGCAGGAAGGAGATGCATGTTCTTAAGTGGAAGATAGATATATTTGATAGGCTTAAGAACTAGAAAGCCTTGGTGTTCTTAGAGGAGATGGCGGATAGAAACCAGTGGATGGTTCTGGATACTTCTGAGCAGAGCAGTTTAGACATGGGTTTTGATTCAAAAGAGCTCGTAGGTAAAATGCCATCACTCACAGGCGAACACAGATACCGGCATCGGTTAGGAAGAATCGGCGTCGAACAAATAGGTGCCGATGTCGATCATGTGTAGACCAGAGCCGATGATGTCAGGCAGGGTAAGACCGACATCGGTCAGGAGGACCGACGTCGGTAGTAGGTAAGACCGACGTCAATCAGAAGGACTGACGTCAGCAACATGGACACTGACGTTAGCAGGTTGGTAGTTAGGGACAGACGCATGGGAACCAATGTCGATCAGATGCAGACTGTGGAGTGACCAAGGTCGATCACTGTAACAAATTTTGGGTGGACAACATGCTGTCAAGGAGTCTCAAACACCCATACGAAGGACTAAAAATGTAAGTAAGCCCTCAAATTTGTTGTTCCTCTTCTTTATACTTATTGCTGATTGTAGAGCAGGAAGGATCCAAGAAACAGGTGGGAGCATGGCAGGGATATGATGCAGAACTAAATGAGAGTTTTGGTAGGGTTGCTAGCCAGTGTGAAAGCACAGAGATGAATGGATTCCTTAGTTAAAGAATAGAGAGAATAGACACGTGAGACGAAAGACCAGGCATATGGTCTTGAGAAAGCTGTAGGACAGTGGGACAGGACTGACAGGTGGTACCAAGTGGATGACAAAGCAGGGCTTTAGTCAATGTCAGTATAACCATTATGTTTGTCTTACTAGGTGGATGATGGTCGCAACATTATCCTATTGCTGTATGTGGAGGATGAGCTTGGTACAGGTTCAGACATACAGGGTTTTGCTGAGCTAAGGGTAAGATTAGTTTAGTGGCATGTCATGAGGAGTTTGGAGCAGCAAAATTCTTTGACATGGGAGACATGGAGATCACAGGTAGATTTTGTCTCCAGTGGGAGCTGATGTGAATCAGGTGTTGGCGAGGTTCAGGATGTAGAGCCAGAGCACACTAAGGGCTGGACAGGTATAGTGTCCGAAATCACATGAGGTCTGGTATAGACCTGAGTATTCCCATGCAGTGGGAGCTGTCAGAGAGTTAAGAGCCAATTCAGGGAAGTGGGTTCTTAGGTATTTGAGAGGGACCAGCAGTAGGGATTCATGCTATGCAGGGTCAGGACTTCACTATAGGTTGTTGTAGGTTTAGATGTGGCAGGGTACTCGGATGACAGGAGGTGCACCACGGGATGTGCGGTGGTTAGTCTTCAAGTGGGAGCTTGAAGAGGGATACAAACCAGGAAACAGATTAGATGGAGTACAAGTATAGGTACAGTGCAGCTGTTTATCTCCAAGTGGGAGATTATTAGGTTATGGAGCTAAAAGCTTCACTGATGCAGACACAGAGAAGGCCATTGGAGGAGTTGCTGAAGGTTGCTGAGTGTCAAAGCAATCGGCATCGGTTTGATTAGCCAACGTCGACAGGACAGTGAAAGAGAAGCAACCGACGTCGGTCATGTATCGGCCGACGTCGGTCACCTCCAGGCGGACAGGGACTGACGTCGATCGCCTGTGTGGTTCGACTGCGAGTTTATTACGGGTAGTTAGCTAACGAACCAAGTGTTTGCATGATGAGTGCTAATTTTAGACTCATAGCTGCGGATCTAATTATTGTAATTAAATGTCTAATTATTGTTTAGATGAGTTCTATATAATAGACTCATGGTTGTATTGTAAATTAGTGCTAGGGAGTAAGAGAGCATAATTATAAGCTCCTTCAGTGTGTGAGGTAGAGCAATGGTGCGTTCCTCCTAGTGCCATAGTACCAGGCATGTTGGTGTTGGATTGGAGAGTCAGCTGGATTCTTTAGGTATGTATGATCTTGGTCATCAGGTGAGCATGGCCCTTATAGGAGATCTACATGGTAAGTAAGATCGTTGATCTACAGGTGTGTGTGTGTAAGGTCAAGGTTCATAGGTGTGCAGAACTAGTATTGATCTGTAGGTTGGAGATCAGATAGGACAACAACACAACAGGGAGCAGGATCAGGCAGGATCTACTTGGAGTACGGTGTGTGTACTCACTGTGATGTACGTGGAGTACATGGAGAGCTAAGAGGAAGGCATGGCAGTTCCTTCCATAAGTATGGTCTGTTGAACAGCAGGTTGTTGCAGGTTCATGGGAGATCTACTTGAAGTACCTTGAGTACTTGTGGAGTGCGTGGAGCACTTGTGGTGTGCGTGGAGCACTTGTGGTGTGCGTGGAGCACGGGAGGTGAACACCAACTCTGTGTTTGAGTTGGGTGTTGGGACCTGAGTGGGAGAGCTTTGAGGAGAGAATTACTATTCACTTGAGGTGTGGGAAACCTCTGTAAGGTGGTGGAGAAGAAGTGGCATCTTCTTTATTGTATTCTTTTTTGTAAAAGTGTTAATACAAGTTGTGTATTGTCTCTCATATCATGTGTTATTCTGAATTCTAGTTACTTGTGATTCTGGTTAATTTCCGCATATTAAGTTGCTTGGTTTGGTAATCATATTGTGCTCTTTTGGTGGAGCAAGATCCTGACAAAAGAGACTCCAACATAGTCCTTAACTATCAAACAAATATAATGTGAAGAAATTTTTAATAGAAAATAATATGTCATTCACATCATCCATCATAAAATGCCAAAAAAATTCATCCCTGATTTAAAACAAAACTTGATGGAACACTTTTCTATTGTAGACCCTCAAAAAAATTTCATCTTGAGATTCTAAATAAAAAAAACATACTATAGTGGCTTTGGTCTCGTTTATGATATTGTCAAACACGCAATAAAATATGAGCCTAGCCATATAATAATCCAAAATAGAATCCATGTTCCCAATCCCAAATCCAAATCATGTTTCCCAAACAAAACAAAAAAGCTGTGCAATGTTAACAAATTTAAATCAATTTGATATTTTTAAAAGATTATATATAAACAATGATGTAGCTTATAATGTAAGTGTATCGAGGTTAGGTTTTTTGTATTAGAGACATCATTTTTTATATATTTTTTTCAAATATATCTACATTGTTATAGTATAGAGAATAAAATCAGTTATAATATTATAATAAATACTGGAAATTGGAAACTGCTACAAGATTCTTCATTAATACCATGAATTACAATTTTTAGAGATTTTTAATCCTTGAAATGCTCTCCCAACTCATCCCTAGTTCAATGTTAGAAATTATATGTATATGGTTTTTAAATTACCTAACTAGGGACTTTATCATTATATAGTGTTATCTACATGAACATACTATTCTTAAAATCCACGTATTTAAGACATATAAGTCATAATTATTTATTTAACTTTAAATCTTTCACGTATTTATATTAATCTTCAGTTGTGTACATATTAATATTTGATTTTTAAACTTTTTTGTTTTTTTATTTATAGCAGGGACCTAATGGAGAATCACTATGAGTTGATTGATATATAAAAAATAACATCCAATTATTCAATTGGTATCCCCCTCAACAAGGCATATGTTTTAGAATCATTTGAAACTATTACAAGAGAGAGCAATGATCTTTATATGACTCAAAATCATTGTAATCAATACAATTCATGCTTTAGTACACCCCCCTTTTTGATGTGTAAAGTTACACAAATCTAATTCTATTTGTAGTTATAAGCAATAATAATGACAATCTTTAAATTCCTGCCACAATAGATGTATGCATCCACTTCGTATCTCATATACAACTACTTGCAAGCAATGCAACTACCACATGTAGAAATATTTTCAACTTCACATCAATGAAGTTATTACACAAGCATATTGTTAAAAAAAGAGTAATTTTATATCTTGATCTACCTTATGAATAAGGTCCATGCAACACACATGAAACTCAATATAATGTACAAGTTCCTTCGTGAAAAAGCATACAACCAATATAGTGAAGGACCAAGTGACCCTTAGATTATACATTTCCATAGTTTTATCTTTATATACTAAAATTTTGTGAAGTCCATAAATTATTATACTTTGTTACGTATAATGAGATTTAAAATTAATAACATATTATTAATACCAAAATATTCTTACTTTAGATTTTTCACTAGATTTACATGATTACATTTCATATAGAATGTATTTTAATATGTGCATAGATCAATGACATGTTGTATACCTCAATGCAATTGATCTCTCCCACTATAAGTAAAACAACTTTTGTTTATACATTATATAATATTATTATATAAAAAGATAAAAATAGTATATATATCAAGTGGGTTGTAGTCCAACGATGAGGATGATGGTGTAAAAGGTGTTGCCTAGCTATCCGCCAAGGTACAAATCCCAGGAGATACCAAAAAAGGGATGAGGCCGGGATCATACCTTGGGCGAATTTGGTGGAATAGATACTTCTCAGTCCTTGGCACTAACTTGAAGAAGCATTTTGTACATCTAATCCATGTAAAAGTAGGGTTTCAATAAAAAATAGTATATATAAATATAATGTGGTAATTATATTATAATATAAATGATCATATTATAACAAGCAAAAAACATTGATGATTATATTTTAAATTAAATAAAACAAAGACTTAAAAAACATAAAATAAAAGTGATGGTTAATAACCAATACTACAAAAGCAGTATTGTATACAACTATCAAGGAAAAACACACTATATTTTCACAACAAGGTTCTTTATCAATGTGAACATTTAAAGATTCATGATACTTCTTTAATGTAAATTTAGTGGTGATTATCTTGTTGAGTGTATCAATGGGATAGAAGTCACACTACAATATTCTTACTCATAGATATCCACTAGATTTGAAATGTTACATTTCATATAAAATGTATTTTAACATTACTGAAGTTCATATGTAGATGTCAAGACCAAAATATTTCTTAACATATATATACAACACACCAAAACACACTTTCACATTCAATTTTCATGCATTGCTTAATCTTGCTTACACTTAATAAAAAAATTCACACTCATTATTATTTTTTATTATTTTTGGTCTTAGAGGAAGTTGTCCACATCCCAAAAAACACATCATGCCTCCTTCCCTATACACCAACTTTAGATTTCAAAAAATAGACAACCATGGAAAAGAAATTGCTATCAATGATGCATTAGGGTTAATGTGTGAATCAAAATGCATGTAAATAGTGCCACACACTACAATTAAATATTTAAATCCTTACAAAAAACACTAGACTATAGAGGGTAGAGTTCTTAAAAATGGGATTCTATGTAATTACTCAAACACTACTGGTTCAGGGTAGGTTTTCAACTTCAACATCATCGATAATTAAGGAGATGACATCACTGTGACTTCTTTCGGCCAAGTAACAAAACTATTCTTCAATCAAATACAAACTAGAAAAATATACTTAATTTCAAATGGAACCTTAAAATATGCAAACAAAAAATATAACCACTTAAAAATTCCATGGGAGATCATCCTCAACATGACATCCTCTATTCAACATTGTTTTGAAGAAGATCACACTATCTCATTATACCAATTTGATTTCAAAATAATTAAAGAGAGCAAAGATGTAATTGCCGACATAATAGTTGACACTATTAGCATTTCTCTATCTATTATTGTTGCCTCCACTTTCACAAGGCCAGATGGAACTTCAAATATGAAAATAACACTAATACTACAAGACAACTCTGAATATAATATCAAAGTATCGCTTTGGGGAAGTTTATGTGATGAAGAGGGGAAACTTTTAGTTGATTTGTGTGCATTAAAGACACCATCAATTCTAATTCTTACCATAAAAAAATACATGCTTCAATCATATAATGGAAAAATAATAATGACGATCTAAAATACATAATTCTTCATCAATCCAAATATACTTAAGGCACATAAATTGAGGAGATGGTATGAAAATGATGGTGCAAATGTTCCAACGTAATCACTGAGTATAAGTATTATTGAACATAAAACTATTATAGACATCCATAGTTTAGGGGTTCTTAGGAAATCAATTTTGATTACATTAGATGTAATAGTCATACACATTAAAATGATCAATTTTTGTCATCTTTCTTGCATTGCTTTAATTAAAGAAGGATAGTAAATATGTAAATATTAGAAGAGTAGAAGAAATAAAACTCGATATAATACCTCTTCCACAACATTTATAACAAATGTAGTTTTTCTTAATGAACACATAAAAATGCAATTCATAAAATTTGTTTCGCTCATTACTACTCCTCACCGGCTTCACACTCATAAGTACTTAATAAAAAAAAAGTCAAAAGATAAAGACACATCCCTTCTAGCATAACTTGGACCTTTGAGGCAATTAATAGTTATATTTTTATGGGGGTTTATTTGTGTTGGTATTTGGTTGGGGAGCAATGGTGCCTATGGTGGGGGAAATCAACATAGAATAGTATAAGGGTTATATAATGATCATGGTAAGTATGTCTAAATCTCTCTAATTTTGTTTCCGTGTTGTCTTTTTCTTTAATTATGTGTTGTGATTCATGTCCTTCATAATTCAGTGGACCCTACAAATTTTGAATGAATAAAGGTTTGGTTTTAGGGTCTACATAGATAAGGTTAGTGGTGACCCTTCGCCCCTTCTAATTATCCATACTCCTCAAAGATACATAAATAAATTGCAAGTTAATTAACAGGAAATGCATAATAGAAATAGCACCAAAAAGTGTTCCAAGATTGTTCCTCCTATAATACTTGATGAGAATTGATAAGTCCTTAATGTTTAAATGACCCTAGTCATTTATATATTTATAGATAAATTGAATTAAAACTTTGTTGAAATTAGTGTGCATGACTTTCAGTAATTATAAATGAATAATGCAAAAGACACAAGCAGGGCCATTGAATTTAAAATGGTGGTATAGTCATATGTGCCATGGTCATACAAACAGTCATGATCGTGAGAATAGATAAGCTCAAGATGAATATAAAGGTTACACAAAGATACATTAAAAGAGTTTAAATCTTCAAAAATTTCCATAACATTTCAATAATGCCAAAATTTAACCAAACACTCACACATAGACAATGTGCATATCATACACAAAAGTATGTGAAATAAATGCTAAGGTGCCACTTTTGAGTGTCTAAAGTAGGTGAAATGTGGATAGCATAAAAAAATGAGAAATTCAAACTGACATAAGAGCTTATAAATTTAAAATTCATTTTAAATTATTTGGAATGAATCTACATTGTTAGTGTGTTAGTTATTTTAACCTATATAGATTTTTTAAAAGATATTAGAGATTAGTTTTTCTTACATTGATGTCTCCTCTAAGAGACCCTAATGTATGGAAAACATATGTTTTTCTTACTCAAACACATGTAAATTTTTACATACTATTTATTGCTTATGGTTTATCTCTATAGGTAAGTCATATTTATTGTGGTTTTCTTTCCCTACATTTACATCTCTTCTCAGTTTAGAAATATCTATAAATGTAGTAGTTGTAGTTTTCATGGTCATCCTAGTGGATCTATTCAACATGAAGTAAGGTATCAATAGATTTGAATGTCATTATTATCCTATGGTTTTGATTTGGTTTCTTTTTATCAGTACCATTGGAGAATACAATAAATGCAAACACACTCCAAAATTTTTGAAGGTATTTTCCCTTCATTACATTCAAATATTCAATTCCTCTTTGTATTTATAATTTATGGAACAAGGTACCATTTTTATAAATGACATATGTATTTCCATGATATTTTTCTTCTTTAAATTAAAATTTATTCATATCAAAGCATATGGGCTTTTGGTTATATCTATATGAATCCATGTCTCATATTACATACATGATATTGTAATCTCTCTTCCTTCAATTGAGGAATATGCACCTCGTTCAAAGTCCAATATCTCTTCCCCATTTTTAATTGTAGACACATTTAGGTGTCTCTTACCAATGCATTGATGTACACCAACATACACTTAATGCATGCATGTACTTGTTCTTCATTAATTTCCTTTTGTCTTATAAGACAAGTGTCTTGATGCAATTTCAGTAATTGTTATCAAGAAGAATATTTAGAGATGTATAGAAAACATATTTTTATTTTATAAATTTGGTAAAGCATAGACAATTCAAGTCTATGGATGCATAAAACTTGAAACCAGGTTGTTCAGATGTCTATGAAACTAGCAAATCCTTGTTTAGTAATTTTTGTCATTTAGAGTCATGCTAGGTCATTTTTAGCCTCATGCTAGACCTAAATTTGATGGTCAACCCTACCTATCATGCATTAAATATTATTATGCCTTAGTAACCTATTCTCATCAGTTGTGAAAAATAATATATATTTAGTAGGACAATTTTAAAAACTTCCTTAACAATAATGTGGAAAGAGAAATGGTACTTTGTCCTTTATGAACATATCCAATAGATTAAATAAGATTACAGTATAAATCCTCTAAATGTTGAGAACATGCATGAGACCCTATAGATGTAACTTAAATAACCTAAACATGCCATCAATGTATTGTAATTTAATAAATATATTACTCTCTTACTAGAAAATCTAGTAATTGTATTAAAATGTGAGAGGGGCATATGATCCTTTTTATATTAGAAAATAAATTTATTTGACCAATTTATGAGATAAATAAATTTGTTTGACCAAATTTAAGGCAAAAATCATGCAGGGTAAAAATAAATGACAAATTGAATGGGATTAAATGCATTGAAATTACATCGAAATAAACACTAAATGAAACTAAAATAAAATTTAAATCCATATGAAATTAATTGGAATAATGACATGACAAGTTAAAAATAGCAATGTAGTAAAAAATAGAGATTTTTATTTTTATTAGTTGATAAAATAAATTTTACATTTAAATTTTACACCTTTTCAAAATGGGAATGCATAGCTTGAATCAAATATAGGAGGTCTTACCACTATAAAATTAGATTTTGAATTTTATTTCTCGTCTCTCTTTAAACCACAATTATTGAAATAATTGCATACACTACGATGTGAATAGATAAAGACACAAACACACATATGGATTTGTTTTGACAAGTGAAAAAATAAAAATAATGCTCAATTTAAATTTCTTTATATCATAGTCACTTGGAATTAGAAACAGACACAAACTTGAATTAAGGTGATAAGATGGATTTACGTTAGTCAATTATCGATATAATGATAAAGGACATATGTGATGGATGCATTATTT
This sequence comes from Torreya grandis, assembly GCA_037957365.1. Lineage (NCBI taxonomy): Eukaryota > Viridiplantae > Streptophyta > Pinopsida > Cupressales > Taxaceae > Torreya > Torreya grandis. Next base: position 2,064,895 of record JARHVA010001639.1, read on the forward strand.
TAGAGCTATCATTTCAACAAATTTAAGATTAGAAAAAATTTAAGGATGAAAAATATAGATTTTTAGGTTCTATAAATACTGAATTTCTCCAGGTATTTAGTTACATTGCTTGAGTTCAACCATTAAAAAAAATTATTTTATATTTGTTGTATCATATATATTGCAAAGCTAATGTTAAAAGTTAACAAAATGAAAAAAAATACTTTACTCACATTGGTTGCATATATTCCAATGAAAATTAATACTTTAAAGTAATTACAAACAGATAGTAACAAGATAATAAAAATAATTAAAGATGTAAGCTATCACAATATTTCCACATCAAGACAATTAATTGTTTATAAGAACTATTTGATAGTAGTAATAGTTTTAATTGTTTTCATTTATTGTTATAATTAGTTTTACTTTGCTTAAAAAATACAACATAGTACTCTAGTAAATGCATATGTATATACCAAAGTAAATAAAAGAAAAGGGTTTATGGATGAGGATGTTTATCTTGGGTTGACTTCTCAATGCATCAATCTCCCTTTTGTTCAAGTGACACTTTGTGAGAGATGTTATATGTGAATATCAAGATGTAAGGAAGAACACCCAATTATATTTAGTTGGGGACTCCACCTTGTTGGGCATAATCTTTCTTATAACCTTCAAAGACCTTGTGTAAACATAGACCTCCATAAGTATAACGTCATTTACCCTAATTCATCTTCTTCTACTAAACATAAGTTTTTGTGCGCAAGCAAAGTAAAACAATGTTGTACTTATATAAAAATGACATTTGAGAACTTTAAATATACTGGTCAAACTCCTAAAATCCATATATGAATTATGTTGATGGACTTAGCCCAGCTTAATACATTATAATGAAACAAGTTGAAGACAATATTATGTCAACCAAGGCCAATACAAGAGAAAAAGGAGACAATTGGCATTAAACTAACTAGGATAGGTTGATACAATTAGAAAAGGACTAATTTAGGAATAACACTATATTAGGCATGGATGATACATTCAAAAAATATATGGAACATTTTATAATTGACTCACGGTCGAGTTAATAGGGAAAAGGCACAAAACTGAGTAGAAGAGGCAAAAAGAAGGGAAAAGAGAACCAAAGGAGCCTAAATTGATTAGATAGCATGATAATTAGTAGAACTAGGTATAACATATGATCATATAGTAATCTATCACAAAGTTACACGATCTAACTAGTCCCTTTCTCATTGTACTTCTAAGGATGTGCACTTGAGGAGATCGATACGACAATGAGTCCTACAAGAGAAATCTTTAGTAACTAAAAAATATAGGTGCATAAATAAGGCATTCTAATGTTGGGAAATATGGAAGCACACAATTGATTACCATATACAAGCGACTTACATGCGAAATTAAACCAGAATCACAAGTAACTAGAATTCAAAAATAACACAGAATATGAGAGACAACACACAACTTGTATTAATACTCATCCAGAAAAGAATACAATAAAGAAGATGCCACTTCTTCTTCACACCTCTCAGAGGCTTCCCACACCTCAAGTGTATATTAATTCTTTCCTCAAATCTCTCTCTCTTATAGTCCCAACACACAACTCAAACACAGAGTTGGTGTTCACCTCCAACCAGTCAGTATCCACTACTGCCAGTACTCCAGTGCTCCACGCACTCCACAAGTGCTCCATGCACTCCAAGTATAAAATCATACTTCAAGTAGATTTCCCTAAACTTGCAACACCCTGCAACTCAACAGACCTTACTTATGGAAGGATCTACCTTACCTTCCTCTTTGCTCAATAATCGAGTACACACTGTACTCCAAGTAGATCTCTCCTGATCTTGCTACCTATTGTGTTGCTGTCTTCCCTGATCTTGCACACTTGCAAATCAATCTGGTTCTGCACACCTGCAAACCTGGATCCTGCACACACATACACCTGCAGATCAATGATCTTACTTACCATGTAGATCTCCAAACGTGGCATTGCATCCCTGCTGACCAAGATCCTACACACCTGAAGAACCCTTCTGATTCTCCAAAACCAGCACCCACACTTGGCACTGCTGTGGAACTAGGAGGAACACCCTTTCTCACTTCACACACAGAAGAAGCTAACCTTGCTCAACTCATACTAGCACACCTTTATAATACAGCCCATGAGTCTCTTAAATAGATCTCATGTAAACAATAATTAGACACCTAATTACAATAATTAGATCCACAGCTTCTAGTCTAAAATTGGCTCTTAACATGTAAACACTCGGTTCGTTAACTAACTATTCATGAACTGGCAGTTCTAAACCGCACAGGCAATCGACGTTGGTTCCTATCTGCCTGGAGGTGACCGACGCTGGCTGATCCCTGACTGACGTCGGTTGCTCTTCCTGTCTAATCCTACTAACATCGGTTGGCCTGACTGACGCCGGTGTATGTGACACTCAGCAACCTCCTCCTCTGTTTGCATTAGTGAAGATTTTAGCTCCACAACCTAACAATCTCCCACTTGGAGATAAATAGTTGCACTATACCTGTACCTGTACCTGTACCCCATCTAATCTATTTCCTAGCTTGTATCCCTCTTCAAGATCAATCTTGAAGACCAACCACCACACACCCTATGGTGCACCTCCTATCATCCAAGTAACCTACCACATCCGAACCTACAAACCCATGTAGTGATGTCCTGACCCTGCATAACATGAATTCCTACTATTGGTCCCTCTCAGATACCTGAGAACCCACCTCCCCAAATTGGCTCCTAACTCTCTGACAGCTCCCACTGCTGGGGAAAACTCAGGTCTATACCAGACCTCATGTGATTTCGAACACTGAACTATCTAGCCCTTGGTGTGCTCTGGTTCTGCATCCTGCGTATTGAATCTCGCTAACCCCTGATTCACATCAGCTCCCACTGTAGACAAAATCAACCTGTGATCTTCCATGTCTCTCATGCCAAAGAATTTTGCTGCTCTAAATTACTCAAGACATGCCACTAAACTAACCTTACCCTTAGCTCAACAAAACCCTGTATGTCTGAACCTGCTAGCTAGCATACCATCCACATACAGTAACAGGATAATGTTGCAATCATCATCCACCTGGTAAGACAAACACAATGGTTACATTGACATTGACTAAAGCCTTGCTTTGTCATCCACCTGTCAAAACCTGTACCACTATCCTGCAGCTTCCTCAAGACCATATGACCTAGCCTTCCATCTCACGTGTCCATTCACTCTATTCTTTAACTAAGGTATCCATTCGTATTGTAGTGCTTTCTTACCGACTGGCAACCCTACCAAATCCTCTGTTTGGTTCTGCATCATATTCCTGCCATGCTCCCACTGTTTCCTAGATCCTTCCTGCTCTGTAGTGAGCAATGAGTATAAAGAAGAGGAACAATGAATTTGAGGCTTACTTACCACTTCAGTTCTCCATATGGGCATTTGAGACTCCTTGATAGCTTGATGTCCACCCAAAATCTATTACAGTGACTGACCTCGATCACCACACAGTCTGCATTTGACCGACGTCAGTTCCATGTGCCTGTCCTGACTACCGACCCCATCGACGTTGGTGTCTACCTATTGCCAACGTCGGTCCTCCTAATTGACATCAATCTTACTGTCACTGACATCGATCTTCCTGACTGACGTTAGTCTTACCCTGCCCAACACCACCAGCTCTGGTCTGCAAATGACTGACATCGGTGCTTGTCTGTTCAACATCGGTTCCCCTTGACCAATGCTGGTACCTGTGTTTGCCTGTGAGTGATGACTTTTCCCTGTGAGCTCTCCATGGATCAAAACCTTGTCCAAAATGCCCTACTCAGAAGTATCCAGCCCCATCCATTGGTCTCTATCCATCATCTCCTCCAAGAACACCAAGGCTTTCTAGTTCTTAAGTCTATCAAACACATCTGTCTTTCACTTAAGAACATGCATCTCCTTCTTACTCATGTGACCAAGCCTACAAAGCCACGTCTCTGCAACAGAAGAAGAATCAGTAATATAAGCAAGTAGATAAAGAGTACCTGCATTCTTACCACCAGCTAATTCAAGTGCATCCACTGTGAGAGTTTTTGTGCATCTCTCATCACCCAAATTTTTTGAGGAAATTAGCCATATCTTCAACACTGGGACCTGCATGACCTCCTTCAACACCCATGTGTTGGCTGCTTACAATTTCAGCTTCACTTCCCCTTTGCCAATTCTTTGGCAAGGCACACCAACCCCTAAATAAATCTTTCCAAAGTCTCCAAGGACCTTACCATGGAAAAATACTCTATTTCGGATTGCATGGAAAGAGGCAATAGAATCTATAAAACAAGATTCTACTTTATCCAAGAAACCTCCCAGAGCATCATGTGCAACAACACCTGCAACATTTGCTTGTTCAGTTCCTTCATGCTGATCTTCTACCAACCAACGATATTCTTTTCCATGCTCTTTCTTTCCATAGGACTGTAATTGACCATTCGTGAATTTCAATTTCTCCATTCTTAGCTTACTTTCTTCTGCCATTGCTCTACTCCCACTCAATTAGAAACCCCTGAGAGTGACTTGTAATCAAACACAAAACCTGCTCCCTGCAACCTTAGCTCTGATACCACTTTGTTGGGAAATACGGAAGCACACAATTGATTACCATATACAAGCAACTTACATGCGGAATTAAACCAGAATCACAAGTAACTAGAATTCAAAAATAACACAGAATATGAGAGACAATACACAACTTATATTAATACTCATCCAGAAAAGAATACAATAAAGAAGATGCCACTTCTTCTTCACACCTCTCAGAGGCTTCCCACACCTCAAGTGTACAGTAATTCTTTCCTCAAAGCTCTCTCTCTTATGGTCCCAACACACAACTCAAACACAGAGTTGGTGTTCACCTCCATCCAGTCAGTATCCACTACTGCCAGTACTCCAGTGCTCCACGCACTCCACAAGTGCTCCACGCACTCCAAATACACAATCATACTTGAAGTAGATCTCCCCTGAACTTGCAACACCCTGTAACTCAACATACCTTACTTATGGAAGGATTTACCTTGCCTTCCTCCTTGCTCAATAATCGAGTACACACTATACTCCAAGTAGATCTCTCCTGATCTTGCTACCTGTTGTGTTGCTGTCCTCCCTGATCTTGCACACCTACAAATCAATCTGGTTTTGCACACCTGCAAACCTGGATCCTGCATACACATACACCTGCAGATCAATGATATTACTTACCATGTAGATCTCCAAACGTGGCCTTGCATCCCTACTGACCAAGATCCTACACACCTGAAGAACCCTTCTGATTCTCCAAAACCAACACCCACACTTGGCACTACTGTGGAACTAGGAGGAACACCCTTGCTCACTTCACACACAGAAGAAGCTAACCTTGCTCAACTCAAACTAGCACACCTTTACAATACAGCGCATGAGTCTCTTAAATAAATCTCATGCAAACAATAATTAGACACCTAATTATAATAATTAGATTCGTAGCTTCTAGTCTAAAATTGGCTCTTAACATGTAAACACTCAGTTCATTAACTAACTATCTATGAACTGGCAGTTCTGAACCGCACAGGCGACCGACGTCAGTCCTTATCTGCCTGGAGGTGATCGACACCGGCCGATCCTTGATCGACGTCGATTGGCTTGACTGACGCTAGTGTTTGTGACACTCAACAACCTCCTCCTCTATTTGCATCAGTGAAGCTTTTAGCTCCACAACCTAGCATCCAAGATATATGTTATCACAAGATGCCCATGTCAAGATAATTGGTTTTATAAAATAATTGTTTACTAGCATTAATAATTTTAATTGTTGAAATTTATTGTTGCAATTGGTTTTACATTGCCTAAACACTTATGGGAGTAACATTGTAAAATGTCGATTATATGTTGGCATGCTTAATAATGCCACAAGGGTCATACATTAGGTAATAATTTGGGCCAAAAGGTTATCTACAATTCATTGTAGAGAAAATTTATGTGTTATCTCTAGATTAGTTTCCTAAGAAGTTTTTAATAATTGTGAATTTCTTTGATTGATGTAGCCAAATTCTAAGTGTGTGGATGAAGCTTTTTAGGGGTAAATTTGGGATAAAAATAACTAGTTCACATGATATTTATATGAATTATTAAAATATTATAGGAATCTATAGTATTAAACCACATTTTATGAGTGCCCATGAAATCATATCACAGGTAGTGGGGAAATAATGGTGAGAAGAGTGCAATGATTGCCTAAATGAATTTATATCTAAACTTGAATTTATATTATAAATGATTGAGATTTTATGGATTAGCCATTATCTATGATGCTAAATTATATCAATTTAAGCATAAATTGTATTTAGTGACATCCACCACTATAAATTACATATATGTAGTTGGGGTTAAGTTATTTATTTTTGTAAGAAGAGGTTCTTAGAAATTCCCATTAAAACATGCTAAGGTTTGTTTTTTACAAGTTTAGTTACAGATTCAAAAATTAAATGGGAATATGGCAAGTTAGTTCAATCATATTTAGTGGATATTCATTTAAACACAATTTAATAACCTAGATTATACATAGTTATATTGAATACACATGTTTAAATAAAATAGGGAAATGAATGCGCACAAAATAATGCATAAAACATTCAATAGAACCATCAGTCAATATTTATATTATTATCTCTTCAATAGTATTTATAGAACTTCAAAGATAATTTGTTGCTTCACATTCCTAACCTTTCACTTATATATGAAGGAGCTTTTTCTTCTTTTTACAATCCTTTGATATGTAAACATATGTTGAAATACATACAAAATTATATATAATAATTATACATCGTACACTTGTCACTTATACATTCTTTGTGATTTTACACTTCAAAGTCTACCACAAACACTTTCCTAGACTTAAATAGTTCTCTCATCTTGAGACAAAATCAAAATAAGTGTGCCGAAGTTTGTAGTTAGTGGAGTTTCTAGCACTGTATTGAGGGGTTGGTCCAAAAGCAATGATTATAGTTATCATTCGAATTTTCATTTCCTAGTTTTCACCTCTTGTGCACTACTTAACTACCATTTTAGGTTTTTAACTAAGAAATATACCAATCTATCACTCTTTGTAGGTTTTCAATAGATTAACATAATCAGGAGGCTGCCCTTTATAGGTTTTCAACTTTCTTGGCCCTACTCCTAAAGCTAATTGCCTTCAAAAACTTCTACAATCTTCAAAATTTTCAAAATTATGGAGTCCCATTACCTACTAATAAGGTGGAGGCATGGTCTACAGAGATGGATTCAAGTTAAGTTACGATGATTATGGTGACTAGAGTCATTACTAAAGATGATGTTGCTATGGTGTCATATGCTAAGAGCATTTATTATGGTAGAGGTGATTATTATAATGCTTTGCTTGCTTGTAGTTATTGTATATGCTGAGTAGGTGTGATTAACTTTGGTTACTCAATAATAAATTCAATTTAAATATCAAGATTCACCAATTCATGCTAGAATTTCTAACAATTTGTTAGGACATCCTATACTATGTCAATCTATGTGCATAGTGGAGCTCGGTTATGCATGATGGTTTGTATATCTTCATCTTTTGCAGATGTGAAGATAAAATTATGTTTTTGGACCTTTTTTTAGATATCTTACATGATTTGGTCTATCCTTTCTACATATCACTACATATGGACACCAACAAATATTTTTCAAAGCATCTCATTCTCCTAGGTGCACATCCTCTCCATCACGGTGTCCCTTAGAGACATACAATATTGAAGCATAGAGTCAAGTTCAATAGGTTTGGATGCTTGAATATTAATTATTGACTTGGATTTATCAGCCTTAAAGAGGTCTAACATTTTCTCCTTCCATGCATGTTATAGTTGGCTCTTTTAGTCGAGCATACTACAAGAAATTTGAATGGCTTAGTGCATCACAGTGCCAATTTCTTTCTCATATTCTTTGAGGAGATAAAAAATGACTTCGGATTCTACTCACAAGTGTTGACATTGAGATAAAAATTGTTGTAATTTATATGCATCCACCTAATCCTTCATGATGTGAAAAAGTAAGGTTGTGAGTTATTTGTCCTCAGATATCACCTAGTCTCTTAAAACTAGAATAACTAGCATTAGACAAGTGTCATCGATTATTTTCTAGTACTTGTCTAGTTAATCATGAAGGTCTACATTATCCTCTTGTAGTTAAAGGTTGTCCTACTCTATCTCAGCCAATTTATATATAATATACTCCTAAAAGGTGATAGCTCCTTTAATTTGCTTGGCTAGTGTAAGTTGGGTCACATCTAGTGACATCTCTTATCTTGTCATAGCCAGTGAAAATGAGGTTACACTAGTAGTGGATGACATTGGTTGGTGTTGAATCTATGCAACAAGGAGTGAGAATGTCATTTTTTGTAAAGGTGGAGGTTATATATACCATAGCCATTGGCTAGTAATCTATGGTCTATCCTAAGAGGCTTCTTCTTGTACCTCTCCCTAAGCTAATATTTGTTAGGATCCCTACTCCCTAAGAGCACACTTGATTACCTTTGTATAAGCAACTAAACACAGAATTTAACCAGAAGTAAAAACTAACTAGAAATCAGAAATAACATAGAATATGAGAGGCAATACACAATTGTATTCAACTCATCCAAAAGGAAATACAATAAAGAGATCACACTCTTCCCACACCTCTTGGGCATACCAGGAACCTTCCCTCAAGATTTCTCTCTCTCAATTACAAAAAAATAAACTCAAACACAGAGTTGTTGTTTCAACCAGTCTGTAATAATACTGCCAGTACCATCGAGTACACACACATACTCCAAGTCTGAGTACACCACGTACTCCAAGTAGATCTCACCTGATCTTGCACACCTACAGATCAACCTAATTTTACACACCTACAAACCTAAATCTTACTTACCATGTAGATCTCACCTGATCTTGCTATACCGCAGATCAACCTGGCCTTGCACACCTGCCAACCTAGATCTTACACACCCAAAAGAACCCTTGTCCTTGCCTCACCAAGTCCTTATGATTCTCCCTTGGATAGAACCCTTCTGATTCTACAAATTACAATATAGCCCCATGAATCTATTATATAGATCCCATGCAAACAATAATTAGACTTCTAATTACAATAATTAGAAATGCAGACTCAAGACTAAAATTAGTCTTTTACATGCAAACTAACTATCTGTCTAAAATAAGACCAGTTCTAGAGACGCATGCAAATGCATGCACACACAGGCTGCCAACGTCGGTACCTGTCTGACCGATGTCGACCGACCCATAACCAACATCAGTTACTATGAACATTAAAGATGATCGACATTGATTGATCAGATCGATGTCAGTTACTTTATAACTCAACAACCTCTTCTATTTGCATCAATGAAGCTTTTAGCTCCACAACCTAACAATCTCCCACTTGGAGATAAACAACTGCACCTATATCTGTACCTATACATCATCTAATTTTGTTTCCTAGCTTGTATCCCTCTTCAAGTTCAACCTTGAAGACCAACCACCACATATCCTGTGGTGCTACTCTTGTCATCCAAGTAACCTGCCATATCCGAATCTACATACACATGTAGAGAAGTCCCTGACCCTGTATAGCATGTTAACCTGCTGCTGGTCCCTCTCAGATACCTGAGAATCCATTGAACTGTATTCTAGTGCTCCTTACCTAGATTGGCCACAAACTTGCTAACAACACCCACTGCTTGGGCAATATTAGGTCTAGTACACATGTACTCAACCTCATCATGTGAATTGGGACACTGTTATGTGAACTGTCCATCTATAGGTGTGCTAACTGGTTCTACATCCTGCATATTGAACCTCTCCACTACCTTATTCACACAATCATCCTGAGACAACATCAACTTGTGATCTTCCCTGTCTCTAGGAATACTCATGCCAAAGAATTTTGTTGCTTTCAAATTCTTCATGGCACACCTCTGAACTAACTTTACCTTTAGCTCAACAACTCCCTGCATGTGTGACCCTGCAACAAGCATATACATCACATACAGTAACATGATAATGTAGCTAATATTATCCAACTTGGTAAAGAAAACACAATGGTCACATTGACATCAACTAAAGCCATGCTTTGTTATACATCTATCAAACCTTTATTGTCCTGCAGCCTGCTCAAGACCATATAACTTGGTCTTCTGTCTCACGTGTCCATTCTCTCCTTTCTTTAACCTAGGAATCCATTCATCTTTCAGTGCTTTCTTTTTGGCTGGCAACTCTACCAAATTTCCTGTTTAGTTCTCTTCCAAGGAATCCACTTCCTCATTCATGCCATGCTCCCACTGTTTCCTGGATTCTACCTGCTCTGCCTCTTTAAAACATCCTGGTTCTTGACCATTAGTGAGAAACAAGTAGTGTAAAGAAGGAAAATAAGAAATTTAAGGCTTACTTACCCTTTCAATCCTCCATATGGGTGTTTGAGACTCCTTGACAACTTGCTATCTACCCAAAATCCATTCTTTGGTCGACCCTAGTCTGCACCTGATCGATGTCGATTCCACCTGATCGCCGATGCTGGTTCCCTTACCAATGTCGGTGTCCACCTGGTCGCCGACGTCAGTTCTTTGACTGACATTGGTCGCCACTTGCCTGACACCACCGAGTCTGGTTTGCACATGACCAACATTAGTACCTGCCTATTTGACATCAGTTCCACCTGATCGATGTTGATAACTGTGTTTTCCTGTGAGTGATGACTTTTTACCTGCAAGCTCACCTTAGATCAAAACCCTATCCAAACTGCCCTACTCAGAATTATTCATCCCCTTGAGCTAATCTCTGTCCATCATCTCCTCCATGAAAACCAAGGCTTTCTAGTTCTTAAGTTTGTCAAAGACATCTGACCTCCTCTTAAGAACATGCATCCCCTTCTTACTCATGTGATCGAGCCTACAAAGCCACATCTTTGCAATAGAAGGTGAATCAGTAATACAAGTAGATAGATAAAGAATACCTACTTTCTTACCAAATGCTAATTCAAGTGCATCCACTGTGAGAGTTTTTGTGCATCCCTCATTACCCAACTTTCCTGAAGAAATTAGACTCCTCTTCAAGACTGGGACCTACATGACATTCTTCAACACTCATGTGTTGCTCATCTGCAATTTCAGCTGCACTTCCCCTTTGCCAATAATTTGACAAGGCTCACCAACCCCTAAATAAATCTTTCCAAAGTCTCCATGGACATAATTATGGAAAAATACTCTATTTGGGGCTACATGGAAAGAGGCAATATAATCTATAATCCAAGATTCTACTTTATCCAAGGAACATACAAGAGCATCCTGTGCAACAACCCCTGCAACATCTGCTTCTTCATTTCCTTCATGCTAATCTTCTACCAACCAACAATCTTTCTTTACCTGCTTTTTCTTTCCATAATTTAGTAATTGAGAATTCTTGCTATTGAGTTCCTCCATTCTTAGTGTACTTTCTTCTACCATTGCTATACTCCCACTCAATCAAAAACCCCTGAGAGTGACCTGTAATCAACAAACACTAACCTGCTCAACCGATTGTTAGTTGATCCTAGCTCTGATACCAATTGTTAGGATCTCTGCTCCCTAAGAGCACACTTGATTACTTTTATATAAGCAACTAAACACAAAATTTAACCAGAAGTAAAATATAACTAGAAATCAGAAATAACACAGAATATGAGAGGCAATACACAATTGTATTCAACTCATCCAGAAGAAAATACAATAAAGAGATCACACTCTTCCCACACCTCTTAGGTGTACTAGTAACCTTCCCTCAAGAGTTATCTCTCTCAATTACAAACAAATCAACTCAAACACAGAGTTGTTGTTTCAACTAGTCAGTAACAATACTGCCAGTACCATCGAGTACACACACATACTCTAAGTCCGAGTACACCACGTACTCCAAGTAGATCTCACCTGATCTTGCACACCTACAGATCAACCTAGTTTTACACACCTGCAAATCCAGATCTTATCATGTAAATCTCACCTGATCTTGCTATACCGCAAATCAACCTAGCCTTGCACACCTATCGACCTAGATCTTACACACCCGAAAGAACCCTTGTCTTTGCCTCACCAAGTTCTTATGATTCTCCCTTGGATAGAACCCTTCTGATTCTACAAATTACAATACAGCCCCATGAGTCTATTATATAGATCCCATGCAAACAATGATTAGACTTCTAATTACAATAATTAGAAACGCAGACTCAAGACTAAAATTAGTCTTTTACATGCAAACTAACTATCCGTCTAAAATAAGATGAGTTCTAGAGATGCATGTAAATACATGCACACACAGGCTGCCGACTGTTAGGAACCCCTCCAAGGAAGCACAATTGATTACCTTTCTTATAAGCAATTAAACATGAAATTATACCAGAATGATTAAGTAACTAGAAACTTGAAACAACAAAGAATTTGAGAGACAATACACAATCTTGTATTAATACTCTTAGAAGAAAATACAATAAAGAAGATGCCACTTCTTTTTCCACCTCAAAGGCTTGCCACACCTCAAGGAGTTCTTCCCTCTCTCTCTTGCTCAACCACAACCAACTCAAAAACCTGAGTTGTTATCCCCTCCTTAAATGCTTCAGCTGATCTCCTTGACCTTACACCTTGTAGATCTCCTTGACCTTGCTTCCTTGCTTCAATGCTTTACTTGCCTTCTTGATACAATACATGCCTCATGGGTCTTTAAATAGGATCCCATGCATAGAAAATAGACCTCTAATTACAATAATTAGACACGCAGCTCGAGACTATAATTAGCCCTTTAACTTGCAAACACTCGGTTCAACGAACTAACTGTTCATCCAACGAACAGTTTTGGAATTGCCACAGGTGACCGACGTCGGTCCCTATCTGCCTGGTGCTGACCGACATCGGCTGACTCCTTGACGATGCTGGTTGCCTTCTGCATTCATCATGACTGATGTTGGTTATACTGTTGATGCCAGTGTCTCTGGAACTTTAGCAACCTCCTCCATGTCTGCAATAGTTGAAGCTTTTAGCTCCACAACCTAACAATCTCCCACTTAGAGATAAATAGCTGCAATTGTACCTGTACCTATACATCATCTAGTTTATTCCCTTGGCTTTGTATCCCTCTTCAAAATCACTTTTGAAGACCAAACACCACAAAACCTGTGATGCTATACGTATCATCCAAGTCCCCTGCCATATCTAAACTTTCTGACAACTCCCACTGGAGACAAAATCAACCTGTGATCTTCCATGTCTCTTATGCCAAAAGAATTTTGTTGCTCCCAAATTCTTCATGACATACCTCTAAACTAACTTTACCCTTAGCTCAACAACTCCCTATATATGTAACCCTACAACAAGCAACACAATACAGTAACAGGATAATGTAGCTAATATTATCCAACCTGGTAAAAAAAATACAATGGTCAAATCTCCATTGTCCTGCAGCCTAATCAAGACCATATACCCTGGCCTTCTGTCTCATGTGTCCATCCACTCTCTTCTCTAACATGGGAATCCATCTCTCATCTAGTGCTTTCTTCCAGCTGACAACTCCACCAACAAACCCTTGTTTGGTTCTTTTCCAAGGACTCACACTCCTCATCCATGCCAAGCTCCCACTATTTCCTGGATTCTACCTGCATTGCCTCTTCACATCTTCCTGGTTCTTGGCCATCAGTATACAATAAGTAATATAAAGAAGGTGAACAATGAATATGAGGTTTACTTACCCTTTCTGACCTCCATATGGGCGTTTGAGACTCCTTGACAGCTTGCTATCCACCCAACATCCATTCTAATGACCGATCTCGGCCATCTCCTAGTCTGTACTCAATCGATGTCGATTCCCTACATTGACCCTGACTGCCGATGTCATTTCCCTGGCCGACACCAGTGTCCCTTTTGCTGACGTTAGTTTTTATCTGACCGATGTCAGACTTCTCTTGCCTGACTCTATCGACCCTGCTGGTCTGCACATGACTGATGTCAGTATCTGTCTGATCGACGTCGATTCTTAGTGACCGACGTCAGTGACTGTGTATTCCTGTAAGTGATGAATTATTTATTTATGAGCTCATCTTGGATCATAACCCTATTCATACTGCCCTACTCAAAATTATTCAGCCCCTGTGACTGATCTCTATCCCTCATCTCCTCCATAAACACCAAGGCTTCTCTATTCTTATCAAAAGCATCAAGTGTCCTTTTCTTGTAATGAACTCGATCTATGCCTTCCGAATCTGAACTCATACCTTTTAAATAAAGAATGTCCATTCCCTTTTTATTCATGTGACCAAGCCTATTAAGCTACATCTTTGAATCTACATCTGAAGTAGATAAACCAGAAGTAGAATCAGTAATACAAGTAGATAGATAAAGCGTACCTACTTTATTACCTCTTACTAAAACAAGTGTACCCTTGGTAACCTTCCAAGAATCCGCTATGAGGGTTACTGTGCATCCCTCATCACCCAACTTTCTTATAGAAACCAAACTCTACTTCAAAACTGGGACATGCATAACCTCCTTCAACACCCATGTGTTGTCCATCTGCAATTTCAGCTGCACTTTCCCTTTGCCAACTATTTGACAAGGCATACCATCCCCTAAATAAAGCACTCCAAAGTCTCCCTGGACATACTCATGGAACAAATCTCTGTTTGGGGATGCATGAAAAGAAGAACCAGAATCTAAAACCCATGATTCTATCTGACTATCCAAAGAAAGTATGAGAGCATCCTGTGCCACAATACCTGCATCTTTTGCTTCTTCATTACCTTCATGTTGATTTTCTTTATCCCTCAACCAACACTCTTTCTTTGTGTGTCCTTTCTTTCCACAAAACCAGCAGGTGATACCTCCATTTCTAGATTTGGATCTCCTTCCCATCTTCGACCTTGATTTCCCTTACTCGACCTTCTCTCTTTGCCTTCCCCTGCTTTTTGCACTTAGAGCATTCCCTGATGATTCACCTATGCTTTTCTTGCGTATTTATTCATTCAATATTACACTCACAACATCATCAACTTTTAAGATTTTAGAAGCAGACGCAGAATTACTTACTGCCATAACCAAACTATCCCAACTTTCAGGTAAAGAGCATAAAATTAAGAGAGCCTTTACTTCATCATCAAAAACAATATTGACTGAAGCTAACTGGTTTACCAAACCATGGAAATCACTACGATGAGTATGTACCGATCCACCTTCCTACATTTGCAAAGTAAATAACTGCTTCATAAGAAATACCTTATTTGAAGCTGAGGGCTTTTCATATAAATTTGCTAAAGATTTTATCAACTCTTCCATTGTCTTACACTGTGATAAGTTGGAAATCACAAACGATGCAAGGCTCAACCTTATGGATCCTAGAGCCTTCTGATCAAGAACATTCCATTCTTCATCCTTCATATCTGTGGGCTTGCATGTAACCCCACCCAACGGTAAGTACAAATCCTTTTGATATAGATAATCTTCTATCTGCATCCTCCAATGTTGATAATTCTTGCCGTTAAACTTCTCCATTCGTAGCTTACTTTCTTCTACCATCATTATACTCCCACTCAATTAGAAACCCCTATGAGTAACCTATAATCAACAAACAATAACCTACTCCCTGCGAACCGTAGCTCTGATACCAACTGTTAGGAACCCCTCCAAGGAAGCATAATTGATTACCTTTCTTATAAGCAATTAAACACGGAATTATACTAGAATGATTAAGTAATTAGAAACTTGAAACAACAAAGAATTTGAGAGACAATACACAATCTTGTATTAAATACTCTTAGAAGAAAATACAATAAAGAAGATGCCACTTCTTCTTCCACCTCAAAGGCTTACCACACCTCAAGGACTTCTTCCCTCTCTCTCTTGCTCAACCACAACCAACTCAACAACCTGAGTTGTTATCCCCTCCTTGAATGCTTCAGCTGATCTCCTTGACCTTACACCTTGTAGATCTCCTTGACCTTGCTTCCTTACTTCAATGCTTTGCTTGCCTTTTTGATTACAATACATGCCTCATGGGTCTTTAAATAGGATCCCATGCATAGAAAAATAGACCTCTAATTACAATAATTAGACACGTAGCTCGAGACTATAATTAGCCCTTTAACATGCAAACACTCGGTTCAATGAACTAACTATTTGTGCAACGAACAGTTCTGAAACCGCCACAGGTGATCGATGTCGGTCCCTGTCTGCCTGGTGCTGACCGACATCGATCGACTCCCTGCCGATGTCAGTTGCCTTTTGCATTCATCATGACTGATGTCGGTTATACTGTCGATGCTAGTGTCTCTGGCTCCTCCATGTCTACAACAGTTGAAGCTTTTAGCTCCACAACCTAACACCAACGTCGGTACCTGTCTGACCGATGTTGGCTGACCCATAACCAACATCAATTACTATGAACACTGAAGATGATCGACATTGGTTGATCAGACTGATGTCAGTTGCTTTGTAACTCAGCAACCTCCTCCATTTGCATTAGTGAAGCTTTGAGCTCCACAACCTAACAATATTGATCCCATAGATGTACTTGATGGCTATTGGGCATCAATGATCAAGTCCTTCTTTGCCTCCCTTATTTGTTTTACAACTTTTTTATGTCCATCAGTTTTATGGGTTTATACTATGACTTTATCTTGTTACTTTATGTCCAACTCCTCGTTTACTTTGGTAGTTGTATTTGCATGTGCTTTTGCTTGTTGCTATGCTTATTCCTTTACCTCTTGTTTAACTTGTCTAACTTGATCTACAACATCATTCACTACCTATTCTTATGAAACCTTATTTTGAAACTCCTTTCACATGTTAGCTTTTTTCTTTTCTTTAGCTTCCTTGGCTATTGCATCAGCCTTAACTTTATTCCTCTATTCTTGATGTAGTCATAGAGTCTTTTTTTGTTTTTCTTCTACATCCTTAGTTTTTAGCTCAGCTTCTACTTTGTTTTTATGTGCCTCTTATGCATCCTTATCTTCTTGCTCCTTTTTTTCTCTTATTTATTGTTCTCCTCTGCTTCTTCCTTCTTTTTCTCATCTTCTTCTTCCCTCTTTTTCTCTTCCTCTTCTCTATGGACCTTCTCTAGCTCGACCTTTTCTTTTTATTATTTATCCCTAGAAGTTTCTTCTATAGCATTAATAGTTTCATGCACTTATTGTTATGTGATGTCACTTTTTGGTTGAGCCTACTCTAGTTGTTGTTATGTTGTAGGTTGATTTTTGACAATTTGTTAATTTTTACTATCTCATACCCAATTAATTGGGGTATGTGTGATGAAGTTAGGGTATAAGGAGAAAATGGTGGTAAAGAGGGTGAAGGTGGTAGAGATGGAAGTGGGGAATGTTGTGAATAAGGAGAAAGAGAGGGTAACATGACCACTCTACCCTTGCTTACTGGTGTCTTTAAGTGAGTAGGTAGAACCAATATTTTATTTTTGTGCTTAGATGCATGGATCTGGATAACTAGATGCTTTGCATCTTAACAAAGTTTCTCATGCATTTTATGACTATAGGAGTTATCCTCATAGTAATGTGAGTACATAATCTCTATATTAATAGTCTTTGGGTACTTCCTTACTATGTTTTTGCCTGCTCCATCCCTATTTGTTGTGTGGCCATCTGCATCAGTGTCGTTAATGTAATTGATGAGCCTAAGTTTGATGTTTCTCCTTGGAATATGTAATATATTTTGCATTTAATTTCTTCCCACTTTGTGACTATGTCCACAATTGTAGATTCAGGAGGTGTAGGTATTTGTATCAAAATTACAATTAGGACATTGCTTTGTAGGTGTTCAGGTGTACATTACCTTCTAAAATAAGAAATCATTATCTTCCTCCTCATCATAAACATATTTATTAATGTATTTAATCATGGATTTATACACTTCCTCCTTAGTGTCCCTCAAGTTCTTCAGGTCATCCTCAACAATAATCTTGGGCATGCTCTTATCACTCAACCAAGGATTTGTGCTATGAGTCTTCTTCTTTGGTAGTGGTAAAACTCTGCAGGTAGAAGATTTTCTCTTACCTAAAATTATTGTGATGAGGGCACATATGGTTCTAATTGTGCCTAATATTATTTATGTGATTGTGGTAATGGTTGTTTTACATCAGGGACATATATCACATAGGTGAAATTGATCTTGTAATCATAGCTTTTTGCCTTATGACACCCACCTATGCATCCAACATATTGATGAAAAATGAAAGGGGTGTGACTGGCATCTTAGTAAGCTCATGGATTCATATCTTAACCATATTATGAAGTTTGGTGACCATGGTGAGTGGTCTTAAGTATTGAAATACATTTTTAGGCACCCAAGTGTGCAAGGCAAACAACCCCTAAAATTTGATCCACTAGTGGTTAAATTGCCCAAATTGTGCATAATACTATATTATTTCTATCCATGTGAGGTTTGAAAATGTAGTTGTAGACCAAAGGTCAACATATGGTGTGATAGGGCCATTGGGTAATTTCCATCATGTTAAGAAAAGCAATAATACCAAAAAAATGGTACTAAAAAGTCTATGATGTTTTGGTGATAAAATTTTAAAACTTGATAATCAGTTTAGTTACCAAAAAATATAGCCAATTGAATTATTCCTCGAGTCAGATTATGTGATGGGCAATGTCAATAACCCCCTTAGTTATTTGTCATGCACTTCTTGTCATTTGCCAGTAGCTTTTTATGATGTATTCTATGAGTAATCACATAGAGCCATCATCCACTGAATTAATTGGAATCCCTTTAGATGCTCATGCATATTTATCCTTGATGTCTTAATTAATTGAATAACTCTTTGTTTTATACTGTGCCAATTATTTTTACCTCATTGAGCATGATCACTTATGCCATTATGGTCACATTGATGTAGATTATGATTTTTTTAGACAAATGAATGGACCCTTCATTATGATGACTTAGGAGAGTCATTAATAATTCATCTAATTGAATAAAGATAATGATCTTGATAAATCGATCTTCATCAAATCCTTGCAACCCATCTGGCTAAGGCTCTTGGATGGGAACCCATGACTTGTGCTTGATAAAACCATTCAAACTCAAAGGAATTGATGAGTTTGAGGGATTAGGGTCATGATATCTCATTTGGTTGGGTGTCAACCCAATACTCATCTCTTCCTTCTACGATTCAGATAATGGAACTATAATTTGGGATCTACCTATTTTCTTTGCTTTGTAGTGAAATCATGTTATAAAGTTCACTCAAACAAGTCACTCAAAGTTAGATTGCATGGAGTTATCATTCACTTTAATTTATACAAATGTTTTTTCCCTTATATGCCTTGGTATTTATAAATTTTATTTACCCAATCTTATCAGACACTTTGCATTAACTTTTTCGAGTTGTTTTCATGTCATTGTGTTCTTCATCTTATATTCAGTCGGTCATTGTGACATGTTGTCTTTTCCATTCTAAAGAATTATTTTATTGTGCATTAATTTTTTATAATAGATTTATCTATTTAGAAATGATGCAATCTTTAATGTGATTTGTCATTAACTACCTTCGTAGTTGTTGTTTTTGTTGCACTTTTTTGTAAACTATCATTGCGTTATTACCAAACTTATTTGTTTGACTCCCACATTGATCAATTTATGTTTACTTCATGTTTTGTTGCTTCCTTTTCATGTTCTGTGACTTTGAGTTTAGTATATGTTCCTCATGTCTATGATATAGAGATCACATTATACACACCTATACTAAAAAACTGCACAAATATAAAGAAAAACTATAAAATAAACAAAATTACTAACTTCATGGTGCTACTTAGCACCCACTTTGTTTTTAACATGAGATTTATAAAGATCATTGGCAGTAAGGATTAAGACTACAAAGATTTACTTTCCCTAGAAGGATGGTTCCTTGAAGGTCCCTGAGCACTATAGTTCTTTATCATGATACTTTATGGGTGATATATGGTCCTTTCCACTGAATGCCCAACTTCCTTAGATGTGCCCAAAATCTGTAGTAATATAAAAACATTATTTATTCTTGATGAAATTCATTTAATTGTAGGTTGGGATCATGACATGCCTTCTAGATATTTTTGTTTACTTCAAGCATCCAACTTGCTCTTTGCATAGTTTCTTTCATGTGAATTAAATCCAAAAAACTTACCCAAAGTGAGTCTTGATCTCCTAATCGTATTATTAATATAATTCATAGACTAAGAACTATGTATTCCATGGGCATCACTACTTCATTCCCGTATGCCAACTAAAGGGGAGTGAATCACATTGAACATTTATAATTGGTCCTATATGTTCATAAGATCAGAGGTATTTGATCCTCCTAATCATCCCTTAGATCATTACATATTTTGTAAGCATCTTCTCAAGAACCTTGTTTGATGTTTTTTATTATCCAATGACTTGGTAATGATAAGCCATGCTCTTATTATGTGATATCATAAATTCCTCAATTAGAGTCTTTATGGTGTTATTGAGGAAGTGCATTCCTCTATCACTGACCAACTTCATAGGACATCCAAATATGGTTTTGATGTTTTTATACAAGAATTTAGCTATATCTTTGGCACTGCAACTTGGTGTCACAATAGCTTGTACCTGTTTTGTAAAGTAATATATCATAGTAATTATATTTTTGTCATGACTCCACTTGTTAGGCATATTAATAGGCCCTAAAAAATCAATTCTGCATTGTTCAGATGGTTGGACAACTAACATTGGATTTATATGCAATTCATCCCTTTGGTTTGGATTTCCTACTCATTGACATATGACATAGTGTTTTACAACTTTGTGTACATCCTTAAATAGAGTAGGCCACCACAAACTTCTTTGTAGTATTTTCCTCATAGTAGATTCTCCTATAAAGTGTCTTCCTGTGACTCCCTAATGTGCTTATTCTAGCAATGGTGGTCTCTCATGATCCACAACTACTAGGTATAACACATCATCCTTACCCATATTATAAAGAATCCCATTGATAATAATGAATGGAAATGATCTTGTGATAAATTAATTTTGTCCTTCTTCACATAGTGTGTAAGAAGAAACCCTTGTTCAAAAAAGTGAGCTATGTCTTCCATATTCTCTAGGATCGTAAATACTCAAAATAAATGAGCATTTAATGACTCATCCTATAATTCTTCTAGTTATTTACCATTCATTATACGACTGAGATGATCTGACCCTAACTTTTATCTTCATAGATTGACATTTATTTTAAACTAACATATTGAAACAACATTAACCACTTAGATATCTTCCCTCCTAACATGGGATTGTTTACCAAATATCACAAAGCTTGGTGGTCTATAGATAATTTGAATAGTGTAGCCAAAATATAATGTCTAAATTTTTGTAGCCCAAACACCATAGATAGTGCTTCACATTTTGTGGTGGTATAGTTCTTCTCAGTCTCTAAAATCTTATGATTTGTGAAGTGGATAGGGTGATCTAATCCTCCATCCCTAGGTTGATCCAACCCAACTCCTACTATGGTTCCCAAAGCATCTACATGGATGTGAAAGGACTTACTCCAATTCATAAATACCAATATTAGGCTATTATTGATCTCTAATTCAAATTTATAAAGGTTTTTTGACATTCAACAATCTATTTAAACCTTGTATCCCTATGCAACGATCTCTCTAATGGAGCAATTATAACTTCATGACCCTTTATGAAATTTTGATAATACCTTATGTGTCTTAGGAATGATCGTACTTCAAATGAACTTACATGAGGTGGAAACCCCATAATGACTATAATTTTTGCTTGGTCAACCAAAATACCATCATTGCATACTGTATGTCCCAAAAAACACCAAATGGCGTAAAGAATAAAAAAATATTCAAATTCAGAGTTCTGCATAGAGCTTAACATCTTTCTAAAATAAGCCACAACTTGGAAAGGTGATCTTTGAATAAGGAGAACATAACCTAATCATCTAGGTAAACCTCTAACAAATCATGTATGAATTCCTTGAATGTAGTGAATTCAGTTCCAAAGAAAATAACATGAGCATTTTTAAGGCTAAAAGGCATTACCTTATATGTAAATGAACCTTAGTCTATTACAAAAGTGGTCTTAGTTTGATATTTTCCATTGATAGGAATATGATGATAGCCATTGAAACCATCTGTGAATGAGTATACTTCATGCCCTTCATCCAACTCAAGAACCTCATATGTGAAAGGAATTAGAAATGGGTCATTCACACAAGCATCATTCAATCCCATGTAGTCATTGAAAATTTTGATTTTTCCTAACTTTTTAGGTTTACCCACCATTGGACTTACCCAATCTATTTTCTCTACCAGATAGATGATTCATGCTTCTTGCATCCTGAAAATCTTGACCTTGACTTTGAGCTTCATATTAAGATTTATTATATATGATAATTTTTTAAGAAGACTTACACACTCCTTTAATTCTATGTACCCCCAAAAAAGGATATACACCCTTGACTTCTAAAAACTTCATGGGGAATACATCTTGATAATCTCAAAATAATTGGACATCGTGTGAAATTTTATTTTGTGTCCAGTAATCGCCTATGGTCGCTACCTTTGGTAGAGATTATGTACAAATGTTTTCCACTGCTTTCCACACTAGTTCTTGATATATTTTGTTTGGACCATTTGGAAGAGAGTCTTTTAGTGTCCTTTCTCCTTTTTGCTCCTGAATATTTAGATTTTGTAGATGCATATACTCAGTTTGATCTATGATGTTGACTTTATGCTCCTCTATCTGATGTTTAGGTTTGAATAAACCATTTAAATCTAATCCTCCTTACTATCATAGGATTCTACTTGATCTACATTATCCATACTCCTATTATATGATTTCAACAAAAAATATTCTTTTTATTTATTGGCACTATAATTTTTAATAGCTTTGCTCAAGTCCTTTGTTACTTCCTCCTATGAACTTTGATCTTACATAATTAATACGTATTCCTCCCATACATGACATGAAATTATCTTCAAATTTTGGAGAGATTTATGCATTATGGGATTCTCATCCTCAAATACAAAGGTTTGTATAAAATCATGTTGGACCTATGGCCAATTCTTAGTCTCATGCCTACATTCCTAGTGCATGTACCATGCTCACGTTAAAGGTGTTAGAATATGCTAGAACACTACCTAGTGTCTTTGTTCCACACCCTATGGAGACCATATATCTACACACGTATGGATTTGCAATTTAACCTTCTTGGAATAATGGCCAGTGATTAGAGATCACAAACACTACTTGGAACTGGGCTCTCATCAGTTCATAGGCTTCTCCCCAGTGTAATTATTTAGAATGAACTTCCCACCATGTCCCAACATCACCTTTGAGTGTATAGTTCAACGCATTGACCCAAAAATCTATATTAGGAACATGATGTTTCAACTTGGAAAGTTATTTCACTAAATCCTCTATTACAAAGTACTGAGGCAATTATCTCTCGGTAGTAAAAGCCATTCTCATTAGCCTTAACTCATGGTATCCTTATGCCTAGTATAACATATCTATGTCTAAATCACCACTAATAGAAGACACAAATTCCATGGTAGAGTACCCTCATGGTGGGTTTTATGTATTCCATATCTATTGGAGTCACTTGGTACAATAGATCCACTTTTGACCTTATGGGGTCTCATTCCTCCATGTGGAAATGCGAGAATTGCTCCATGGTTTTGACATGTTGGTATGAAAATTGATTTGTATGTTGTAATTATAGAATTGGTTATGTTTGTTGTGTTAAATTGGTGAACCATCTAGTTTGCATATCTTGTGACTTTGGTTTTATGCCAACCTTAAACCAATTATCTCCTCTATAAACATATGATAATGCAGGCTCCTTGGGAATGATGTACACATTTATTTCAGTATTATTTAAGGGTATGATGATGATCTTATCTCCTTGATGATCCTCCAATTGATTTTATACCATATTGATGGTCATTTGACCATCGTAGGCCCACTTTTTCCTAATTAATGTAGGGTAGTGCATTTCATCAGTCTTCATATCAATGACTTTAAAGTACCCTCATAGACTTAGATTAACAACTTTTATTTCTACATCTTATAATCTCCCATTGGATTCTACACTTTGGTAATATATGAGACTCAATGTAACCAGGCTATAGCTAAAAATAAGTCATCTAATGGCCTCCCATGTAGGCCTAGGGAACATATTTACTATGCTCCCAAATTTGAAGAAAATGTTTATAACTTCATATCATACAAGTTCAATATCCATTTGGGAATCAACAACCCAAGGCTTATTAGTTTTGATGTACTAGACTACCCTCTTAGTTCACTATTATCCTTTTTTTGTGCAATCTAACAAATTATACAAGTTAGTGATATTTTTTAATATGTACTCATTGTGTAGAGTACTCACGAGCTTAATAAGATTTTTTAAATCTTTAAATACTCCATCTTATCTAAGTATGAAAACAATTCACCCATGCATTTGTGCATCTAAAACTATAGCATCTCCTTCAAAAGCATTTTGATTTTGTATGTTTTAAAATAACTATGTTGTTTTAGACATTTCAAAACATTTTCCTTAACAAGATATGGATACTTATCTTGCCAATTTTTTTTGATTAGAGGTTCCCATGGCATCTCCAAGGGTGGCAAACCTTACTCTTTATACCAGTTCTAGGTGATAGCTTGCATGAATGTAAGATCCTTCGAGTGCAAGTTTACGATATTCACATTGTGTACTAGTTTTTCCTTTATTTGATTTTATAGGACAGGATAATCTTTTATGTTATGATGGAATTAAATTATGCAATACATAAAAAAGTTTGTTGTTATGGATTGTAGGGATAATTTCATGTGATATGATTGTATTCATCATACACGTAATAAATAATTATCTATCTATCCAATCTATCATCTTGTATATAATTTTGGTTGCCTCCTTGGTATCCTCCTGGTCTTTTTGGAGAACCCCATTCTTGTTTTTTTTGGCCATCACAATACCCAAACCATTTATGGGGGGAAGGTGGAGTCTAACCTGACTAATGTGGTGGAGACACATAATCCCAAGGTTATTAGTAATGTGGGGATGGAGGTGTCCCTTCAACCTAATATTGAGGTGAATACGATGTCTAGCTTATGAGACCCTAACGCTGATATTGAGTAGACTGTCACATCCACCTAGGATTAGACTGCATAGCTCAAGTTATCTCAACCTCTAGACTTGGAAATCCTAGCTTCAAAGCTAGAACATGTTGTACAACTACTATGAAGACATTCCTAGTGATGTATTCTTTCAACTCTTAAAGTGCCATGCAATTCTTCTTATCGTGAATATGGGATTTTCAAAAAATACAATACATATTATGTGGTTTGTTTTAGTAAATGACACTTAGTTGTATGATGCTAATTATACTACAAATCACACATAACTCTATCTTGATTTTGGATAATAATTTCTATGATGTCCTTCTTGCTAACACTTAGTGCACTATATAGTTATTATGGGCTTATTTATTTCATGTAATTCATCCATCTTTCATATTGCATTTGTCTTTGTAGTAGGTTGTAGGCTTTCTCCATAGTATTCTATCTACTCAATTTGGACCATAGTTGATCAAACATCAACCTTACATGAAAAATCTGTTTGTGTGATAATAAACTGAATCCTAGGTCATATGTCTTCTATGAACCAATCAACTTTATATATGCCCTAAAACTATAAGTTCACCTAGTTTATAATATATGAGAATCTATGGTTAAATCCTAGATTGATTTTCCTAATTTATAGAAAATTTTATTCAAGTCTTGAATGGTTTGGCTTGTGCATTTTTTCATCTTAAACTCCCTAATTAGTTTAGCCTTTTAATCCTACAAGTCCATTGTGGTTGGATTATTTTTTGTATATGGATTTTGGAGATATGCCTATCAAGATTCTATGAGTTTTCACTTCTTTACATCATCAGTGATAACACCTTTAGCCTACCATTTCAATTTTTAGGTCAAAAAATATTGTTAGGGGTTAGTAGACACATCATATGGTGTTAGAATTACAAAAATTTCCTTATTAAGAACCATGTTTCTTGCAGTTGTACCTAAAATAACTAGTTACTTTGGACTGAATTTCACATGTGTCTTAAGGTTCATGCAATTGTCTTTAGAGTACTAATATTCTTCTTTTCCAATAATTTCAGAGTTTCTACACTTAACTTCCCATATTTGAATATCTAAGTTCATGGTTGTTTTCTTAACATAATCCACATGCTTCATCTCATTGCTTAAAGGGTGTTTTTGAGGTTTAAAGGAATTGAAGCTATGGTTAAGCCATATTATATGGTTTAATATTTGCCTTTAATTTTCTATAAATGCTTATGTGCATGGTCCTATTTATGACTGGGCTGATGTGTTTCACATGTAGTGGGTTTGTTATGTCTATATTGTCTCTTAAACATAATATATCACACTTAGCCATTTTCTTAGACCATCTCATATTTTATCCTTTCCATGTGGCATCATTTTGATCATCCAAAAGACTAAGTTGAAAATGCATGTCACCATCTTGGCTTCTTAGAGGTGACATCAGTAAAGAGATTTGCATGGATGATCCTGAACAATCAGATCAATGAGAGCCATCCATGTGTCATCATCCCACTCACCCAAAATCCTGGAGGTAACATCAATAGAAGTATTTATACGAACTATCCCATATAAGTGAAGTAGTGAGATCCATCCACATGTCATCATCTCACTCACTTGGTAACCCAGAGGTGACATCAACAAAAATATTGGTATGGATGATCTCAAGAAAGTAAAATAACAAGATTCATCCATGTGTCATCATCTCATTCATCTTGATAGCCCTCAACCCATTCATGGGGTATTAAGCTTAAAATTTTCAATGGAACAATGAGATCCTTCCCATTATCATCATCATCTTAACCTGTGCCCCCAAAAGCAAAGCATAACATATCACACCTCAACTACCAAAAAAATAATGACATACAAGCATGCGTCTTTCAAAGCCACATAAACAAACATCAAAGACACCATTGATAGCTTTGAAAGAGTGGAAAAGAGACATTTACCATATTAAGATGACTAAGTGTCCAAGAACATGCGAAAGAAGCGACATGACATTTAAAAGGCCATAAAAATTTAGTTTTATGAATTTAAAATGAAAAGACTAAAGAATAAAGGTTGTTATTACACTTAATTTTCATGAATTAAAGAATTAATGCATTTAATTATTGCATCCATTGTAGCTAAAGCAATATATATTGAATTACCATTCTCAGTCTAAATGCATTACCTTCAAGCTATCTAGAGTATTGTGAATTCTGAGCCCAAATGTAGATGATGAATTCAAAACACCATTATAACCAAGAATTTACAATCTTTTTCACAGAGTGAAAAATTTGTGAACAAAATCAATTGCTTCCTCATCTCACATCCTAATTCGCTTTGATTACTTTATTGCAAGCCCAAATGAGTTCATAGATACATCATTTGATTTAATGGATTTGAACCATGAGTTCAAGCATTATTTAAAGATTTAGGATAGGGTTGAAGTAATCAAGCCATACAAGGATGAAGACCAACTCTCTCTCTTCACGCACAGATACAAAAATGATATCTTAGCCATCAAAGTAGTAGGCCTTCACAATGCAATGATTAAACCAGAGGTAAAGCCCTACATTGACTTATTGTTTGATTTATTCTTCAATGACAAGGTTATTGGAAAATATTGCATTTTAGAATAGGAAAGACACTAATAGTATATATCAATGGGAATTCATTTGAGAGGTATTATAGGCTTTGTATGTTAGACATGCCATACATGCAAGACATGGTAAACTCATAGATTTAGAACCATAACTTCATTCACAAGTTGTAGGAATGGATTTGTAACCCAAGCAACTTCACAGTCTAAGGACCTAATTCTACCATTCCCATAGTGGTCTTTAGGCTAGGGGTTAGAATTACCATGGCCCTTTTGAACATGATATGTGATATTTTGATTATCACTTATGTTAATGAGGTTTGGGTCCCTTTGCTAGATGTAATTTTGACTTCTAGAAAAATTGTGGCCATAGGGAACATAATTAGCTCTAATTTTATTTTGAAACTCATAAATCCTAGGAGTTCCCATGATGGAAATTTCTATATGATATCCTATGTGGTGGATGTAATTGCTGCAACTATGCATGCATCACATGATCAGCCCTGACAACCATCCATTAAATACCCTAATAACAGGGTATGTAATGAATTCAATATTCTTCATGTGCATAGATTTAGGAGGAATATGAAAAGAATAATTAAGACCTTTTACCCCATAGTGTACCAAGATATATATGGGAAGAATATGCCCATATTTTCAAACATAATAAAGAAGACCATTCAGAAGATGGGTGATTACTAGTTATACCTCGAGCATACAATAATCAGAATTGAGGGTACAAAGACACAATCTTCTACCTACCAAGGATTATGCCAGATAAGGTTGATTAGAAGAAATTTTTTACCAATTGGTTGATAGTATTGATATTAATTTGACGAAGGCAAATAAATTATCCCTCCATCCAACCCATCTTAGTATTGGCATAATCCAATATACAAGGTGGAAAAACTTGAAAATTATGGATAAAATTAGGACACATTACAGGTTCAAGAAGGTACTTTTTAGACATTAGGATCCTAGAGGGAATGTTAAGGGATACCTCAATAAATATTAAATAAATGTGAGGATTAACTATGGGCATCAGGCTTATGATAATGATGGCATATTCATGAATGTTGAAGATAACTTTAAAGTGGATATCAAGATGCACATAACTAATATGTCAATGATTATGGTGAAAAAAATCCAATATGATCCTACTATGACCAGAGAGGATGCCAAAAGGATTAAGAAGTTGTAATGGGTTTCTAAACCCATTCATGGACCCCTTCCTCAGGCAAAAGAGGGAACACAAGAATAAGCTGATCCATCTGGGGTAGTTCATACTAAAGAGAGACCTAAGAGTCTTCCAACTTCTCCTCCACATGTAATTGTTGATGCCTCTCCATAGTGTAGAGTTGAAGAAGAAAGGCCTACAAGTCCCATTGGAGTAGCTAATATATTTTCTATATTGCCCTTCCCTCCACTGACTATTGTATAGATGGTAACTCTTCCTTCATTTATGTCTTAAGTGCATGTTACTTCCTTTTATTTGAGACCACTAGCATTATTAGCCTAGACTACTGGTCAACCCACTTCACCACCCATCATTATTCCAATATTAACTACTCTTATCACCCAATCATTTTCTGTAATCACCATTCCTTCATTATCTACTCCACCTCTTACTAGGTTAGCCTCTACTTCTTCTAAAACTATATTCACCTATACAAGGAAGCCCAAGACCCCACCTATTTCTCCCCAAAAGGTGGAAGTGAAAGAAGACGCTGAAGAATTTTCTAAACAGGGAGGTGATGGAAGGAGGGATACAATAAGATCAAACCCTATTAGAGTTTATGTCAGTGATGAAGCAGATAAAATATGGAAAATTGAAGATTAATTCCAATCAGGGCCTGACACTAAAGAGTCATGCTCGATCAGTGAGAACACAAAGTTAGACCTAAAAGCTGAGTGGATAATTTAAGAAAATCACCTAGTCATTGAATCTAAAGAAGTCAACAAAGGATATGGTAGAAAAATTATTGATTAATTATTATCAGATATAGAGGGAGAAGCAAAATGAGATGTAGAATTAGAATTGTAAATCAAAGCTCAGGGGCCATCCCCAAGTACACCTCCAAGCTTTCTACCTCTAACCATTATAATAAATAGTACTCCATCTAGTCCTCCTTTTGTTGTAAGTCTTTCAAGTCTACATTTTATATCTACTTCTTTAATCTTATTAATAAATACTAGTACAACCTACTCTTTACATTTTTTGGATTCTTTAAGCCAGGTTACCCAACCCTAGGCTGACACTTTACCTATTTTGCCTACCATAGCCCAATCTATTGCTATAGACTCTATGGCCACCACTACTATGAATGTTGGGGTTGCTGATACCTTTATTACAAACTACGTGCAAAATCTATTAAGCACCTCGATGACCTATTCATTATTTAGTGGAACCAATCCTTAGTATCCTAGGCCTAGTAAAGGGGTATATTTTGGAAACTCAGTGTCTACCTCCATTTTTACCACATTGGCCACTCCTCCTAGGATGACCACCCAAATAAATATGCCTATTGGTCAAGCCACTCAGTCATACTCACTCATAGTCTCAGTTATCAATGCAATAGGGAAGGCTAAATACATAATTGACAACACGAGTCCAAAGATATGCTACTAGCTTGAGGAAGGCAACCCTCTATTTATTACAATAGGGACATATTCCCTCATAACTATGTTAGCCCCTAGGTCATCCATTTCAATCACTCAAGATCATCTAACACATTCAATAGAGCCTATAGAACAAACAAAGCAACCAGTTACTCTAAAATTCCTTCATAGATCAGGTAACTACAATAGGAGGAAAGCATACACATGCAAGACTTGGTGATAATTGAGTGGCCTATAATTAAATTACATTTTGAAAAACATACCAATACTTTGAGAACATTCAAGAGGAATATTTTAATTGCTGAGGGTCAATATATTTAACTTGAGCAAAGAGAAGATATCTTCTCTCTAACTAAGAGAAGAAAGTTGAACCCTTTTGACCTTGATGAAATCAAGGAAGATCCATATAGTTTTGTAGATGCAATAGGGGGAGTTATAAAGGAAATGTTCATAATTTTTGATTAGTCAATACAAAATTAACCATTGGTTAGCACCATCTAGGCCCCAAAGGAGATAGTGGATAGTTTATAGGGGATATAGAGGAAGCTTTTTGACACCATTGAGTCAATACAGTTTTCAAAGGCCACTTATCAACCCAAATGGGGAGATGTTATGAAATTATTTAATAAAGTATGATGGAAAGATTAATTTACTTAGTCAAACAACTAAGAATAAATCTTATACTCATTTGAATCTAATAACTACAACCAAAATTGCATGGGCCCATAATTTTGTAGCTTTAAAAAGAGATAGTTTGCTTGAGTGGAACTAGGAGATGTGAGCTCTTGTTCATTAGTTTACAAATCAAGAAAGAGAGGTAGTCACTATCCTGACATAATTAAGAGTCACTTAAGTAAATACATAGTAAGGGCAATTAGTCTCTAGGCTAGTTTTTGAAAGTCTTCTACGAGTAGCAGTGGATAACTTTAAAGGTAAGATAAAAGGCATCATCTATAGAAATAAAAATGAAATAATACAAATAGATAATTTTTCAAGGCACAAGATCATAAGAATAGAGGCCTTGAATGCTGAAGTTAGAGCCATAATAGGCACTCATAAGAAGGTGATGAATAAACTTCCATAGTTATTAAAAAAAATTTGCTTGATTTTTAAACCATTGACATAAACTTCCAAGTGAGTCATGCTCTTTATTTTCAAAGGGAAGTAGCTAAGAAAGCAATGAAAACACCACACATCATGCCTACTTTAACCCAAACTACTCAGCCTCTTAGGTACACACTAATGCACACTTAGATTGGGCCTGCTTAAGTTCCACTTTTATCTTATCTATAGTTTCAACAACTAATTCAACTACAATTTCAGCTCCACTGTCTCCAACATCTTCTTCGGCTTGTGGTGCCACATCAACACCAATCTAAAATAAATATGTATTTTCATGTTTTGACTAAGTCAGAACTTTAGTTCTTGATTTGTTTACATATATATTGTATTTTTAGGTGAGAATTTCTATTTTGAGTGATCGATGTTGTACATGCATCCTTTGCATGGAATCTAGATGTAAGTCTTATTTTTGGATATATATTTTTTGACTTGCTTAAGAGATGAGGCCTTCCCCATCCCAAGCCTATTTATACTTATAACCTCCTATTCCTAAGAGGAGGAAATTTTGGTTATTGAGATTAACAGTAAATTCTAAGAAGTTTTACTAATTTTATCTTGATGTGCAAATATTGATTCTTCTCCAATTCTGTGGACTGTGTGAGACATGTTATCATTATGGTATCTTAGTTCTTTATTTGTGCATGTGTTATCTTATAATATAGTTATTCACTTTAATCTATATCTAATTTTGATGCCTTTTGCATGATGATCATAACCCCCTTTAAATGTGCAATAAAAATCTAACAAATATGAAACCATTGGTTATGTAGGTTTAATTTTATTATGTTTTGGTTCCCTTTGACTCCTTACTATGTTTTATTGTTGGTGTTACAACAACTTACAAAAGATATTGATTTTCTAATTTCTTATCCTACCTTAGTTCAAGTGCTGGTCTTGAAAGGTT
Organism: Torreya grandis; assembly: GCA_037957365.1. Classification (NCBI taxonomy): domain Eukaryota; kingdom Viridiplantae; phylum Streptophyta; class Pinopsida; order Cupressales; family Taxaceae; genus Torreya; species Torreya grandis. Next base: position 2,097,291 of record JARHVA010001639.1, read on the forward strand.
TTCATCTTTTGTGGTTCACAAGCTTATTTTCTACCCTTCCTTTCCCTCTTTTTGAGTTTCTTTTAGAAGTCCTACCCAACTTAGTTAAAACCATCATCCTTCCAATTCAATTAAATCTAGGTTCACCCATAACTGATCTATCCATGGTAAATAATCTATATCACTCATTGCTATTCTAACAATAGGTTGTTATAAAACTGAATACCCTAAAACTCATGACTTAAAGTGAAATCCTTTCACTGATCCTAAAATTTTAGAGTCTACCTCATAAAGGTCTCTATCATGGGCATAAAACCCACATCAACATGTACTAAATTTGGAGCTAGAATGAGGGTTTGAACCTCTGAGAAAAGGTTGAAGAAATTAATTATAAAGTATAAGGATGTTATCACATGGATATATGATGACTTGAAGGTATTTAAACCTGGGGTAATCACTCATACCATTCCCTTGAAACTAGAACACAAGCCTTTCAGGCAAAGATAGAGGCCAATGAATACAATTCTAGAACCTCTCATATAGACTAAAGTATAGAAGCTACTGGATATTAAAATTATTTTCATAATTAAACATTTGACTTGGGTAGCCAATCTCATATTAATAAAAAATAAGAATGGAGAATCATATTTTGTGTTGATTTCAGAAACCTAAACAGAGCATCAGAAAAGGACAATTACCCTCTACCCTCTTTGGATGAGGTAATTCAAATGGTAAGTGGATATGAGATGATGTCTTTCTTGGATGGATTCTCGGGTTACAATAAAGTAGTGGTTAAAGTAGAAGATAGGATGAAGACTGAATTCACCACTAAGTGGGGAACTTTTCACATATACAAGGTTGTCATTCAGCCTAATTAACATAGGAGCCACCTTCCAGAGAGAAATGAATTTTACCTTTTAGGGTTTGGTTGGGAAGTGTACCATCATCTACATGGATGACCTCATTATTTTTTCAAAGGATAAAACTAATCATGTAGACCATCTACAAAATGTCTTCAAAAGATGCAGAAGATATGAGGTCTCTCTCCACCCAAAGAAGAGTATCTTTAAAATTACTAAAGGAAAGTTGCTCAACCATATAATCACCAAAGATGGGATCTCCATCGATCTATAATGTGTTTAATCCATTTCTAAGTTGACCCCATATAAAAACAATAAAGAGTTTAACTCTTTCTTTGGCAAGATAAAACTTTGTAAGGAAATTTATTTATGGTTTTGTAGAGATTATCAAGCCATTAAATGCCATGCTAAAATAGGATGCCATGATCGAGTGGACAAAATAAGCCAAGAAATATTTTTAGGACATCAACGCTGTAATTACCCAAGCTCTAGTTTTGATTAGTCTAGACTTTAATAAAGATTTCTATCTTTATTCATTCACTTCAAAACATATTATTTCTATAGTACTTACATAAAATATGGAAGATAATGAACATCCCATTGCCTTCATGAGCACTAATTTGAAGGATGCATAGTTGAAATACTTTATGATTGATAAATAAATATATGCCTTGATGAAATATGTCAAAAAAATTAGGCATTATATTTTGAGTAATAAAACATATGCCATCATCCTCGACCCAACTTTCAAACTCACGCTTGGCCATAATAAGTTGGGTGAAAGAAGAGGTAAATGGATGATAAAGTTACAAGAATTACATCTTGAGATTAGACAAGTAAAGATAGTAAGAGGCCAAGGATCATACAAATCATGATTGAAAGTGATCCATGCATTATTATGGAACAAACTAATGAAACTCAGGTATTTGGGCGTGAATAGTACTAAAAAATCATCCATTACCTACTCACAAGTGTTAGAATAATTAATTTATCCTAGCCTATATGTAATAAATGTCTCATGGTGTAGTTACACCTTTGATTGACATCTAACATAAGTTAGTTAAGTGTGATATTTCCTATGTGTGATTAGTTACATTGTGAGGCTTAATCACCTATAGATTAGGAGATTTAATCTCACTTGTTGATGTATAAATAAACACCTCTTGTAGTGCTCTAGCCAATGCAATTACTTTCCATATTTCATTTGGTATCTGAGTAGGTAGTCCTCAGGAGGTTTAAAAGTAGTGGAGATAAGGTGGAGATCAAGAGATAAGTTCGTTCTAGCCTTGATAGCAATACGCTGCTCTAATTTCTGCCATTCCATGTTGAAAATCTAATAAATTGTGGAAGGAAAAAGTTGTCATGTAAGAATTTTTTTTTGTTTGACAAGTATTTTAGCAATTTTTGCATATCTATTTGAGAAAATTTACCACTTGATTTAGCCATTGTAATGAGGGTTTGATTATTAAAATTTCAATTATTTTAAAACATCTCACACAAGTGGATTTGATATTCAGTATTCAAGCATATAATTTGATTTATAATTTTTGTGTTTAACACACACATATTTTGGATCGAAGATGTATGTATTGATAGGTTATTTAAATAAATTTTCAATAGGAGAACATAATTTAGATCTTGTCATTTGGAAAAGTCATCCTCCAATTAGATCCACACCCCAGCCAGGTGCCCAAGGGAATTTCAACAACCCTACAGGGCACATCGACTATTTAAAGCCCATTATAGGCCAACACAAGTGAAATTTGACCTTTTTGACATGAACTACATCCTATCAATGGCTCCATCAATGGTGTTTAGTTAAGGATTATGTCTTAGATTTGCTTCAAATTAAACATTGTGTAGTCTTAGCCATGCCACATGGTTTATTTGCCTCCAAAGGGCCTTCTATGCCAAAAATCATTCATTCTCTACTCACATCAGTATCCTCAGTGTCACCTAACCCTTGAAAATAGTCTTTGGTGCTAGGAAATATTAAATCAACCCTAAAAGTCCAACATTGATGCCAAAAGACATAAACAACTAGATCTGAGCAACTAAATGCCCAAGTACAAACATCCAAACTATCCATCCATGCCTTTCCATTCCTTCTATCAGGGCAAGCATATAATTCTATTTTTTTCCACTCTTATTTATTTTTATTATCTTGCTTATGATATAATATCAAAACAATATAATTATCCAAGAGTGGGAGGAGGGACTTTAAAAAAAAATTGGGCTAATATATTTATTGGAGGGGGCTATCCTGTTTACAGGAGAAATAAAAGGTCATTTAAATTTTGAAAAATTTCATCTTGTAAAATTATCCAAAGGACTAAACACTTTATTGATATAAGTTGTCAATTCATTGGTGGAATTTCTTGATTCATATCGAATCACAACAGTGAATATTGTAAGGTGAAAAGCCACTTTTTCCTTTAAAACAATGAATTGTCTAGTCCAATAAGCTCTTTTATTTTGCTTGACAAGACATGCTATTTTTCCCCCTGTAATTATAAAGACCACAAAGGGGGGGGATTTTTTATCACCACCCTCAAATCATCTTGCAATGGTAAAGTTGAGTTTTAAACTCCTCAAATGCATTTTTGGTTGAAATCAAAGTCCAGATTCCTTAGTTTTCCATTACATTCTAGGACACATTTTCTATAGAGTTTGATGTCCTTTGTGTGCTTGTGTGTGTTTGCATTTCATTGTGTGTGTGAATTTTCAACTTCTATTTTTGCACATAAAACACACTTATACTTTCTTGTCATACACAACTTGTATTTCATGATTTCTAGTTTTGGACCATGTTTCATCCTCCTAAACACACAATTGCTTCATGGTGATGACTATGCTACTTGGAAATTAAAATTCCAAACACATCTAGAGTTTTAAGATATTTGGTCAATTGTAGAAGGCACATAGGTCTGACATGCAATACATGCTAATAAGTAGTAGAAATATGACAAAACTAATAAAAAGGCTAAGTTAATAATAATTTTTGGAGTTTTGGATGAGGTACAAACTCATATCCAAAGAGATACAATTACAAAAGATGCTTGGGATAAGCTTAAAATAGTATATGAAGCAAAGAATTAGAATCAAATCATGCATCTTCAGAGCCAATTGCACACTCTTAAGCTCAAAATAGATGAAAAAGTAGAGGAATTCCTTAGAATGGTTATAAATTTGTGGGCTTTGCTTTAATATTTGGGCTAACCTATGATAGATGATTCTTTGGTCCCTATAGTCCTTAGAACACTGCTCCCACATACAAAATCTTTGTGACCACTTTGAATGTCACATGATAAAAACCAACCTTTATAGTGTTAGTAAATTTATTGCAACAAGAGGAAGCTTTGAACAATTTGGAAGAAGCAAATAAGGAGTATGCACTCATATCAAATCAAAAGGGGAAGAAACCCATGAAAAGGACAAAACAATCACCAAAGCAAAATAATCAACAAAACTAACAAGGAAACAAATCATGTTCTTTTAGATCATGCCAAATTTATGGAATACAAGGACATGAATTAAACCATTGTTGGTATAACACATTTAAAAATGGCTTATCAAGTAATAAGACCTCTTCCAACAATTTACCACAAATAGAAAAGAAGCAACCACAACAACAAAATAGGCGGAAATAAAAAAATTCCAAGCCTAAACAACATGGAAATGTTGTTGAAGAATATGATTCTTAAAATGAGGAATATGGTTTAGATATTCAAACACATGAGTCTACCAATCATACAAGTGCAATTTGGTATGTTGATTCAGGAACAACCTGACACATGATAGGGAGAAAAGAATGTTTTTTTACATTGAAAAAAATAGAATCAAAAGGAAATGTATCACTTGGAAATGATACCTCATATACATTACAAAGAAATTATGGCATCAAAATTCAACTTGGAAACATGAATTATAACATTTCAAATGTTTTCTATGTTCCAAGACTTACAAAAAAATTGTTATCTGTTAATCAACTACTTGACCACAACCTCATGGTTGAATTTGATCACCAAAATGGTCAAAAGTTTTGCCACATCAAAGACAAGTCTAGGCAATTAAAAGTGATTTCCAAGGCTTCCAACATTGGCAAAATGTTTTAGCTTGATTTTGTTTAAAATGATCATCAATCACTTATGGTCAAAGATACAGAACTAGGCAATTTATGGCACAAAAGATATGGACACTTGAGTTATGGTTTTTTTTGTTGAATTGAGCAAACACGATATGGTTTGTGGTATTCCCAAACTCAATCAATATTTTGATATATGTACCAATTGCTTAACTAAAAAATAAAAAAGAGATCACTTTGGAAAGACTAAGTATCAATAACTTGGTAATTTGGACTTGGTGCACACCGATTTATGCAAATATTTTACTCCCAGTCTCAAAGGGTACAAATACTTTCAACTTTTTGTTGATGATTACTCATGGAAAATGTGGGTATATTTATTGAAGACTAAAGATCAAGCTTTTCAAGTCTTCAAATAATTCAAGGCCATGATTGAAAATGAAATTGGTATGAAAATCAAGACCTTTTTCTCATATCATTAGGGGTAATACACCAATAAAGAATTCTTAGCTTATCTCAGTTCAAATGGAATCAATTACTAATTTACAACTTTATATTGTAATGAGTTACAGAATGGTGTAATGAGGTCATTGTGGAAATGTTTCATAGTATGGTTAAGGATGCAAAATTGCCTAATACATATTGGGCAGAAGCTTGTCACACTACAGTCTACTTGTTGAACAAGTCACCCACCAAATCTCTTGATGGCATCAAACCACATGAAGCTTGGATAGGGAACAAACCAAAGGTCACTCATCTTTGTGTTTTTGGTTGCAAGGTGCACATGTATGTTCCTAAAAAGAAAAGAAATATGTTGGATAAAAAAACAAAGGAATATATTTTTTTGGGATTCAGTGCAAAATCAAAAGCATACAGGCTCCTTGATCAAAAAACAAAGAAGGTACTAATTAATAAATATATAGTGTTTGATGAAAAGAGTGAAATCAATCCACCTTCTACATAGGTAAATGATACATGCAAAATACCTATAATATTTTTAGATAGTGATGGTGAAATTGAAAAGGAAGATAATAAAAAAGGACCTCAACACCACCACCTATAACTCAATGTATGCCCAAGTGGTATACAAATACTATAGGAGATGCTAACTTGAATGGAGTACCATATACATCCACTTTAATAATCAAGGACTAAAATCATGGATTCAGAAGAGGTTAATATGGCCCTTATGAGTATTATCCAAGAAACATATGATCCCTCAACAGTAACATAAGCCCTATAGTCTAGACCTTAGAAAGATGTTATGGATGCAAAATATCAGTCACTGATAAAGAATAACACTTGGCATCTTGTTGATCTTCCACCAGAGAAGAAGCCTATTAGGTGTAAATGGTTCTTTAAGACCAAGTATAAAGTATATGGAAATATTGATAAGTACAAGTCAAGGCTTGTTGTAAAATGGTATGCTCAGAAAGAAGGCATTGACTATGAGGAGAATTTTACTCCCATGGCTAAGATAAAGACTATCAGAATGGTTTTTACCATGGTTGCACAGTTTGGATGGAAAGTCCATCAAATAGATGTAAAAAGTGCCTTTTTGAATGGATATTTGTAAGAGGAATTCTACATGACTCAACCTAAAGGATTTTTGGTACCTAATTATGAATAAAAGGTGTAGGCTTATCAAGTCTCTCTATGGGATACAATAGGCTCCTTGAGCCTAGTGCATCAAGATTGATGAACATCTCATATAACATGGATTCAATAGGAGTCCATATGATCCTAACCTTTACCTCAAATAACATGGGGGGGTATGTTTTCATAGTGATTGTTTATGTTGAGGATCTAGTCATCATTGATAGAATAGTGAAGATGATCAATGCAACTAAGAGTGATCTCAAGTGATCATTCGACATGATAGATCTTGGGTTTCTAGACTATTATCTTAGTTTGGAGGTATGACAGAAGGAACATCACATTTTCATTTAAAATATGAAGTATACCAAGACATTGCTCAATAAATTTAGGATGATGGAATACAAGCCTATTGCAATACCTATGGAGATAAAAATTTAGTTGTTTCATACAAATCCATCACTAGAAGTAAATATAACTCTCTATCAATAGTTGATTATGAGTCTCATTTACTTGATATATATTAGGCCTAGATATTAGCTCTGTCAACTATATTTCTTAGTTCATGTAAGAACCAATGTTGACACATTAGAAAGCAACAAAGTGGGTATTGAGATACATCAGAGGTATAATTGAGTATGGCCTAGAGTATAATAAGAATGACAAGTTCTTCATGACAGGATACATAGATGTAGATCATGTAACTTTTATTGATGATTGGAAATCCACTTTTATATTTGTGTTATTTCTAAGATTTGGTCCAATTTCATGGGGAAGTAAGAAGTAGAATTATATTTCTAGATCTTTCATAGAGGTAGAATATCATTCTACATCAGGATCTATCTATGAAGTGATCTGGATACATCACATTCTTTTAGGGCTTGGAGTTCCATAGACTCAGCCTATAGTTCTGTATTATGACAATCAAGGTATTTTATAGCTTGTTCACAATCTACTGTTTCATGAGAGAACCAACCACATAGAGGTTAAGATTCATATCATAAGTGAACATATTCAAAAATACAACATACAACTCCAATATTTCCCCACTCCAAATCAATGCATAGATGTCTTCACGAAGTCACTTACACTTGATAAGTTTGAGGCATTCAAAAATTCTCTCTCTTCTTCTCTTAAGTATATGATCAATTAAGGTGGGGGGTGTTAGAATAATTAATTTATCTTAGCCTATATGTAATAAATGTCTCATGATGTAGTTACACCTTTGATTGACATGCAACATATATTAGTTAAGTATGATATTTCCTATGTGTGATTAGTTCATTGTGAGGCTTAATCATCTATAGATTGGGAGATTTAATCTCACTTGTTGATATATAAATAAGAACCTCTTATAGCTCTCTAGCTAATGCAATTCCTTTTCATCTTTCAACAGGTACATGTCCTCTTGAACTAAATAGAGAGTAAAAGTGGTCCCTCAAGCTTGACTCAACTCACTACTATAACATAAGATTATGAAGATGATGTTAAAAATATCTTGTTAGTGGATAAACCAAAACAATAAATGATAACTACCTTTCTAAGCCTAAGTATTAGGGTGAGTAATGATAACAAAACAAAGATATCTACTAGTGGAAGACAAAAATACCATTTACATTCCTATAATGACTCCTTGCAATTGGCGTGAGAGAAGGATTATGCTCAGCATGTGAACAAATGGTCTTTGATGATGTCAATGATTTGTGGGCAACACTTCATCTTATCCCTTTGGAAATTGGTTCTTGGTTTGTGTTGGTAATGAAGTTTTTAACAATAATTTGGCATTATTTATTTGCACACAAAAGCTTTTTATTAAGAATGGTCATGGCACTTGTATTCATAGGTTTTCAACTAACTCTTACTCATGTGTGGTTAGGCTAGGGTTAAGGTTGGGAGTCCAAATGCAATTAGTGATGGTTTTAATTATGCATTTATAGAGGCATGGCTTAACATTTCCAATTTTTATGGCATTTAGTGTTGATATTTTACAATTCTTGACTTTGAGGATGATGACATCATCATGACCTCATATTCCTCGATATTTATTAAATTTTGATTTTTAAAAATTAGATATTCACTAATTCAACATGGATTTTTCACTTAAGCATTTAATTTATTTACTTGGTTAATTAATTTTGCTTAGACTTTTGGTCATTTCAAGAATTGGGTTAAGTGTCCTACTTAATTAGTTGAAAATGTTAGTTTTCTTGGTCACAACTTGAATGGAGGATGAATCCATGAGAGGTTATCATTACATATAGGGTAATACTCCAAATAAGAAAGCCTTCACACAATTATAGGCATTTAAGTCCAATGAGCAGATGAATTTGGGATGTTTAGTGATTTCTAGGCTTAATTCACATAGTTTGGTAGAAATCAGTCTGAATTCCATTTAAACATGAAAGTGGCCAAAAGGAGTGTTTAAATTTTTCCCCTATTTGATTAGGCATTGCAAGACACATGCATAGTAACATCTTCTCAAAGAATGAAAAAGTCATTATGTTAAAAATTTTAATATTTGAAAAGTGACGTGTTAATAATCATAGGTTGTAATGAGCCAATAGTCATAGGCTAATGCCCTAGAGGGTGGATGAGCCTTGGATAACCCCTTAAGAGAGTGGGAGATAAATAGTGTCATTTAACGGGCCTTTGAAAAGAGGAAATAATATGATTGATTAGTAACAAAGGTCTAAATAATGATTTTGCCCCAACAAGACAACCTCAATTATTGGCATATTGAATTTGACCCAGTAGGGTGGATGTGAGCATGATATAATCGATGTTTCCATAGTAGGGTAGATTTTATCATTGATCTATCTAAATAATTTACATCATTATGGTAAATCAGCAAATGGAACTCATGTAATGAATCTAGAACACAGATTAACAATGAGATGGCATAGGGCAATGGTACAAATCTAGGGTACCTAATAGTATGGAGATGCACATCCTAATTAGTGGTGGTTAATATTCATTAGTGAGTTTAGTTACCATGTGTTTGGATTGTTCTATTGGGAACAAGAGTAAATACCATGGCACCATTGCTTGATAGATCATTTGTCTTGCTTTTTATTGTAACATATGACATTATGCATCATAATTATAAAAAACCATAATAATAATGTGTGTCATATGCATGGAAAAACTTAATTTAAATGTAAGTATAAATAACCTAGGTATAAGATATGATCAATAAAATCCCAAGTGTAAATACAATGCAATAAAGTAAGTGTATGAGGGAATACAAATACTCACAAATCAATTACAAGATATAAAAAATCAATACTTAATTGTGAAAATAATGTAATAAACCTATACCAATTGAGGGTAAGGGAGGAAAAATAACACAATCTAGATTAAAAAAATAAACAACTCTGGGCCATGTAGTAAGCAAGACTCAAGTGTAAACTAATTATCCTTAGACACATAACACTTTAAAATGAACAAACATAAAATGCCCAAATAAAGGGTGATAAAAAATAACCTACAACCCAATGTAATAAACAAATTAATCTAAGGCATAAATTCAAAAATAAAAATAAAAATAGAAAAACAATGAACCAAAACTACTTACTGACATAGTTCGTGCATGTGTAATAGAAGTGTTATGCTTGGCAAAAGGTTTCCCCTAGGATATAAGGATCAATGACAGATGAAAAATAAGGGGGAATGGAAGAATAAGGAAGGGGTGGTTGAACTAACTCTAAATGCACTAGGTGAATGGACACTACCTACATATTCTCATGGATACAAGTTCCAACATGGACTTCAGGCTAAATGTAGTTCTCCCAAGAATTGGGAAGAAAATTGATAATAAGTAAGAGAGTGATTATATAAAAAAATAAAAATGGTCTCATAAAATAGTGAGAGAATGAAAAAATGGGTTTAATGCTCATGATTGTGAGAATGTTAGGCAAAAGAACTTGTGAATCTCTGAGAGAGTGGTTTAGGCTAAAACCACAATACAAGACAAAAGGCAAGTGTTCACAAATGAAAAAGATTGATAATTCATAGTGTTCACTACGTCTAATATTTGAAACAAGAATGAGCTCATAAAATTACAAGAGTGTTTTGAGATAAGCGGAGGACAAGGAATGGTCCATAAGATCAAAAAATGAGCTTAATCACTAATACTGATCGAGCTAACTCGAGATGCCACATGTACCAAAGTGTTGCTTACATAGTCTATGCATACCTTAGAATGATGTAGTTCTACCTAAAATGGGAAGGAACACAATCGGGAGATATAATAGGCAAATGTAAATGGTCATGATGGGACCTATGTGAAAACTTTAGTTATACTAGTTGACTAAGAGATGCACATCTTGAATAACATGGATACAATCTGATTAACCTAAAGTTTGAGGTTTGTTTAGGATTTTTTGGCATATTTTCCATGTTTTTGGGTTTTTTAAGGTCATCTCAACTCAATGGAGGATTATGATATAGATAATGGGTTAACTCACAAAATGAGGACAATGTTTCTTAAATTGCTCACAAAATGGCAAGTGCGGCTTAGGTTGTTCACAAAATGGTGAGAGTGTTAGCTTAGAGTGATCAAAAAATGGTGAAAGTGTGGCATAGGTTGCTCATAAAATGGTGAGAGCATTGGAATAAGGGTGGCTGAGCTAACCTCAAAAAGCACTGAGTACTAGTACTACCTACATAGTTCAAATGAACCTCAAGCCATTGTAGTTCACCCTATGACGAGGAATTTGACAATGTATTAACAAGCTTTTGAATAAGCAAATGGCATAAGTATAATGAAATTGTAAGGTATAATGGTATAGAACTGGAAAAAGTGAAGGATGCAATTTCTAAGCCCACTACCATAATGCTCGAAGAGATGTCTGCTTTAAAGAGTGCATTGAATAGTCATGAGTTTGAATCATCTATTGACACTACATTTGAACTCAACCACTAATGCTGTTTGAACTACCAATCGATCAAAACCAAGGTCAAAAGAGGGATGGGAGATTAGAACCTAAGGTAAAATAAGAAAGGCATGGTGGGAAAGGCATATGGTATGATATACCATAAAGGAGATGGTCATGAGACAAAGTAAATAATCCTCATAGACAATACTCTAGGTTACTCTAGCAAAAAAGTGCTTGAGATGTATTATGTTCATTGGTTCATCAAGGTCTTCTCCTTCTCACATAGCCAACTTGTATGCCCTAGAACCATAGTTAGTGGTAATGGTATAGGGCCCTAACCAGTCAAGCTTAAACTTGCCCTTTTTCTTATGTTTGACATTGGTGTTTTTCTAGTTTTCTCTAAGTATAAGATCAACAAGCTCAAATTCTCTATGCTAGATGCACCTATTATATTACCCACAACCAATTTTGATATGATTTAAGGCTATTCAAGGCTGCCATTCATTTTTTTGTCTAGTAATTCTAGCTCTTATAGATGAGATACTCTATAATCCTCATCATCAAGGATATTTTTCAATAAAATACATAGAGAAGGTAACTCAACCATGAAAAGAAGAATGATATTAGTACAATAAACTAGGGAATAAGGTGTGGCTCTTGTTAGAGTGTGTAAATTAGTTAGGTAAACCCAGAGGGTGTGGATAAGTTACAATTGTGAATCATGGCTAGCATCATTGATGATTTTTTTGAGGATTTTGACAATGGTTTTGTTAGATGCCTATACTTGGACATTGCCTTATGGGTAATATGGAGTGGAAAAATGTTGGGTAATATTATATTCATCACAAAGGGATTTGATGTATTTATTATTGATTGAACCACCATTATCGGATATAATGTCAAAGGGAATACCATAGAGACAATCGAGGTGATTGAAATTGAATTTGGATATCTGCTTACTAGTCATGTAAGTTAGGGGAATGGCTTCCACCCACTTAGTGAATTACTCTATGCTAGTAAGGATATGTTTATGGCCATATAAGGAGGTAGGTTGATCTTTTATATGAGGTTGAGTCCCCATGTTTAAAATGACCATGGTGTGGTCTATGGTTTGAATGTTTGAGCTAGAAAATGTATCAAATTAACATTCTTTTGACATTATACACATTTTTAACATATGCAGTGGAATCAACTTCCATGGTTGGCTAATAAGAACTAGTACACAATAAATTTTTGGTAAGGATGGCCCCACTGGTGTGGGCCCCATAAACCCCTTTATGAAATTTCCTCAATGCTAATCTAGATTATACAGAGGTTAAACAATGAAGAAGAGTTCCATAAAAGCTTCTATGATAAAGTGTAGGTCCATATAATGTGTAGTAAGAGGCTTGGTGGATGAAGGTTTTTGTATTTTTTGAGACAGGTTAGGTGGAATGATTTGGTCATGAAGGTAATTATATAGTTTAGCATACTAGGTGGAACTAGGACCAAAAATATCACAAATCATCTCAGTAGTCAAAGGTTCATGGGTAGGTGCAAGAATATCCAATTGTGGCCATGGCATCTGTTATTCTATTATTAGGTCAAGGTATTTGCTTAAACTAAAGATTAGCAATTTATTTTTTAAGGGTGCACACCATGGCTTCATATGACACACATTTCTCATCCTTGCTCTAAAATTAGTCCATAACCTAATTGATGATGAGTTTTCATGAACCATTAAATGTTGGATATTCCATTGTACCATTAAATGAAGCCCTATAATGATTGCTTCATATTCATCCATGTTATTGGTATAAAGAAATCTGATGCAAAAGGACTTGGGAATGAGATCCCTTTGAGGCACATGATAAAAAAAAGTCTTACTCTTGATCCATGAGATGTGAAGAAACCATCAAAATAAATTTTCCATTACTACTCTTCACGAGGTGCTTTTTCTACAATCATGATGGACTCATCTAGAAATCCAAAAGTGAGCGATTGAGTGTCAGGAAAAGGAAATTCAACACGCTGGTATGCAAGTACTTATCCCTTATTTTGATTAACATACTCAATATCAAATTCACTTATAAGCATGATCCATTTAGCTATGCAACCTTGTAAAGATATTTTTGATAGTAGATACTTGAGTGGTTCTACTTTGGCTATGATGATGGTCTTATTGTTAAGCATGTAGTGTTGCAACTTCTAAGCTACGAAGACCATGGCTAAATAGGCTCTCTATTAATGTATAATTATGCTCATACATGAACAATGTGTGGCTCAAGTAATATACATAATTTTATTTTCCCTTCTCATCATGTTGGGCCAAAAGTAGCCCTAGGGCATTTTTAGTTGTAGACAAATAAGGTAATAATGGATTTTTTGACATAGGCAGTAATAAAAAAGGCAATTGGCCCGGTATTCTTTTAGGTGTTCAAAGGAATTATGATAGTCTTAATTTCAAGAAAAGGTGGTTCCCTTCTTCAATAAGTCAAAATTTCATACATGATTATGCTCATACATGACCAATGTGTGGCTCAAGTAATATAGATCATTTTATTTTCCTTGCTCATCATGTTGGGCCAAAAGTACCCCTAGGTCATTTTTAGTTGTAGACAAATAGGGTAATAATGGATTTTTTGACATAGGAAGTAATAAAAAGGCAATTGGCTAGGTATTATTTTAGGTGTTCAAAGGAATTATGATATCCAAAATTTCAAGAAATGGATGGAATTTGTTAGCCAATTGAGAAATGAAGTGCCTAATGGACTATATCTTACCCTATAAATTGTAGAACTTATTCAAAGTAGATGAAGGTGGCATCTCAATAATGCCCTTAACCTTGGATGGATCATATTTAATACCCCTATGAGAGATAATAAAACCTATTAATATACCTAAAGTGATGCCAAAAATGCACTTTTTAGGGATAAGCGTTACTTTGTACTCTTGAAGGCATTCAAATATTCTGCATAATACCTCTAGATATCTTGCTTTAGTCTTGGATTTTCCTAGGATATAATTAACATAATATTCAATAATATCATGTATCATGTCATGAAAAATGATAGTCATTCCATGTTGGTATGTGGCACTAACATTATTGAGGCCAAAAGGCATTACATGATAACAAAACATTCCCCAAGGAGTGGTGAACATTGTCTTGAGTTAGTCTTTTAGTGTAATCTTGATCTGATTGTACCCTAAAAAACTATCCATGAGAGAAATCATTTCATACCCAACTATAGAGTCCATATTCATGTCAATATTTGGTATAGGAAGTCATCCTTTAGGCAGGCTTTGTTGATGTCACATAAATTGGTACATAATCTAATACCTTTTGGCTTCTTGCTAACTGGCATAATATTCAAGATCTACTCTAAATAGTTAATGGGACAATGTTAGGAACCTGTGTCCTACCCTTCTCTTTTCATTATTAATGTATTAGGTGATATGAACACATATGCTTTGTAAGTCATCCTTTTAGCATATTTTAATATTTCCATATACATGGGAAATAGTAGTTATTAAAATAAATTTAGTATTTACGTAAGTTTTGAGGCCCAATGAAGGCATCCAAAAATATTATTATATTGAGTTTGCTCAAAAGAGATTACCCCCTCAAATTGACCTGTGATCTAAATGTTATTTTGAGTTATTTTTTGAAGTTAATTTTATTGTTCATTTATTTTCTATACTTTGCAAATCTGTGCAAAAGGTTCCTCACATCTGGTATCACAACAATTTCTTAGCTTATAGGTAGATTTTGGAGAATTTTTTTTCCAGCAGTGGCTTTCTATGAGCTATGCCATTTATTAAAATATTTTTTCTTAACTCTATTTTTTATATCTTCATTCTTCATTATAGGTTTGTATAAGGGTAAATACCCCTCTACATAACTATGGAAAGTACTTGGACATAATCTTTAAAACTCATTATGAGGAGTACCACATGAACCCCAAAGTAACTAGCCCATTGAGAGGACCTACTAGTGAAAAGGGCAATGACCCCATCCCATTGACTAGTTTTCACATGTGAGATAAACCAAGAGCTATCATTTAGGGGTAAATCTATGGCCAAAATTTTTCTAGAGAGTGGTACTCATTTAGACAACATTGGTGGCCAGATAGACTCCTTAAAATCCTTAGACAGTCGAATAGACTTAGGGCCCATATCTGACATTATAATTTTAGAAAACATCAACATAATCATTACAACTAATAATAGTTAGTAAACACACACTTACCGATAGACATTTAGCTAGAGTAACCAAGAAGAAATTAGTTTCTAAACCATTTTTTTTCACCATATCTCTCCCTCTATAGTTTCATTAAATTTCAAAATTTCTTGAGACACCTAAAATACCATTCTACACATTTTCTTCCTTGAGGGTCCATATCCAAATTCCACTTCTATTAGCCAGAAATCTCAAATTTTTATTTTTTTGGGGTTTACCATAACTTCTTTAGTTTTTATCCTCCTACATAAGAATTTTCCCTCAATTTTCCTTTCCCTTTTCTAATCCTTTGTCCCTCTTGTAAATTTTTTCCAATTTTACCATTTCAATTCCGAAATTGCCCTTTTCTTTCATTAATCCTAACTAGGAAGTGCCCAAAAACTAGTAAAAGTACATTTACCCCTTCTAGTTGAGTCCAAATTAAAAAATTTCCTTACTGACCGTGTCTTAAAATTTGTTTTTCTATCCCTTGATAAAAACAAAAACAAAAAACAACACTAGTTATGATAGTCACCTGTGCAACCACAAAAAACATGTAGGAAGAACTCGCTAGATTGAAAACCCATGTCACTAAGTTAACCAAAAAGGTGCATGTAATGAATCAACATAATAGCCTTTTAATCAATAAGTTACAAAAGAATTCTTCTTCAAAGAATAATTTTTATTCTCACCACACATCACGTAGGCCCAAGATGAACTTTCCATGGTTCAATGGTACAGATCCTACTAGATGGATATATCAAGCTAAGTAAATCTTCAACCTTCATAATACTTATTCTGTCAACAAAGTCACAATTGCTTCCTTTCACTTTGAATAAGCACTTCAATAGTACCATTGGTATCTCAAGTTGAATGATGAAATCGATTGGAAAACCTTTACATCCTTACTTCTAGGTAGGTTTGGTCCTTTGGCATTTAAGGAATTTATAGGAGCTCTCACCAAATTCTACCAGGTAGGCACTGCATTCATCATTATCATATTGAATTTGAGAAACTGACTAATTACACTAAAGGGTTATCAAATGACTTCTTCAAGAGTTATTTTATTAGTGGCCTCAAATATCCAATCTGATCAGAGGTGAAAATGTTTCAATCTAATAACATGATGGATGCCTTGGGTATAACTAAGTTATCAAAAGATAAACTCTTAATGTAGCATCATCTTCCCACTTTTTCACCCATACAAAACACAACAAACCAGTGGGCAACCACAACCACAACCACACCAATGTGCCTTAATAAGGCAGAGATGTGGGATTATAAGGAGAAAGGATTAAGATATAATTGTGATGAAAAATGGGTTAAGGGTAATATGCACATCATGACAAAATATCTAATTGATAGATGTGGAGTCACTGTTAGATCAGGACACTGAGCCTACTATCCAAGAATTCTAGGATGCTCAAGAAGAACAAAGCCCATTTGATCACTTAATGGCTTAGAAGACCTAAACTAAGATCTTTTTACATGCACTCATAGGTGTGAAAACCCCTCAAACCATTAAGGTTAAGGGGTTCTTTAAAAATATCCCTCTCATAATCCTCATTGATTCTAGTAGCACACATAATTTCATCGATCCTCACATTGCTAAGCACATAAACTGCTTTGTGCACCCTTGTTCTAGATTTGAAGTCATCATTGATAATGGGGGAAAATTACCATGTATAATAAAGTGTTGGAATGTGTGTATTGTGATAAGCAATTACACTCTTTGCTTAGATATGTTTGACCTACATTTAGGATGATGTGATGTAGCATTAGGGGTGCAGTGGTTTTACACATTGGGACCTATTCTATGGGACTTTTCTGAGCTTTGGATGCAATTCATAGATAGTGGCTAGAAGCAAACCTTAAAAGGGTTATTGCTTAGATCTGCTAACATCATCAGTTCTCATCGCATGGAAAGTATTTTGAAGAAAGGCTCACATGGGGTCATTGCCCAGCTGTACTCCATTCAACTCTAACTCTCGATTGCTACTAACTACCCTACTAATTTTCAAGTCATCCTTGATATGTATGCAACCATTTTTATAGAGCCAATGAGTTTGCCCCCTTCATGCCTTGAGGATCATTGTATCCTGCACCTTTTAGGAAATATCCCACCCAACATCTAGCGATACCATTATCGCCATTTGTAAAAGATCAAGATTTAATAACTCAGATGGGAGATCTTTAATTCAAGAGTTATTCACCCCAACACTAGCCCATCCTCCTCCCTAGTGCTTCTTGTCTACAAAAAATATGGGTTGTGGTGCCTCTACATTGACTTTCATGCCCTTAAACACCACACTATCAAAGATAAATTCCCAATTCTGGTCATTGATGAGCTTTATGGGGCAAAATTTTAATCCAAATTAGATCTTCATTTTGACTATCATCAAATCCATGTTCATGTTAATGACATTCTAAATACAACCTTTTACACTCATGAGGGTCACTATGAATTCTTGGTCATGTCATTTGGATTTATAAATTCCCCTTCAACATTTTAGGCCCCAATGAATAAAATCTTTTCACCTTTCCTCTGTCAATTTGCTTTGGTTTTCTTTGATGATATTTTGATCTACAACTACACATGGGCTGAGCATTTCTAGCATCTTAACAACACATTACAACTTTTAGTAGACAATAAATTATGTGCCAAGTAGTCTAAGTGTTCTTTCGGTCCAGAGGAAGTTGAATATCTAGGGCATATTATTTTAGCCAATGGGGTCCATGTCAATCTATAAAAAATCAATGTCATGTTACATTGGCCTCAGCCAATAACCCTCAAGAGCCTTTATGTCTTCTTAAGCCTTACAAGATAATACCACAAGATCATCAAGGATTATGGCAAGATCACGGCTCCCTTGACTTCCTTATTGAATAAGGATGCATTCATATGGGATGCTGTATCTAACCAAACATTTGTGGCACTCAAACAGGATATGTGTAGCAAAACAGTTTTGGCCATGCTGGACTTCACCAAAAATTTCACCATCTAAAGTGATGCATGTGGTAACGACCTAGTTTCTATTCTTCTCCAAGAAGGTCATCCCATTTCTTTCACTAGAAAATCCCTTTTTGGATAAAATTTAGTTTTATCTACATATGAAAAGGAAATGATGGAAATTATACATGCAGTAAAAAAATGGTAGCCATACTTATTTAATAATGATTTTTGCATCAAAGCTAATCACCAAAGTTTGAAATAATTCTTGGAATAGTGGGTCTTATCCCTGGCACAATAAAAATGGGTCAGAAAACTCATGGGCTATGATTATGAGATCACTTGTAAGAAGGGTAAAGATAATGTCATGGTAGATGCTCTCTCATGCACGTCGAGGACCAGACTTCCCTTTCTGCCATCTCCATGTCCATTCTACACTAGTTGGAATCTATACACTAAGAGTATGTATACGATCCCTCCTTACACCACCTCATTTGACAATTGACCATTAACCCCTTTGTAGTACCATATTATTCATGGGATGGTGCTTCTATTCATTACAAGGTTCATCTGATGGTTCCCAATAGCATAGACCTTCATCAAGCCATATTATATGAAATTCATGCTTCTCCATCAATAAGGTACTCAATATTTCTCAAAGCATATGAACAAACATGTCAAAATTTCTTCTAGAAGGGGATGAAAGGGGAAATTAAATAGATGGTGGTTGAATGTGATACCTACCAATGCAACAAAGGTGAAACCAAAATGATTCCTAGTTTGCTTGAGCCTTTTACCATTCCTACTAAGATATGGACCAATATTTATATGGATTTCATTGAGGGTCTCCCTAAATTTAGAGGAAAAATAGTGATCTTGGTCATGGTAGACTACCTCTCCAAATATATTCATTTTTTGTGCCCTCAACCACTCTTATACAACTGTTAGCAATTTGGTGTCCCAAGCCAAATACCAACCCCTACAACCAAAATCTTTCCCTGACACTCACCAAAGCATATATATGGGATCTCCATACCTTGATGATGTCTCCTAAATTGCTTCTTGAAGTCATTTAACATTGTTAGAAGTGTCATAGGGTTTATTTGTGAACTCATCATGACATAGATGATTTGAGGTCTATTTGGTGATGTGATAGTGGTCATGATGGTCCCTAGATGAATAGAGGGTGTCAAAGTGTCTTGTGAAGTCTAAAGAATGGTCTTAACATGATAAAGTTAACGTAATTTGACAAGTTTAAGGTTTCTAATTCTTATGGTTTTAGGCCTATCTAAGCCATTTCAAGAAGGAAGAGCCTTGCCAATGGGATGTAATGGTGTCTAAGCCTTGTTTGAAATCATGATATGGGAAAGATGAAATGTTTAAGGTCATTATTCATGATATACTTATCCAAGACTAATCCAACCTTAATTCACCCTTAAATTCCTCATATGAGTATATATTACACTATAAAACTTTGGTAAAGGTAAATTTTTTGATGTTTCATTGTTATAAAGGTCTCAATAAGGGTCTCATTTACACCCCATAGTCATGACATGGTGGTTCATGTTTTAAAAGTCTCCCTTTTGAAGTTTTTCCCACCTTTTACCCACCAAGTGGGTCCCACATGTGAGAAATTATGTCCCTTCAACTCCCCCTACCATACCTCCTATTTTTAAATGATTTCTAAGTTATGTTTTCCCTACCTTTGCCCTCCAATAGCGTCTTAAAGTCTGAAACATGAAAACATGCAAGAAAAGAGAGTTTTTAAGATGTTTTATTAGGTTGTACAGACTTATATAGTCAAGTACATATAGAGGGGGCTCAGATATTATAGGTGGGCTCATGGCAGGTGTATCAGAGGAGTTTCATTGTCAAAATATGCAAAACATGCCCAAAATTGACCCTCTCTCTCCACCAAGCTCCTTGGTAGTTTATACAAGCTTTCAAGTTTTCACTCATCCCATATAGGAGAGAGAATATCTAGATCTGAGAATTTGAGAAGAGGAAATGGGTCTTTTGACCTTCTTATTCATATCATTTGTCTATAAATCCATGCCCTATACTTTATGAACAAATGCTAATAATCTGGGCACTCTAATGATCTTCTTCATCTGTGTAGGGGGTTGAAATGGCATTATTTTTAGTGCATATTTGAAATATTTTTGAGAATAAATGATTGATATGTGTTTTAGAGGTTGTCAAAATACATCTCCATCGCCCTCCACCCCTAGTTCACACATGTGAGGGTGTGGAAGCCAACAGATCCTCTTGTTTTCATCTGAGTAGGATGCAGACAATGTTTTCCTTGCAACAGAGTCTTCAAAGTATGATGGTGTAGTGGATGATGGTTTTGAGGTGTTTGATACTCTCTCAAGCACATCTGAGCCATCATCAAGCCAAGTAACCTCTTTTATGGTCCTATCTCTAATGTAATGGTCATGTGTAGATTGTTATCTCGTTTGAAAATAAGAATAGGGTAGATGTGGATACACCATCAATTTATTTTAGAACATATGTGTAATTCACCCCTAAGTCATGAGAGTGATACCCCTCAAAGATCATCTTCACCCTCAACCTATTATGCTATGCACTTTCACAATCCAAACAACCCTCATCTAGGTACTTATAGGCCTTTGTGTAGACTAAGAATATGGAATGTTGACTGAGGAAGATTGTAGAGGGTTGAGATATCCCAATGAGAGTCATATGATCTTATAAAATAAGTATGGAGATGGGAAATAAAGTTCAACAAAGATTAAACCTTCATCTTCAGCCCATTATGCAAAGATAAAGTTCTCACAATCACTACAAGCCTAAGGCAAACCAGTCAAATGGAGGATTGCTAAGATGAGACTTAGAGGGCATAAAAGAACCTTGAGGAGCCTAAGAATTCATAAGAGTCTATGGAGGAACATTATATATGGGAAAATAGGGTCTATCAAGACCAACCTTCACCTCAGCTCTAGAGGAAGACAAACTATCACAATCATGATAGGCCTTTTAAGGCAAGCTAAGTAAGGGAGGTAGACATTGTTGAGTTGAAGTGTAAAAAGAATTGAGAGATATAATGTCAAATTAAAAGGATAGAGGAAGAAATATGAGATTAAAAGAGTAGGAACCAAACCAAATACCAACTTATCAACTCTTCCTAAGAGATATACTTAGTTAACACTCTAATGGAAACAAGACTGTAACTACAGAGTTGAAAGGATAATTAAGGTATGAGGAGGTTTAAGAGGCGTAAAAGAGTTGTAAAGATAAATAATATGTCATATACATGATTAGTAGTCATGAAAAATTAGTTACCCTTCAGGAAGGTATCCACAGTCAAAGGCCTAGAATCTCCACCTATAGGCCTGACTCTAGGTGGAGAGCAAGTTGGACATAAATCTACTCTAAAGACCCTTCAGAATGAAAATAATGATTTAGGTTGTAGAATACACAAAGAAATAAATGAATGTTGATAAGTGAGGAAAGTACCTATAAATAGAATAATTTCCTCCTTTAGATGCACATACACAATCAAAATTCTAGCCGTCACTTATAGGCATACACTTCTCATAGAGTCAAACCAAGGAATCCTATATAGATGCTAAAGTGCATAGAAAATGAAGGCCATGACTTGACCTATTGAGTGTTATCAGCCTTTAGGGAATACATTGATTCATTTGAGGTAGGTAAGGATAACCTAATAACCTATTAGGCCTTTTAGGCCTAAAACAAATGTAAACAGGCCTGTGACTGCCACCTGAGATATTTCACATTCTTAAAAGGTAATATGAGGATGAAATCCTAAGAAATTATTCAAAGGAATGGAGTAAAAAATGGAGGATAGAGTCTTTAACCTTTTCCTAAGGATCCTTTATGACTTTGTCTAGTGGTTTGACCCTTTGATATGGGAGAAGGCCTGGATGGCCTAATAAGGTCTTGTTGAGCCTAAGCAGATCACACAGTCAAAGCCAAATGAAAAGGGGTAAAGTTGTGAAGCCCTACAAGGAAGTGATTACATCACTTATCCTTCCAAATTATCTCAACATCCCCATTAAGGTGTTTCAATCATTAAGGAAAATGGGCTTAATATCCTACACATGCCTATTAGGCCTAGTAGGATTGAACAAGCCTGTACACACAAGCTGAGGATATTAGCTTGATTGAGGATGATGGAAGATTTAAAGAACCTAAGAAATAGTAAGGATAACATATAAATAATTCCTAAATTATAAGACTCTCAATTGAGGTAAAAAGGAGACTAAATTGAACCACTAGGGGCACATAGGCTTGAATGCCAAAAAACCCTAGGTGAGAAGATAAAGGAGTATGCAGGGTTAAAAGAAGCCTATCCCGAAGGATGTTTCCTAAGAAGGAAAACACATATATAGAGGCCCATAAAATCCATCAACATGTTGGAGATGACATGAAACCATTCAAGTATCTAACACACTACTACCAAGTAGTCAAACTGGAATTGTTATCTATAGGTAGTCACATGAACAAATGAAGATAAAGTTGGAGTATGGGAAACTAAAGATAGTTTCAAAAGGATAGAGGCTAAGTAAATAGGGTGATTTGATGATGTTTAATCCCCCAAAACCACCTATAATAAGCTCAAATAATTTAGACTTAATTCAATCCTTCTAGGCCTAAAATCCATTCTTAAGGCCTAAGAACCCCACACCACATTGAGGCATGCTCAGGGCTTCTCCAAGCATAACTAGGGCCTTGAATAGTATAAAAGGATGTTACAAGTTCCATGAGATATGTTTGAAGTATGGGAATGCAATAAAATGCCAATTTTGGTCTTAAGACCCATTTCGACCCCCACAGTCCTAATCAACTAACTTGAGCTTTACATTTAAATACTCTACTCTCTCATCAAAAAAGGACTTAATGCCAATGATCTTATCAGGAATTGGGCACCCCTATGGACTCAAGATACATGGTAGAAGGATTTGGGTTGAGGGGCCTAGGTTTATGAACTAATGGTAAGAAGTTAACCTACACAGACTGCTTGGAAAAAAGCTTGAAGTCTACTATCTTCTGCTCATATCTCTCCACACAAGGTGCATGGGACCCAAAGATTTTAATGAGTTTTAGGGGGGTCTATGGAATAAACCTTCATGAACATAAGTTTAGGATTAGAGGTTTGATCTTTATGAACCATCGTTAATATAATAAACCTCTAAAAACTTGTTTTAACCCTAGTAATAACTCAACTAAGAAGATAGTGAAGGATTGGCATCTAGTTATAGTAGAATGACCATAAAAACACCTGAATCACAAATCCAACTTATAAAATATGCCATCCATGGTAATTAGTTGTATAAAAACTGTACAAAATTTTTGGTTAGTAGTAATTTTCAAGGTTTTGGGTTAAAAAAGGTATAGATTTGGTTGAAGAGTGGAGAATCATTGGAGGGGGTGGTTTGGGACTTATTTCACCTCTCTAGATCACCAAACACTTAGTTTTCATGGGAAAGTCTCCTATAGGTCTATGCAAAATAACCAGTCTACAAATACAAGTAGAAGGTGGCCTCATCACCTAGTTTTTCAAGGTTACATGTGTTTATTGCTTAGAAAGGCCTATGTCATGATGTAAGACATTGATTCAAACCTAAGAATCACCTATTTTCATGTTTTTAAGGTCTCATATAGGTTTTCATGGCCACCAAGCACAAATAGTCAAGTAACTAGGCCTAGTGGGCCTAATAGACCTACTTGGTTGACAAAAGGAGATGAAAGGTAGCATAGAGGGTCTGATAAGAGTTAATTTAGGGGAAATTACACCATGTAAATGATGCTTGAGAGTCATGTAGATATAGTTTTCAGTCATCATGGAGGAGGAGGCAAATTCAAGACTAGTCAACATGCATAAGAGATAGTGGGCTGCTCAATGCCTCATGGAGGCCTAATTACACCTCATTTTCACCTTATAACTACCATAGGAGTGCTTTACCATTTTTATCATGTCCTTGCCTTGGTTAATTCAACTATAGCTTCCACCATTCTACCTCAATGCCTTAGAGCCTATTGAAGACTACCAATCAAGTGATCAATACATGAAAGGGGTATGAGAAGCTATTATAACTCCTTGTAACTAATGGTGGAGTGGCACTATGGTCATTTATGACCTCTTATCTTTAAATCCATGTCATTTTTTCCTTTTCTATCTCTCTTATAATTGTTCTATTTATTTGGGCCTTAAGGCCTTAATTGGTATCCCTCACCTGGGTATGAGGAAACTCTACCTAGATTTCCACTTTGTAACCTCTTGGATTGATTAATGGAATTTTGTAGCTTCTCCATGATAGTATCTAGTGTGTTTATGTTGCTTTGATTTGCATATGTGGAAAAATTCTATTCCTTCCTTAGGTCTTGGCTTTACCTAGGTGTTAACAAGTGTTCTATGCAGGTTATATAATGTATTAGAGTGTTAATGGATAAGTTTAGAGTGGAAGTTTGACTATAAGTGATTTGAACCAGGCCTTCCCTTCATTTCACTCATGCTCTAGTCATCCAAATCAACCTCTATATGAAACATTATTGTTTAGAAGCTATTGGAGATAGTGCTTTATCCATGTTTGGTTCATTAGTGTTGATAAGAGTTCAAATAAAGTGGATAAGTTATATTGGTGCATCACCACCCTTAGAGTAGGTTTATTTATGCACTCTCTATCCCTTTCCATCTCAAATTTAGTAGGTCTTAGTGAATTGATCTAAATAGATGCACTAGGGGAGCTAACCCCATAAACTATAGGTTTGGTCTTACTTTAGGTCACCCACAACCTTGAGGCCAATCCCATGTTAGTCCCACCTTGAAGGTAGGCCTAAAAAACCTCCTTCTAATGTGTAGGTTGGCCTCTATGATTGTACAAGTTTTCTTGGATTAGATCTTCCATCTTCATGGCATCCCTTCATCAATTATATTTGATCATGATGTAACTTTCACAAGCCATTTTGGGATGGAGATATTCCCACCCATGGGCACATAACTAAAGATGAGCTTTGGTTATCATCCATAAATATATGGATAAATAAAAAATGTAAACAAATGCTTAGAAACATTCCTTCTCTACTTTGCATCAAAATAACAACACCAGTGGGAAAAGTGGCCCCCCCTCATAGAATCATGGTATAATACCTCATACCACACTTATACTAAAATGAATCCATATGAAGTAGTTTATCCTTAAACACCCCAACACTTTTCTCATATACACTTGGTAGTTTCCCAGTTCAGGTGGTCAACACTACTCTCCACCATTGGGATCAGATTCTCATTACCCTACAGGACAATATCCATCTAGCATAAAATTGAATGAAGTAATAGGTAGATCAACATCGCTCTGAGCACACCTTTTAACTTGATGATATGGTTTTTATTCATCTAAAACCATACAAATAATCATCCTTGAAAATAAAAGGGAATCATAAGCTTGCCACAAAGTTTTATGGGCCATATAAGGTTCTCTAGTAGATTGGGTCTATTGCTTACAAGTTGGAGCTTCCACCTTCCTCTTGAATTCACCTAGTCTTTCATGTCTCCTATTTGAAAAAAGTTATTGGAACCACCATCAAAGTGAAAATAGTTTTACCCAAACTTGATAATTAAGGCTCCATCCTTTTCAAACTAGAAGCTATCTTGGATAGGCACACTAGCTAACTTCACTCCCGTTCCATCATGAAAGTCTTAATCTAGTGGCACGACATGTAACTAGAAGATGCCACATGGGAACCACTATTCCAAATTCAGAAATGATTCCCACATCTAAATATTTAAGGGAAAAACTTTTTCTAAGGGGGAGGGGATGTTAGGAACATGTGTCCTACCCTTCTCTTTGCATTATTAGTGTATTAGTTTATATGGATGCATATGATTTTTAAATCATCCCTTTAGCATATTTGAATTATCCCACATACATGGGAAGTAGTAATTTTTAAAATAGATTGGGTATTTAAGTAAGTGTTGAGGCCAAATGAAGGCATCCACAAATATTATTGTATTGAGCTTGATCAAAGGAGGTTGCCCCCTTGAAGTGGCATCCGATCTAAATGTTATTTTGAGTTATTCTATTTGAAGTTCATTTTATTTTTCATTTTTTGTAGTTCATAAATTTGTGCAGAAGGTTCCTCACAGACAAATGCATGTCACTTCTAGGAGTTTTTCTAGTTCTTTCTTGACTGATATAATAATATGAGGATGCATTTTCCTCATCTTTTATTTAATTAGCTTGGAATTTGGATGTACTATAAGATGATGTAAAACCAAATAAGGATCCAAACCTAGCATATCAGAATAGGTCCATGCAAAAATATTAATGAACTCCCTAAGGAGAGTAGTAAGTAATTCATGTTCCTCTTCAGTGAGACACACATGTAGTTTGATCTACTTTTGATCTAATGGTGTTCCAATATTGATTTAAGTAGTGTCCTCCATAAGGAGTGTAGAGTCAACTTTTAGGAGAGTCCATAAACTAGTAAATTGACTAGCAATATTAAAGTCCTCTGGTCAGACTGGCTCATCAAGTTCACCCAAAATTGATGAATCAGAATCACTAAATGATGGTAGTGGACATGTAATAAATAATTCTAGACACTCTTGGATAATCTGTTAAAAAGCTCATTGTTCTTCTTCAATAATTTTTGACCCAAATATGATCATGGTATTGGTGGCATATTGAGCTTAATTCAAGGAAGGGTGAACATCCCTATCTAATGGCACTTGAAATAGGTTTTGACCAAGAGACTAACATTTTTATTTCCTATTACCTTGATTTGAAGGTGCCTCAAATAGGTTTTCACTTTGGGACCTCAATGTTTGTTTTTGGTTAAGGAAGTTTACCCACTCTTTGAAATAGGTGGCAGGATCGAATGTGATAGAAAAACCTTTTTTATGATCTCTAAGAGGAATATGGTCTCTTAGGCGTAGGAACTAGCAAATGGCCTCATCATTTTTGAACTTATCAAGTGATACTATGGATTCTTATTGGTCTGAGTTAATGAGTTGAAGATGATGGAGGAAAAGTGGGGAATGACAAATGATAGGTGTAATGATACATATGGAATAAGGGTTAAACAATTTGGTATTGGGCTAGTATTTGTATACACTATAGTTAGACTCTGCATTACTGTCAACATCATCATCACTAGTCATTGGTGTAGGAACACATATAAGATATGCAGGTTCACCCCTAGGTGGTTTAAATCCAATACCATAAGTTACTTTGTGTTTGGTCATGGAGATGGGCTCAAGAGTACCTTTCTAATTTACCCCATGCCTCTACCTTCATAACCTTAATTATCCATGATTTGGTTAGGGATGGGATACTTTTTTATTTGGTAACAATCAACTAGATCATCATTATAAAGCCATGATTCATCTTCAGTAGGTGGGTCTTGTTCTTGACTAGTGCCCAACGTGAAAATAATTGGCATTTAGTCATTAAGCTTTCCTTTTTATTGCCATTCCATGTGAATAGCCTTGGCTTTGGGTCTTCTATAGGATTTAGGGGCCTGTGGAAGCTTGTCTATGTGGAATGCATTATGCGTGAGATATTTAAAATGATTGGGTCTCTCAGGAGGGGGTGCAGATGAAGTGGAGACAAGGCTATCTAGGTTGATATAATTAGAATCTAGCAATTCAAAAAGTACATCCTTATCCTTCTTTAGTGCAGGGTCTAGGCTAAATTTGTAATTGTATCTCTTATATTCAGCTTCTAAATGCTTACATAACTGATATGGATATAAATCTACAAAAATAGTCATTTCCATCCTATAACAGGGGAACTTGATATATTGGTGCAATGTGGAAGGTATTTCCCAAATTTCATGTATCCATGGTCATCTTAGAATTAAATTATATGATAGATCTAAATCTAGAATATGGCAAAGTATGTCATGGGTCAAGGGCCCAATGACAACTAATAAACAAATTATTCCTTGTGACTCCCTTTCTTCATTATCATAGGCCTTGATGGTAATGGTATCTCACTGAAGGTCAGCTATTGTGTATCTAAGATGATTGAATAAACTTACAGACACAATGTTGAGGCTTGATCCATTATTTATGAGGATACATTTAACTTTGTGTTAGGCTATGACAAGTTCAATATTTAATAGGTTAATATAAAGAGAGCCAAGGGATGACATGTCACTTTGGTCAAAGGTAAACTATTGGCTAGGAGCTCAGTTTCCTACCAAGGCTTGGAATTTATATGACGTAATGTCATTTGACACTTTGGATTAGATTATAAGTTTGGTAAGGATGTTTTTGTGGATAATAGAGGTATGAAACAAATCTAAAATAGATATTTGTGTGTCTTTTGTAATTTCTCCACAATATAATATGTTTTATGCTTAGCATAGGTAATTCACTTATTTTTGATTGGCATGAATGATTGGATATGATCATTAGTAGAAGGAGGTTATAGAACTAGAATGGTAACTTTAGTTCATCAAGTTATAATTATGCAATCTATATTGGGTGAGGAACCACTAGATTTGGAAGGAGGAGAAGGGTATGGCATGATAATCCTTGGGTACGACTGAGCTTGGTTATCAATATGAAACATAAGAGGATTACTCACATAAGGAGGAGGTTGAACATTATTTTGTATTGGCCATTAGTGATTGGCTATTGGTCTTAGGTTAATGGTAATAGTGGCTAAATGATAGCCCATGATATGTCCTACAACCTTGTTGTAATCATGTGCAATGAAATGATAAGCCCCTTGATTAGATGGATCATTTTGAACTTGGTTCTTATCATTATATGATTATGGTTTCCATTATTTTTATTGTTTTTATTATTATTTTTATTGTGGTGGTAGCCTATGTTGTTGCTAATGTTGCTGTTGATTCTGATTATTAGCATTATGCTATGGAAAAGGGTTTTGATAAATACCTAGGTTTTGATTAGAAGTAAGGGCCCTATTATCCAAATATATTTCTCCATTTTCCATCATATTTTTAATTATGTGCCTTAATTTCACACATTAATTTATGGAATTCCATTTGATTTAGTGACAGTCATAAAACTTGTATTCTTTATACTAGTCGAGGAAAGGAACACCCTCAATAAATGGTTTTAGAATGGGCCAACTAATCATATTGGCATCAACCAGTTTTTGAAACACAAATTTAATGGGCTCTCTAAGGTCATTGAAATCTCTTTTTACATGTGGTATTACTCTTGGTTGATGCATTTTTAAAGGAGGAGGTGTGAGTGCCTATATATGTGGAATTGGATGCATATCTAGATCTAGTTGAGCAGATAGTGTTTGCACCATTTGGACATGGCATGATTCAATTAATCCATTATTCATAACATTATTGTTGTAGTTATAAACCTTAGGATTTTTGGAATTATTAGATTTGGTTGGCATAAGATCTTGCATTTAAATTAGGATTTACATTTGATTTAAGTCTTGGTATTAGTTCTGGCTCTAGTTTGGGCCTTAGTACTAGTTTTGGATATGGTTAGGAGTGTACAAATTGCTTTACCCCTTTATTGATAAGGGGGATTTCTCAATTTTTAGGCCTTTGTTAATAATCTCTTCAAAAGTGTGGGTGCATTGAAGCTCCAAGTGATAGAATATATCACTTTGTATATTATGGGTAAACACTGTGGCTAACTATTTATGTGGTAGATTATGTGTGAAATAGCTAGCAAGTGATCTTCATCACTATAAATAGCTCGATAAACTCTCACTAGGTCTTTATTGAGCTTGGCTTAAATCCACCATAGTAATCTCATGATCAATACTATAAGAGAAGTGTTGCATAAATTTATCTGAGAGGTCACCAAATTCAGGTGCAAAGTTCTTAAAAAATTAGAGTAGCCACTCCAAGGCATATCCCTCTAGACTTCGAGGGAAAATAAGAAGAAAATATATTGCTAAAGTCCATAAATAGGCAAGTAACATATAATTACTTCAAATGTTTCTTTGGGTCACCTTTACCTTTCTATTTGTTAAACTTTGATGGGTCAAAACCTAGAGGAAATTATTTTTGAAGATAGTCCATGTTGAAAGGGTGTGAGCATATCTCATTCAATTTAAACTTCTTCATCTACTTTCCTATCTAAAGAGAAGAGATTTCATCCTTCACCTATTGTAGTTCTTGGGCTAGGAATGTTGATGGTATGGATGGGTATGGTTGGGGTTGCATGGTCTAAGGTGGATTACCTTGACCAAGGTATAATGGAAGAATGGAGGACTAAGGTATTTCATTTAGTTGGTTACCTGAATAAGAATATGCATTCACTAGTTAGATTATATTAATGGTGTGGTATTTGTTGTTGGTAAAAAATAGAGTTAGGATTGGTAGTGTGGCTTTGATTTGGAGGGAACTATGGCCTAGACGGAGGTATTTGGTGTTGGGGAATAAACTATGTGTGATGGAATTGAAAGGGAAATTACTATTGGTTATTCAAACCCTATTATATATGAGGTACCTATTGTTGGTTGAAGGTATATTGTGGGAATTGCTACATGTTAGACACATGTTGTGGATAAGGTATATGTTGTATATTTGGTAGTTATTGTATGTTAGACACTTGTTGTTAGTTGAAAACTTGTTGTTGGATAGGTAATTATTATTGGTTAGGAATTTATTGTTGGTTAAGCATTTGTTGTTGGCTAGGTACTTGTTGTTAGCTAGGCACTTTTTGTGAATGAGTCACTCATTATTGGATAGACACTTGATACTATTGAATAAACAACATTTGTGGTAGTTGGTTTACCACTTATTATGGTGGTGTGTTGGGATGGACCTGTTGATGTGGAATGTTTCTTACCACCTGCTGTGGTGGGGTATTCAATGGTGGTTAATTTCTTACTCATTATATGTTTGAGGAAGCATATTATCATGGAAGTATGTTTACTTATTGCAAACTAGATGTACATATCCCTTATTTTTGTGATCCCATTAATTTACTTGAAGTGGTTATCTATTAGGAATTATTTGGTTGGGTGTTCTTTGGTATATTGGACTATACTTGGTACATATTAGGGAATACCTTTGTGTTATCTGCTATATTTTGGAAAGGGGATCCTAAAAAATCCACCCATTATTCTTCATTTAGAGGAAAATTAAACATATATAAAAGAAACATGGTTTGAACAAATGGATCTGTGTTCACATTGGAAGGGCCTACCAAACTTGTTTGTAGCATATTTGATGGAGCCAACTCTATAAGTGGTGTGTTCAGAATAGTCATGGCATTAAAGTTTTTCACTAGATCAAAGTAGGGTTTGTAGGCCTATTGCACTTATGAAAATTGGTTAGCACTTTTACCTTTTCTTTTAGAAAATATAATAATTTCTTGGTTAGGTGCGCATACAAAAAACTAATTTTTACTAGTAGAGGCTTGCTCAAATGTAGAGCGTGACTAGGTGCCCTAACTAGGAAAGTTAGACTTTCTTGTGGAAAATACGATGGTAATTTAGCATACACTTCAACTTCTCTAACAAGAATCTCATCTTTATGCTCTAAAAGATGATGATCAAATAAGTATGGATTGTAATTAGTACTAGACGATGTGTTCACATAATATGGTTGTTTTTGTCAACCCATTTCCATACTAGGAAATATGTTGATAGGGTATTTTTCAAAGGGGTCTTATTATTACCTCAAATAAGAAGGGGTTTTTTTGAAGTGTTCTTAGAATTGGTGTTTTCCGTTCCCTATGTTAGGAGACATGTATGTGGGATATGGCTTTGTTTTGTACACTACATTATCACCATAGGGTTCATAGTCAAAGGGGTATTATGGATATCTCCGCTACATGCATATTGAGGCATGGTTAAATCCATGTTTATTACCTTTGAGAATAGTTTGTCTAATGTTCCAAACTTTTATAACTTGGATTAAAATGATCTTGCTTGAAAACTACCAATTAGAACTTGGTCTAAACTTATCACTGAAACATTATAGGTATTTGAAACAAATGTTCAACAAAGGAAAGCTTGGATTTTGTCTTGGAAAATATCTAGAAAAAATTTGAACTTGGTTGAGGTACATGAGACTTTGAAATTAAGCAACAAATAAACTAGGTCTAGGCAAATTAAATTGGTCTTGGAACAAACTTGGTCTAGGCACATGAAAATTTAGCTAGGTCTTGGAAACTAACTTGGTATAGGCACATAAAATTAGTCTTGGTATGTGAAACTTTAACTAGGTCTTGGAAACTAACTTGGTCTAGGAATATGAAATTTTGAAACAAAATGACAAATAAAATAAGTCTCAGTCTAGGCACATGAAAATTTAACTAGGTCTTGGAAACAAAATTTAGTCTAGGCAAATGAATTTCATCTTGAAAACAAACTTGGTCTAGACATGGTATTGAAACTAAACTTAAGTCTAAGGGTCTTGATTTGAAATAAAAGGCACACTTGGTCTAAGTAGAATTTAGAAACAAGGAAAAGTTAGGTCTCGGTCAAAAAGGAGAAATTAGTTTAGGCAAAGGTCTTTAAACCAAACTAAAAATTGATCTAGGTTACACAATGTAAACCCAAAAAGTTAAATAGTTCAAGCCCAATTTGTAGGTAGACTCACATGTAAACCAATCATCTTTAGATTTGAAATTTGAAATATGGATTTCAAACTTAGTTTGAAAGATTTGGATTTTTAAATGAGCAATGGTCTAGACTTAAAATGGGCAATGTAACAACGTCTTTTATAAATTAAGGCAAAAATATATTCTTCAAGTATTTCGTCTAAGATAAGTGGTCTCACCAAATTTGGGCAACATAACACTTCTTAATGTGAATGGTGTACATATCAAGTGTTTTTATATTATAATTGTTTGTTTACATAAATGATTTTAGACTCAATTACACAAAATAAGACACACACAAACATACTTTCCTATCTTAATAATTGACACAATGTTAGCATAGTATCCTCTTAATTTCCATCGATATATGAGTTCTTGAGAGGAATTAATTAATAATCCAAAAAAAAAAGTGCATGAAGGTATATATTTTAGCCCTACTTTGTCTCTCAAGAACTTGTACATGGCATGAAACTTATAGTGTAAAAGTAACATGATAGTGGTAGGATAATCCATGGAAAATGGGGTCAATTAATATAAAATTTTTGAATTGGATTTTCTAGATGGTCTACAAGTGCCTAAAAATACTTGGGTGCAATAAAATATCCATCACTTGGATGACAAATTGTCTAGATTATTATGAAAGGGTATTGTCCCTTTCACAACCACTCCATCCATCAATTTCTCAATAGAGTGTGATGTCTACACTATCACATGCTTTGGGGATCCTTTCGACTTGTTAGGCTAACCACTCATCCACTATCCAATCGAAAGGCATGCCTAATTTATATGCCCCAATAGATAAGTGAGTTGGTATGATGTCAGGAGATGAAACCCCATGTCAATGCACCCATAAAAAAATTGTGAGGAGGTATTGAACTCCCACTCACAAAACCAAAAAGAAGCATAAAAATGGAAAAAGTTAAATTTGAGTCACCCACATTCAAAAAAAGGAGGGGAGAGCATACATAAATTAAACTTTAGGATACAATGAATAATTAGCTTAGTTACATTTTTGAGTTAGCCTAGATAGGGGAGAACATACATAAAACTGCACTAAACAATGCTAAAAAGGAAATATAGAGTTGAAAGTGTGAAAAGCAAATTGTTTTTAAACACCAAAATGGAAATGTGTGAAGGCTTTGTAAAAAAATTGAAAATAAAAAACAAGAAAGTTGTCAATGTTTTAAACATTAAATGTAAATGTGAACAATGTTTTTAAAACCCCAAATTTCAAATGTGATGGAGTGTTTTGGGATGAAATATGGTTTAAATACTAAATGTAAATGTGAACAATATTTTTAAAACATCAAATTTGAAATGTGATGGAGTGTTTCAGAATGCATTATGGTTTCTCCTCATTTGAGTAAACCTAAAAACACTTATTATAAGTTTAATTAAACCAAGATAGTGAAGGCAACCTACAAATTATCTCAAAAATATTTCTCTCTAGAATGATTTCACAGTTACACAGTAAAGGTAAATTATGAAATTGGTAGGCTAATAAAACTTAGAAAATAGCCAAAAACACATAAAACTTACAGTAACAATTTCATGGTTGGGGAATGATTTCACACTTTTCTTGTCCCATTTCATAATTATATCTACCATTTTTAC
Organism: Torreya grandis; assembly: GCA_037957365.1. Taxonomy (NCBI): domain Eukaryota; kingdom Viridiplantae; phylum Streptophyta; class Pinopsida; order Cupressales; family Taxaceae; genus Torreya; species Torreya grandis. Next base: position 2,132,003 of record JARHVA010001639.1, read on the forward strand.
AATTTAGCTCAATGATTTCATATTGTTCTCTACAATTTTACAACTATTAGATCCGTGTAGAAAATAACAATAAAATATAACAATTTAACAATTTCCTAAATTTGTCTACACATTGGATGTAAATGCCTATAATTACATCAAGGCTTCCATATTTAGGGTATTAACCTATACACAATGATAACCTCTTATGGATTCATCCTTAGTCAGGTTACAACAAAAAGAACTAATATTTTTGACTAAAAATGGGGCACTTAACCCAATTCTTGAAATGATCAAAAGTCTAAACATAATTAATTAACCAAGTAAATAAAATTAAATGTTTAAGTGAAAAATACATGTTGAATAAGTGAATATATAATTTTTTAAAATCAAAATTCAAAAAATATCAAGGAATATGAGGTCATGATGATATCATCATCCTTAAAGTCAAGAATTGTAAACTATCAACATAAATGCCATAAAAATCAGAAGTATTGAACATGCCTCCATAAATGCATAATTAAAGCCATCATTAAATGTATTTGGATTCCCAACCTTAACCCTAGCCTAACTACACATGAGTTAGAGTTATTTTAAAACCTATAAATAAAAGTGTCATGACCATTCTTAACAAAAAGCTTTTATGTGCAAACAAATAATACCAATTTATTGATAGAAAGCTTCATTGCCAACACAAGCTAAGAGCCAATTTCCAAAGGGACAAGAGGAGGTGTTTCCCACAAAGCATTAGCATCATCAAAGACCATTTTTTCACCATACCAAGCACAAGCCTTCTCTAACACTGATTGCAAGATGGAGTCATTCTAAGAAGGTAAATGGTGATTTGTCTTCCATTAGTAGATCTCTTTATTTTGTTATCATTTCTCACCCTATTAATTAGGCTTAGAATGGTAGTTATAAATGATTGTTTTGGTTTATCCACTAATAATATATTTCTAACATCATCCTCATAATATTACATTACATATTGGCATGCTCGGTAGGATGATGCACCCCACATTCATCTTAGGAGTACCTTGGGACCCTTTAAAATCAAGAAAAACTCATCAATGGCCTTGTTTTTAGCTATTTTACCTAACTTTGCCATGTTTTGTGATTAACTACGAAAGTGCAAATTCATCCATTGCATATCAACAAATCCAAAAGGAAAAATAGTGAAATCATTGTTGAAAAGAGTGAAATCATCATAGAAAACTACAAAATTATCTCTATCTCGGCCCTTCTCTATAGAACTACAAATTCAAATCTCTAATTTATGAAAACATCAAGGTAAATTGTGAATTCATTTTATAGGTTTTCATTGTTTTTTGCAATTTTTTACGTAATCATGAATCAAGAGCACTTAACAAAAAAATTATGTAAGAGAATCACAAAATCATCCTTTATATTTATGTGTTTTTGTTACAAGTTTTAGAAACACCAAAATCACTAGGAAATAATGAAATCATCATGAAAAGACAAAATTGTTAGTAAATAATGAAATCATCTAAAACAACAGTGAAATCACCAAACATAGTTACAAAATCACATAAATTAGTTTTGAAATCATATTTATAAAGCATGAAATTATCCTTTTTATTTATATGGTTCTGAAGGTTCCTGTAAAAGTTCAAAATTAGAGCATAAAGCAACAAAATTTATAGATGTAGTTGTGAAATTGCAAAACTTAGTTATGAAATTGCCAAGTTGAGTTGTGACATTGGCAAAGAAAAATGCAAAATTGACACATTTTACAACAAAATCATGCCAATATGCAACACATGATTATGAAGATGATGTTATAAATCTCTTGTTAGTGGATAAACCAAAACAATCAATGATAAATACCATTCTAAGCCTAAGTACTAGGTTGAGGAATGATAACAAAATAAAGAGATCTACCAATAGAAGATAACACCATTTACCTTCCTAGAATGACTCCATCTTGTAATCAGTGTGAGAGAAGGCTTGTGCCTCTTATTATGAATATGTGGTCTTTGATGATGCCAATTCTTTGTTTTTAAGTCCTCTTCTTATCCACTTGGAAATTGGCTCTTGGATTGTGTTGGCAATTAAGTTTTCTAGTGATATTTTGGCATTATTTATTTGCACACAAAAGGTTTTTGTTAATAGTGGTCATAACACTTGTATTTATGGGGTTTAAACTAACTCTAACTCATGTGTGGTTATACTAGAGTTAAGGTTGGTAGTCCAAATAAAATTAATGACGGATTTAATTATACATTTATCAAGGCATGGCTTAACATTTCTGATTTTTATAGAATTTATGTTGATTTTTTGCAATTTTTGACTTTGAGGATGATGACATCATCATGACCTCATATTCCTTGATATTTGTTGAATTATAATTTTTAGAAATTACATATTTACTAATTCAACATAGATTTTTCACTTAAGCTTTTAATTTTATTTATTTGGTTAATTAATTTTGCTTAAGCTTTTGGTCATTTTAAGAATTGGGTTAAGTGTCCTGCTTAATTAGTAAAAAATGTTAGTTTACTTGGTTACAACCTGATTAGGGATGAATACACGAGAGGTTATCATTTCATATAGGGTAATACCCAAAATAGGGAAGTCTTGATGTAATTATAGGCATTTACGTCTAATGTACAGATGAATTTGGGGTGTTCAGTGATTTCTAGGATTAATTTACATAGTTTGGTAGAAATTAGTCTGAAGTCTAATTAGACATGAAAGTGGTCAAAAAAGAGTGTCTATAATTATAAGATCAAGAAATAAATATTAAATAGTAGAACTATGAAGGCATCTATCTAAGACACATTTAAAAATAAGAGGTTAATGCTATCCTGGATAACTTACATCAGAAGGTTGGTAGTGGACATCCCTTTTGCAATACTAAAACCTATCAGATTTTGAGGATGGGATACTACTGGCTCATAATATTCAAAGATACACATAGTAATATTAGGGAATATCATGATTTATATGTATTTGGAAAGAGAGAAGTGAATGCTGCCATGTCTTTGTAGCTAGTCATAGAAGGACACCCCTTTACCCAATGGGGCCTTGATTTTATTAGGGTGATAAACCAAAACTCTTGAGTAGGACACAAATTTATCCTCACAACCATTGATTACTATACTAGGTAGACAAAGGATGTAGCCACTAATAATTATAGGGAAATCAATGTCATCAAGTTTTTGGAAAAAAAAATATTGACTAGGTTTGGTACTCCCATTTTTTTGGTTTGTGACAATAGTCTAGCTTTTCAATCTTCTAAATTTATAGAATGGGCCTATGAAAACCAAATCACAATAAAGTTCTCTTAGAACTACTATCTGAAAGGGAATGAATTAGTTGAGTCTATCAATACAAATATGATGGATGCCATTAAAAAATTAGCACAAGATAAACCAAGAGAATTGTATCTCTTATTGAAATATACACTATGGGCAGACAAAACTAGGCACAAGTAAGCCCTCAAGGCTTCACCTTTTCTACTAGTGTATGGATAAAAAAACTAGTCTTCCCTATTAATCTCCAGATACCAACATACCAATTCATGCAAGATTATATGGGGGAAGATGAAAGAGTATAACATAGACTATTGGATATATTCTAGATGGAAGATGCAAGAACTGAAACCTTGCATAACTTCAACAAACATTAGGATATTATCAAGAGATGGTTTAACAAGATATCTAAAATAAAAGGCTTCCATATATTAGAATTGGTACTTATCTAGGATAAACCAAATGAAAATAAAGGGCAACATGATAAGTTCACTCTATTTTGGATTGGACCTTATCGGATATTAGAAATCCTAGGTTACAATGCTTTCCGATTGAAGGACCTTCAAGGTGATGACTTCAGCTTTCTAGTCAATGTATAGTTATTAAATCACTACTTCATGGCTGCTCCAACTAGAGATGCATCTACGTGAACTCTAAGTGGAGATTTAGATTGAGTAGAATAAATTTCTTGCTTTCTATAATAGATTTCTTGCTTTCTAGATTAGTTTTATTGATTTCTACATTTTGCTTTCAGTAGATTAGTTGTTATACTTTCTAGGTTAGTTTCTTAAAATTGTAGAATGGACTAACTAATTTCCTATACTAAAGTTTTAAATGAGATGCCAAAAACAAGGGGATAATATATAATGAAATACCATTGGTATTCACAAAAAATTATTCTGGCAGTACTAGAGTTTCTGAAGTTAAGGTATGTGTTATGATTGAATTAGTTTCTACTTGGTCTGAATAGGTAATAAACCTCTGGGATTTACTTTGATATACTCATATAAATTTTATAAATACTTTCCATGTCTAAGGATTAATTGTATTATTTCATGCTAAAACTTGGATGAGAGATGACAAACACAAAATTAGAGACACACTGATAGGGATGTATTAGCCAAATAAGTTTTTATTATACATACACCCAACTAATGGTGGTTCCAAACCCTTCCTCTGTCTATGCTAAAAAAAGGAGATGAGTGATTCAAATAATATTTATCGGGGCTATGGATGCTTGGTTAGTAGTAGAGCAAGGTTTTGAGAAGAATCAAAGGTATCTTTATTGGGACTATGGATGCCTAGTTAGAAATAGGGCAATGTCAGACTTACCTTACTATTTGGTTATAATATAAAAAGTCAAAATGAAACCTATAGTGTTTATTGAAGTCTCTGCCAAATCTTTCATAACCAAGGAGAATTGATTTCACTAAATCACACACATAAATCCAAGGAATGGAAATGGTTAGTATATTTTATGGAGAAGAACGAGTCTATTTTAGAGTTTGGTTTACTTGTTATTTATTTGTGGGAGCTAAGGCTTGTCTTGATGCATTACCAAAAATTATAGATTCTCAAACACTTATGAGTATTTTTTTCTTTTGAGTCACCATTTTTTGTTCCCTAACACACACACCCCAATTTAAATTTTTGAATAGGGACCCAATATTAATTAAACATCCTTTGAGGTATTTTAAAAGTAGAGGTCTATAATATATAATTTTGAAAAGCATGAATTCAAGAAATTTATTTTTTCTTGAGATTTTAACTTGACTATCTGAGTTCATAGTTATTTACTTAACATAATCTATAGGCTTCATCTCAATATTTGTAGGGTGTTTTCAAGCCTTAAAGGAATCAAATTTGTGCCTAAGACATACTATATGCTTTACCCTTTGCCTTTAATTTTCTTTAAGTGCTTATGCACATGGTCCTATTTATAACTTATACAACCAATAGGGCTGATGTGTTTCACTTGTAATGGGTTTCTTATGTTTGTATTATGTCTTAAATAAAAAATCTCACACTTAGTCATTTTCTTGGAACATCCTAGAGTTTATTATTTCCATGTGACATCATTCCTCTCATCTAAAAGACTAAGTTGAAAATGCATGTCACCATACCAGCTTCCTAGAGGTGATGTTAGTAGAGAGATTTGTATAGACAATCCTAAGTAAGCAAAGCAACAAGAACCATCCACGTGTCATCATCCTACTCACTCAGTAGCTCAGAGGTGATGTTAGTAGAAGGATTTGTATAAATGATCCTAGGTAAGTAGAGTAGTGAGAATAATCCATGTGTCATCATATCACTCACCCAACATCCCAAAGGTGATATTAGTAGAGATATTTGTATGGATGATCCTAGGCAAACAAAGTGGTGAGAGCTATCCACTTGTCATCATCCTACTCATCCTAAGAACCTTTATCCCATTCATGGGGTATAAAGGTTAAATTTTTTAGTAGAGCAATGTGATCCTTCCACATATCACCATTCACTAACCCACCATGCCAAGAGCAAAAAATAACATATCACACCTCAACCACCAATAAAATAATGACATACATGCATGTTTCCTCTGAAGCCATATAAGCAAACATCAAAGACACTATTGATAGGTACAAAATAATGAAAAAGAGACATTTGTCATATTAGGATGACCAAGCATCTAAGAACATGTATAATAAGCCATGTGGCATTTAAGATGCTGCAAAAATTTAGTTTTATGAATTTCAAATGAAAAGGCTAAAGAAAAAAGGCCATTATTACACTTAATTCACATGAACTAAATAATTAATGCATTCAATTATTGAATCCAATGTAGCCAAATAAATATATTTTAAATTACCATTCTCAGTCTAAATACATTGCCTTCAATCTATCCAAAGTATTGTGAATCCTGAACCCAAGTTTAGATGATGAATTCAAAATAATATTGAAGCCAAGAATTTACAAGCTTTTTCATAGAGTAAAGAATTTACAAACATCATCAATGGATTCCTCATCGTGAATCCCAATTCCCTCTGCTAACTCAATTCCAAGCCCAAATGAGTTCATAGATACAACATTTGATTTAGTGGATTTGAACTATGAGTTCAAGCATTAATCATAGATCTAGGACAAGGTCAAAGCAGTCAAGCCATAAAATGATGAGGACCAATTCTCTCTCTTCACATGTAAATACAAAGATGATCTCTTAGCCATTAAAGTAGTAGGCCTTCACAATTCAATGGATGAACTATAGGTAATACCCTGTAATGAATTACTATTTTATTTATTTTTATAAGGCATGGTTACTGGAAAAATATTACATTTTAAACTAGTTAAGAAACTAATAGTGTGTATTAGTGGGAATGCCTTTGTGAGGTATTATAGGCTTCCCATGCTAGACATGCCATATAGGCATGACATGATGAACTCATGGCTTAAAAACCATAACATCATTAACAAGTTGAAAGAACGGGATGAAAACCCAAGTAACTTCATAGTCTAAGGCCCTACTTCTGCTATTATCATAGCAATATTTAAGTCAAGGGTCTAAATTGCAATGGCTCTTTTGAACAAGATATATGGTGTTTTGACTATCACTTAAATCAATGAGGCTTGGTCCCTTTGTTGGATATAATTTTGACTTATAGCAAAATTGTGTCCTTAGGGGAGATCATTAGCTCTAATCTAATTTTAAAACTCATTAATCCTAGGAGATCCCCTGATATAAATTTATATATGATGTCCTACATGGTGGATGCAGTGACTACAACTGTGCATGCATCACATGATCAACCCTAAAAACCATCCACTAAGTACCCTAAGAACAAGGTATGTGATGAATTCAATATTGTTTATGTGCAAAGGTTTAGGATAAATATGAAAAGAATAACTTTTTTACCCTGTAGTGTATCAAGCTATATATGGAAAGAATTTGCCTAGATTATCAAACATAATAAAAAATACCATTGAGAATATGGTTGATTACTAGTTGTACCCCAAGCATATAGTAATCAAAATTGAGGGCACAAAAGAATAGTCTTTATACCTACCAAGGATTGTGCTGGATAAGGTTGTTGAGTAGGAAATTACTGCTCAATTAGCTGATAATATTGATTCTGATTTGAAGAAGGCAAAGAAAGTAACCCTTCATAAAACCCCTCTTAGTATTAGAAAAATCCAATACATAAGGTGGGAGAACCTACAAATTATGGGGAAAATTAGGACACATTACGGGTTCAAGTAGGTACTTTTTAGATAGTGGGATCCTAAAGGAAATGTTAGAGGACACCTTAAGAAATATGAAAGAAAAGTGAGTTTTAACTATAAGCATTAGGCCTATATCCATGATAACATATTCGTGAATGTGAAAGATGACTCTGAAGTGGTTATCAATATGCACATAACTAATATATTAATGATTGTGGTGCAGAAGATCTAATATGATCCTATTATCACTAGAGAGGACACCAAAAGGAATGAGAAGTAGAAGTGGGTTTCTAAACCCATTGATAGACCCCTTCCTAAGGTAGAAGAGGGAACACAAGAAGACTTTGGCCCATATAGGGTAGCTCATACTGAAGAGAGAGTTATGAGTCCTCCAACTTCTCCTACACATGCAATTGCTACTACCTCTTCAAAATGCAGAGTTGAAAAAGAAAGGTCTACAAGTCATAGTGGAACAACTAATGTATTTTCCATATTACTTTTCCCTCCACTAAATATTTCATAGAAATTAAATCTTACTTAATTTCTATCTTAGGTGCATGTTACTTCTTTTTATTTGATACCACCAACACTAGTAGCCTAGACTACTAGTCAACCCACTTCACCACCCATCATTCTTATAGCAGTAACTATTCTTATCACCCCATCATCACCTAAAATCATCATTATTTCATTATCTACTCCACCTCTTACTGGGCCAACCTTTACTACTACTAAAATAATATTCACTTATACAAGGAATCCTAAGATCCCACCTGTTTCTCCCCAAATGATTTAAGTAAAATAAGAACCTACATAAGTCTCTAAATAGGGAGGTGATGGAAGGAGGGGTATAAGAATATTAGACCCTTTCATAATTTATGATAGTGATGAAGAAGATAAAATATGGAAAACTAAAGATGAATTCCTATCAGGTCCTGACACTAAAGAGTCATGCTCAATCAATGAAACCATGGAGTTAGATCTAGAAGATGAGTGGCTATATAAGGAAAACACTTAGTCAGGGAAAACATAATTGATAGCTGCATCTAAAGGATTCATCAAAGGATATGGTAACTTAGTTGCTATTGAATTATTATTAGATAAAGAGGGAGATGTAGAAGGAAAGGTAGAATCAAAACTTGATGGAAAGCTTCAACTCAAATGGAGAGATGTTCTAAAATTGTTTAATAAAATAAAATATATTGATGGAAAGATTTATTTCCTCTATCAAATAACTAAGAATAAATTTTATACTCATTTGACTCTAATAATTGCAACTAAAGTTGCATGGGCCCATAATTTTGTAGCTACAAAAAGAGATAGTTTTCTTGAGTGGCACCAAGAGATGTGAGCCTTTTTTCATCAATTTGTAAATTAGGAAAGAGAGGCAGTCACTATCCTAATAGACTTAAGAGTCACTCAAGTAAATACACAGTAGGGGCAATTAGTCTCTAAGCTAGTTTTAAAAAATATTCTATGAGCAATGGTGGATAACTTTAAAGTTGAGATATAAGGCACCATTTATATAACTAATGATGAAATAAAGTAGCTAGTTAATTTTACAAGGGATAAGATCATAGGAACTGAGGCCTTAAATTCTAAAGTCAAATCCACACTAGGAACCCACAAGAAGGTGATGAATAAGCTTCCATAGTTTTTCAAAAGGCCATTGCTTGATTTTGAAACCATTGACATAGACTTCCAGGCAAGTCATGATCTTTATATTTAAAGGGAAGTAACTAAATAAACAATGATAACACTACACTCATGCCTAATTTACCCTAGAATAATTAGTTTCCCAAGTACATGCTAGTGCACACTCAGCTTGGGTCTACTATATCCCACTTCCATCATCTACTTCGGGTTTAACTATAGTTTCAATAGCTACTTTAGCTATAATTTTAGCTCCACTATCTCCAACATCTTCTTTGGATAGTGGTGCCACATCAACACCAATATAAAATAAATAAGTATTTACATGTTTTGACTAAGTTGGAGCTTTGGTTCTTAATATATTTTCATGTATATATTATATTTTTAGGTGATAAATTTTAGTTTGAGTGATTGATTTTGTACATACATCCTTTGCATGAAATCTGGATGCAAGTCATATTTTTGGATATGTATTTTTTAGACTTCATTTTAGAGATGAGGTCTTCCCCATCCCAAGCCTATATATAATTGTAACCTACCATTCCCAAGAGAAGGAGAATTTTGGCTATTAAAATCAATAGGAAATTCTAAGAATTTATACTAATTTGATCTTGATGTACAAATCTTGATTCTTTGAGAGATGAGGCCTTCCCCATCCCAAGCCTATTTATACTTGTAAGCTCAAATTCACAAGAGGAGGAGAATTTTGGCTATTGAAATTAATAATAAATTCTAATAAGTTATACTAATTTTATCTTTATGTATAAATCTTGATTCTTATCCAATTATATAGACTATGTGAGACATGCTTTCATTTTGGTATCTTGGTTCTTTATTTGTTTATGAGTTATATTTATAATATAGTTAATCAATTTAAGTTATAACTAATTTGAATGCATGTTGCATGTTGATCATAACCCCCCTTTGCAAATGTGAAATAATAATCTAAAAATTGTGATAGCCTTTGGTTATGCATGTTCAAGTTTATTATGTTTTGGTTCCCTTTGACTCCTTACTGTATTTTATTGTTGGTGTGCTATAATTTACAAAAAAATATTGGTTTCTTGATTTCTTATCCTACCTTAGTTCAAGTGCTAGTCTTTAAAAGGTTTTCATCTTGTGTGGTTCATAAGCCTTTTTTTTCCCCTTCCTTTCCCTCTTTTTGAATTTATTTTAGAAATCCTGCTCAACTTAGTTAAAACCATCATCCTTCCATTTCAAGTAGATCTAGGCTCACCCATAACCAATCCATCCATGGTAAAAAATTTGTATCACTCACCGTTATTCTACTAACATGTTGTTATAAAACCAAATACCCTATAACTCATGCTTTGGAGTGAAATCCTTTCACTAATCTTAAAACATTAGAGGCTACTTCATAAAGGTATCTATGGTGTGCATAAAACTCACATCAACAACTTTACTTTGTGATTGAACATAATTTTTTTAAGATATTATCTTTCCTCATCTCCAAACAATATGCTCCCATGTAACTGCTTTCTAAAACTACCATCTAGGTATTGTAGTTGCTTCTTTGCAACCTTTCCATGATCTCTTCATTCTCTTTATTTGACTTTTTTTGAGTCACTTTCCCAATCGCATATATTCCCCTTAGATTTTTTTTACACCTTCAATTCCTTTGAGTGCTTTGATATCCCCTTATTCATAGTCTCTAGCTTATTTTAGAGGTCCATCTACTTAACCCTAAAATTTAGATTGGGGAATCTAAGGTTAATGGGGTTAGAGATAGCCTACGACACAAGGATGGTAGATTATCTCTTAAGTAGGCCAATAAAATTTGAAACTCAAATAAACATATACTAAATTTACTATGCTGAGATATGCTAAAAATAAAAAGTACAACTATGCTAGGTATTTTAATGATAATGAATACAAGATACTTAGTTGGTTCTGATGCTAATACATATTTGGATCTAGAATAGGAAGAAAGTAGACTAGATATAAAATTTAGACCAGTCATCTAATTCTAGAAATTGTAGTTCTATACTCATGGACACTTCCATTGACTAGAGATGGTTATGTCGATGCTTTTGTCTAATTTAGATGTAGGTGTCCAATACAAAATACCTATTAAAATTGAATGTGACCACCTAGATGATTTTGGGTTCTGTGTCACCTTCACTTTAGTGACTTTAGATATGGGTCATGGACTCTTGCTCCTTGTAAAATGATAATGCCCTAGTGCTTCATCTTCATATTAGATGTGGGAAAATGGGTTAGTCGGCACATGGTGTCAAGCTGCTACAAATACCCCTTTGTCAATGATCTCTAGCTACATAGCCAATACTCTAAAGAGAGACTCAAAATTATGTAGTTATACCCTATGTGTTAGCTTGTGTGTGTATCATGTAATGTGTGATAAAGAAGTATATAGAGTGACCTATCTTGTAACTTGGAAAATGATCCTTCGGTACTTCAAGTAGATGTGTTGTCCTATGATTGATATAAAAATAAGAGAAAATAGGAAAGTCTTTGCTCACTTGAGTTCTTGATTGAATGCCTTTGGTAAATCATCTTGTGATTTATTTGGTCTAAGCTAGGTTCAAAATGAATGAGGGTTGATCTTGTATATATACCAATCACTTTGGAGAATATCTCACATTAAATCACTTAGGCTGACCATAATAATACATTTTATTTATAAATTATATGAATTTAGGGAACCAAACACATGCATTGGGGCAATACACTTACATCAACATAGGCATCTAGCTGGGACACAAGTATTTAGACAACTAAAAAATAGGTACAAGTCTAAAACTTATAGAAATAGATGATAAGTAGGTTTATAACATCTTGAGTATGATACAAGGTTTGAGTCATCATAATAACATTGGTCAGACTAAGAGATACAGTAATTTGGCATAGAGTAATAGTGTATGCAAGCCTTTTGACAATGGGAAAGGTATAAAATCTAAAGGTACATCCATGATATGTATTTTCTAAGTGTACAAGATTGAGGTGATATATAATTTAGAAATAGTGTCTACATTACCCCCTTTAATCTAGTAATGAAATTGCTAGTTTAAAGGAAAAAATGCATACCTAGGTATGTATAACACACCTTGCCTGTACGTGAGTACAAATTGAGTGATTTGTTGATGACTAACCTACAACTTAGAGCATGTTATAATATATAATTATTACATATAATCTTAAATGGAAAGCATTGAAATGATTTAAATTCAAAGAGAGCAAGGTTTAGGAGTACACTTGTGTCTCGATGCAACCACCTTGCCTTTTAGAAATTTGATTTAAAAATATGTATCATTATGAATCATTAGATCTGAGATTAAGAATAAATATAAAATATGGAAAGCGCATATATATAGAAATATAGAGAGAGATTTGAGGACACATGCCCCCAACTTTGGAAAAAAATGTTAGTTTCCACTCGATAGTTAAGATTAGCTCAACTGTGCAACCCTGTCATACTTATAAATTGATGAGAATCAGTGAACCAAGTTAGATCACACTATAAATTTGGTGAGGTTAGATGATGCAATCAATTCCAACCTATAAACTTGGTAAGATTGAGTGATTTAATCACCTCAACCATACCAAAAGTGAACCAACTATTGTAGTAGATTGGCTCAATACAATCCATAAAATTCTAACTTGGTGGGTGATAATAGTCTATAGAAGTGTTTTGAAATATGAAATTTATTTGATTTTACAATTTTAGGTACACATTTCATAGTATATGCACCTTACATATGTCTCATGATGAAACTATGTATACCAATGGTACCGATGTATTGATTTTTTTCTATAAATGTGTATCTGAATCATATAACTATGCAATTTAGGCCAATTTGAAAAATATATAAGTGTGGAGAACATGCTTCCAAAACATTCCCATAGTATAATTTGAAACTAAAAACTAGTGTATGTTTGGAGTACATGTTTTCAAAACATGCCCCCACTATATATATGAATTTAAAAATTGGTGAACTATGAAAAATGTGGAAGCCATGCATCTATGGAATACCCACACTAATATGCCCCCCATTTTAAGATGAGTGGAAGTGTAAAATGGTAGTTAACTTACCTCAAATGATAAGATAACTTTATAATCTATGTATGAATCATGTAGCATATAGAAGGAACATGTCTAGGTAGATATATCATTGAAGTATGAAGAATGCGATCATACCAATTCTTAAGATGCATGATGTTAATCATGGTAACATATAGATAGTAATAGTATAATCTCAAAAAATAATCATGTACATAGACAAGAACACTCAAAAGTAAATCAAAATACAATGGTCCAAGGAGACCTCAAACAAGGGGCAGTTTAAATGCTGCACAATCGAAGGGACATGACTTAGTCAAATGTCCACAAATGTAAGAATGCCATATTCAATGTCCATAAAACAAAGGATTCCATATTGAAATTTCAAATGGGTAAACAAAAGCATGGGATCATAAACAATGGAGCATATTCAAAATCTCAACAAGCAAAACAAGACACTCAAGGAAGTATATAAAGGAATAATGTAAATAACCAACATAAAAATAGCAGACTAGCCTTTGGATATATGAGTTTTAAAAAATGTCAAGTACATAGCATATCAAGTACACTGTGAAAGATATAAACATGAATAAAGGCATGCGTATGTACATAAACTCAATCATGATAATGGAAAGTGATCATATAATTGTATAACTTATGTATATCATGATCATATATAGGTAAAATTTCTACTAGAACCCAAGGATATCATCAAGGAGATGCCTTTGTGGAGGCCCTATATCATGTGTGTCATACTCATATGCTACCTAATCAATATCATCAAGATCATACAAATCTTCTATATTATGAGGATCATAATCATTGATGTAATCATTATTAAGATAAATGTAACCTCTTAGGTTGTTCCTGAACATGTGATATACTATTTTGAGTATCTATATATGAATAAGGAACCATGTCATATTGTGGCTATGACATTTTTAATATACCATTATTTGTATCTATGTGCACCTTAGATGTTAATACCTTATGAACATCTTGAGCTACATGGTTTATCTTGTTGTTATCTATATTTGGTTCTATATTAAGAATAGTATCACCACTGTCATAATCATTTGGAATTGTGTCCCCTTGTTGTTTGATATTGACCAACAAAGGGAGCTCACATGGTTTATTTTTTGGTATTTTTAGTAGCATTGGTTCCTTTGGTAATTGTATATCATTTGGAATTTGTGGAACCTTTGATAATGGTACTTGTAATTATTTTTGACTTAAATTATTTTTTGATATCCATATTTTTTGTTGATGAGCATTCTATATAGCTCATTATATCTCATATAAATTATCCATAAGTGTTGCCTCTTGATTATATATTGCATTGCATTTAATAGTTAAGGTTTCATCTAAGTAGGAAATGAGTGCAATTGTATTTTGTTTGTATGTGATACATTGTTAATTCTCTATCTTGTTATTTGTGTCTAACTTGGATGAAATGAGTACAATTTTGCATATAAAGATACATCTCTATGGTGGGATTGTTTTGAGAATTCATCAATAGTTTTGGCAACATCTTTTTAGAAATAGTTTTGAATACTCGACATAGAATATAGTGAGCTATGAAGACATTTCATCGAAGCTCCAAAAACCACCTAGACAGCTCTGAAGATGTTTTGATAAAGCTTTGAAGACATGTCCTATTAGTGTAGGTTTTTATTTTTTCCTATTTATTAATTAGGGAATATTATATATTTGTGCATACATGGAGTTTTCCTACATTCGTGAGATAGGCTAGCTTATGTGGAGATTGTGTGTCATATTTGTGTCATAAGGTGTCATAATAATGTCATAAGTGACTCCTTTGACCGGCTATTCCGGGTATGGGAGTTACTTCTCTATTCTTAGCACCTTGTCACCTCTTTTTTTGGAGGAGTCTATTCTTGGGGTGCTTTGACCACCTTTTGTGGAGGAGTCTATTCTTGGGGTGCTTTGACCACCATTTGTGGAGGAGTTACTTTCTAGCTCTCCTATATGTATTCTTCATTTTGGCCACTTCATGTTAATCAGATTTTGGTTTTCTCCATTTTTGTCTTATGCAATTTATCTTCTTGTTATTTTCAAATTGCTTTAGCATCTATGTGGTGTGCACTTGTTCATCTTGTGTGATCACGTCTCCATTGCACTCGCGTTATCTGGATTCTGGCAACAACTCCGATATGTCCAACTATTCTTTAAAGATGCCTAGTTGTGCTCCAAATATTTCTAGTTGTACTCTACAAATTAATATAGCCACTCTAAAGATATCTACTGCACATATATAGATTTTCTCTCTTTAGATATCTTATTTTAGACATTGTTATTCATAGTAATAGTCTAAAATGATCTGGATATAAATGTATTTCTATTTTGTAAATTTAGACATAATCTCTTCAAATATATGTTAGTTATACTCGGTATATTGTTAGTTGAATCAATTCCAATACCTCCTATGAGTGTGGGATCTGATTCCTAGATCTTCTATTTTGAATAATCAAATTTTATTGTTTAGATCTCCAAATTTTGTATTCTAAGAATGGTCATTGAGATGTGCATTAAGTACATGTCTCCTTATCATTCTAGGAAAATAGAGAATAGAGAGAAAATAAAATTAGGAAACATTCAAGTGTAATTTTGTAGCAAAATTCATAGCATCTGTATATGTTTCTTTTGATAATGAATTATTAATAAAGTAAAACATTCTATTCCACTACTAAGTTAAATCTAATCCTATTTTGAGGAAGGAGAAAGGGCCCACTTCTATCTAAAGATCAAGATAATTGGTATTTATAATTTATAGTTTAAAAGTTATTTCTTTTGATATAGGTATATTTTATTTTACTACAAGTTTGATTTCCCTTTTAATGCAAAGTGTGATTTCCCTTTTAATGCAAAATGTGTTTCTTTTAATTCAAGTTTGCTTTCATTAAATACAAAGTTTGTTTTAGTTCAATACAAGTGAGTTTCCTTTATGCAAAGTGTGCCTTTCAATTCTCATAAGATTAAAGTTAATAGGAAAACTTGTTGACTAAAAGGACACATCTCCATATTCAAGTTCTATTAGGAAGCAGTCTAGGTGACAATAGGCAATAAAAATTCTCACATTCTAAAATACAACACTGTCCTACCCAGTTAGGAAAGTTGAGTGAGGAGACTATAGTCTCTTATGCTAGATGTTTAAGTTTTGGATGTTGATGGTGTGAATTGATGAATCCTTTTAATAAGGAATGCCATAAGGGATATTCAGTTAGCACTTTTTTTTATATTTACCTTTTTTACAACATAATATTATAATCTTCTTTGCTTCCCTTAAGATATAGACATCAACAATAGAGTAAACCCCCTCAAACAATGAACTGTTAACTAAATATCCAACATCTCATTGCATATAAACTTGGACACTATCCCTAGTAGAAAAGACACCAATCCATTGATTGGCTAAATGAAAGGTATAGAAACAACCTATAATTTTTGGCTCCATTTCTAAGGACTCTTAATCGATAATTAATAAGTGTTAGTGAGATCCTATATTAGAGTTATATAGAGGAAATTCAAAAACATTCATATATCCCAAAAACACAAAAATAATCAAGTACTATTTAGATTTATGAACTTCTTAAGAGATTCTCAAGGATGATTTATCTCTTAAGACTCCCAAATAAAACCAGAAGGAGAGAGGATTTTATTCTTGATGGAAATATTAGGAAGTGAAATAAAGGCAATTGAAATCTGTCTACAAACTTTTTCTGATTCCTCTCCTAAAAAAGGTTCATCCTCAAAAATATATCTTATAAGAATAATTCTATTCAGGTCATCTTCTCCCATAGGAAGAATTGATCTTAAGAATCCCCTTTTTGGAACAATCAGATTTGGTCCATAAGCTCTACAAGAAGAAGATCTAATCACCAATAAATATTTTCCTCCTGAGCTAGTAGACCATAGGTTAAGAACCCAAGAAGAGAACTTGAATTGGATTGATAACAAAAGTTGGGTAGAAAATATGGGATATGATCATGCACATGTAGAAAAACCTGATAGGCAGCCTCAACAAGACATAACTTTTTCCTATCCAAT
Organism: Torreya grandis; assembly: GCA_037957365.1. NCBI lineage: Eukaryota > Viridiplantae > Streptophyta > Pinopsida > Cupressales > Taxaceae > Torreya > Torreya grandis. The sequence goes on from JARHVA010001639.1 coordinate 2,149,214, forward strand.
CAACTTGGGTCTTGATGGCAGAACCTCCATGAAAAATATCTCACGATCTATTTTACCTACTTTTAGAGGTAAATCCTCAGAGGATTGAGATCAGTTCCTCTTTGAATTTTAGGTTCTCTACCAAACATATGACTATGTCACTAAAAATTAGAAGTTGAAGTTATTCCCATCTACACTTAAGGATGCATCCATGAGATGGTGCATGGGCCTTGAGAGTAATTCTTAGTACTTGGGAAGAAATGGAAATTGCATTTCTTGATAAATATCAAGACTATTGTAGAGTCAAAGATCAAAAAGATTTGTTTTTCAAGATAATAAAAAATGAAGATGAAACCTTAGAAGATTACCTTAATAGGTTTATATTTTCCCATAAATGGAGTGGTTACCAACTCACAGAGGAGGTCGTCAAGACAATATTTCTTAAAGTCTTAAATTGATGCACATGATGCTTTGAATATAATGAGAAAGAATGACATTGATAAGTTAAACTTTCATCAGGGCTCAACATTATGTACTAATTATTCTAGGACAAGACCTAGCATAAAGAAATCATGGGTAGGAAAATCACTTGAAGTTGGCCAATTAATGAAAGAATTTGCCAATTTCCCAATAGATATTATAGTAAAATTAACAACCACATTAAATGGTTTCAAATCAAAGGCCAATGCCACCAACACTAAATAGTTGTCAATATATTATCCTAGATGTAGGATTAAACACATGGTAAAAGATTGTCCTTTAGATAAAAAAGAGGTATGTGGTATTTATGACCTAGACCATGACACCAAGAACTATTAGTGTAGGTAATTATTTTCTCAGATTTAGTTATTTGGAAATATTATATTTTTTCACATGGAGTTTTCCTAAATTTGGGAGATATGCTTGCTTAAGTGGAGATAGTGTGTCATATATGTCACTTTATTGATAGCCGGGTAAAATTTTTAACGTGACCGGTGCCGCTAGCTAGACATGACTAATACCAGTACCACGGGGTCGGTGGGGGACTTGAACACTGATGGGCAGAGCCGCAACAGAAGTACCTAACCAACCAACTACACCCCCCGACCCATAGTGTGTCATATATGTCATAGGTAACTCCCTTGACCAATTATTCTAGGTATGGGAGTTACTCTTCAATTCTGGGCACCTATGACCACCTTTTGCGGAGGAGTTACATTTATATTCTAGGGGTACTTTAACCACCATTTGAGGAGGATTTACTTTCTTTCCTATATGTATGCTCTACTTGAGCCTTATTCTCTTAATGAATAATAAAAAATTTTCACTTTATTTTGTCTCTTGCAATATTCTCTTTTCATGTGATTTCTTCTTACTTCAACAACATAGTGGTGTGCACAAGCTTCATCTTGAGAGATCCTTCTAGCTTGCTTTCATGTTATCTAAACTTGGAAACATCTTCAATATGGTATCAGAGCCAACCTGTGGTAAAGGTTACTCTGGTTTTATTTGTTGTTAAGCTTTCATTTGGAATCATAAGTTTTTTTCTTCAGATTATTCAGAATGTGTGTTATTTTATCTTCTAATTTCATAGGTTGGTTCTACTAAATCTATTTGAAGGTCAAATACAAAGGCTACATTATTCCAAGCTGTTCATCTACATTGATCTTGTTGTATGGTTTTATTTTTTGGCTTTGTATATTTGTAAGAAGACATTGATTTTTGTGGATGGTTTTCCATTTGACTATTCTTTTATAAATTGCATTCCAATCGTAATGAATCATGTTGATTTTTTTTGGGTTTGGTGTGCATTTCTCTTAGCTTTCTAGATCATTTTAAAGTTTTGAATTTTGTTAAGAAATATAGAATTATGGTGCTATTAATAACTTTTACTCAAAACAAAATCAAATTTGGTGATTGGGGCTAAAGTTTTTTTATTATTTAAAAAAACCAATATATTGAGGAAGGATTATAAGAGACTTGTAATTTGCTTGAGGTAAGGTTTAGCATTTAATTCTAGTTTTGTTGACTAGTTGGAAGACTATATTCATTGCCTTTTCATTTGTGCATTTAAAATTTTAGTGCAAAATTTTTAAATAGGCCATTAATGATGAAAAATATAATGTGCTATAGCTTTTGATTGACAACTCAAAATTGAGTACTGTCTTTTTCAAAAGTGCATATTTTTTACCCTTTTTATAGTGGGTTAATTCATTTTTGTAAATAAACTAAATTTATAAAGTGCCCTTTTTTTAGGGGTCCTCTACTTGATCTTCTTTTTTCACTTGTACGCTCTTGGACACATTATCAACTGAGCTTGACATCCTTACCTTGTTTACATAAATTTATCTTTATGATACATGCATTGATTTCTCTAGACACATTATTGGTTGAGTCTGATGCCTTTTGAGAGTGCATTTGCAACATTTGGGGGGGTTCACCATTTCATAGTTTAGAGGGGGTGTACTTTTTTTGGGTCACTCTTTCATTTCTACTTGCATTATCATTTATGCAACAACTACAACTTGCACTACTACTACACCTCATTTTCGTACTAATGAATTCAAGTTCAATCAACCCACTAACTCCTTTCAACTATCACAGAATGGAAAATCAAGATGATAATTATTCTAAAAAGTAAAGGTTTGTATAGGATAACCATGGGTGATGAAACTAAACCTAACATAGATGCAGAGATAGCTAAGTGGTATAACCATAGTGATGAAGCCTATAGGCTATTATGTCTTTCTGTAGCACCTAATTTCCTATTTGACTTAGAGTTTGCCAAATCACCTCATGATGTATTGATCATTTTAGGTAAACTATTTGGAGAGCAAGATGTGATGAGATATGATGAGCTTGAGAATGAACTCATTAGCCTAAATCAATGTAACTTTGACACCCTTCAAGATTTCTTCACTAAGTTCAAGTCCTTGAGATTGTAGTTGAAAGAATGTGGGATAAAGAAAGAAGATGACCAACTTATTCTTTCTATACTCTCTAAGCTAGGTCCTAACTATTCAGTCTTTGTCTCTACTTTCCATGCCACTAAAAGTGCATTAGGCACTGCATAGAAAATGTCCTCTTTAGATGCTTTCATTGCTGACTTAACTAGGGAGTAAGACATGTTGATACAAATGGCTACATTGAAGTCCACAAAACTCAAGCCTTAATTGTTAGAAATGGAAAAGAAAAGACTTTAAACAAAGAGAAGAAAAAGAAGAAGAATAACGATCAAGAGAAGAAGAAAGAATCAACATCTGCTAAAACCAACATTGAATATTCCTATTCTAATGACAAACTTAAGAAAGAGAAGGTTAAGTGTGCCTACTATAATAAAAATAGGCATGCTGAACACAAGTGCATGAAGAAGTAAATAGATCACCTAAATCATCTCCTAGAGAAGAACAAAATAGGTGTTCTTGAGTCCATCAAGCAGAATTCATCTACCCAAAATTATACTAAGGCAAAAGGCAAAAGAAAAGAGAAAGAAAAGGGTAAGGCTCTTGTAGCAGTTGAAGATTCAACATCTTCATGGGTTATTGACTTGGGTGCTTCTCACCACATGGGTTCTTCATTAGTTGAGTTTTCTTTCTTAGAGCCTTGTAACATGTTATCTATCAGTTTGGGTGATGACACTTCTATACCAATTATAGGGAGAGGATCTATTAAAATGGAAGGAGGAACATTCAATAATATTCTAAGTGTTCTTTCTCTTTAAACCAATATCCTATGTATCAAATCACCCATATCATCAAAGGCATGAGGGTTGAGTTTTTATCAGATTTAGTTATCATCAGGGAGTTGTATAGTGATTCTATAGTGGTAGTGGGGAGGGAAGATCACCAAGCTATGTTATACACCTTCTCTCATTTTGTACCTGATTCTTCTCTAACAACATTGTTGACTCATTCAAATGGAGTTAACAAATTATGGCATGAGTGGTTTGGCTACCTTAACTACTACTATCTTGAACAACTTAACAAAAATGACATGGTTATAGGCTTGCCTTGAGTCTAATTCTCTAAGGGACTTTGTGAGGGTTGCTCTCTTGAAAAGCACCTCGAAGAAAAATTTGACAAAGGCAAAGCTTGGAGGGATTCAAAAACACTAGAGTTAGTACACAGTGATGTATATGGACCTTTTCCTAGTCTATCTTTTACAAGGGCTAAGTACATTCTCACATTCATTGATGATTTCCCAAGATATACATGGGTCTAATTTCTCAAGCAAAAGTAGGAAGTGTTTAAAAATTTTCAAGACTTCAAGGCTCTTGTTGAGAAACAATATGAGAAATCCATCAAGGTTCTTCAAACTAATAATGGAGGTGAATATATTAGTAATAGATTTGAGAAGTTTTGCACCATAGAGGGGATTGATTTTTAGTAGACAGTTACTTACAGTCCTTCACAAAATGGAGTTATAGAATGTAAGAATAGGTTCTTAAAAGAGATGGCTAGTTGTATGATTCACTCTACAGTCCTTAGCACCTTAGTATTGGGTTGAATCCATTAATTATACTTGTTATATTTAGAATAGGGTTCGTCACAAAGCCTTGAAAGGTATAACACCCTTTGAAACTTGGCATGGAAGGAAAATTGATGTTGAAAATTTTAAGGTTTTTATATCTCCAGATATGGCACATATACCTAATAAGAAATGCAAAGCTATGGAACCTCAGTCCAAGACTTGCATCTTTGTAGGTTATCTAAATAGTGTCAAGGGGTACCGCCTTCTACATCCAACCACACATGAGTTATTCATAGAGAGAAGTGTTCACTTTTAGGAGAGTCCAAAAGACTCAATAATTGACACTTCTCTTTCATTGGATACACTTAGACTTGATGATTCTTATTCTAAATCATATCATCTAGAGTAGGTTCCTGAGCAAGGTCTTCTTCTTCTTCTTCCAGTTCTGACAGACAGGATAGTGATGAGGAGTCTTCTACATCCACCTCTAGACATGTTTTAGAGGATGAGGAATTGGCACCCAAAACATGCACATCCAAGCCCCTTTGGGCCAACTAAACACTTTAGAGTGTAGACACTTGGGTGGGGGATCCAAAAGATGATAGACATACTTGGTCATATTATCAGAGTGGTCTATATGCCTTATTTGCTTCAATTTTAAATCCATAAATATTTTCAGAGGCTTCAAGCATACCTGAGTGGGATAGTGCTATGCAAGAAGAATATTCTTCATTGATAAAAAATCACACTTGGGATTTGTCTTCAATTCCTAAGAGAAGGAAGATGGTTCGATGTAGGTAGATATATCAGACCAAGTTTGTAGCAGATGGGTCAGTTGATAAGTACAAGGCACAATTGCTCACCAAGGGTTTTTCACTAATAACTGGCATTAACTACTCTGAGATCTTTACACCAATTGCAAAGATGACTTCAATCTGATTCACACTTGATTTAGCCACAACATATAGTTGGGATGTGCATCAGATGGATGTGAAGAGTGCCTTTCTTCCTGGAGACCTTGAGGAGGAGATTTACATGGAGCAACCACTTGGGTTTATTCAGGATTCATATTTAGTTTGAAGACTTAGGAAATCTATCTATGGCCTCAAATAGGCCCCTCAAGCTTGGTACGCCAAGATGGATTCCTTCCTCCTTACTTCAAGTTCACTAGGTCTCATTTAGACCCCAATGTATACTCCTTATGATAGGATTATTCTTTACCGATATTGGTCTTTTATGTTGATGATCTTTTGATCATTATGAGTTCTTCATTGTTTATTATGGTAGTGAAGATAGCTCTACAAGATAGGTTTTACATGACAAACTTAGGTCTTTTTCATTACTTACTTAGCATTGAGATTTCATAGTCCAATTTAGGGGTTTCACTTGCACAACCCAAGTATGTTCTCAATCTTTTATTTAGTTTCACATGGTTGATTGCAAGCCATCTCTAACTCCCTTTCTATCAGGAGTCAAATTTGAGGTTGACTGTTCTACTCCTTTGGTTGATGCCACTCAATATCAAAAAATTGTTGGTAGCCTCATTTATATAACTCATATTAGGCCTAAAATTTTATATGTAGTAGGTATTATTTCATGATTCATGCAGGAGCCCCATGAGTTGCACTAAAAAGTAGGTAAGAGGATCTTGCACTACATTCAGGGATCTTATAGATTTGGGATTTAATATAGATTTGGCATAAAGGTTGTCTTGGTTGGATTTTTAGATTAAGATGGGCTGGTGATACTCAAAATCACAAGTCCACTTTAGGTTAGAATTTTTCTTTGGGTTCTGGCCCTGTCAGTTGGTCTAGCAAGAAGAAAAATGCTATTGTTATATTATCCATAGAGGTAAAGTATAGAGGGGTTGTTAATGTAGTTACTGAGGCTATTTAACTTCAAGGGATTCTATCCAAGTTTGGAATTCTTATTGGGCAACCCACCATCATCTATTATGACAACCAGAGTATTATACAGATATGCAGGAATCTAGTTCAACACCAACAGACCAAGCACATTGAGAATTACATGAATTTTATTTTAGAGATTATTCATGGTCAAGTCATCAACTTAAGATTTTTCCAGTATTTAGAGTAGGTTGTATATATCTTTACTAAACCTTTCACCAATAGCAAGTTCATTCATCTACGAGCTCTTCTTAGGGTGTAGTCTACATCAACAACACCATCATCTTTGGGGGGGTGCTTTCTAGCCTCTTCACTTATTTTATGTCTCTCTTTTGGGGGGGAGTTTTTTGCTATGAGTTTTTTCCTTTTCTCTAATTTATGAGATATTGCTTTATACATGGGTACCTGATCAAGCCTAGTTGCTGGGACCCATTTTTATTTCACACTGCCTACCTAAGCTATGCTTATAGGGGTGTTAGTGTAGGTAATTATTTTCTTGGATTTATATATTTGGGAATATTATATTTTCTCACATGGAGTTTTCCTACATTTGGGGGATATTCTTACTTAGGTGGAGATAGTGTGTCATATATGTCATAGGTAACTCCCTTGACCAGTTATTTTGGGTATGGGAGTTACTCTTTTATTTCAAGCACTTGTGATCACCTTTTATGGAGGAGTTACATTTATATTCTTGGAGTGCTTTGACCACCATTTGAGGAGGAGTTACTTTCTCTCCTATATGTATGCTCTACTTGAGCCATATTCTCTTAATGAATAATTATTTTTCTCTAATTTGTTTCATCTCTTACAGTATTCTCTTTTTATGTGATTTTTTCTTGCTTCAACAACATAGTGGTGTGCATAAGCTTCATCTCATGAGATCCTTCCAGCTTGCTTTCATGTTATCTAGACCTAAAAACATCTTTGAAAAGAACTACAATTATCTTCCTCCCATGATAAACTAGGTAAAATAAGTAGTACATGTAGTTGAGGAAGTGAACTTTATCCAAAGACAAGGAAACTAGTACTCCCAACCTCAAAATTAATTTCATCTAATATTTCCTCCAATCCATGGATGACACCATGCACTGGATAGGTCACACCACAAATGTGGGGACTACCACAATAGCCACAACCATGAGGTAACTCAGGAATGGATGCCACAGATGTGGGGGATGTCTCAAAATCCTTCACAACCTTAGGCACAATAGCAGAACTAATAACTACATTAGATATAAGAGTTGCCACCTCAATGGCCAAATAAATAATTGTATCATAATCAAACACAAAGAAGGTTTAATCCACAGTGGGCTCTGATGCCTTCACAAACTCAGCCACCACCAATTAAGCAATAGTTTAACCAGCCATAGTTACCTACCCAACCAGTGACAAATCCTAAGAATAGGAAAAATACTCCTATTTATGGAACTGACTAAGAAAGTAATATTGAAAGTGGTTCAACTGAGTGTAATAATGTTCAGTTTAGGTCAAGAAAGGTAGTAAGAGATTCACCCATTATCATAACTAAAATTTCTAATGATGAAAACACCCCTGAGTCACATGTAGTCCAAGAACCAAATAAAAACAATATAGAAGCCACCACAACTCCAATCACACCAACCATAATTCAAGATCCCCTTGCTGTTCCATTTCTTGAGAGACTCAAGGAAGAAAAACCTAGAGTGGGTTTTGAATTGATGCAAGGATCAAGAGAGATGAAGATATAAATTCCATTATTAAGAGTTATTAAGGATATTCCTTAATTGAATCAAATAATTAAAGGGTTGTGCATCAAAGCACTAGGTAGAAAGAAATAATATCCTAATTTTTTTTATATAACTGGCAAAATTTCTGATTTACAAGTAGGAAATATACTTGTTCCCAAAAAAGAAGACCCTGACAGTCCCGTGATGACTATGACAATTGGGAACAAGTCCATACCAAATGTGATTGTAGATATAGGTGTTTCCATCAACATAATAACTATAAAAAAAGTAGAATCTTTATCCTTCATAGGATTTCAACCTACCACTACAATTTTTCAAATGGCAGATTAATCCACTTTTTCACTTGAAGAAACCATAGAAAATGTTCTAATCACCATTGAATCTTGGGAATACCCTATAGATTTCATGGTCCTTAAACCCAAACCTAAGAAGGTAGGGTATCCAATTATTCTTGGAAGACCTTGGTTAGCTATAATCACAGCACTAATTGACTTTAGATCTAGTAATATGACCATTTATAATGGAATAAATGCCAAACAAATCTCCCTTTATCTGCCTACTAGACCTTCAATGGATCTTTTTAAACATATATGGGTGGATCAACCTAAATAAAATCAAAATAATGTGTATTCCTTAGACATGGTTACTATAAAAGAACATATCTAAGAATTTGAGGAATATATAACAAAAGATTTAGACCAAGACAACCTAGCTTCAAAGTTTGATAGCCTAGCTCCAAAGTCTGAAATCCTAGTTTTGAAGACTAATAGCTTAGCTTTGAAGACTAAAAGATTAGATCCAAAGACTAAAAGCTTAGCTTTGAATACTAATAGATTAGATTCAAAGATGAATAATCATGAATGGGAAGAATTTATCTTCACTAATGAGAACCAAGACAATGTCATAAGTCCCCCAAATATGTTATCTAGTCCACAAGATATCCAACAAGCCATAGTTGATTGGGCTGAAGAGGAACATAATTTATTTTTAAATGATTTTGATTGTTCATTGACTAATATTCTCTCTAAAAGTGAAACCTTTTACAAAGATGTGCATACATTTCACATGATACTACCACATCCATGTCCATTTAATGTTTTGATGAGTGAATACAAGAAGGTAAATTCCATCATTCTAGGTACTAAATAAATTATAATACATCCTGGTAAACTGTTGAATATCAACAACTGGTTAACGTACCAACAAGAAAGTAAAGTGTTTAATGTATTGGTATAACATACAAAAGCCTTTACTTGGAATTATAATGATATTTAAAGAATACATCACAGTGTCTGTATCCATCACATTTACACCAAAACTGTTAGACTAGTTAGGCAACCACAATGGACAATTAACCCAGCCTTGAAAAAAATTGAAAAAAATAGAGATAGAAAAACTATTGGAAGTTGGTTTCAGTTACCCCATATCTGATAGTTAATGGGTTTCACCTCTGGTCATTGTACCTAAGAATAATGGAAAATGAAGAGTTTGCATAAATTACAGATAATTGAATAAAGCCATTATGAGAGATTACTTTTCTTTGCCTTTTATTGATCAAGTTTTGGATAACTTGGTAGGAAAGTAATACTTTTAATTCTTAGATAAGTTCAACAGAAACAATAAAATTAGAATAGCCCCTGAATATCAAGATAAAACTACATTTACCTACCCCTGAGGAAAATTTGCTTATACAGTCCTTCCTTTTAGATTGTCTAGTGCACTTGCTACCTTTTAGAGAGCAGTGTTAACCATATTTTCTGATCTTAAAAATTATTGTGGAAGTATACATGGATGAATTCATTGTCCATGGTAAAACATTTGATGAAGCCTTGAGTAATTTAGATAAAGTGCTCACTAGATATGAAGAACACCGAGTATCCTTGAGTCATGAGAAGTGTGTAATAATGGATGATGAAGGGATAGTCTTAGGACATAATATCTCTTATCAAGGAATAAAAGTGGATATCAAAAAGATTGAGGTAATTTATATTCTCCCAATTCCTCAAACACAAATAAATGTCAATAATTTTCTCAATCATATAAGATATTATAGAAGATTTATTGAAGACTTTAGCAAAATAGCTGCACCTATGTTTTCCTTGATAATAAAAGACATTGAATTTAAATGAAATGATAAGTGTCAAGAATCTTTTGAAACATTGAAAAAAAAACTTATGAATACTCTAGTTTTGAAAGGACCTAATTGGGAACAACCTTTTCATACTTATACAAACACTTCCAATAATGCACTAGGGGTAATTCTAGGACAAAGAGATGACAAAGGGAAAATGTATGATATTTATTATATCAACAAGAATTTTACTCCAATAGAGAAAAACTACACTACCATATAAAAATATTTTTTTCCTATTATTTATGCCATAAGTAAGTTTAGACATTACATTACCAATTATCAGGTTTTTATTTATACAAATCATTCAGCTATTAAGTAATTAATGAGTAAATTGGTAGTAGGTGGTAGAATTATTAGATAGCTAATTATATTATAATAATTTACCATTACCATTATAAACAAACCTGAAAAGTATAAGTTTATTGCTAAAATTTTGTCTAGATTGATCACTATAGGTAAAGATGAACCTGTGGAGGATTCTTTTTCAGATAAATGACTATTTTATATATCTACATACTCCCCATGGTTTGTATACATGGTAAATTTATTATCAACATGGAATTTTACTCATTCCTTTACTTCTAAAGAAATAAAATACTTGATTAGAACTAGTTCTCATTTCAAATGGTTTAAAGACATGTTATTTAAAACTAGACTTGATCATGTACTTCACAGGTGTGTAAGAGAAGATAAAGTATTTGACATCATAAGAGCATGCCATAGTGAACCAAGAGGAGGAAATTATTTATCAAAAAGGACCATTTATAAAATTATTGGTATAGGTTATTATTGACCATCTCTTTATAAGACTGTAAAAAAGTTTGTATGGCAATGTGATCCTTGACAAAGGATGGGTGAGCCTACTTTATCTTTAGAAATGCCTATCCATCCTCAAATAGTAATATAACCATTTGAGAAATTAGGTTTGGATTTTGTTGGACTAATCAACCCACCATCTCAAGGAAAAGAGTATTTATTAGTATGTATTGATTATGTTACTAAGTGGGTTGAAGTGCAGGTACTCACCTTTGCTCAGGAGAAAATGATTACTGATTTCCTATATCATAGGATCATGTTGAGAAATTGAAAAAAATCATGTATAACATGATAAAGGATTTTATATAACTTTACCAAATCAATCATAAAAAATCTTCAGCATATCACCCCCAAGATAATGGGCAAGTAGAGGTCATCAACTAAGAACTTGAAAACATTCTGACCAAAATAGTGAATAGTAGTAGGAAATATTGGGCATATAGAGTACCTAAAGTAGTTTGGGCATATAATACAACATGGAAAACTACCACATGATTATGTTCATATGAACTTGTGTTTGGAAATAAACTTTTGTTGTCCATAGAGTTTGAACTGTAGACACTAAAGATAACAACTGATATGGGAGTCAATCTTGATGAAGAACGTAAGGAAAGAATCATGCAAATAAATGGGTTGGATGAACTAAGAATGGATGCACTCACTCAAACCAACATGATCCATAAGTAGTGAAAATAGTGGCAAGATACTCATATAAGAGAAAAATGGTTTCAAGAAGGTGAATGGCACTTCTATTTGATTCTAAATTCCAACATTTCAAAGATAAGCTTAGGACAAGATGGTTGGGGCCATACTTGATCAAAACTATCCATAATAATGGCTATGTCCAACTTCAAAAAATTTATGGTGATCAAAGGACACTTTTGATCAATGGTCATAGACTTAAAGTGTATAAGAGACCTCTCAGTAGGGAAAAATTCATTAAACTTAAGCAATACTAATTTGACCTTATGGAAGAACTTGGTTCTTCCACTAAGGTCTAATGATCTTTGTAGTAGACATATAATAAGGGGGAGTGATGAAAACCAAAAAAATGGTGGTTATCCTCCCTTTAAAAATTTAAAATATATAAAAAAAATAATAAAAAATAAAGAGAAAAAAAATAAAACCACTAAAAAGTGAAAACAAAAAATGAAACTTTTTAGATGAGACTTCTGTAATATACATGAATTATTGTCTTGTTAGCTAACTTATCTTCTCAAAATTATTTATCCTTGCAGGACACATGGAAAATTTAAGAGATAAGCATGGATCCTTACATCATAAGTACAGTTATACTTCTTTCCTAATAGGGTAAACATTTTCTATTTTATGTTCTACATGTATGGCCATTAGGTGGACAATACTTATAAATATGGATAAGTTCCTTTGAGGCCACTTGTATGTGACTAAGACCAGTACTATTTCATAATTTCAAGACTTGATGTGGGGTTATTCCTAAGACATTTTCAAAACATAAGTCTTAATGCATAAATAATTATAAATATCATTTCAAGTGTGTCCAAGTATGATCTCTCATGCCACGTAATTGATGTTGACCCCAAAATTACTCCCTCATTAGAAATTTGCTTGCTCTAAAGTGCTAAGACATCATCTCTGTTATAATTACACATGTGTCACCCTTTTTATCCATTTATTTCTATTCATTTCACCCTCATGTACTAACTTCCTTTCCCTACTCAGTACTTTGTGTGATTTTGAACTCATTTTTTCATTGTGCAAGTAAGTTTTTGAGAATACTGTGGACAACTATGAAGATGGGGGGTAAAAAGAGAAGTGAACCGGAGTCAGAGAACTTATTTTACAAGATGAATTTGCTAGGGTTATTTTTGTAACAAATGATGGCTCAATTTTTTAAGAAATTTTAGGGGTTTTAGGAGAACATTGTTTAAGAGTTTTTATAAAAATTTGATGAAGATCATTCTACTGTTCGGGATGAACATATTCCTATTGATTCTTTTGTATTAGTAAACTTTCATGGATTCCTGATGAAGGCATGGTTTTTACTAACAAATTGATTTTTGTTGATCTGATTCAAATGTTCATTAATGGTAATAAAACCAATCTTAAAGTTGTTTAAGAATCCATAAGGCATATCAAGAGGGATCACTTGGGATAATCTTCCACCTCCATGGCATAATGTAGAATATTGGATCATGAAATGCCTCACTGGTGATGGATAATTCAATGTGTTCAGTGGTGACACTATGCAACTTATCATTCATCTTAATAAAAGAGCTACCTAACCTAAGTACCAGGTAAACCTAACTTCTTATCTTCACTATCTTATCCATCATTAAGGTCAAAAATTGAAAACAGGTACTGGGTCAATTAAACATCATAGTTTAATCCATCTCATTTATCAACACCATTTATTGAAAAAACCAAAGGGTGAGAAATCTTGGTCTTCATTTATTTTAAATTCACTCAAAATTCTTGGTAATAAATCACAACATCCTATTTATCCTCCTGTAATAACAAGAACAGAGGAAGGTCCTTCCTTGACACCTACAACACTGAAGATTTTGTGAAGGAGGTTATAAAGGAAAATGAGGGCTTTGTCAAAAAATTCTACCCCATATATCAAACCCCAATAAAGTCATTCATTGATTATCCAAGATGAATAAGAAGGTGACATATGAGAAACTAAAATTTTGGGTAGTTTAAGATTTACTTCTCCCACAAAAGTTATAGATGTTGAGCAGACAGTTGAAGAAACACAAAACCCTGCACAAGAGATTGTACCTAAAGAAGAAAGAGCCTTACCTTCCACAGTTGACAAGGGTAAATCTCCACTCATGAAAGAAGCTTAATATTCTCCTCAACATGTTCATAAGGATAAATATTTTCACCATGCTATGACCTTATCATGACATGAAGAAACTATTCGGTAACAAAAATCAGAGTTGGATTTTCTTAGATTAAACTTGCAAGGTAAGGACCAAACCATTTCTAGTTTAGAAAGGTGATATGAAGATTTTGTTTCCTAGGTCTGTACACATGAAGTGATTATAATAATATTTAATGATGAAAAAACTAGAATTCATAATCAATTGTTCTCACAATCTCATGAACTTAACACTTTACAAAATTTGCTTGCAATTAAGGATGCTAAGATTGATAATCTAAAACACTCTATTGCTAGTAAGGATGCTCGGATTGATAATATACAACACTCTATTGCTAGTAAGAATAGACTTCTTGGTTAATGAAACACTCATATACAGGAGTTGACAACTCAAAATGCTAAGTTGCAAGCTACCATACGAGCTATGCAAAGGGAAACAAGAGAGATAGCTATATAGACTGAAGGAACCACAAGTGTTATTCCTCTTTTTACTCTACCCCTTCATGAGATTATTTAAATTTGGAAGAAAGTTTAGAACAAGATTTAGAAGTTAGAAGCAAAGAATGCCATAATCAAAACAAAGTCTCAATAATAGTTACAATAGGATTAGACTTATATTCAAACTGTTTGTGAAATTGCTGAGAAATTATTATCTTGTAGACCTTATTATATGTATGTTTTATTTCTTCATGAACAATTTTTTAAGTGGAAAATGCAATTGATTTCTCTTGGTTTCCCCCATGTCATTGAATATGAACACATGTTCATGGATATCTTTCTTAAAAACACTACATAAAAATGATCAAATTTATGGGTTTTATTTTTGTAACATGTTATTGGGACATTAGTTTGGATTTTTAGTTAACTTGTTTGTGCAAGGAACATAATTAAGTGCTTTCCTTTACACTACAAAAAATCAAACTGCTTGGGAACAAGCACATAGTCAATTCCTAGAACTATATAATACTATAGGTTTATGTATAAGACCCTAGTTTCTAGAAGCTCACAATCTTCTTGCTACCTTCTAGCCTTTGTATCACATGTACATGAAATATAAGTATCATGAGTTGTTAAGAGAAAATATAGCAGACTTATAAGATTTTGTTAGACAACATTCCTCTAGCTCTATCAAAACAAGCATGGCTAGATGGGAGACCTTGCTTATTGCCTTGAAATATAGGGAAGTCATGACTCCCACTACCATCAGTTAGAGTTTCTAAAGAGCTAGGGCACTTGCTCATAATATAACTCAGATCCTAGAAGAAGAAGGGTCATATGGCTGGATTGGCATGAGATTTAGGCCACCTATTCTTCTTTGTCCCATGTCTCCTTGGTAGAATTGGCATAATTGACCAGAAGTAGAATTTCAAGCATGGTTACACACTGTGGTAAGAGATTTGGGGTTTCTACCTAGAAATCATTATGATTTGGGACATCATTTTAAAATTCATGATATCAACCAGTGTTTGGAATTATGACTCCTAGATTAAAGCATAGTTCTCCCCTACTTTGCAAGAGGACTTACAAAAGGTAAAGTGTGTGGGGGAAATGATGAGAAATCTATATAGCTCATTATATCTCATATAAACTATCCATAAATGTTATTCTTGGTTATATATTGCATTACATTTAATAGTTAAGGTCTCATCTAAGTAGGAAATGAGTGCAATTGTATTTTGTTTGTATGTGATACATTGTTGATTCTCTATCTTGTTATTTGTGTCTAGCTTGGATGAAATGAGTATAGTTTTGCATACATAAATACATCTCTATGGCGGGATTGTTTTGAGAAGTCATCAATAGTTTTGGCAACACCTTTTTGGTAACAGTTTTGAAGACTCAACATAGAACACAATAAGTTATGAAGATGTTCCATCAAAGCTCTGAAGATCTACCCAAGTAGATCCAAAGACATTCTGATGAAGCTTTGAAGACCTATTTAGCTATGCTCCAAAGATGCCTAGTCACACTCTGAAGATGCCCAATTGAAATCAAAAGATTAATATAGTAACTCCAAAGATATTTACTATACATATATATATTTTCATTCTTTATATATCTTCTTTTAGACATTACTATTCATATTAATAGTCTAAAATGATCCAGATATAAATATATTTATATTTTAGAAATCCAGACATAATCTCTTCAGATATATGTTAGTTATACTCAGTCTATTGTTAGTTGAATCAGTTCTAATGCCTCCTATAAGTATGAGATCTCATTTTTAGATCTTCTATTTTGAATAAGTGTATTTTATTGTTTAGATCAGTAGATTTTGTATTCTAAGAATGGTCATTGAGATGTCTTTAAGTACATGTCTCCTTCTCATTCCAGGGTAATAGAGAATAGAAAGAAAAGAAAATTAGGAAACATTCAAGTATAATTTTTTAGTAAAATTCAAAGCATCTATATATGTTCCTTTTGATAATGAATTATTAATAAATTACAATACTCTGTTTCACTACTGAGTTAAAGTTGATCATGTTCTGAGGAAGGAAAAAGGGCCCACTTCTCTCTAAAGATCAAGACAATTGGTATTTCTAATTTATATTTTAAAAGTGTATTTCTTTTGATACAGGTATATTTCATTTTACTGCAAGTGTGATTTCCCTTTCAATGTAAAGTGTAATTTCCCTTTTAATGCAAAGTGTGCTTATTTTAATGCAAGTGTGCTTTCATTAAATGCAAAGTTTGTTTTAGTTCAATACAAGTGAGTTTCCTTTATGAAAACTGTGTCTTTTAATTATAATAAGAGTAAAGTTAATAGGAAAGTTTGTTGACTAAAAGGACTCATCTCCATATTCATAATCTATCAAGAAGCAATCTAGGTGACAATAAGCAATCAACATTATCACATTATGAAATACAACACTCTCCAACCTAGCTAGGAAACTTGAGTGAGGACACTATAGTGTCTTATGCTAGATGTTTAAGTTTTGGATGTTGATGTTATGAACTGAAGAATCCTTTTAATAAGGAATGTCATAGGGGATATTTAGTTAGCAAAACTTTCTAGATTTATCTTTTTTTCAACATAAGATTAGAATCTTGTTTGCTGACCTTAGGATTTAGACATCAACAACAAAGTTAACCCTCCCAAACAATGAATTATTAGCTCAAATATCCAACATCTAATTACATATAGCCTTGGACACTGGCCCTCATAGAAAATGACACCAATCCATTGATTGGTTAAATGAAAGGTATAGTGACAACCTATCAGTTATTTTGGCACTTATGTTTTAGGAGAGGTACTTGTAATGTGAGTGGTTTGCTCGAGTGATGTATCAATGACAAGATACCCACTATCTTTGAGGCTTTGTATTTTGTCTTTTAATGCAAAACAATAATTTGTATTATTCTAATGCATTCTATGATATGAACAATAATATTTATATCTCTTAATAGGATGTGGAGGAGGTAATTTGATCATTTTGTATCAAATCATTTCTCTTAGGATTTCACTTATTCTCATAGTAACCTTTAGTATAATACATGAATCACTTATTTTAGATGTACTTTATTATAGTTTTTAATTTGGATATAAAACCTTATTTGGCACAAATTGGTAGATGAAGATGAAAACACATTATTAACATCAACATGTTTTGGATTTTGCATGTATGTAATTTAATTTTCCAATGATTTGAACCTTGAATTAAAAAAATGATTTTGATTCTATAATGATTTTATCAAATTTCTCATAGTGATGTTTTGATATTTTATAGATTCAAAAGTACAAACCCTATGTGCTTCATATTGATAATGCATATATACCATCTACCTTACCTGTTGAGGGAGTGATAATAGGGCCTTGGTTAGAGGGATGGTAGCTATCACCTTCCTCGAGGTTAGGTAAGTGGAGAGACTCCATTTTATCCATTTGAAATGTTCTAAATATCAAAATGAGGACAAGATAGGAGAGACACATAAACTCAAGATAATAATCCATTGGGTTTGTGTACTCTTTAGATTTTGAAAACAAATTGATTCTTAGAACAAATTTAAGCAAATTATATATGAGGAAAATATGGAAGTTTAGAGAATGCCCTAGAAAATTTTGAATTTGTATATATAGGGTTCACTAGATGTTTAACCCTAAAATATAAATTAGGTAATCTACAGTTAAAGGGATTAGAGATAACCTAGGGCATAAGGCTGGCAGACTGTATCTAAAGTAGACCAATTAATTTACAAACTTAGATAAACATATACTAAATTTTTATGTTGAGATATGATAAAAATAGAAAGAAAAAATATGCTATCCATTATAATGATAATGAAAACAAGATAATTAGTTGGTTCTGATGCTAATACTGATCTAGATCTAGAACAGGAAGAAAGTATACTAGATCTAAATTCTAGATCAGTTGCTTGATTCTAGAAATTGTACCTTTGTAAATGTAGACACTTGCATCGACCTATGATAATTTAGTCATTACTTCTATTTGACTTGAACACATGTGTCCAATATGGAATAGCTATTAAAAATAGATGCAACCATCTAAATACTTATATTTTCTACATCACCTTTGCCCTGGTGTATTCAAATTTGGGTCATGGATTGTCATTCCTTATCAAATGATAAAACCTTAGTTATTCATATTCATATTGGTTGTGGGAAAAAAAGGTTAGTGAGCACATGGTGTCAAGTTACCATAAATACCCCTCTATGAATGAGTGTTACCTACATAGCTAATAATATTAAAAATGGCCTCATATTTATGTAGTTCTCCCATACATGTTGAATTGGATGTGTATCATGTAATGTGCGATAAACAAGTACATATAATGACCTAGCTTGTAACTTAGAAAATGTGGTTCATGGGATGCCCCTTCAGTACTTCATACCTATAGATGTGTTGTCCTTATGAATGATTTGGAAATAATATAAAATAGGGAAGCTTTTCTCACTTCGAGTGCTTGATTGAATATTTTTGGTAAATTGCCTTGTGAGTTATTTAGTCTAGGCTAGGTCTATGTTAGGTCTAGAATGGATGAGGGTTGATATTGTATATTTACCAATCCATTTGGAGAATATATTACATTAAAACACTTAGGCCAACCATATAAATATGTTTCATTTATAAATTACATGACTTTGGGGCACTGGACACTTATATTGGCATAAGACACTTGTATCAATGTAGGCATCTAGTTGGGACACATTGGACCCTAAATTTTGTATCAATTTATTTTAAGCAATTTTTGGGAGAATTGGGCATAGAAGGCCTTGGCATAGTAGACCTTCGCACATTCGAATTAATTCATAGATAATAAGGATGCAAGAAACATAAAATAACTAAAGATGCAAGACTCAAGCAAATGGCATATGACTTGAACAATGGCATAGAAGGCATAAACAATTCACAAGATCATAAAAAGAGAATAATTTAAGCATAGATACAACATCATCCCATAAGAAGATAGGCACATGACAATAGATATCTATCATAGAATGGGTATATATGGGAAGTTAGGCTTGTGTCAATAGGAATTCAACATAATGATATGCCATGACTCATTATTATTAATGGTCATTGGAAAATCATCACTTATATATTAATATTTTAATTGAATGATCAGGGTAGAATCATGTATAAATACCAATAGTTTTACTTAGAAGGTGACTGATGTTGTTGGTTGTTGTTGTATACTGGTAAATGTAATTGTGATCTTATGTTCTTGATATACATCAAAACTTGTGTATGGTGACTAGTGACATAATAAAATGGAATAATTGTGATGTTGAAATACATGTAAACTTGTTATGGAACTAATGGTACTGCTATTCTTTTTCTTTTTATTTGCCTCTCTTTACTTGTGATAAATAGTTCAAGTATGGAATGATTTAATGGTATGAATTAGTTTAACTATGATATCTTAAATTAGAACTAAGTGCCAGTTCATACATCTTAGTATAGAATCCCAATGTATACACCATCGTGCAATAGAACCAATAGGAACTGGTCTTAAGGTGCATACTTCAAGTGAGTGCATGAGAGTATTTCTAGTGTGATAAGTCAATATGATAGCTATTTGGATCTCTTATCCTTTTTTCATGCACAACCAATGAAAGTAATGCTAAACTAAAGTAAAAGAACCCAAAATTTTGGTTTCATTACTAGGACTTGTTGTACTTGTTAGCATGATGGTAGGAAAATGGTTGAGTGACTTTCTTTGGAGAGAATCAAGTGCTAGAATGATATAATAGAAGAAAATTTTATGCTCCAATATCTTGAACCAAGAATTTTTGCACGTACATGGATAGAGTAGCATATATATGAATCATTCTTTTATAGAATTACACATGCACTTACATGCTTAGATTTCAGTGTATGCATAAAACCTTTTAAGAAATTATGGATGAAAAGCTTCCTAGTCAATAGAGCGTCATATGACCTTGGCCAAATTGAAAATTATTTGGACATGTGCAATGGATGTTTGGTGGAAATGAACACTTAAAAGTTATATTTTAGAATAATAGTCTCTACATATTATTGCTTAGAAGAAGTGCAGTTCAACTTCCTAAGAGAGCCATAAGGAAGGTATATCAAATAGTTCCCTTTAGATATTAAAAATCTTATGGTTGATTTTGGACTTAAGAAATTTTCTACAGATGGATAAAATATATCATGCATGAGTAATAGATGAAGGGGTATGCATTGGTATGATATTGAGAGTTCAGTATGGATGTCAGGATACAAGAATGGTGCAAGTGAAATTATGATGAGGTAAGGCACAGGGTTATAAGAGGTAGTAAACCAGAGGGTCAATGGGAGGATATTAGGAATGTCATGAGCATCTAAAAGAGAATGAAGAAGTATAAGGAGTACCACTGCCCATAGGTTCACACCCCTCAATAGCACAAATATGCATAAAAGAACCAACATAAGCATTGATAGTGGAACCTAATCCAATTAAACCCAGTTCTCCCACCATAGTGCATGCTCATGCATTTGTGTTTGATGAAATTCTTGTAAGATATTGGGATAGTGACATTATAGAGTTCTAATCCAAGCTAGTAGATGAATCTTTGGGAGTAAAAGTTTAACATAAAAATCTACCTTTAACATTGCATTTTCCATTACAAATATGGCCTATATCTCAACTTGGAATGCCAAGTGGACCTAATATCAATAGTGGGCAAACTACTTCTGGTGTACCTATTGCTACAAGAGGCATGGGAGGAGGCACTGGTAGTGGTTCTATTAGAGGAGGATCAAGTGGTGGTACTAGATGTGATAGTGGACTTCCACCATAAAGTTTAGGACGAACTGGAAGAATACCGCAATAGGGTCTAGAACCACCATTAAGTGAACCTATGGTGTATTACGAGATGACACTTCATCTCCCTAAATATCGAAGTATCAAAAATGAAGTGGAACATGTTACAATTGATTTATCACAATTATTTTATAGAGGTATATATGTATGTGTGTGAGTGAGTGAGTGAGTGTGTGTGTGTGTGTGTGTGTGTGTGTGTGTGTGTGTGTGTGTGTGTGTGTGTGTGTGTGTGTGTGTGTGTGTGTGTGTGTGTGTGTGTGTGTGTGTGTGTGTGTGTGTGTGTGTGTGTGTGTGTGTGTGTCTATATATATATACATACATATTATAACTAAAACTTATAAAGTAATTCCATTTTAGTTTTTATCCATATAATAATTATCTCATTCCTATTTCAAAGATACTATAATATTTTTATATAGATTCTATCTACCACTTCATTCAATTAATGACTATCTACAACTCATGGTGTGTGTGTGTGTGTGTGGCAATGCCAAAAAAATAGACACCAACAATGTAATATATATATTTATGTTATTAATAGTCATAATTATATGTATATAAGCTATAGTTGATAATTATAAATATATGAATAAGAGTGTTCCCTACATAAATTTATTACACTATTGGTGTGTATATATATTCATATATTTATAATTTTCAACTACAGCTTATATACATATAAATATGACTATTAATAACATAAATATAATACACAACTATAGTTCATTTAAGAATGTGTATGGTTGTACACCATCAAAACTATGCATCTACAACTCCTATATTATTATGTATGGTTATACATCATTAAAAATAATCAAAGTATGAATGTAATTTTTAGACACTATAACATCTTTAATAAAACATGCACCTATAGTTGGTCCCACTACATAACACTACATATAGTTACAAGGTGCTTGGTAGATGGAGGTAAAAGAATGCTTTCCTTTTTTTTACACAACTACAACTTACAAATTAAACAAGGTAATCAAAATAAAGATAAAATATGTTCCATATCCATTTAATGTTTATGAGAACTATTTATACAACCTTGACCTAACTAAAAAAAATAAGATTCTTTTAACATACTTTCACACAAGTGAGTCGACCTACAAGAGTTTTCAATAGTAGGTAGGAATGTACCAATTCTCCTCAAAGGTTTCTAGTTTTATGTGACCTATGTAACCTCAATCATACGGGCCTGTGGATGTAAGTGAGTTATATTCCTAAGTTTGTAAGAGTACTTTTATTTAAACCACAAATGACATATATACATAAGTGTAAAAACCAAAATAAAACCTTTTTGATTATGTTTACATTTGGTTGAGTATAATGACCAAGAGTGGCCAAAAGGGGATATCATTTTCAGCACTCAACTACCATATAACCTAACCCATAAATAGGGTTTCTAAATCTTGTTTATAGATTAAAATAATTAACTACAATAGTCCATATGAAATTAGGCAAATCCCATAATGTTCTATGGCTTAAAATTTTAATTACACCACTTGCCTGTTTATTGAAGATAAAAATGGTTGATGCCTATTAAATGTATAGAATGGCATTCAAACCCCTTGCTCTTGGATAATCCTTGCCACTTCTTCTCTCCTTTCCCATGTCTCCTAATTATTTCCATTTCTCCATCTCTTATTCTATTTTCTTTTCATTTTCCATGTTCTGCATGCCCTCAAGTTTCTCCTAAAACTCTACAAGTTCTCCCTCACATGACTTAAATTCCCTAAATGCATAACCATTTTTACTATAGTTAACTTAAATTTACACTAATATTATCCTAGCATGGTAGTTTCATACCAACTTCATGAACTTAGCTCTCCCTAAATGATGAAGTCAAAACCAAAATGATAGCAAAAGACCTAATTTATTCCAAAGACTTCAAGATAACCCTAATTTTTGGTTTCAAATTTGTGCATAGTAGTTATTCATGTCAAACCCTAATTGTTTTCCAAATGATAACCTTCCAAAACATTTCCCTATAGTTTTTAAGACTTTATAAAATCAAATTTGCTTAGGTGTCTTTTGTCCCATGTCTCCTACACCACCAAAAAGGGGTTAATTGAATCCAACAAATTTTTCATATTTAGATATAAATAAAATGGGTTAGATAACATCTGAAAACTTATTTGATTTAAAAATAATAAATTATATCCATTTTCAATCATAACTCAACAAACTAGAAAATATAAAATTTGTAACAATGCCACTGAAAGTAGTTACTGTCTATTTTTCAAAATTGAAAAATTGAAACTTCATATATAAAATTTGAAAATAGTGCAAAGAAAGAATACACATGAAATATTATTCAATCTACCTACCTTATAACTTGAAAAGTGGAGAAATGTGCGTGCCCCCTTTTTTAGGCATTTGGATAAATGTTGAACCTATAGGGAATTAAAATTGATCAAGTTTCAATCTTAAAACTAGTGAAAGCCCTCGAGATGGAAATATTGTATGCTCCAACTCTCATCATAATGTGGAGAGTTCTCTATAAAAAAATTGAAGGGGTAGAACCACCAAATGTGGTTCACTATAATAGGAAAAATTGAAACCATAGATGTTGAGTGTCACTAAAATCAATTGGCCCCTCTCCATGCCTCATTTTTTTGATTGAAAACTACATATTTATTAGTATAATTAATATAATACATCGATAGTCATACAAAAAAATGGGTGGAAGAGTCACACCCTAAAATGTAAGCCACAACAAGCTAAACAAGCCTTGGGAAGAGAACAAGATTGTTGGTTTTGAGTATGGTTTTTATAGGTATGTTTGTAAAGAAGCATGCCTCACTTTTTATTTGATAAGGTAAATTTTTTTTACCTATTCAATTATGGATATTGAAAACATATAAATTTGTCACTTACTTGGCATTGACAAATTTTAGGCCATGGTTGATGCTTATGATACAATGAAAATGGCAAAGGCAAAAATATTTCATGCATATTGTTTTTTCACTGCATTTCTAACATCTCTCAAGGGAATCCTTGTTGAGAATGATCTTTTAATTCTCACTGTGCCATCTATGGGCAATGGAGTCTCCTCCCATAGTGGATTCATTTATGAGACCCATATGAGGAAGTTATGAGAGAGAGAGAGAGATAAATCAATCCAACCTATAAAGATTCAAAAGTGTGGGGAGATGGTAAGAATATGTGATATAGGAAGAGAACTCTACTACCTCACCATCCTCTTATGAAATATCCCAACCTTGCCCAAGTTGTTGATTCCTATCAACTGTAACATGAAGCACCTTTTAGGTGAACTAACCTACAATGTAATCTAAAAGGAGAATTCCTAGTGGTAGAATTGAATACTAAAAACTTAGTTATTTTGATTAGGGTTAATTGGCCAACCATTCACATGTTTGGCATGATTGATAGAGCCTAACAGGTGCAAGGATATTCTCATCCTTGCATTATGACAATGGTTGAGTTAATTTTAATGGAATTTTTTTCAAATAGTCATTTGAAATGCTACCCCTAATTTTTAATCATCCCTTTTAATGAATACTTCCATCCCATTTTAGGTAAAAAAAACTAGAGTACTTCAAAATAACTATGGAACAAGGTGGAGGATTAATGTTTAATTTTTGAGGGAAGAGTCCTTATTTTCCATTTTGGGGATTTTTTTGTGATTTGGAAGGATGGATTCAACCCCTTTAAATATGAAAGTTTGGGTAGAGTTGGAAATATTTACTAATTTCCCAAGGTTTTTGATCTATCAAACTACACAAAAGAAAGATCATTTATGAGCCATTTTTGGTGATTAGGTACAATCATTAGGGAAGGAAATTGTCACTTTTTAAATTGATGTTAGTTACTTTAGAGCTTTGATCAGTAAAAAGGAGATTCATTCCAATCCTTTTGAAATTATCCATGATGTGTAACCCACCATTTTGGCATAAATGGCATTTAAAAAATGAGTTTCACTTCAGCACTATTAGTGAAAAAAGGCTAGCCTAAGATATTGAGTTCGTATATCATTTTAAATTCATGGTAAAAGAGACATAAACAAATTACACTATGACTATTAGTATTTATACTTGAAAAATCACTATTTCTTGAAACATCTATAAAGATCATTTACAAAAAATAACTATTCGTAAGTTAGTCCCCAATGTAGGGGATAATTTTAAAATCACCATTATATTTCCAAGCAATTTAGGATGGGAGAACAAAGGTGTGATCCACCAATCAGGAGGAATAATGTAGTAATGGAAGTGAATACCCATGAAAAGGCATTGAAAACATTATAAGGGTTTTTTTTTCTAATTTCATCTTTCAAGAAAAAGCCATTTGATATCTTTTATTTGATAGGGTAAAATGATTTTAATCAGAGCTATGAATAAACAGGGGCATAATCAAGGGCCCAGTCCCTGCAACTAAGAAGAAAGGCCAAAACAATGGGATAAAATAATGAGAACCAAAGCTAAAAAATGCATCCCATTAGGGGAGAACACCAAGAAAGAAACAAAAACAAAGTACCAACTAATAAATAAGAAACAAAGAAGAGAATAACATGTTGATTATGTAAAACTTCAACCAAACCTTAGCAAGAATAACTCAGATAGAACAATAATCGGAGCCAACTAAAATAAAACCACAAATGAGGGCATGATATCCCTCAACCACAAGCCTAGGGATGCCTACCACACACCTCAATGGACTTAACCACAAGCCAAAGCCATTCATATCCCATACCTAGAGTGGAGATCCTTCAATGCCCATTGAGATACATTGTTGCTTAAAGAATTTGCTTCCCTTTACACTCTAGGAATGATTAAAGTGTTAATATATTATGTATTAAAGATTCTAGTTTATTAAGGAAACTTCATTAGGAACAACTCAGACATAAAAATAATGAGAGCCAACCAAAATAAACCAAAAAATGAGGTTGCCACAACCCTCAACCATAGGCCTAGGCCTGCCTACCACACATCCTAGTAGACTTAGCCACAATCCAAAGACATTCATCTCCCACACCTAGAGAGGAGATCCTATAATGTCCATTGAGAACCATTACTAATTAAAGAACCCCATATATCATATGATCTGAGAATGATATATAATACATCAACATATCAACTAGTTTTAAAATTTTCTTTCAATACCAATTTAAAGTCTATCTTATAATGACCATAGCCACTGGCAAACATTCATATTTTGGTTTTGCCCAATATTTGAACTTGTATCTTTCCATCATTACTCAAGATAATCCAAGTAAATGCACATGCCAAAACTACTACTAGGAGGCATGGATAAATAATTTCAAACCATATATATTTTATGTCACCTTATGAGTCCTAGCCATCTCCATGATTTCACCATTATCAAATAAATTTCTTTGTATGGATCAATCTATTCTCTATTATTTATATGTTTAATCAGTACCCTCTCTATATGTATTCCTTTGGCCACCTTACTTTCCTTCACTAATATCATTTTCTTTTAAATGATATTCAGCTATTGTATCCCCTACCTTTTCATCTTAAGAACACCTGTAACATCAAAGATTCTAGGACATTTTCATGTCATAGCTTATCTATATGGTACATTATCTCTTTTGTTTCTTCAAACTGTAAATTTACTGCACCATTATCTTTCTAAACCCTAGTCTATTTCTTGGCCTAAATGGTTCTTTGTTTTATTTATTTTTAATCTCTTACCAATAAGATAAAACCTACAATGATAGAGATGAATTTTTGTACCAAAGCTTTAGTCCATTCCCATTCTATCCTATTTGTTTTATAGTGAAAAGAAGGAAGACACTCACTACTCTAAGTAGTAAGTTATTTCTTGTGCAAGAAAAAGAATAATCAGAGTTGCAGAGATAAAAACTAAGTATACTTTGTATAATCTCCAAATAGAAGCATACCGATCAAAACATATATACCCACATAGTATATTCAATCAAAGCTCATATACTCGGCATGTTCATGTCACATATCTAGAAAGTATATTGATCAAATTGAATAGAGTAATATTTCTCAAGATTATGTGTCTAGTGATATACTAAGATGAGAGAGGAGAAAACTCAAGTTAGTGTGGTCACATTTCATATAGTGCATAAGTATATTTTATATTATTTTACATAAACTACAACTACTCTAGGGCAAAGGCCAAAAAGGCAAATCATTGTCAAACAAAGCACGACCCATTTGAATGTTTCCATACTATTTATTTTTATGTCTAGAATCCCACAAGAGGTTTTCTTTCCATTTATCTTATATATTCATTTAAATTTTGTACTTAGGTTTTTGAACTTTTAACCAAACTCAAATTTTAAATGAACTGGCATGTATACTTGCATGTCGTTTACTTAAAGAGATGATACTATGGTGTATTAGGTAAATAAATGAGGGCTTAGGATTCATATGTTTTTTAAGTCATCCCACAAGCTATTTATAATAATTTTTTTTGTCCCACATTTATATCAAAGTGGTAGAAGTAGGTATTTGAGTATTATATATTATGGGCAAAAGAGTGATATGAAGAGTGCAAAGTATTATATGTCTTGGTATCTTAAATTAGAGATATTATGTAGTTTGGATTCCTTCCAATAAGTAACATTTTACAGTGTTATCCATACCTCAAGGGTTTGTTTGATTTAATACATCAAGTTATTCTATTTCAAAGTTATCAAAGCACTTTCCAGTGTCATGTTCCATAACAACTTAAATAGTTTAAGGTTTTATATGACTATGAAATATATGCTCTCACTTCACCCATGTTTCATAACAACTTCAATAATTTATTTATTTCTGTGATAATACAACATATGCTCTCACCTCATCTAATTAGGGTCTTGGTGATCAAAAAGTGGTAACAAAAGTGACATCATTAAGGATATTACTATTTTTTCCAAATAAGGGCCAAATTTCTTGTAAAGGGTCATTGTAGTCACACAAAGCTCAGATTGAGGTTATTTTTTAAATATAAATAGCTTATTGAGAGATTTCAAAAAAGTGATCACACTATGGATTTGGAGCAATATTGAAGGAGATATGACATTTTTTAAGTTGACCATGTTGGATCTTTAAGGTAGAAAAAGGACTTTGTAGTGTAGATACAATAAATTTTTGCTTAGGCTTTAAGTTGAGGTGATTTTTTTGTTAAAAAGTAGACTTAAAGAAACTTCCAACAAGTACAATTTCATCAAATTTAAATCATTATTGAGAGAGAAATATCAATTGTAAGATGTTATAGGATTAGAAAAAATAAATAATTTGTAGACTTGTACATTTATATGTGCATATCTTTTAGTTCATGTGTTCACAGGTGGATTTTTTTTAAAATAAAATAGAATTGTAAATTTTTAAATGATGAAATTATTTTTCTCTATTTTATTTACTTAGGGAGAAAAAGGCTCTACAATTTGACATTTGTTTTTAGTCTCAAAACCCTAGTTTTTATGAATTATGAATTACATAGTTTCAGTTTTTTTTTGAAAATGATTGTATTGATGCTAGAGAATAGTTGTCCCAATTCTAAGAGATCTATTTTCAATTAGAATTTTTAAAATTAAGTTTGCCCCTTCATCTCAAGGGTTTTTCATTGAGTTGGTTTATTCATATACAAAAAGAGCGGAAAAGGTTTTTGTGGAAAGAAATGGAACACATTTTCCTAGAGTAATGAGACACTAAGAAAGCAAATAATGATAATGATGAAGATGAGGCAAAGAAAAACAACTAAGGGTGTTGGTTTCAAATAATGATAATGATGAGGATGAGGTAGAAAAAGAAGAAAATAAGGGTGTTTGGTAATAATGTTGAGCATGATAAAGAAGCAAAAGAAGGAAAGATAGAGAGAAATGGTTTAAATAGTTTAGCTCTCAAAAAAGAAGCTTCAATATTTATATTTTATGGATGAATTAAAAAGAATGACATTATTGTATGTATACACCCGAGCAACACGTATAACTTCATCATTATAGATTTAGCCAAACAACTACATGTTCAAATAAATTAAATTATGGACAATCAAATAAAGGGCAAGGATGTTTAAAATTTTAAAGATATGGAGCTCACCATGGACAAATATGTTTTGCACTCAAGTTTATATACTTTAGATATGGATGGTTGGATATTATTATTAGATATCTTTGGTTAATAATTTTAGGAACAATAAATTTAATGTACAAAAGAAGCTCATGAAGCTTTGGTATAGAAAGAAGAAAGTGACATTGTAGAACATCACAATTAGTTAAGAATAAATAAAGGTCAAGGTAGAGCATGAATATGAATCCAAAGATGGAGAAGAAGAGCATAAGGAATATTCAAAAGAAAAATAAGAAGAATATGAATAATAAATACAAGTAGAAAATAAAACATCATCTACTCAAAATAAAAATTTACTATCAAATAGATACTAATGCAATCATGTATACAGACACTAAGGTTAAAGTATCAAAAAAGGATACTAAGGTTGAGGTATATAGACACTAATGCAATCATGAGAGGAAAAAATCATGGAGGCATGTCAAGGAGCATCACAATAGTGATCATTATTGCCCTACTAGGAATCAGAGGAATAATTGTGATGGTTATACATGGACTCAAATGAGCAACAAATATGGAACATAAAATCATAAGAGTAATCACTATGATTATGCATAGAATCTAAGAAAGAACAAATATGATTATGGATGGAACCTAAGTAGTGAAATAAAATCAAGAATTAGGTTGAGAGAGCTATCACCCACCAAGATCACATATGCATGGTTGGATGAGAGCACACAATATCATATTTTTACTAACTTGTAACAATTTAACTATTTGGCTTCTTCTCATATTTTAAGGATGAAACATGTTAATGGGGACAAAATGAAATGTACTTAGGGATATGATATTACAGTGCATTAGGTTAATAAATAAAAACATGGGATGCATATGTTTTGTAAGTCATCCCACTAGAGATTTAAAAGAAAAATATATATCCCATATGTATAAGGAAGTAGTAACAATAGCTATTTGAGTATTATATATTATAGGTAAGAGAGTCATATGAAGAGCATTATATGTTTTGGTATCTCAAAATAGAGATACTATGTGGAGTGTCTTCCTTTCCAATAAGGAATATTATATAGTGTTTCAATATCTCCAAGGTTTAGTTGATCTAATACATTGATTTTATTTATTTATTTTTGAGTTGTGAGGTTCTTAACTTATAGCGTTTTTGAGTTTGAGTGTTTGATTTAGGATATGGATTATGACTTTAATGTTTCATTTGATAGTATTTTCAGTTAGTATGTGGGGTAGGTTTTTTTGAGTTTAAGAAAGTAAGGCTTGTAAAATGTCATGGAAATATAAACCTAAAGCATGGAATTAAAATGTGAAAATAGGAGGTTTGGATTTGTAATTTCCACTTGGTGGGGTCAGTAAAGTCAATGATCCTAAAAAATTGTTGAAGAGGGATAATAGTAGTAATAAATATGAGTAATTCATTGATAATGACACCCAAAATAATAAAATATGAGAGAGGATTTTGGAGAAGAGGAGGAACTTTGAGGATGGATGAAGGGAGTAAAGGACACTAACTACAACGGGTGGAGGAAGAAGATGATGATGACTAGTTAAACCTAAAACCCTAGTTTTTATTTCTTATATAACTTAAATTGAAAATTTTAATTTATCTTCAAATTTCTCATTTGAAAAAGTTTAAAAAATAGAAATTGGAAAAAATTAATGGATAGTAAAATATATGGAAATTCAAAAAATTACGAAGCATATAGGAAAATTTTGAGAAATTAGGGTAATTTAGGGAAAATATAAAAAACTAGGTGAAATTCAAAAAAATTAGAGAAAAATCATAAAATTGGGTCAAATTTTGAAAAAATTGAAAAAGTCGAGGTAAATTAGAGAAAAATTCAAAAAGATTTTAAATCAGCAAAAATTCAAAAATTTAGTGAAACATTAACAAATTATGGAAATTTTGATCGATTTAGAGGAAATTAGGGAAACTTGAAAACTTTGGGCTAATTTGAAAATTTATGGCAATTTCAGGAAAATTTAGAGAAATTTAGGGAAAAATGAAAAAAATCAAGGCAAATTAGTGGAAAACTTAAAAAAATAAGGTAGATTAAAACAATTCAAAACTTTAGGGAAATTTAAAGAAAATTAGATAAAACTAAAAAATGGAAAATTAGGGCAAATTAAAAAATTTATGTTAAATTTAGGGAAATTTAAGAAATTAGAGGAAAATATGATAAATTATAATTATTAGGAAAAATTCAATAAATTATGCAAAATTTAGAAAATTTAAGGAAAAATAAGGAAGCTCTAAATTAGGGTGAATTAAAAAAACGTAGGGCATTTTAGGGAAAATTAATGAAAGCTCAAAAAATTAGGGGAAATTAAAAAAATAAGGTTATTTAGAGAAAATTAAGGGAATTTATTAAAACTTAGGGTAATTTAGGAAAACTCACAAAAAACTTAAAAAATTAGGTCTAATTAAAAAATAAAATAGGAAAATTAGGCCAAATTAAGGAAATTTAGAATAAATTTTAAAAATTATGGGAAATCAGGAAAAATTATGGAAAACTAAAAAAATAGAGAAATTTAGTATAAATTCAAAAAAAAGGATTAAATTAATGGAAATTCAAAAATTAAGAAAAAAATTAACAAACTAGGAAAATTTAGTAAAAACTCTAGAAGTAATGCAAGTTTAGGAAAAATTCTAAAAATAAGGAAATTTAGGGAAATTTTTAAAAATATGGAAATTTAGGGAAAATTTAAAAATTTATGGAAATTTTAGGAACATTAGGATAAATTTAAAAAATTGATACAATTTATGGAAAATTTGAAAAATTAGTGAAATTTAGAGAAAACATAAAAAGGGAGATTTAGGAAAAAATAAAAAATTAATAGAAATTTTGGAAAATTTTAAGTCAAATTAGGGAAATTTAGGGAATAATAGGGTAAATTTAAAACTAGGAAAATTTAGGGCTTATACCAAAAAAATTAGGGTAATTTAGAGGAAATTAGAGAAAACTTCAAAATGTTATGGAAAATTAGGGACAATTTAAAAAAATAGGTTAAATTTTTAAAAATTATAAAATTTAGGAAAATTTTGACAAATTAGGGTAAAATAAAAAAACTACTATAATTTAGGAAAAGTTATGCAGAAATGAAAAAAAGTAAGGGTAAATTAAAGATAAATAAAAAATTCTTGATAAGGGGCTTGGGGATAGTAGAGAGCAGGGTTTGTTGCCCAATAATCAAGGGAGGCCGCCGAACATGGGTAAGGTAAAACTAAACTTTGATATGGCATCTAAAGACAACCTTAGAATGGTAGGAGTAAGTGGAGTTTTTTGGGGACATGATGTACAACCACTACTACTTTTTTTGTAGGAGCTAGGAGTGGAGATGAATAATGTGGTAGAGGCTCATGTTGTGTTGAAAGGAATTCAAGTGGTAGTGGAACATGGCTAGAAGAATTTTATTATGGAAGGAGATGTTTAGATTTTTATCAATGCCCTAAGGGCTGGTAGGACCACATTTTGGAGGATGCACATTATTCTAGATGAAGTGAAGGGTTTGAGGGGTTTTCTTAGGCATATAGAGTTTTGACATATAAAACAAGTGGGGAGTATAGCGGATAATTAGGCTACTAATACAACAATGAATATATGAAATAAACATAAGAGAAGTTATATGGAATGGACTCCCCCTTTTTGAATGATTTTTTTAAATTACTATCTTAGGATGCCAAGTCAAGTATGGATGGGTTGAACTGATAGCGATCCTCAAGAAATAAAATTGTTAATTGGGGGGCTATTTATTGGAAACTAAGGGAGTGAGTGATAATATCTAAGCATTAGTTTTATGATGAGCATTAGTGTAGTGAGGTGGTGAGTTATGTATGATAGGAGACCAAAAGGATAGAAAAATTTGCTATGAGCAATCATTTTAGAGGGTGGTGTGTGTCACAAATGTATGTTCACTCATGTTAGGAGTCAGGTTTTAAGAAGTCAAGATGGTGCTAATCTCTAGGAAAATTTAATTTCTTTCAATTTTAGCTTGGGGATATGGAGTGGGGTGGTGAAAAAGCATCTGGACTACTTTAGAGAGCCTAAATGGAGAAGGGAAAAGGGGTGAATTTGGATCTAAGCGCTCATTTGAAAACTAGAGTAGGACATCAGACATCTTATCTAA
The DNA here is from genome assembly GCA_037957365.1 of Torreya grandis. Taxonomy (NCBI): domain Eukaryota; kingdom Viridiplantae; phylum Streptophyta; class Pinopsida; order Cupressales; family Taxaceae; genus Torreya; species Torreya grandis. The sequence continues at coordinate 2,182,552 of JARHVA010001639.1, forward strand.
AATGGCTGACAAGGGAAGTGGCCTCACCCCAGTTTGCCAACCAAATTGATAAGAATATTCGTAATCTATTGATGAGATTTCAGCTATGAAAGATGTGATAGGTAACAACTAAGGTTGATGAGTTGGAGATTGTGAAGGTGATAAAATAATTCATGATAGAAACTAAGTAATACGTTTGATACAAAATGTCTTTGATGTTGCTCACGTGATTAGTGGAGCAAATTTGTTGTCAAATATAGCTAGGTCCTTCACCATGCATCAAGAACATCTAGATTTGGAGATGTTGATTCAATCAATGGGATTATAGACTATAGACACTAACCATGCAATAATGGATGAGATAGTGAAAATTTTAGAAAAGCTTGGGCTTCTTGGTGGCCAAGCTTGAGATGTGGCTTTCACCTCTATGCATTTTTAAGCTCCCTATTTTCTGTGATGAGGAAGAAGGGAAGCAGGTTAGTGCAAAGGCTGCAAATGGTGGGCAAGGTGGAGAGAGGGAAGTGTGGGTTGGGCATGTAGCAGAGGGTAACCTACCTTTAGGAGTATAGGTAATTATGTTATATTGATGTTGGTTTTTCATGATGGTTTTTGGTCCTAGTCTAGTTGTTTGGGTAGGTAGTTGGTGCTTTGGTCTTTAGATTTTGTAACCTTGTTGGGTATTTTATAAATTTTCAATGTAATAGATGAAAGTTAATATAAATAAATTTATTATTATGTTTTTTGGATATTTATTGTGGCGTAGGAATGGTGGTTTGATGTTCAATCCTCACCAAGTGGGTAGCACCTTGCTAACCATCTTGGTGGGTATATTCATGTCTTGATTTGCTTATGAGTTGAATCCTCAGGTTGTTTTTCATTTTCTTTTTTGCTCTAGGGGTGTACCCTAGTTATCTCAACTAAAAAATATAAATAAAAAAATTAGTTTAAATTAGTAAAAATTCAAAATTTTAGGGGAAATTCGAAAAATTAGGAAAATTTATAGAATTTAGGAGAAATTATGGAAAATTTGAAAAAATGAAAGTAAAGCAATTTACTAAAAATTAGGAAAATTTAGGCTAAACTAGGGAAAACACAAAAAATAGAGTACGTTAACAAAAAATTAAGAAAACTTGAAAAAGTTAGGGAAATTCAAAATAATAAGTTAAACTAGCGAATATTCAAAAATTAATGAGAATCTTGACAAATTTGGGAAAATTAGGGGAAATTAGGGAAAATTCAAAAATTGATGATAATTTAGGGCAAATTTGAAAAAAGTTGGAAATTTAAGTTGAATTAAATAAAACTTGAAAAATAAGGGAAATTTAAAAATCTAGGGAAATTTGAAAATTATGAAAATTTAAACAAATTTAGGATGAATTAGAACTCAAAATAGAAGGAAAATTAGGATGGATTTGAAAAATACAAGTAATTTAAGATAAATTCAAAAAATTAGGGTAATTTAGGATAAATTTGATAAATTAGAGAATTTAAGAGAAATTACAAAAACTAGGGAAAACTAAAAAAATATGAAAAATTAGGGAAAACTCAAAAAATTAAGGAAAATAGGGAAAACTTGAAAAATTAAGGAAAGCTAGGATTTTTTTTTTTAAATTAGGGAAAATTTAAAAAGTTAGGGGAAACTCAAAAAAATTGGGGCAAATTTAACAAATATAGGGAAAACTCCAAAAAACTCAAAACATAGAGGAAAATATGAAAAATTAGGATAATTTGAAAAATTTAGGAAAATTTTATAAATTTACAATAAATTTAAAATTTATTATTGTATATAATTTCATAGTTTTATTATAATATGTAAATATTTTAATTCCTCTATTTTTTTATTTATTTCTTTATACTTTGTAGTTTTTTATAGATTTTTTAGCTAACTTTAGGGTAAGCCTAAATTTACTAACAAATTTTTTGTTGCATTAGGGGTACCCTTGGTATGTATCCCCATTCCTCCCACTTACATTCCTCACCTTCTCCCTATAGAAGACTATCTCCCTCTAGCTAACCTTCACATTATAATGCATGTCTCTTAAATGTTCATCCCCTTTAATTGATGTTACATGACATTTATAATTACCTCCAATTCATATTCCTACTACATGGGATGTGAGAGATGATGATTGTCCTAATCCCTCTCCATTTGCATCCCCCCCTTAGAGAGATACCACTAGATAGTGAGCAGGATGGACAACTCGCTCATGTATTTATTAGGGAAAGGTAAAGAAGGTCCTATTGTAACACCACAAATAATATTATATACACATATACTTTTGGGAATGAAATGCAAGACATAAATGCTAGGTATATAAATATGTTTTAAACTAAATACATATTTAAAATTTATATTAAATAATATGTTTTAAATTAAAGTATATTTTAAATTTATCTTTTATCTATGTTTAATATTTATAAGTGGTAAAATATTTAAGAAAATTAATGTGGGGAATGCAATCCCTGATCAAGCATTTTAGTGAATAAGGTGGAAAAATACCATATTGATGTATTTATGCTAACTTTTTAAAAAATGAAAAACTTGGGTTGTACAAGAAATTAGGGATTCATATGGTACTTTTTTGGATGAAAGAAAATTTTAATATAAAAATAAATAAATAGAATACTTATGAAATATTTTATTGCATTATGTTTTGTATTTTAATTTTTAACAATACATGTTGGATATAAATACATCAAAGGAAAATATTATGATGAGAGAGGGATAACCTAAGTATATCCTAGAATCACACTTTTCCTTTACTAGATTTGAGAAATTTTGGGAGGTAAATTTTGTTTTGTGATTTTGTCATTCTTTTGCATTTTTTTAAAATGATGTATAATTTAAAATTATACATATTTTTTTTGATATTAACCATGTTTAAACTTTTTAATTATTTGTATGCCCTATCATTACAAACCTAAACCATATAAGAGGCTTTGGTGTTTACAAAGACAATTATGACCTTCAAAATCTTGTAAGCTAGAAATGATTAACTTCATAGGCTTACTAAATTCATCAGGAGAAAAATGTTAGAAATCCCAATAGACCCATGGGATTTGAAGGAGCATGCCCCCAATTTGTAAGTACAATAGTTATAATTATTTTCCACCAATAAATTATGTAGCTTGTTTTTTATTACAATATCATTAACTATTATATTTGCATTTTCTAACAAAATTATTGTGAGGAGTTCTCCAACCTTGGCATAGGGACCACATATTTACTTAAAAATATCCTTTTATATAGAAGGAAATGATAGAAAATGGATTTCAATTAAAAAAATTACACTATCAAACTTTATAACTTATGAATTTTCTTCTTGTTTAAAAATTCTATTTAGTATTCCAACTCTATGAAGTAAGTCATTGAAATCATGGGCTCTTTATACTCTTACCATCCCACCTAATATGATACAAAAATTATCATGTGCATCAAACCTAATAAATTTCAATACACAAGGAAAATGATGGTATTAATAAAATTTGAAACAATCTTATAAACTACAAAGTGATAAGAAATTTTCACATCCTTATATGCCTCCCTACTTATGAAATTTATGCTAACATTAGTGTGATTATGGTTCCATACAAAAAATATTTAATATGAATTTTGATTAACGTGGGTTAATCTAATTAAGATAAATTGTTGAGTAAATCATAATGTATATGATATGCAATAATCACACATAAGAAAATTTGTAACTTACTATTTTTAGAAATGTGCTAAAAGGGAAAATACTAAGAGATAAATAACTTAGCTAGAATTTTGATTTGTAGGATTTATATAGTGAATGTAAATTGATTGTGAGACTATCTGAGGTTGTTGTGAATTAGGAACATGGCTCTATGTTATACTAGGACAAGGTGCACTATTTGAACTTGCTCAACCTACACTACTATCTTTAGGGTATGACTTCATCCTTTAGGGTTTTTAACATCTATGTAAATTTTGATTTATGCACCTTCACTTTTAGGTCTTGTGTGTTTATTAAAATGCCTTTTATTCATTGCAGGAGCCATTGTGTTCCTTCTTCCTCAATTGAAATAATAATTCAATGATAAAAGGGAATAAATATTATAAAATAGGGGAAACAGGCAAGGGGATAGGGTTGTGATTGAATCAATACCCCATTTTTTGAGCACTTTCAACATACCAATACTCTGATAAGGGATAAAAATCCATGTAGCTATCCCATGCTATAATGGTGTGTGTATAATACTAGTGAAATATTATATGATGGTGCAATCCAAGTGTGAATATGTATTTGAACAAATGAATTGTGATCTTGTTATATTCATATCTATCTCAAGGATACTTGGGATTCAAGGACTCATAATTGGGAAGAATAGGTACTTTAAACTCAATGTGCAATTAGATGTTTTAGTAATTATAATGGTAGAAGCCTCTTAGTTACCATATAGTAAAAAAATGGGTAGAAATTGTGCTTTTATAATGGTCTTATTAGGATTTAATTGAATTATGCTTATGAAACATGTAGAATGATCTATTAAGATGAATTTCTATTTTGGAAAATATCCATTAATTGGAAGGAGGATGAAATTGGTAGCTTTAGACATGACCGACCTGCAAGATTGTCTTGTAGGAATAATTTTGTTTGAGGACCCAAATAAATAGACTAGAAGTATGAATCAATCAAGAAATGAGTCTAGGATATTTGGAATGAGGAATATGAACATTTAGTATTAGATTTTACTTATGATAGAGGTTCATCTAGATAGAAGTAGATGAATAATGTCTTTGAAACTATGGAATTAATCATATGTTGAGTGTGCATAAGGGGTGGTCACAAGTACATTATTTTAGCATTAAATTTCAATTTGTGTCTAAAATTGCCCCCATTTTATTTTAGTAATGAAACAAAATTAAAAATATTAGAGTAAAATTAATATTCAAACTAATATATTAGGTTTATCAAAAGACATTTTTGATGGACATAGTGAAATTTAGGGTTTTAAATCCATTTGGATTCATTTCAAGTTTAGTGGAAAATGGCTCAACATTGTAGGTGATGATGAATGCACTAGTAGTAGATGGGGGGCAGAGAGGATGCACTGGGCATTGAGCGAACCTGGATGGAGGGTAAGAGATTACCATCCAAAACTATAAACAAGATACAAACCCTCTTGATGGGAATTTCAACGGTAAAATAGTTAGGGGAGACTATGGAGGTAGATAGATCTAGTGACGATAGAGACCCCATACTAGAGTCGAGAGACCCTGTGTTGGGGATCAACCAACAATATGATTACACTTATGAAAGCAATAAACTATGGAATTAAATCAGATAGATAAGTAACTAGAATTAGATAATAGCAAAGAACAAGAGATACAAGAAACCACCCTAAAAACTTGTATTAAACTCTTTACAAAAGGAATACAATTAAAGAAACTTCTTTCTTCCACACCTCTCTCAGATGCACAAGATCTCTCTCCAGATCTCTATCCCTCAAGAGCTCTCTCTCTCAAGTACAATCAACTCCAACAACCTAGATTGATACAACTCTGTACTGTTCTTTAACATTCACATACTATGAACTACTACAATAACCACACTAAGCTAAGAAGATCTAATTCTACATATAGAACTAGGAGACTTGAGCATGCACTTACAACCAACAGTTAAGCCTCTTGAACAAGGGCTCTAAAAAAAATCTTAATAATAATAGAGACGTGAACTTAAGACTAAGACTTAAACTCATCATGCAAACACTCGGTTCTATCCTCAAAAATAACATTCTAGACGCACAGGTAATCAACACCGGTTCTTTCCTGCTTGCCTGTGACCGTCGTCAGCTGATACCCTACCAATGCCAGCGTCTCTTCAACTGCACCTAACCAATGTCAATCGCTCATGACTGACGCCGGTGACTGTGTAAACCTGCAACTTTGGTAATGTGCTCATATGTGAAGCTTTCAGGCTCCACACCTTAACAATCTCCCACTTGGAGATAAACAACTGCACCAGTACCTGTACAGCAACATCTTCTAGCTCTTCCATCTTCAACTCAATCATGAAGACCAACAGAAGTTGAATGAAGATTCAAATTCTCCTTTGTAACTAGCTTGGTTAACATATCAGTAGGATTTTTGTCTATATGGATCTTCTCCAGCTTCAACTTGCCATCCTCCAATACCTGTCTTATGAAGTGGTACCTAAGCTGTATGTGCTTGGTTCTTGAATGAAAGGCTGAATTTTTAGCTAAATGGATTGCACTCTAACTGTCACTATACAATCTGCAACTCTCTTGCTCCCTTCCAAGCTCTTCCATGAGCCATGTCATCCATATCATCTCTTTGCTAGCCTCTGTGGCTGCAATATACTCTACTTCTGTAGTTGACAAGGCAACAACCTTCTGTAACTTTGATATCCAGCTAACTGCCATTCCACCTACAGTGAAAACATATCCTGTGGTGCTCCTCTTGCCATCCAAATCACCTGCCATATCTAAATCTACATAACCATGTAGAGAAGTATCTGAACCTCCATAGCACAAGTGCCTACTGCTGGTTCCTCTCAGATATCTGAGGATCCACTAAACTGCTTTCCAATGTTCCTTTCCTGGATTGGCCATATACTTACTTACAACACCCACTACTTGGGCAATATCTAGTCTAGTACACACCATTGCATACATCAAACTTCCTACTATGAAAGAATATGGAACCTTACTCATGTACTCTACCTCATCATGTGAATTAGGACATTGTTCTTTACTTAACTTAAAATGTCCAGCCAAAGGTGTGCTTACCAATTTAACATCCTGCATATTGAACCATTTCAACACCTTGTCCACATAATCCTCTTGAGACAATATCAACCTGTGATTTTTCCTGTCTCTCTTAATGCTCATGCCAAGGATTTTCTTTGCTGCTCCCAAATCCTTCATAGCAAAAGTTTGAGCTAATTTCACCTTAAGCTCAGAGATATCCTACATGTGTGATCCTGCAACCAGCATATCATCTACATACAACAATAGAATAATATATCTACCATTATCCAATCTCTTAAAATACACACAATGGTCAGATTGACACCTACTGTAGCCATGCTCAGTCATAAACCTGTCAAATTTTAAATACCACTGTCTAGGAGCTTGCTTGAGGCCATACAAGCTTTTATTCAATTTGCACACTAACTTCTCCTTACCTTTGACCTCAAATCCTTCCGGATGTTCCATATAAATTTGCTCATCCAAATCTCCATGAAGAAACACTGTCTTAACATCTAACTGCTCAAGATGCAAATCCTCAATAGCAACCAAAGATAGTACAATCCGTATAGAAGTCATTTTAACAACAGGAGAAAAAATCTCACCAAAATTAATACCTAGCTTTTGTGCAAATCCTTTCACTACCAATCTGGCCTTATATCTCATCTGTCCATTCTCACCTTCCTTCAACCTGTAGGTCCATCTGTTCTTCAATGTTCTCTTACCAGCTGGCAACTCAACCAAATCCCATGTTTGGTTCTCTCTTAAGGACTCCATCTCCTCAACCATGCCATGCTCCCACTGACTCTTAGACTCCACCTATATTGCTTCTTCAAAACTCTCTGGTTCTCCACCATCAGTTAGCAATAAATAGAATAATGAAGGAGAATATCTAATTGGAGGCTTACTTACCCTTTTTGACCTCCTGACGGGTGTCTGAGACTCGTTCACAACACGCTATCCACCCAAATTCTCTAACAGTGACCGACCTCGGTCACCTCTAGACCTATTACTGGCCGATGCCGATTTTGCCTGACCGATACTGGTGCCTGTCCTGCCGACATCGGTCTCTGTATGACCGACATCGATTTCTGTTCTACCGACATCGGTTCCTATCCTGCCGATGTCGGTCTCTGTGTTTTTTTGTAAGTGATTATTTATTTTTCTCGCGAGCTCATTTTGGACCGTCACTTCATCCAATTCACCATTGCTCTACCTAGATTGATTCAACTTCTTCAGCTGATCACTATACATCACTTTTTCATTGAAAACAACATCACGGCTCCTAATTATCTTGTTAGTTCCTAGATTCCAAAATCTAAAACCAAAATCATCTGAGCCATAGCCAATATATGTGCACCTCATAGACTTAGCATCCAGCTTCTTTCTATTTTCCTTATCAACGTGCACAAAGGCTTCACAACCAAAAACTTTGAGGAATGAGAGATCTACCTTTTTACCTATCCAAGCCTCTTCTAGAATTCCACCATCCAGAGCTGTAAAGGGTCCTCTGTTAATTAGGTACACTGCAGTGTCAACAGCTTCTGCCCAAAACTCTAAGGGCAAACCAACATGCAATCTCACACATCTTACACACTCCATGATTGTTCTGTTCATCCTTTTAGCAATTCCATTCTGATGAGGTGTCTTTAGAACTGTCCTTTGCCTATGGATTCCATGCATATAATAGTACCAGTTGAACTTATAACTATAGAACTCTCCACCATTGTCAGATCTCAGGCACTTCAATCTTTTGCCTGTTTCATTCTCAACCATAGCTTTCCAAATCTTAAAAGTCTCAAATACATCAGATTTCTTCTTAATACAATAGATCCATACCTTTCTTGTAGCATCATCTATGAACGAGACATAGTACTGTGATCCTCCAATAGAAGTTACCTGAGCCGGTCCCCACATGTTTGTGTGAACAAGCTGTAACTGATGCTTCTTCTTTGTAGACCCAGTCTTGAGAAAACTAACCCTTTTCTATTTTCCAAATACACAGTGCTCACAAAATTCTAGATCCATGCTTTTCAAATCTGAAAGCTTACCTTTAGAATTAAAAATTGACATCCCCTTCTCACTCATGTGGCCAAGCCTTGAGTGCCACAATTTTGCATCCACATCTGAAGTAGATAATACAGAAGGAGAATTGTTAGTAACACAATTACACAAATAGAGAGTACCTACTCTCTTACCTCTGGCCATAACAAGTGCACCCTTGGTCACCTTCCAAGATTTTGCTATGAGAGTTACTGTACAATCCTCATCCCCTAACTTTCCCGCAGAAATCAAATTCCTCTTCAAGCTAGGAACATGCATAACTTCTCTCAACACCCATGTGTTGCCATTCTGCATTTTTAGCTACACTTTACCTTTGCCAATAATTTTACAAGGCTCATCATCCCCTAGATACACTATTCCAAAATCTCCATGGATATAGTCACAAAAATATTCCCTATTAGGGGTAGCATGAAAAGATGCACCAGAATCTAACACCCAAAATTCTATATTATTATGCAAAGAGAATATTAAAGCATCTTGTGCAATACCTGCAACCTTTGCTTCTTCTTTTCCTTCGTGCTGATTGTCCTCCTTAGGCTTTGACCAACAGTCTCTGCTTATGTGCCCCATCTTTCCACAATTATAGCATTGTGGCTTCCTACCAATTCTAGATTTGGATCTACCTCTCCCCTTAGACTTAGATCTTGATCTCCCTTTCTTGCTCTTCTCTTTTTGCCTTCCCCTGCTCTCAAAACTTAAAGCATTCCCAGATGTCTCTTCTGTGCTTTTCCTGTGAATTTCCTCATTCAAGATAACACTAACAACATCCTCTACTTTTAAAATATTTGATGCAGATGCAGTATTGCTAACTGCCATTACTAAGCTATGCCAGCTTTCAGGCGAAGAACATAATATTAAAAGAGCTTTTATTTCATCATCAAATACAATTTTGACTGAACTTAATTGATTTACAATACCATGGAAATCATTCAGGTGATTAGATACAGATCCACTTTCCTGCATATGCAAATTAAATAGCTGCTTCATAAGATATACCTTATTAGAAGCTGAGGGTTTTTCGTACAAATTTCCTAAAGTAGTCATCAATTCTATCATTGTTTTTGCCTGTGATAAATTAGATATCATAGTAGATGCTAGACTCAGTCTTATAGACCCCAAAGCCTTTCTGTCAAGAACTTCTCATTCTTCATCATCCATGTCTATGGGCTTTTTTGCAATCCCACCTAACGGTAAGTATAGATCTTTCTGATACAAATAGTCCTCTATCTACATTCTCCAATGTTGATAGTTTTTGCCATTAAACTTCTCCATTCTCAATTTACTTTCATTTACCATTGCTTCTCCCACTCAAACAGAAATCCCTGCAGAAACCCCTGTGAGCAACCTGTAATCAATACACACTACACAGATCTAAACCACCTGTTAGTGAACCTAAGCTTTGATACCAATTATTGGATATCAAACTCTAAACCTACAACCAAGGCTCTGATACCACTTGTTGGGGATCAACCAAAAAAATGATTACACTTATGAAAGCAATAAACTGCAGAATTAAATCAGATATATAAGTAACTAGAATCAGATAATAGCAAAGAATAAGAGATACAAGAAACCACCCTAAAAACTTGTATTAAACTCTTTACAAAAGGAATACAATTGAAGAAACTTCTTTCTTCCACACCTCTCTCAGATGCACAAGATCTCTCTCCAGATCTCCATCCCTCAAGAGCTCTCTCTCTCAAGTACAATCAACTCCAATAACCTAGATTGATACAACTCTGTACTGTTCTTCAACATTCACATACTATGAACTACTACAATAACCACACTAAGCTAAGAAGATCTAATTCTACATATAGAATTAGGAGACTTGAGCATGCACTTATAACCAACAATTAAGCATCTTGAACAAGGGCTCTAAAAATAATCTTACTAATAATAGAGACGCAAACTTAAGACTAAGACTTAAACTCATCATGCAAACACTCAGTTCTGTCCTCAGAAATAACATTCTGGATGCACAGGTAATCGATGCTAGTTCCTGCCTGCTTGCCTGTGATCGTCGTCGACCTATACCCTGTCAACGCCGACGTCTCTTCAACTGCACCTAACCGACGTCGGTCGCTCATGACTGACGCTGGTGACTGTGTAAACTTGTAACTTTGGTAATGCGCTCATATGTGAAGCTTTTAGGCTCCACACCTTAACACCCTGGTCAACCCTTTCTCTTACTAAGGCTAAATCAGTTTTAGAGGTTGTAAAAAATCCTCTAAAAACCTTCAAATGAATACCCCTAAAACTAACTCTAATAATCTATCTATCAAATTGGATAATTATGCCCTCAGCTTAGTCATGATGAATAAAGAGTATTATCTCATAAAATGAGCCATTTTTTAGTTTGAAAAATTATGGCCTAATCTGCAAGACCTAAATGACTAGATCTCATTACAATGGAAACCTATTTTGAAAGGTAAAGTAGAAATTTATCCTTATGAAAAAGGTTTTTTTACTACTATTTTTCTTCTCTCTTTGAATAAAGATCTTATTCTTGTGCATTAGTGGAATTGAAATCAACACCAACTATTTATGACACCTTAGGATCCATATTTTAATCCCCTTATTGATACTTTCTCCTCTAGACCCATTTGGATCTGACTCCCACATCTTCCTCTTCATTTTTAGGCTAAACCTTGATTCAATGCTATTGGTAAATTCATACAGATGGATTCAACAATAAAATTATTTTCTCATACTACTTTTGTCAAAATTTTAGTTTTCATTGAGACTACACTTGATCTTTTGGCCTCCATAGATCTGATAGTAGAAGATTAGGTAACATTATGAGGGATTACCTTTTAGGTGTCATATGTGTTTTAATATTGGTCATCTATCTTTTGATTGTCCTTTTAAAAAAATAAAATCATATTCAACTTGGTGTAAGTATTCTTATTTAGAATTTCTTACAATTTTTTGTTTAAAGTCTAATGGCTCATCAGACATAGATGAAGAGTCAGTTATAGGGCTTGTAGCAAAACATCTTAATGTAGCAAGATAAAATAAGGAATGAAATTTACATGATTGCATTCCAATACCTCTCCAAGATGGTAAGATTTCATATCTTTCCAAAGAAACTAAAATTTTGATCATCACATCCTCACATGAAAGAAAAATAAAAAATAAAAAATTAGATATTGACTATTTTGACTTGAATTTGTACAATTATGTTGAGGGTTTGGGGAATGTTATTTATCCTAGAACCAATAAGGATGACATAAGAAAGTTTAGAAAAAGAAGAAAAATAGAAAAGTGGAGATCCAACTATCTATCAAGTTACTCCATTCAACAGGACCCTGTAAAAACCTCGTGGAAGGTGGAGGCATGGCTTGAATGACCAGAATGAAGTAGTCTTGATGAAAGCAATTTTAGAAATAGATTTATTTTGAGTTTATATATATTTTTTTGACCCTTGGGGTGGGTCTTTAGCATCTTTTTTTAGATGTGCTTTTTAGCTATTTTAGATGTTCTTATTCATGTTGTTATGCTTCCAAGTATATTGTAATATTCAGATGTTGAGGCATAACTATGTGTTCTATTTCTAGGGCATGGGTCCCTAATTTAAAAAAACCCACCCTTTACCCTTAATAAAAAATTACTAGAGTAAAAGGAAGAGTGTTATACTTGAACTTACCTATGAATAATGGTTTTGAATATATATCTCATGATTAATTGTGTTTCATGCAAACTTTTTCATGTATGCAAACCATTATGTTTTTTGGTGAAAAATTGGTGACTAAAAAGGGTGAAATACTTAAATATTTATTAATTGAAGTACTTAGATTGGATTTCTCATGCCCCAATCCTCATTGGTATGATAATTGTGATTAAAAACTGAAGATGTACTTGAATTCATCATTTCACAACTCAAGGTAGCATAATAGTTTGGAATCCTTGTAAAATTCCCAATAGATCATTCTAGTCTAAAAAATGGGGTAAAAAGTAGAATCAACCACTATAGATAAAATAAAATTCATTCTAGTGCAAAATTGGTGAAATACAACATGAATTGAGTATATAGCATAAAACATAGAGAATGACATGAATTATCATTCCTTTTATGGAAAGTGGTGCAAAAATGGGCAAGCAAGTGATCATGTGCCCCATACATACCCCAAATATGATATTTGAGTATAATTATTTTGATAACTAAGTAATATCAACTGAATATCTAAGTAAAAATTATGTAAATACTAGAACACATGTCGTGCATGATGCTCCTAATTTGAGAAAAAATGTAGTAATTTTGTGTATAAATCTAAAACTATTTATGGGTAACCATTAAAAAATGTTATTTAAACTAAGTATGATTCTAAGAATTATAAAAAATATTGTTTCTAATTCCTATGATGAAATAAAACTAATCTGGACATTACTATCCTATGCCATTATCCTTAGGATGCGATATTATCTGAATATACTTTATAGGTAAAAATTGAGTATGCACTATGATTAACTTAGTAAATATTATTATTTTATGTATGTGTAGTGTATTGTTGAAGCTTAGTCTATAAGACAAGCCATTATGTATTCCCATTATTTTTTAGGTGAGTTGTGAACTTCTTGTGATGCAAACAAGTTATGGAAGGCCTATGATTATTTCAAGTCTGATAAATTGGAGCCTATGTTCATTAGTATAAGTTTGCCTAGGTGAGACAAAAGCATAATGTGTGACTGTCTAGATTAGTGAAAATTTACTTATTTAATATTTTTGGGCTTGAGATAGTATCACCACCTGTAACTGTATCTGAAAGAGACAACATGTATGTTCTACAACTCACTCAAGTACACTTGTGAAGCATACTTGATATAGAATTAGGTATAGATAAATAACACATATATTGAAGCATAAAGCAATTAATGTAACTGAAATACACATGTCATGCATAAGTCCTAATTTTTATAATTATATATATATATATATATATATATATATATAATTTTTAAACATATGTAACTATAAAGGAACAACTAACCAAGGGTAAGTGTAGGAATATGATGGGCCAAAAAGTGGAAAATTTCAATAGTTAACTGTAAATGTATACATGTTATTAAAATAATGTGTAAACATTAATTTATTTATGCTTGGTAAATACCAAACATCGTGTATGCACTATAACACATGTATGTACCTAGCATAAAAGTATGTATATGTTCCTAACATTATGTAATGTTGAAAGGGGTTTAAAGAAAAAGATTTGAATTCTTGAAAAGGTAGGGGGAGGTTGTTTACTAAAATGAATGTTAAGTATGATTTAAATATAATTTAGTAAATATAATAAATTAGGGCCACTATGCATCTTCTATAATTGGTCTCATAGTTCCATTAATTACAATTTAGAAGATAGTTTTTTAAAATTTAATCTATCAATAAATTTTGAAACTAAAGTCAAATTGGCCTTCTAAATTTCTTTCTAACATTTATAGGAGTGTAGATACTAAATCTAGTTTTATATGACATACTAATCTTGTACACTTGATAAATACTAGTCACGGAACAACCCTTCAACTTATGACCTTCGCACTATTGAAAGACTTATGTTTGTCATATCACTATGCCTAATTTCTTATCCTATAGTTTGAAATTAACATTATAATGAAAAAAATCACATGTAACCTACAATCTACATTAAATCTAATTTTAATCCTGCACATATAGTTACATATCCTCAAAATATTTTTACCTTAAAGGACACTAAATCCATATCAGGACTTTAGCATCGATGCTAGTATCCCAAATCTGATGCTAGTGTCTTTGCTTTCCAAATGATAAAATTGCAAATCTATTGATAAACACGGGTTGTATTATTTGTCTTCCTTATCCCTTCCATGAAATTATTTCAAAATGTGTGGTATAAATACAAATTAAAACATGTCTTTCACCATCCATCTAGAGAATCAAGCAAGCACCTCTCAAGCTCACACTAGACTAATGAAAATAATTTTCACAACTAAGCTATACCATCATATTCTTCCCTATTTCCAAATTATTCATAAGATTAGTCTTATTACAGGTTTGAAGCATTCAGAGAACAACCCATGAGTAGTATTTGTCAAGTTACAAGCTAGACCACTACATGTAATTATATATAACATATTAAAAATTTGTTAAGACATAAGCCCACATAAAGGGAGAAATACATTGGCCTGAGGCCTTCTTCAGAGTATATAGATATGTAGGTGGCTCTCATTGATAGATGGGTCTTTGAGGTCAGCTCGATTTAAATTAAGCCCACTAACCCCTATTGTTCAAGGTGAAATGCCTTAATCAGAGGACCTAAGGTTTTTATCAAAAGACTAATTCTAGGAAAATATGCACATGAAATGAACTAACAACCTGTGAAGTGAAAATTAACCCTAACATGCACATTTGAGTTTTCCAAAAAATGTATTTTATCTTAAACTAGACATAAGTGTTAAAACTAAGAAATAAGCATCGATGATAGTGTCCATATCTTGACATGAGTGTCCATGATGATAGAGAGAAAATTTATAGAATCTAACGAATTAAGGAAAAACATCAATTTGACATATTCTACGCCTATACCTATCATATCTACCTACACATTAGTAAATAATCTTAGTATTATTTCTCATTTGTATTGAAACTTTTAGAATATTATTTAGCATTGTACTTATCTGTATTTAGAATATTATCAGATTTAGTATATTTATTATAATATTATAAATATGAATTCATTTAACTATCTAAATTTTAGAATGAATTATTCCATATCTAATTAGGATATTAACCCTAACCTCTAAATCTCACATTTCTAAAATGGTTAAATATTTTGGTGAACCTGACCTTTGAGTCTTCTATCACAACCATAGCTTGCTCTAGGGTTTTCAACCTTATAAGGTTTCATATTTTATATTTAGTATATTCAAATTTTTATTATTATCTTTCTCAAATTCATATGGTTACCAAAGATCAAATGCAAACTTCCTTCATGCAAAAATTTGTGAATCAAACATATCATATGACCAAGAAGAGTCATATATTTACAAAGCTATAAATAATGCAAAAGAGTATTTAAAATTGTTAACATATTATCATTGTTGCAATACTGAATCAAATTTATTACCAACATCAAGTGGACAACAAGAGGCATGTTTGACACATTTCATTTCCCCACCTACACTTCAAGTTTCAAATAGTCATCATGTTTCCACTGTTCACTCATGGCTTATATTGGATACATGGTCCATGTTATTAATAACCAATAATATAGGTCATCAGATCATGGAGATAGTCAACATGTTCCTCATCTACATCCCACAACATAATCAAATACACTTGTGCTAAATATTCCTTTATTTATTCATACAAATTTATGTAATAGTCACAAACATATCATGGCTTCCTTATTAAAATCAAATGATGTGAATGTTTCTTCAAGTAAATACCTACAATTAAGCGAAGTTGCAATATTTTCAAAATAAATAAATCACCAATCTAATAACAATGATAAACCTATCATTCTTAGGTTTCAAAAATATGTAAAATCACAACCCTTGAGTACATCTTTTAAAACTTCAACAATCTCTACTAGTCATCTCATATCTATGATGAATGCTATAGGAAATATCAAATGACAAGTTTCAATTATCAAATTACAATTATTCTCATGTAATTATATGATTAAAAATAACTTTATCAAAAATCAACCTCTTATGTAAGATGTTTTTTAGTATCCTTATCCAACTAAATTTATCATATGCATGTAACCTCTATTTGATGGTCAAGGAAACCCTTCCAATAATTTGACATAATATGTGCATACCTTTGGTCATTGGGCTAAATATGGATGCCTATTGCTAAAATTATTTCATATAAGTCTAACATGAGAAGCTTGGGACTAGTTCTATAGTCTTTCAAATGGTTCCTTACTAAATTTTAGGAAGCCTAAGGACATATTTCTATCAGATTTCCATAAACGTGATGTGCCCAAATTTTCATTGTAACATTTACAAGGCTTAAAGCAACATGATGATGAGTCTATTCAAGATTATTCTATACAGTTTAAGGATGCACTACATTATTTGACATATAAACCCTCAAATTTAGAATTACAATTCATATTTAGTAGGGGTATCCTTTCTCCACTTAAAATAAAATGTATTGTATAATCAATATGTCTATTTTATAGATTATATCTACATGTACATGAGTATTCATGTGACCTAGTCCAAAACAATACAAAGTTTAATACATTTGCTCTACAAAGCAAAAGTTTTGTCAAAGATGCTTATAATGAAACAAAATTGTCAAAATAACATCATCCTTATATGGGGCCATTGGATAAACATATTGTAACATCAATCCAAATTCAACCACATCAAGCTACACCTTCAATACTTTTATTGATGTTATTAGAAAATAAATTCATTACCTTACCCACTTCTCGACATTGATCAACAACAGGTCTCCTACATAAAGAAGGCAAACCATTTTGTGCTTATCATCGAATCACATGACATGCTACAAAAAATTACACTACATTGAAAGAAAAAATTCAAAAGTACAAACATGAGGGTATTATTTAAAATATACAAAATAAGCAAATTCTTGATAATACAAAAATTTAACAAGTGCCACCTACAACTTTAACAAGTAAAAAAATGTCCTCACCAAAACAATTTAATAATCATAATATTATGTTACCTTTAGTTTTGGATGATTTGTCTATTTATGAATTTTCGATTCCATGGTGTCAAAGATATAGGAATAATGGGACTTATCTATTTTGGCCAAATGTCATGGGTTTCACCCAGGTGAGGATCAGTTTAGGATTTGGGCCAATAAGAACTGGAGGCATAAGTAGCCTATGGATATTATTCCTTTAGCCAAGGATTACTTTCTTATCTCTTTTTTCTAAAAGGATGATTTGTGTAAAACATTCAAGATGGTCTAAGAATTATGGGAAAATTTTCTTGTCTCCCTTTGCAAATGAAAGCTAGTGATTTCCTATAATTTTAGCTACTTCCAAGAATTTATGGCATGGATTTCCCTTCTATAAGTCCCACTAGATTTTTAGCATAAAGATGTTATCCTAAACATTACTCAAACTCTCAAGGTTCTTTTACTGATTGACCCATCTATTCGTGGTAGGAGAAGATTGTTAGAGGCTAGGGTGAAGGTTTTAATTTCTCCTACTAAACCTCTTCTAAAATCCATCTTACTTAGAAATAAGTGTAGTGTGTGAATACAAATCTTCAAAATTGATGGTTTATCAGGCCTTTGTAATTTGTGTTCTTATCTTCATATCCCTAGAGTTCCATTCCTTATTTATATGGCTTACATTAATGATAAAAGGGAACCTATGATTCTAAGGGAGACACATCACATTAAGGTAAGTGAAGACTGTAAGGCCTTAGGATCCAAAGGTATTTATAAGCCCCTTTCAAACCCGTTGAATAATATTGATCTAGAAGCCTTTAAGGATCTATCTAGTGATCTAGAAGGGACTACTATAGCTTTCCTTTGGATAAGATCCATGTATCCCTACTAATTAATATATAAATCCAAAATTAGAGATCATGTATGCCTCTTTGAGTCACAATATTTTGAATAATGACTCAACTCACCCCTTGTTGGTGGGTGAAAATTATAGCTTTAGAAGACAAATTATGTTAGATTCCAACCTCTCTCCTAAGGAAAATGTAGACCCATTAATCACTCTCAAAGATTTACTTGAGGATAAAATAGCATACCAAAAATCCCTTCATAGGTTTTCAACTCCTAAACTAACATGATCTAACCAAAAATATGAATTAGGGCACTTTTCTCAAGATTCAGTCTCCTAATTCCATCATAAAAAGCTAAATCCCAAAAAAATGAGAGATAAATTATGGAAATGTTAAGAAAAAAGGGGAAGACCATCATCCTATAGAAAACTAGATCTAGAATTTGAAGAGGGTATTGCCAATGTTACATAAATCTTCCTCTCAAGGGGAAACACTTTTGGTTGTTATTGATGATTTCTCTGAGGCCTTTTGGGTTGTTTGTTAATTGGGTCTTTATTTTCTAGACTTAATTTTTTATTTATTTTCTATCTTTCAGGTTTGGATTGGATATTGTGATATGGTTAAGGATATTTCCTTTTCCATAGTTTCCTTTACTTTTTTAATTCTTTTTAAATTTTTTGGTGGGTGGGTTTATTTTGTGACCGTTCTTCTTAGGCCTCTTTATTGTTTCCTCTTTGAGGTGGGTGTACGATGGTTATTCTATGTAGGTGGTCTAGATTTATTTTATTTCTTAATTAGATTTCCATACCCTTACCATCATCTATTTCCCTTGTGTAAATTGCTTTACCACCCACTCCCCCATGTCTATTAATGATGAGGCATTCCCTTTTTAGGTGCACCATCATCCCCCTTATATTTATATATTTTCCTATTTAGATCATCATTTCCAAGGCTCCTTGTGTCATCATTGTATAAATTAATGAGTAAATATTACCTTTTCTCCTTATGTGGTTTATGATTTTTGGTTGGCATTACTCTTCTTCACTAAGAATCCCATTTTTGACTAAGCTTGCTAAAAGAATCTTGCTTGCCTATTTTGAATCTATGGATTCGTTATATGAATCACTGAAAAAAAAAGAAAAGGAGATGGATTAAGAGCATGATTATCTTAAGGTTGATGTGCCAAAATTGGGAAATGGTAGGGTATATCCCATGCCTTGTTTGACAATAAAGAATAATAACCCCATAGTTTGGGCAATTTTGGAGAAGGGAGGTCTTACTCAAATTATGCTAAGAATTGTCAGCCATGACTCTAACTTGGCTAAGGATTTTACTAAGGCTTGGAAGGAGAGGCACATAATTATGAGGGGCATGAGGATTGAGGTGTCTAAGGAATTCATAGCTAAATCCACTAGATTGATTGTGTAGGACCTAAAGTATTATAAAGACAAAACCATGAAGGATGAATGGGTTTTGAAGTTCTTTAACTCTAAAAAAAAAGAAAAATAAGTAACCAAGATATTAAGAAGGATGGATATTGTATGCAATTATAAATGCATCAGATTGAAAAATTAATCTTAGATTAGAGAAGATAGATCCTACTTACACTTCTAATTTGGGATACATTGGATAATTGGGAACATGACTAATTATGGATATGTCAGACACAATTAAGAGATCTCTTATCACAACAATATCATTAGGGAGGGTTATAAAGCCTTTAGTCAAGAAAAACTATGAAATAACCCTAACTAAGTCCTATTATTTCATATCCACTATATTAGTAACAAGTAAAGCAAATAAATATAATCTAGTGCTCACCAAAGCTTATGGCATAAAGTGGGAGCAATAAAAAATAAAATTAAACATGCATAGAAGACATATACTCATGTTAATGTCTACAAAATCTTAATGCATGGAAGAAAAGTGATAATGCACATCTATCTACTCTTAAAAAGGAGAAACAAAGTTAGGAATACTTAACTTTGAAGACAAACCCACTGAGCCTCAATCTCTCCCTTGACCAAGGTGCTTGGTAAGAGGTTGTTATGGTATGTAACGATGACAAGGATAAATAAAATATAGGCTAAAAAACCTATTAATGTATCCAAAATACTTCTCCATAAGACAAGATCCGTATCTCTAAAGAAAGTATAAAACCCTAAGCTTGTTCCTCAAGTAGAATGGTGGATAAGCAGATGTGCAATAACTCTTACTTCTTCTCTTCTCTAAATAATGGCAAAAGGATCTTGTCTATATAGGAAAATTTAACCCTAAGCCATTAAAAAAGTTTTGACTGATAGGGTTGACCCAGTCAACCTAGTATCATTATTGGTAAAAACTCACTAGGTCATGAGCTAGGTTGGCCAAGAACTGACCTAGACCTAAATGAGTTTCACCAATAAGAGTATAAGGTTAACCTAGTCGACCTAGTCATGCAAACTATCAAAAGGAGTTTTAGGTTAGGAAAAGGGGTATTGAAGGTGATAAAATAATAGAGGAGTGTGCAAGAGAGAATAAAAAGCTTAGGAGAATGGTTTTCATGAGACAAGTTTGTAAATAACAAGTGGCAAAAGGGACAACAATCCTGCAAAGCTCTAATGGTTTTCCCACCCCTTTCCTGATACAACCCTTAAGGTATGAATTTAGAGAGATTGAGAATCGATGGGTTCCTATAAAATAAAGAGCATCAATAATTGATAAAAGTGTAAAAATATTATGTATACATATGCCCCATTCGAATCTCATCATGTGTAACGTAAGTGTAAAACAAGATGGTGCTTCAGGAATAGAACATGATGACACATAACACTTGATGCTAAGTAAAGTGTAGTAAGGATAAAATAAGAAAAATGAAAGGAAAAAATTGAAAAACACATACCTTTACTTACCTTAGTGATGTAGATAAATAAGGATATGTGAGAGATGTGAAGGCATCCAATGTGAGGAACATTAGGCGATCCTGTAGATATTAGTGCAAAAAAGAGAAAAAATTTGAATTTTTTACAATATGGGCATATAATAATGGAAAACATTCTCTATGACATTAGGATTTTAGAAAATTTTATGGTTCAAAAAATGAGTTAGTAGAAACAAAGATGTGATCAAAATAAGGAGTCTGACGATAAATATTTGAAGGATAAATAATTATGAATAGTAACTTTAAATAGGGTGAAAAAGAATTCATTTGCTATAGTTTAACTATTTTGAAATAAAAATAGAGCTTTGAGAGAACTAGTGAAAGTCAAAAGAGATAATATGGTGAGGAGATAAAAACTAAGATGAGAAGGAGACCTAGAGGCCATAACGAGTGCAACACAAGTAAGCAACTAAGAATTTTAAATTTATTTTGAGTATTTTATTTGAGATTAAGTGTTTTATAGAAATTTGTAATTTAAATCAATTCTAGAAACTAGAATGAAACCTAGAAAGTTGTTAATGAAACTAGAGGTCCAACACGGAACAAGGTTGAAAGGAATTAGACTAATAAATTTCAAAGGCATTTATTATAAGTGGGTCAAAGAATCAGTAGTTTAAAAGTACTAGGTTGACCTAGTCGACCTAATAGGTTGAAAATCAGGTTGTGAAAGGGCCTACCTAATAGGTATAGGATGACTTAGTTGTTTGGAGAAGAGGGATGACTTAGTACCTTATGGTCAACTTAGTTGGTAAAGTTCAAGTGTCAACTTAATACTAAGGGGGAAAAATGAAAGGGTTAACTTAGTTTGTTAAGTCCAAATGGTCAACCTAACATTATAGGTTTGACTTAGTATGTTACTAAGTGGATGATATAGTATGGAAATGAGGGAAATTGGCTGATATAGTATGTTTAAGGACCAATTAGGATAAAAATAGGTAAAATTGGTAGGAAATGAATAAATTAAGGAAAGAATTGGTGATTTTTGTTAAAATTTAAAAGAATGTATTTTGATTATAAATGACATAGAGGTCTAATACATCTTTTGTTGTTTGATAGTTGTAGGGGTGTTGAATATTTTGGTGATTAGTGGGTGCATCATGGCTAATATATCTATTGGAGTGCCTAACAAAGATAGACTAAGCTAGATTAGTCATGTTAGGCTTGGGAGGTATCATGGAGATGTAATGAGTTTGATTGAGTATTGATCTAGTGGTCATGTTCCTAAGAACTTGAGAATGCTTGAATAGTAATTTTAGATGGGTGGTGGATGGGGATACCATAGAGGCTGGTATAAAATTAGAGGATGTTCATGCATTACTTGGATTTACTATAAGGGACACTGATGATCATAGGGATACTAGATGGTCAGGAGTAGAAGCGAGCATTAGCCTGATGGATGATGTGCTTAGATAAGATTTACCTGGGATTGAGGGTGAGTCTTTTTGATGTTTATATTTCCTAGATTTTGGATATCCATAAGGATATGATAGGAATTATGATAGTATGAGTGTTGAGTCACAAGTTAGAGGACAAGGTATCACTATATGTGATAGACTTGTTTCAATAGATATTAGAGTAGGGGTACTCTATGACTTGGGTTCTATCATCTGGGTTAAAATCATGCATGATATGTATGGGATGTTGTGTAGAGGGTATAAAAACATGGGGCTAGTGGTATTGATAAGTGCCTAGATATGAGATGTTTTTAATGTACTGACCAATGGGCTTTCTCCATATGGTCGATGGTTAGTGGCCTCGAGTGCTAAGATGAAGACATGAGCAAGTGGGATGGGTAGTGCCCCACATGATAACACTATAGAGGGTCACAAGAGGAGAGATTGTATGGAATATTTATGCACACATTATGATGGTTTAGCCAATTTTGGGGATAGTATCACCTGGGTTAGCACAAGTGCATATCACGGGCCACTACACTTGGTAGGTAGAGTCAAATCTAATGGCTTACTTTTTAGGATAGTTCAAACTCCCTCACTTTGTGGATCCTATAGTGGTGCCCAATTTTTGGGCTTGGCATGTGAGAGAGATGAGGGGGAGAGGAGGAAAAGGAACATTAGTTACAAGACTAGAGATCAAATGTGGCATGAGAGACCATGGATAGGTTGAGCATGATGGCTAATAGCTAGAGAGGGCATAGATATGGATGTAGGAGTAATGTATGTACCATATACATTATCATATTAGGAGGAGTGGAGACCACCTCAATCTCATCACCAATGGAAATTCTAAAAATGAGAGAGAGCATAAAAGTTGGTCATCCAAGACAACCCATCAATCGGCCCAAGATAGAGCTGGTCTATAGAGGCACCACAAAGGTGAGGCTTGAGACATGAAAAGGTGGTGACTCCAGGGTTTGATTTGATTGGGAGGTGGCCCATAGATGAGGTAATTAGGGGATTAGATGATGGAGAGACTATGATCTATAGAAAATAGGTGGGGAGATGGTGATTGGTGACACCAAGATAGGTAAGAAATGGTTGAAATTTGTCCAAGTTTTGAAAATAGAATACTAATTATATAAGATTTAATTAATAGATTATGGATAGATATATTTTGACATATATCTATGATCTAACATCATCTAGGTTGAATTTTGTATATCTTTTAGATGAAGAGGAGACTAGATGGGGATACATGGTGATGGGAGCACTCCATGATATTCTGTATGGGGTACTGATGCCATATAACCCTACCACATTAGACAATCTAATGGTACCATCTGCCCCAGCTTAAACTAGCTAGTTCAAACTAGTAGGGGAGGTTATGAGGTAATTATAGGCATGCAGAGATGGGCTAAAACCACCAATAAGGGTGGGAGCATGAGAGGCACATGCATGATAGGCCTTGGATTATGAAAGAGTTGCACATTTGGCTACCATGATTTAGCTAGGATAGGTAGGGCTTAGGTGGCCAACCTACAGGGACATGTAGTAGGATTGAGATCTCAGACATCCTCTTTACAACATACTATTAAAAGGGGACTATTTGAGGCATCTATGGGAAATGTGGCTAGGCCACAAGATTAATGGGATAGAGCCCAACCTTAGAGCTAGAGTGATGTATTTTTATACTTTATATAAAAAACACATTATATATATATATATATATATATATATATATATATATATATATATATGTATGTTTGTATGTATATAGATCTTCTATGTTAATAGTTAGATGTTGATCTTATGTGTTTGTATTATGGTTGTGGTTGTAGATGCATGGATATATTTATTTCTAGCACATGTATTTTTATTTTGTTTTATATGCTATATGAAATATATGTGTTGTGTTTTACTTTCTAGCATTATGTGGTACACATGCATGGTTAAAAAGAAATAGGCAAAAAGGACTTGGCAAAATATAATCAATCAAAAATAAATGTACTACACACTATTTCACATTGGGAAATGTGTAATAACAAAATATGATTAAGTATAAGAAACCAAAAAGTGGTGAACAAGAGGGTAAAAGCTATTTTTAAACCATGAAACAGATTTGGCACCAAATTAAAACAAGTAAAATCACACTAAATCACATTGATAAGTATGAAAATAATGTAATAAAATAGAAATAACGTGAAATATCAATAGTATAATAACAAATCAATTAAGTTAATCAATCATAATAAATCACTTTGGGAAGTATAAAAGAGAAATAAAATTGGCAAAAATTGTCTTAAATTAATCACACTAATTCAAGTTGGGAAGTATGAAAAACTCAACAAAATTGGTTGGATTCTTACATGCAATCAAAAAATAAGAGGATAAAATTGAAAATATTAATGAAGTAAGAATAAAACATACTAAATCAAGATGGGAAACATGTCTATGATGTGTAACTCATAATCAATCACATCTTATCTCATATTTGACACATGTAATTTTGTTGACTTGGATTATTGGAATTTTTTTTGAGGAAGGCCAAGTCCTATCCATGGTCTTACACTGAAACTCACAAAGGGAACACCAATGAAGTGGAAATTATGTGAAAATATGGTAAAAGGGGATGTTTGGAATGGTAATGTGAAAAGTTAGTAATTTGTGAGGAAGGTTAGGTCTTATCCATGGTCTTACAATACAACTCATAAATGGAATCCCTAAGGGAGTGATCAGTGAACAAAATAATATTTTTCAAGAGGAAATATTATGAGTGGAGGGAGTGAAAAAGGTAATGTAAAAATCATAACATAGGAATATTATGAGAAGACTTTAGGAGACATGAGAAGACACTAAGTGGCCAGTGACCATCAATATATAAAGGATACTTGTTCGCTATAGACACAAAGCTATGTAGGAAAATAAGTGTGCTACTAAGATCAACTCATGTAGGTAGTTTTAAACAAGAAAAATAAAATGGACCTACCTTCCCATAATGTGTTCCCCATTCCTCAAAACTCCTTATAGATCCATCAGTCTATTGAGAAGATTGGGTAATTGCATGAGAAAGTAGGTAGCACTAATTTTATTTTTATTCTCCTTTTCTACTCTACTAGCCTATCACACCCCAATTGACCTCAACTCTATTGTGAGGCCAAATGTGGAGTTTAGAAAAAGGATATGTGCTTAGAATCATATCTTTTAGTGTGATTTGACTTTTGAGAGTTTTGAATGTTTCCTTTTAGATCATTACCTTTTGTTAAATGATTTGGATTGTGCATGTTTTTAAGGCTTTTATGATTCCTCCTCCATATGAAATTTAAATGACCAATCATGGAAGATAGAGTGATACACACAAATGAGCTTTAGGCTTTGGCCAAAGGAAGCTAAATATCCAAAGACATGACTGACTATAACACTTAGGCTTAACAATGAACTAGCATGTTATCTCAAGTCTCAACCATTTGTGTGCATAGTTTATGAAAGGGAATAAAGGGAGATCCAATGTGGATTGGTAAAAGGAGATTATAATTAGATAAACTATTTACTAACTGATCACATGGTAAAGAAGGAATGACTAAAGGGAGAAAGGTTTGTATACCCAAGTCACAATAATAATTATCTATGTTTATAGAGATAAGATAGAAAATAATCATGAAAAATAACAAGGGAGTCAAAATAAAATGAACTTGATAAGAAAAAGAATGTAATTATGAAAAATAAATCCATAAGAGAACATAATGACATCATAAGAAATATAAAGTGCAAAACCAAAGTCACCATGTAAGATAGGTAATAATTTGACATAATGTCAAATGATATAAAAATAGATAAAGATAAAATTGGAGCACACGTACAATCAAATGAAAATGTAAGAACACCATGCATGTGTTCATAAGTACTGATATATTTGTCTACACACATTATCCATAACATTTGATAAGTCTTTATGAAGTTGAATGTGAACTACAACTAATGTCTCATTGATCTTGAATGAAAGTTGAGAAAATAATTCACGTCGAATATCCTCAACATAAAATGTAGGGATATTTTAAGGATCATGCTGATGAGGGTATCATGCAGGGGATGCTTAAAGTAATGCATGGATGTGGATTATATGGGATATGAAGGGTCAACGGTGGGAAAGGAGCCACATGTGAGGGACTCATAGGTGGATAAGGATCCATGGGTGAGGTAAGGTCCATGGGTAAGGGACTAATGAGTGGAGGAGCAATAGGTGGAGAAGGGACCACATGAGGATATGGAACTATATGAGGTGGAACTATGAGGGAAGAAGGGGGAGCCTTCTTGCAAGAAAGACTTATGGGAGGAAGGGTAGAAGGTGTAGGAATGGTTAGGAGGTGATATTTAAGATGCTATTGAAGGATACGAAAATGATCAATGTGATGTGTGCCACATTGGTGCTAGAGACAATATACCTCTTCGTACTTAGGAAGATATTCAGGTAATACTTTTAAGGAAGGTATAGCCTTTTTTGAGGGCTGAGGAGTAGTGGGATGCAAAGTGTCGATATATTGTCATAATTTGTGATAATGCATGGATAAATGATTATTTGTAGCATGGAGACAATAAACACACTTGTGAGTAGACTTGGTGGGATTACTCATAGGAGGAGGTGGAATAGAAGCTGAGGGAGCTTGGTATAGGGAGTAATATTTAGTCTAATGACTGACAACTTTATGAATGCCACAATAAGGTTGATTGGCCCATTTGGTGGGCAAAGGAGCCAACTAAAGTAAAAGGAACAAACCATCACCAAGAGAAGGTAGGTTTGGTGGAGAGATTAGATGAGGCTTAACCAAAGGAGTAATATGATCAGAAATAGGTTGAGACTCAGTGATAGAGGGAGTAAGAATGGGATTTGAACTAGGCTATACTAAAAGAGGGGTAGGGTCCACAAAAGAATGAAGGATAATCTCATGCATCTCAAGGAGAAGTCTACTAGAGGGGTTGTGGTATCTATAAAAGTGATAGGGACCAGTCATAACATGCTCTATACACATATTCATATGAGGTTATTTAAAAATTGAAGGTGTGCACACCATTTTTACCCTACGATCAAGAGGAAAAATTCTAAAATTATGAATGATATAGGATGAAATACAAGAAGATATACTAAAATAATGAAGCAAAGAGGAATAATAATGAATAATATTAACATCATGGGCCTGAATAAAACCTCCTAACAATGGATCATCTAAGGTATAACCATCATCAAAATCAAGTGTATGAAGATTAATGGTATAGGTAGGGATAATCTTGTCATCTAATGTGGTGTGACAAATGGATTATTGAGTCTTAGTTAAGACCATGAGAATATCATCACAAGGTGGTTGATGAGAATAAGGTTTCAAAGAAATGGGAAGTTGGAAGATGAGATGAGGTGAGAGAACCAAAGTTTTAATCTTGAGATTGATCTCTCTAGGCTCATCATCATTATAATCTAAGAGGATAGGGGATATTCCTTATGAGTTAGGGATGACCATTATGAACTTAGGTGGAATTGATGGGAAAGTGAAATCATTGAGATTCAAAAAATGAAATGCTTGGTAAGGGTTCAAGGATAGGAATATTAAATACACCCCAATCTTGGAATTTTTTGAAATTCTAAGGATTAGTATCACCTTAAATCTTGTAGATGGCTCAATTGTGAGGAAATTTGATGCATTGGAAAGTGGAAGAGGTAATTTCTCTCATGTGATAAATCCATGGCCTACCAGTAAAAATGTTATAAGATAGAGTAAATTTGAATATCATCACCTTAAAATGAATGGTGATAGGTGGGGTGATAATGGGGATCCACACACAACCTAAAGGAGGCATTTGACTTTAGTCATAACCTTAGCATGTGCTACATGTGGACTTAAGATTGTATTTGGAATATCTAAGGGTTTTGATAAAATTGAGAGAGAAAACAAAAGTGATATAACCCTCATCAATCAAGATAATGCTTAACTTAGATATCACCAATTTAGAAACTAATAAAAAGGGGATGATCATCTGCATAAAATAGAATCTCATCAAGAATCATAGAAGTAATGGGAAATCTGAGGGAAAGAGAAGTCTCTATTGTCTTAACAACATGTATGGACATATTTATGCACTATTGTATAATGATATCTTATGATCTAGATAAGGTGGCTTCACATCCTATTAGGGGAGGATGAGGGATTTTTATTTCAAATAAAAGCTACATAAAATGGTTAAGATGATGCAGAAAGGTCTGCATGAGTTTGAGAAATGGGATTTGAGATGGGATATTAGTGATTTATATGATATGATCCCATTCATCATAACCCATAAGAAGCTTTTTAGAAAGAGGTTCATAGTGTTGAAGAATGTCCTCAGAAGGAGGAATCGAAGTGCATGTGAATTTATATTAAGAAGAAGAAAAAGGTTTAATTAGAGGACAAGTTTGTAGATTATGTTGAGAATATGGATTAGTTGATGTAGGTGTGGTTTAAGATAGATTAGAATAGTGTTGATATAAGTTTGAGTATCATTGGTGTTAGGTATAGAATATGGAAGGATGGTATAAATAGTATGAGAAGTGTTATCCAAGGGAGGTGTTGGAATTGGTTTATCAAAATTTATAAGGTCTTCTTACCCAAACTTAATTAAGTGAGTTGGACAAGAATCTTGGATAACATAAAATGTGTAAAATAATGGAGGTGTGTATATGGGTTGAGGATCAATGAAATCAACATCCCTTTATATGTTAGTAAAATTAACCACATTCTCTTCAGGGTTTGGGTCAATAAGACTGTCAACATTATTGGTAGAAAGGGTAGGTTTGTCTTAGGTATCTTGGTGATTTGGAAGAGGATATTTATAGATGACCAAATGAGCATTACCTAGTTTAAAGATTGAGATTCAGTTTATGTTTCATGGGATTTAAAGGCAATGTCATAGGCTTGTTAGAATTTATGAATGATATAATCATGGCCAAAATTGGGACCAAGAAAAAAATCCATAGCCAAATTATGAAGCTGCCTATAGGCCTCATGAGAATAACCCCAACAAGCATGAAACCAACAAAATTTATTGGGATCATACCAAGATTTCATGGGTTGAGTGGGATCAATTTATGAATGATATAATCATGTCAACAGGCCAAAACCAAAAATTGGAGACCAAGAAGATTGAAATCCATAGTCACCAAATTATGAAGCTGCTTATAGGCCTCATGAGAATAGCCCCAACTTAGCATGAAACCAACAAAAATTGTATTGTTTGGACCATACCAAGATTGGTCTATAGGGATGGGTTGAGTGAATAGGATCATCAAGATTGATCCATGGTCATGGTGAGATCTACTTGGAGTACCAGGCCTTGGTAGACATATTTTGTAATTCTTATAAGGATAATCTCTTTAGGTTTGTGATACATTGATGTTCATTGGTTCTTTGAACATAAATGAGGATTAGTGATGTGGTTGGGAGCCTTGGTAGACATTTTTGCTAAGGATAAAGGTTTGTGAACATTGATGTTATTGGTTGAATATAAATGAGGATTAGTGATGTGGTTAGGAAGCTTGTTCAGAGTTTGGTTAGGAACAAACTTGAATGGTGTGAATGGTATCATAAAGGTCCATAACACCATCATTGATAGCATGATGATTCTTATTCTTGATTAATATACAAGTACCCATAGAAGGTTGGGATGGCTCGAATTGATGCATAAGGAAATATTGACTCTTAGCTTGGTAAATGACATCCTCAAAAGTACATAGAGAGAGTTTGAACCTAAAATTACAACTTGGTAAAAAGAGCATTGGTAAATAGATGGAAAATGTTGTCATCTACCATATTATGTTCACATTTATTAGACATGGTCTTCCATCATTTAATGAAATCTTGGGAAGTTTCAGTCTCAAGTGGCTTACAATTGATAAGATGGGACAATGTATTCTTAGGGAGATCATTAGTTTGGAACTATAGAACAAGAGCATTAACCAAATCTTCCAAACTAGTAATGGAATGATATTTAAGCTAGTTATACTAATCTAAAGCATTATCCATGACAGTTTTTGATAATAACTTGGTAGCGGCAAAGGTATTTAATTTAACCCAATCTTTATATAGATTTTCAAATGTTTTTAAATAAAGAGTAGGATTAGTTGACCCATTATAAGAAATGGTAGGGGTGATACCTCCTATATTGATATTATAAATTTGAGATGTAAGAGGCTTATTTTGAAGATGCTTGATTATCTTATTAACAAGAGGAGTTTGAGGGATAAGATTACCATGGAAATCCTTAAGAGGAGGTGGGGAAAATTTTTGATTGTGTGCCCCATGACATCTATTGAGGGTGGGTTTGAGGATGGATAAGGTGATTTTGCATTTACATCATTTGATTTGCGTTGTTAGCTTGAAAATCATTCATTTGATTTAGAGTTTGTAATAGGAGTTGATGGGTTTGAGTTGTATTATTAGCATTATTTGAAGTATTAGAATTTGTAGTAGTGGCTTGGGTACCTCTATGAGTGTCAGTAAGAGCTTGAAGAGTTTTTAGTAAGTGAGGTAGTAGTGGCATAATTTTATTGTGTGGAAAAAGATGGACTAGCAGAGGGATAAAAAGAAGTTGCACTAGAGGCATGATTACCACAGGTAGAAAAAGATGCACTAGTGGAAGAATTGATAAGAGTGGGTCTTGGAAGAGGCCCACTAGATGTAGAACCTACCATGTTAGTAGAGACACTAGGAATGGAGGTAGAAGAAATCAAAGAAGAAGAAGTCATGGTATGAAAAGGGGTCAAAATAGAAGGAAGAGGCTGAGAAGCAAAGAAGCTAGTATCCTCAAATCCATGTGGGAACATGGGAGAAGGTGAATGAGGATCCTCAACTTAACCACTTATCATGAGATGGTAAATATTATAAGGATCCTTTCCTCGATGTTAAGGAAATTTAGTGATGAAAAAGAGAATTTATGGTGTATACTCTCATTCAGGTTGATTTTAAAGTGAGAAGAGAGTATTATGAAGTGAAGAGGAATGAGGAGGAGTCCCATAGTTTGTAGTATGAGTGGCTATATGAGAATTACTTTCATTTAGGATAGGAGCCACAAGATGCTTATGGGAAAACCTATTAGGGTTGATAAGACTCATCATATCCATTGAATTCAATTCATTTTTATCTTCAAACATGAAGTTCATGATGAAGGAGAGAGATTAGGTAAGGAAAAGTTGATGTAAAAGCAAGGAGATAGGAAGGGACAGATAAGAGTATAGATTTGATTGGGTCAACCTAGTACTATAAATAGAGTATGAGAAAGTATTCTAACAAGGATACAAAGTCGATAGGGTTGACTTAGTATTATAATTGGGAGGCAAAAAGGAATACTAGTTTGACGAGGTTGACTTGGTACTTCAGGCAGGGGAGAAGATAGTCTGTAAGAGACTGTGTCGAATAGAATGATAGTGTATTGAAAATAGGAAATTTTTTGAAATGTAATTTAAATAAATAAATGAAAGCAAACACACAGTCAATTGGGTCAATGAGAATGATCCAATTGAGGTACACAACACAAAACCTTGCACCAAAGCTGGCCAAGAAAGATTTTACAATACAACATATAGTGAGCAAAGATCAAGCCATCAAATGAAAAGTAAATGATAACTAGGTGGTCATCTAGAATGTTGTTAGATTATTATAAAGTCTTATTTTAAGTGTGATAAGGAATTTGGATGAAATTAGGGAACTAGGAAGCAATCTATGGATGGTTTAAAAATGTTTAGGTTGAAAGAAATTTGTGTTGGAAATGGTACTGGATTGGTATTGGTGCCTACCCCCTCACTTCATAATCCTATAGTGATAAGGGTATTGGGTGCTTTACCAATATATACTATTAACCACATATTTAAAATTGGCCAAAAAATCAAGTCAACTTCCCCCTTGGTGATGAAATCCAAGTAGGTAGGCCTTGCATAGATAAATGTTTAAATGTGTTTTGAAATTATGTGATTTGGTAGTTTGTGAAAGAAAGAGAAAAATGGTGAAACAAAATGGTATATTAAAAAACCACATAATTAGACTATGTAATATACTCTAAGCATGCAAACAACTAAAAGTGAAAGTATGAATTAATCACTAGCATATAGTTTTTAATTCCTAAATTAAACATAGTATAGAGTTGGTTTAGATGATAGTATATGCAAACATTATAGAATAGAGTTGATAGTGTTTCTAGTATACAACAGAAGCTAGAGTCCTTAAGAACTAAGTTGACCAAGTTGACCTAGTCTTTCACATAGAAAATAGAATATAGAACTAGGTCGACCAGGTTGACCTAGTTTATTGTATGATTGTAATTTTAAAGACTAAACAATTTGAAAAATAGAACTATAAGGTAAAAATGAATTGAAAGAGAGAGAGAGAAAGCAACCTTGGTGGGTTGGAAGATGCTGGGGTCTGTGAGATTTATGTTGAAGTGCCCTAAATGCTTATTGAAAGTTCTACCAACTATGTTTACTAGGTCAATGTAGTTCTATGATTCCCTATTTGGTAAAGCTTGTTAAGATGATTATACCAATGTGGTTGACTTGGTTTGTTATTTAGAAGCTGACTATGATACTAAGTCAACTTGTTTGACCTAGTTTGTTGTTTTAGCAATGAATAAGAGATTAAGTCAACCTATTTGACATAGTTTTCTATCTAAAAGTGAATAAGAGTACCATGTCAACCTAGTCAATTTAGTAACCTATATCTGATGAATACCTACATAGAAAGAACATAGTCATTTTGATGTGACTCTGTGTTAAACCTATGCATAGAAGTTAGAAACTATACCAACTTTATCGACTTAGTATTGTAAATAAGAAAAATAATAAAATGGTAGAAATGAAAGCATGAAATAAAACCTATAAGGGTTAGATTCATGTTAGGTTCACTAAAATGTATGCAATCAAAAATTCATCAGATCCACAAATCAATACTAGCTTAGAGAAGATAGATCTTAGTTATACTTTTGATTGGGGATACATTGGATAATCAGGAACATGACCAGTTACGGATCTGCTAGACCTAATTATGGGATTTATTATCACAAAATATCATTAGGGAGGGTTTCAAAGCCTCAAATCAACCAAAACTATGCAATAACCCTAACTAAGTCCTATTTTTTCATATTCACTATACTAATAACAAGTAAAGCAAAGAAATCTAATCTAGTGCTCACAAAGCTTGTGGCACAAAATGGATGCAATGAATAAAAAAATTAAACATGCATAGAAGACATATACTCACATCAATGTATATAGAATTATAATGCATGGAAGAGAAGTGCAAATGCATGTCTATCTACTCTTACAAAGGAAGAACAAAGTTAGGAATATTTACCTCTGAAGATGAACCTACCGAGCATCAATCTCTCCCTTGGACAAGGTGCTTCGTAAGAGGTTATTGTGGTATGTAAGGATGAAAAGGATAAATCAGATCTAGGTTACATAACCGATCAATGCATCCAAAATAATTCTCCACAAGATAAGATCCGTATCTCCAAAGAAAGTATGAAGCCCTAAGCTTGCTCCTCAAGTATAATGGTGGATAAGAAGATGCACAATAACTCTTACTTCTTCTTCTCTTCTATAAATAATGGAAAAATTATCTTGTATATATAGGTAGATTTAAACCTAAGCCCTTCCAAAAGTTTTGGCTGATAGGTTTGACCCAGTCAACCTAGTATCTTTATTGACAAAAACTCACTAGGTCATGAGCTAGGTCAACCAAGAGCTGACCTAGACCGTAAATGAGTTTCACCAATAAGAATACAAGGTCAACCTAGTCATGTAAACTATTAAAAGGGGTTTTAGTTTAGGAAAATGGGTAGCAAAGGTTTTAAAATAATAGAAGAGTGTGTAAGAGAGAATAACAAGCTTAGGGGAATGGTTTTTAGGAGATAACTATGTAGATAACTAGTGACAAAAGGGACAATAATCCATTAAAACACCAATGGTCTGCCCACCCTTTTCCCGATGTACTTGTTAAGGTGTGAACTTAGAGAGATGTAGACTCAATGGGTTTTTGTAAGATAAAGAGAATTAGTAATTGATAAAAGTTTAAAAATATTATGTATATATAGATCTCCCTAAGGTTTTTCTAGAAGTTTACAGGGAGGTGATGCTGTATATCACCTTGGATTCCAAGTTCAGCTTGGTAAGGTCTCACCACTTTATGTTATTGAATCAATTCAAAGGTATTTATATGGATAGTATCCCATTATATTTGCTTGGTTATTTGGAGGATTTTATGAAGGATTTTAAAGTGAATAACAAATTTTAGTTGTGCACCATTCTCTCATTTTTATTTTGTTCAAGTTCACCCCTTTGGAGAGGAGTAAAGAACTGTTGTTATATTTGGTTTAATGGGTGGAGGGGATAAAAGGGAAGAAAATAAAAAAAGGGCATGTGTGAATATCATTATAGGGGGGAATAGGTTAAATTTGGTAGGCCCAAGAAAAAATTAATCTTAGAATTGAAGGCTTTAGAAGAGTTAAATGTTGATTTGACTGAGTCTCCAAAGAAGGAGGATCCCCTGGTCATCCTCTTAGAACTAGGTTCCCCTGAGGCCCCTATCCTAGCCATATCTATTCCTAATAAGGGATCAAAGGAGGACCTTATCTTGAATAAATCTATTTGGCATGAATTCAATTCTCCCAAAACTAGATTATGCTCAGTTGAATTGAGCCCAAGGATAAAATCCATGGAGATGAGAACAATTCAGAAGGAGATTAAAGAGATTTGTTGGACCCTATTTTTGAAATATAGTGTGGAAGGAAAGGAGGGATGAATCTCAACCTTAGGCACCCATATATATATAAAGAAAGATGATCTTGTTGATCCACAAGCTCTGGTTATTTTAGGTGGAGGGTTGGATACTTTGGTGTCTCAGCTTAGGACCCCTATAAGAAGTTATTTACCCTTGACTACTAAAGGTTTTAAATCTATTTCCAAGGAAGGTCTAAAGTCTAGGACCCAAGGAAAATCTACTAAAAGTCCTTGTTAGGCCCTAGGGTTTTTTGTTGTCTAAATTTTATAAGTATTGTTTGATAGTTTTGATTTGCTATTTACTATCTTCTCTATTTCGCTCACTATTTTTTTTGGGTTTTTATTTTTATCTGGGCTGAAATACCATTTATTTCTTTGTACGACATCTCTTTGGAGATCCAGGCCTCCCGATGTGACCTGGGTTGGTTCCCAAACCAATCAAAGGTGGGCTTACCTTAATCTAAATAATCACAATATTCATGCAAGGAGATTATTTTCAACATAATAATATTGAACCTATGCAAAAGGAAACCCATTTTAATGTAAGAGGTCTATCAAAAATTGGATATAATTTTAAAGACTTACATCATAGGGTACATTGGATGGACTCCTTGGGATACATCATACTCCTAATTGCTTGTGGCCCCAAAGTTATCCTTAAAAAGGTTTGGGTTATGCTAAATTCATATTGACACCCTTTTACATTGGGAAAATTTTGTTTCTACCAAATAAAAAACATAATAGATATTAAATCAACAAGATATTACATTTTCCCATGAAGGTCACTTAGTTCACATACCACATGATGGTCATATTGATCAATTAGTAGATAGAGAAGAAGTACATGCTATGTATCTATATAACTCTCAAAGCTTCTATCTTGATAAAGATGATTTTTTTGATAAACCATAATCATGAAATTCTTACAATAATTTAAAAATTCAAATATGCAAAAAAAATCAATAAAAATCAAATAATAAATAAAATACAAAAGCATTCAAATAAATCAAAAATATTTGGCATACATATGTTTACTAACTTTTGCATATATATGATTTACATTATGTTAGTAGATAAAATATCATTCATTTTATATACACACACATATTTCATAGGTAATTAAGTGTGGTATAGAAACATACAAGATATATGATACATGCACACACAGATGCTGGACCTTTTTCTCCACCCATGTGACAAACTATGTTGGGGGCATCTGCTTATTTGTTCATGATTGATACAAGTTACATTGTTCTATAATAATTTCACATTATCATGTTGAGATTATATACTAATGCTTACACATGTCTATACTCATGCTTGCATCTTACATAGTGTGCAAGATATGTTATGCTACATGATATTTTGATAACACATATATGCATGACTAGTCTGATATGCTTATGATGGTCTATTATGTTTCACTTATTCATATTATCAAAAGGATTAATTGAGTGTACTTATTGTTTTCCTCTTTGATTTTATTATGTAACATTTGAATATGTTCCTTGTTTATTAGCCACAATGTCTTTGAGTATCATTTATTTGGTGCGTGGAAATTTGAACATGTCCTCCCTTCGAGTGTGTGGCATTGGAAAGTGCCCCTTATTTGTAGTCTTCTTAGACCCCTTTGGGTGACATTGAGAGATATTTTGTGTGTGTGTGTGTGATTGTTTAATGAGCCTATGCTTGTTACTTCTTGATGTTTCCATGATCCATATCATGCATTTTAGGACTTATTGTAATTAGATGCTAAAAGATTCATTGATATATATATATATATATATATATACTTAGACATGATACCAATAAATGATCAATTTCTACATGATTGATACATATATGACATGGCTATCTTATCCTTTTGAGATAAGGTGACTACCATGTTGAATTTACCTCACCTCAAAAGTGGGGAATATTAGTGGGGGCATGTCAAAGAGACATAACTCCACACACTCATAATTTGAAAAATTTACAAAATGTGATTCATTTTTCATGATTTAGATAAACACTTGAAATAAAATCTTATACATTTGACGCTAATTTTCACATATTTGGGATAAATTTTTCATATTTGTGACAAATATCATATATATTTTATAGAGCAAAGGTTACATTTTGATAGATAATTCAACTTGAGACACATTAGAAGTGCATATGCCATAAAAATGCACCAAATCACTAATAAATATTTATATTGTACACCATTTACAACAAATTAATGAGGGGGCATGAGCAATCCCTTTCTTACCACACATAAATGTATTGACTTTTCTAAGATGCACTGATTGAGCCTTTTATTTATCTGCAATAGTTATCTCCCTTGAGTATTGTGATCAAGATTTAATTCTCTTGATGTCCTTTTCACTACATGCCTTTTCAAGTTGATATGGATACACCACTTGGCTTTGGATAGATTAGATAGATTATGTATACACTTGAGTTATGCAATTGATATTCAATGCTCTCAATGGAATTGTCACAACTCACCATTTTGCACTGGATTGGGGGCATGATCACCCTTCAAATTCCCATTTTCACATATCCAAGTTTTAGTTGTAAACCTCTTTCTCCAATGCTTCAACAAGGAAGTGTCATCACCTGATTAAAGTACCAAGGGGAAACATGGTTACATTAACACATAGGTGTATTCCTTCCTTGTTTGATTTAATTTCAAGCATTTCAAGTATTTAATTTTTATATTAAATGCACTAATTTCAATATAACATGCTCTTGGTTATAGGTAATGTAAAAATAAATAAATCAAATGGGGATCAATCAAAAGTAAGGTGTGTTATACACACTAAGTTACACATTTATTTCATTTAACCTGGTAATTTCATCCTTATGCATTAATATATTAGGGGGATGTAGATACTAAAATATGATTTTAATGACATACTATTCTTGTACACTTGATAAATACCAATCATGCCTCAACCCTTCAGTTTATGACTTTCCCATTGTCAAAAAGCTAGTGTTTGCCATCTCATGATGTCTAATTACATATCCTATAGTATTAACCTAAAATTATAATGACACATATCACCTATAGCCTCAATATACATAAAATGATATAATAGTCCTACATAGATAGTTAAAAACCCTCAACATATTTTTACCCTATGGGACACTAGCATTTAGATTAAGACATTAGCATTGACGTTAGTTTCCATGCCTTCTAAATGATCAAATTTACAATCTCCCAATATACATGGGTTAGCCTATTTGTATTCCTTAACACTCCCATGAGATTATTTCAAAAGGTGTGGTATGAATACAAATTGAAAGGTTATTCACCATCCATCTAGAGAATTAAGGAAACACCTCTCAAGCTCACACTATACTACTAAAAATTATTTACACAACTAAGCTATATTTACTTATTCTTCCTTATTTTAAAAATAGTCTTAGGATAATTATTCTTATAGGTTTGAAGCATTCAAAGAAAAACCCATGAGTATTATTTTTCAAGTTATAAGCTAGAACACTACATTCACATATAGTGTAATAAACAATTGTTCACACACAAGCCCACATAAGGGTAATAAATAAATTAGTTTGTAACCCTCTTTAGAGTATATGGATATGTAGGTAACACTAATTGATAGAGGGGTATTTTAGGTTAGATCAAATTCACTTGAGCCCATTAAATATTAATTTTTAAGGTGACATGCCATAATTGAAGGACTTAGGGTTTTAAGAAAAAGATTAATTTTAAAAATATGTGTGTGTGATCTAAACTAACAACTTATAAGGTGATAATGAACCCTAAAAGGTGTAAGTGGCTATTCTATAAAATATTTATCATATTAAGCTAGATATAAACATCAAAACTAGGATATAAGCATCAATGGTAGTGTCTAAATATCAATAGTAGTGTCCAGGCTTATGGAGAGAAAATTTATAGAATATGAAGAATCAAAGAGGAACATCAATCTGCCTTCTTTTTCACATGTACATATTAGATCTACTTTTACATCATTGAATAAGCTAAGTCTTATTTCTCATTTGTATTTCAACTTTGAAAATATTGTTTGGAATTATACTTATCTATATTTAGCATATTCTCGGATTTAGTATATTGATCAAAATATTGTATATATGAATTCATTTAATTGCCCTACTTTTTATAATAGCCTACTCTAGAGTTGATTAGGTTGTTCCCCCTAACATTTAAATCTCATGTTTATAAAAGGGTTAAATAAGGAGTTCTAGGTTTTTCAAAATTAAAATTTTCAAACCAACACCCACCTACCCACCTCTTTATGCTAATTTTACTTATGATTAGGTCCATTTTAGGCCAAAACTGACACAACAACCCTATAATCAATTTACACCTAGGTGAAAGGGAAAATGTTTGGGAAAATTTATGAGTGATCACCCCCATTCTATTTGAATTCATGCTAAAGTGGTGTGCATGTGGAAACGTAGGTCAAATTGGTGACCTAAATGCACCCAACCAATCCTTTATGTTAATTTTAATTTTTATTAGGTCCCTTATAGGCCAAAGTGACACAAAATCACCATATCCACTTGTGACCAAGGTAAATTCAAATAATTTTAGGCACATTTGTTAACAATCACCCCATGTTTCTTGAAATTTATGAAAAAGGGCGTAATTATGGTTGATGAAGTCACATTAGGAACCTTTCACATAAAATCACAAATTTATGTTGATTTTACTTGTAATCACTTCCATTATAGGCCAAAATTAACACTATATCCACCTGCAACTAGGAAAATGCAAAAAAATTTGGGCACATTTATGCATTATCACCCCAAATCACTTCAAATTTAAGCCAAATTGGTGTGATTAGGGAAAAATAAGTTGCATTGGTGACCTACACACACCAAACCACCCTTTTATGTTGAATTGACTTGTGATTAAGTCCCTTATATGCTAAAATCCACATAATAACACCATATCCAATTGTAACTAGGACAAATATAGATGATTTGGGGCACATATTAGGGTGATAATCCAAATTCAATTTTAAATCAAGCCAAAGTGGTATGATTTTGGAAATGTGGGTCAAATTGGTGACCCACACATATCCAACCACCTCTTTATGTCATTTTTACTTGAGATTATGGGGATTATAGGGAAAAGTAACACATCAACACTACATTGATTCCTATTTGAACTATGAGGACATGAGATTGCCAAAGTGAACCTAAAAAATTAACATGATACACCAACCCATTATATCTATATGGATATACACTATGGTTAGTATGCCTATATCATGTCACACATAGCCTTTATCATGTCATGTTTATATATTAGATACACACACATGAGATGTCTTTTTTGTGACTCATGAGCCATGGTTATTATATCAAGATAAAGTACAATAGGTTGGTTTAATTGGGTATTAGTACAACCTTGGTATTATACCAACTCCAACATCAATGTCTTGGTATGGGATAAACTTGGTATTACACCGGTTGGTATTGGCAAACCAATTCCCCCATTTCTCCCATAAATATGGTTGATGTTGGTCACTAGTTAGATGGATGGACCAATGGCATAATACTATTCAATTCAATAGGGGATAGGATAAATATTATGCTACACCACTCACACTACCACAATCATCTATATAGTTATAGTCAATGTATCAAATTATTCAATGGGCCCACTACACCAATGTGATGAATAATTAATTAAAAACATTCAATGGTCTATCAAGTAGTCAAAATAAACTATCATATCAATAGGGAAAACGTTATCCATCACATGTTACCCACACCCATTTCATTATCCATCACACCAACATCATGTTATATATAAAGATGAGATCAGTCTATTCTATGATATGGATATGGATTGCATCATACACAACATTCATGTTGCATTGGGAATTGTGCACATTAGGTCACTTTGGTCATACCATACATATTGCATATTTAATATAGGAGCATTTATCATTGATATACATGTTTAATCATTGATGGAATCATTCAATGGATAGACACAACTAGATATAGATGATAACAAAAATAGACCTAGCCCTTATCTCTAATCACTCTAAATCTATATCTAGACCTATATGTGGTGGGGGACTAGTATATTCTATACCAAAAACCCTATATATTGTGATAATGCCAAAAAAATTTATATCTATATAGTGGGGGTGGTTATGAAAGATGGCATTGACATATCATTCATTCCTATGTATTTTAATTAAATGATTTGATCGTATTACTATGTAAGAAGATTTACATTGATTCATTAGCTCAACATGGCACTTCACTATATATATATATATATATATATATATACACACACATATATATATACATATACATATATATTTATATACATATATATATATATGTATATACATATATATATATGTATATACATATATACATGTATATACATCTATACATGTATATACATATATATATGTATATACATATATATAGATGTATATACATATATATAGATGTATATACATGTATATATGTATATACATATATACATATATATATATATATGGATATGCATATATATATATATATATATATATATATATATATATATATATATGGATATGACATTGATTCATTGTGGCCATATACATATCTAACAAAATGGGGTAGAGTAATTGGTCAATAATTAGGCCCATGAATTTAAGAATGTAGGTTTAAACCTTGCCCCTACCTATCCTATTCAAGATAGTGGAGTCATGAATCTACCTCAACTAACTTCAAGTTATTGTCAAGTGTTCTCCCCTCAATTACATAGGGATAATGGTCAAGTTTGTTATGTACCCCATATATAGGGCTCCCAAGAATCACCCTAATCATATAAGGGAATTATCACCACATCTAATTTATATATAGGGGGAATCCTAATCATAAGTAAAATCAACATAAAGGAGTGGTTGGGTGTGTGCTGATTACCAATAGGACCTACATTATTCTAATCATACCAATTTAACCTTAATTCCAAGTGAATTAGGTTGATCACACATGAATATGCCTCAAATTATCTAAATTTTACCTCATAACAAGTGGATATGGTATTGTTGTGTTGCTTTTGGCCAATAAACCCTCAAATTGTAAGTGAAAATGGCATAGACTAGTGGTTTGGTGTGATTAGGTCATCAATATGACCTATGTTTCCTAAATCACACCACTTTGGCTTGAATTGAAAGTGAAATAGGGTGATTATACATATATGTGACCTAAATTGTTTGCATTTCTATGGTCACAAGTGGATATGGTGTTGTTGTGTCTTTTTGGCCTATGAGGGAACTAATTGCAAGTAAAATCAACACAAATTGGTAGTTGGATGTGCAAGGGTCACAATCTAACTTATGTTTCCATAATCATATATTTTTTCCTGAACCTGAAGAGAAATGGGGTGATCATGAAAAAATGTGCCTAAAATTATTTGCATTTACCTTGGTTATAAGTGGATATGGTGTTTTTATGTCACTTTTGGCTTATAAGGGACCTAATAAAAGTAAAAT
Source organism: Torreya grandis (assembly GCA_037957365.1). NCBI lineage: Eukaryota > Viridiplantae > Streptophyta > Pinopsida > Cupressales > Taxaceae > Torreya > Torreya grandis. Next base: position 2,225,407 of record JARHVA010001639.1, read on the forward strand.
TGGCATAAAGGGGTGGTTAGGTTTGTGTGGGTCACCAATATGACCTATGTTTCCCCATGCACACCACTTTAGCTAAAACACAAACTAAATTGGGGTGTCTATGCATAAACATGCCCCAAATCATCCCCATTTACCCTGGTAAATTTTTTTTATTGTGTTATTGTATTGATTTTTAACTATAAGGGACCTAATCACAATCAAAATTGGCATAAAGGAGTGTTTGGGTGTGCATTTGCTTGTAAACTTTAATTTTGACAAGCCTATAAATCTTAGAAATGTTAGAAAGCAATCTAAAAGGCCCCAAGACCTAAAAAATACTATATATTTACCCAAAATGGATACTATTTGAAAATGTTATGCCCTAAAATCCTTAGGTTCAATACTAAAATCTTGAAAAATGACTAAATACTAACCAAATTGGACTTTTAAAAACTATCTTCTAAATCATAACTTGTGGATCTATGAGACCAATTATAAAAGATGGACTGTAGCCTTAATTTACTATATTTACCAATATATAATTAAATTATAGTAAATATAATTATAATTAACATTTATTATAGTAGACAATGACCCCTAACTTTCATGCTTTCAACTCTTTTGCTTTATACCCTTTCAACATTACATACTATTAGGTGTGTGATTTTATGTTAGGAACACATAGTCTATTTTGATTTGCATAATTTATAATGTGTGCCTCTAGGCTTAGAAGTGGCTTGGATTCCTAAGCCTAAGGGCTGGATCTATACATGTAACAAAATCTTTGTTTTTGATTGGAAAATACAAAATCTAACTTCCATAATGATAATGTAGACACTAAAAAACTATGCACATGTAGTTTTCAATGACTAAATGCCTCAGGACCCCCTAAAGACCCCCTAAACATTATTAACCCTTAACAAACCCCTCTTAACCCAACCAAATCACTATTTTCCTAGTCAAATAATACTATTCAAATATACCATTTAAAATTACTATTCACGATCACTATTCATTGTGGGACCCACTATCATTATTCATGATGACATGGCAAGTGGCATGGCACGTGAAATGATATGTGACATGTCAAGTGATATGACAGGTGATTTGGGAGGTGATATGGCAAGTGACATGGCTTAGAAGTGATGTGGCTTGATATGGGACATCATACACCCCCTGAGACCCTTCCCAAAGTGCTTGTTGACCTCATTTAAGCATCACAAGGCTGCCCACTTGAAATATGGAAAATTTACCATCAAGAGACCATTATTCAACATGTATTTTACATGAAATTAACCTCCAAAATAAGATACATATCTTTTTAAGATAATGGGCACCCATTTTTGACTTCTTAACCCAAATGGGACACTCACCAACCCAAATGGGAATCCCCACCCACCTCATTTTGACTAATTCATCCACCACATAGAAAATGGTGCCATACATATATTATTCCTCTTTTGGCATGACTCTTCACAACATATGTTATAAATCCCCCCTTTCTTTACCTTGGGTTAAGTTGGAAAGTGGTAAATTAGTATTTTTTTTAATTAACATTTTATTGCAAGTTTTTGGGGGAGGTTATCCACTTGAGAAGAAGGTCATCCTCATATTGGAGGAGAAAACATTCAAATCACTGAAGCTCTACCAGAATCACTCTAGGAATTCATCAATAATATCATCAACACCATCATCGACAACCATCTCAAGGTAACCTTGTTTGTTTATTTCATTTCAAATTATTATCTCCTTTGGCCTCTTCTCTCTTGACCTCCATACCTTTCACCTTTCACCTCTTCTTTTTCCCATTTTTCACTTACTTCATTTATTTCTTTGGCCATATTTACCCATTTGAACCTTTTTATCTCTTTGCCATAATTCACCCACTTGACCCCTATTGCCTCTTGGCCATATTTATCAACTTGACCATTCATCCCTTTTACCCTTTTACCTTCTATCTTCTTGATAATTTTGACCATCACCTTATTGATCATTTCAATCATTTATCAATCTCAACCAAACCATCTTTCCCTTTTGACTATTTGCCAAACCAAAACCATAACCTTGCCTCAACTAGCCTTTTAGCATTTGCTTTATTTAGTCATTTTCTTAACAAAGCATCCATCTTAATTGTATTTAATTTCATATTTGCTGTCATTTAATGAAATTATATTTCAGTTTATCATTTCAATTTAATTATCCAAAGAAGGTGGATTGACAGCCTCTTAAGAATCTTTCACTTTTAGGACCTATCTCATGCTAGGCAATCCACTTTGCTACTTGTCTAACAAATAAGTTTTCTTAGTGTTTTCTTATTGTAGGTTATTCCTTCCTAGCCAAAGAGGAGTATCCACCATCGTCTAGATCATGTGCACATTTTATACCAAGTTATCATAACCATTACCCTTATTAATAGTTTTTTATTTTCATACTTAGAAAAAAAACAAAAAATAGAGAGAAACATTTTGGCACACCCGATGGGACTTAGTTCCATTTCTTCCTTAATTGTTTTCTCATCAAACAAAATCATTTCTCTTTGGGATTAAAAATCAACCATTGACATTCATTGATTTCTTGTTGATTTTAGTTCATTTAGTTACTTAAGAGGCAGAGGAATCTTATCATAGCTGTTGGGTGAATATTTTGTCCTCAACTAACTGATGAAAAAATGGGTATATCAACCACAACACATGGAGATTTACACCACAAAAAATGTGGGTTTACCAGATCTGGATGAGGTAAATCTCTCCTCTCATCAAGGGGAGGTTCCCTATGAATATTTATATGCTATATGTATATATATAAGTAAGCAAAAAATAATACTTGGGGTGGTGTAATAGCATCCACCTCTCTTTTTTCAGAGGTGATGTCCAAGGAACAAGAGAGAGAAATCCTAGTCGTTAGCCAACAACATTCCTCTTCTTTCAAGAATGGTATCCAGCGTAAAGCAAAAAATCCCTTGAAGTAAGTAACAAAGTTAACAAAGAAACCTACGTAAGCACAAAGTCTTCTGTTGTCTCCTTCACCGATCCAGAATACAAGTAATCGTAGAGTGAAACAAAGCACAAAGTCTTTGCCTGAAACTACAAAGGATAATAGGATCACCAAGATGAAAGTAGCTCAAAGTCTCTCTTCTATCTTTTAGAAACGTCCTCAGATAATGTCAACACACACACTTTTCTTATTAAATCAAATAAATAAGAGATTATTAGGAAAGAGGACATAAGAACTATTTCCTAAAAAACACAGATAACTTCAACACAAAGTTTGAAATAAACCTGCTTCTCATTCATTTACCAAAACATGATTTACAAGTTGAGCACAAAGTCTCAAGAAGTGTCTCAATTTCAGTAGAGTTTTTGCTCTCAATTATCAGAGATCTATTTACAAAAGAGGTCCCCTTTATATATAGGGAGAAACCTTCAAAATTAAAAAGATTAAAATATAAAAATAGCTTAATCAAAGATGAGTTAGCGTTGACTTTGGGATATTTTTCCAAATTTTTTACATGTAATTACATATTACAAAAGTACATGTGAAAATGTCCCAAGTCAATTACAAAGTGCATTTTGAATAAAGCATGGAAGAAAAGCTTCAATATTTATTTCCAATCTTCTTCATGGTCTTCAACTTCTTTAGAGAAACTTCAGTGATCTGGAAGAACTTTTGTTGAAAATATGTCGATGAAGAGGGATCCTTTAGAGAAACTATAGTAATAATCATGATTGTGCAATTAGGGGAAAAATTAGCAATCTAGGAAAACTGCACATTTGAGTGATCATGACTAGGGAAATGCACTTGAAAACGCTGAGGTGAGAGTAGGTTAGAAAGTGGAAGAAAAGGGGACCAGGTGCAGAAAATAGGAAAAATAAAGATTTCTTAGATTTAGGAAAAATAGGGAGAAGGTATGTAGGGGTGGCAAAAATTGCTGCCCTTGCATATTGGAGAAGTTCTTGTGCATGGGTGGAAAAAATTGTTGCGTATGCACTTTAGGGAGTGTAGGTGAAGAATGTGTAAGGGTGACAAAAATTGCTGCCCTCGCACCTACAGGAGAGAAAATGGGATGCATGGGTGGCAACAATTGCCGCTCTTGCATGGAAGAAACCAAAAGATGTAAGGGTGGCAAAAATTAACTCTCTTGCATGTTGGATGCAAACACTTGTCACATTTTTTTGAGCCATAACAAGACACATGATGTATTCCGTTGCACTTCTTTTTCCATCAAGCGTTTTCTTGCGGGCTTTTCTCTTCAGTCGGACTCTCTTCTTGGGTGAATTCCTTCGAACAAAATGTCTGAAGGAATTTTGCCTTGGTCATTTCCATTACACAAAAAGTCTGAAGAATTGTTTCTTTTGGGCCTTGAACCAAATCCAAAGTAATTCTATCTCTTTTGGCTTCTCTTTTGATCGCTTGAACAAAATGCGTTGAACCAAGTTTTGGTTCAACGGTTCAAATAAAGCCTTGAACTGACTGATGAATTATTTGATTAAACCAAAGGATAAACCAAAGCATTGAACCACTTAGTTTAACTAAAAGCATTAAACTGATTGAACATGAAACTCATTGAACTTGTAGAAATGAACCTGTTTGTAGAGTCTGTAGAAACCAAGTTCGTAGTTTTTTCTAACCTTGAAAGATTCTATAGATTTCAACTTGTAAAAGCCCATTAAACTTGACCTGTTGAGTCCAAATATTTTTGAGAAGCTTGAAAAATGAGAAATTTTAATGCCCAAGACAAATTTTGAAAAGGGAAGAGATAATTTTGATTTGTAGGGCCAAAATAGTTCAAATGTTGTCCCAAAAATAGCTGATATTTTTGGGGGACAATAACTGGCTCCAATTTTGGAACTTCCTTTAGTTGAAAACTTGGAATAGCTGAGGGGAGTAGAAACCAGAATATCCAGTGCCTTGAAGTGTGCCATTGGGCTACGGAGTCATGCTACCCAAAAATAAAGGCTGCAAAAAATGAAAACAAAAAGCATAAAATAGAACTAAAGACTATACGGATATACATATGTATAGATGATTTTATTTGATGCCTCAAGATTTGAAGTGCTTCAGATGCCGCCCACTGTAAGATAGTGAAAATGATGTGCCATCTTGATAAACCAACAAGAAACCATTTTGTCCCTAGAATCGGTGACGAGCGAATGGAATTCTCCACCAAGAATTAAATCTCTTGTGTCTTCCTCTTGGTTCTCTTCTCTTGCTGCCCCTTGGCAAGACTTCCTTTCTAGTCTGAGAACCATGAATCTTGGTTCTCTTGAGGAGTCCCTTTTTTTGATTTTGATGGGTAGTAGCCTGGTCTATTACCATAATTTGTTGTTCTGATAGTTCAGTCTAGCACATGTCTTGATTGTCCCCTTCATACACTAGGCAGACCACCGGCTTAGCATCTCTTTTGTCTCGAGTAGCTCCCCATTTGAGTAATAGAGATTCATACTCGACAATGTTGTTGGTGTTGCTGAAGTACAATTTGTAAGATAAAGGAACAATATCTCTTTATCGAGATACCAACACAACTTTGGCTCTTGAACTAGTAGAAGAGCAGCTACCGTCAAATTCTAAGATCCATACCTCATTAGACATCACTTTTTCCTAGAAAATTTCTTCATTTAGGGGAAGATATTCTTCCATGCATTCATTTTCATGTGCCGATTCTCTCATTGTGTCAGCTAAACACATTTCCAAGTTGTCACCTGTAAGAGTTTCATCGGATGCCTCATGGATTTCATCTGTAGATAAGAAGTAGTTTCCCATGCCAGAAGACTCAAATAAAATTTGAGCTTCTGGTGCTGATGATCAGGTGACTACATATCTTGCCTCTTTCTCAAGAAGCAATTTCTTCATAACACCTTGAATTGGGATCCTTGCCTCTGACAAGTCTATGCTTAGCTCACCTCCAACATCATTGCAAAAATTCCACCCAAGCAAGACACCGTAAGAGGCTAGAACATTAGCTACTAGAACCGTCATTTTTATCCTCTTTTTTGAAAAAGTTGTGAAAGCAAATTGGGCATCTTTTATCCGACCAAGGAGTGGGACTTGCTTGTTTTTCATAGAAAAACACCTTCCAAAAGTTTTGGTCAAAGTTAGACCAAGGGAATCTGCCACCTTGGTGGGCATGACATTGTCCGAGGCTTTGGAGTCTATTATGCAATTACTCAATTTGTAACCATTTATAAGTAGGGAAACATAAAAAGGTTCTATTTTCTTGGGAGAAACTGGAGGAGTCACGACAAGATTATTTTGGGTGGACTTATCCTTGGGGGAATCATGAATGACCTTTGAAGAATCTTGTCTTGTGGGGACAGCCTTATTTTTCACATATTCCACCAACCTATCAAATTGTTTAGGGTTAGCTCTCAAATACTCTATCTCTATCATTTGGATCTTAGTCTTCCTAGCATGACCAATTATATCAAATAATTGAAAAAAATTTGAAACAGAGGAAGAGAGTCCATCATCTAGATCTTCAGTAGGTGTGTCACTGGTATGAGCAACAGAGGTGGAAGGTCTAGGGCAGTTGGAGGTACTTACTTTTTTGTGAGTTACCTGATCTTTTGATTGAGAAGGTAATGGAGTCCCTCATTTAGTGATGGAGACCATTGGCTGAGGTTCTTCTTCTACTTTTCCTTTGCTAGCCTGTGGAGCTGACTGGCTTTGAGATCTGGTGAAAACAACATAAGATCCATCCAACCCTTCTCCTTGACTTCCATCTTCATCCTAGTAATCTAGAAAACCAATATTGGAGTCACCAGATAATTCTTCTTCTTCCTCAATGAAGAGATTAGCATTATCTTTGAGATTTAACTCGGGCTGAAATGAGGAATCTGCTTTAGCTTCTAGATATCTGACTGCCGAGTTATTTGGAGGCACTTCAAGGGTGAGGTTCCTCTGTGGAGGGGGAAAGCGATTTTGCTATCCTTGATTCTTGGCAGCATTACCTTGGTACGCCTAATTATGAAATGTCCTCTAGGCATATCTCTGTATGCAAGAGTAGATGACATTCCTTACACCATTTACTTTTTGAGAGCTAGCATTTCATTTGCTAGCTTTTGCACCATTGGGTTAGTGGTGACTGCAAGTGAATACTCAAAATATGAAGAGGATTTACCTATATTAGGGTCTCTCCTTATCTTTCCTGCCAAGATAAGGCCATCTTCTACCTCAGTAGCCAAGTCCTGAGCAGCCTCAAGGTCTATATGTCTAGCCCATCTCAATAGAAAACTCACTTCAAGTAGCTGTGAGTTGATGAAAGAACACATGAGATTTTGAGGTATCAACTGGGCAATCATGGGAATCCTGTGCCTTAACTTGTTAAACTTGGCAATAAAATCTCTCATAGGCTCATGAGGCTCTTTCTTCATTTGAGTGAGCTGGGCTAGCAAGGCATGTGCATCTTCTATAGGCTTGAATTTGGCTTCAAATTTGTCTTTCAAAATGTCCCAATCAGTCACTAATCTAGTCTGCAGGTGGTAGAACTAGTCTGTTGTAGCACTTTGTAGTGTCTCCATGAACAACGTGACTTCTATGTCTTCAAATTCCACCCCTATTATGCCACAGGCCATGCTAAAAGCTGCAATGTGTTTATCAGGATGAACTTTCCCATCACCAAAGAATTTGGGAAATTTTTTTCTTGAACTGCATGGAAGCTCATGCAAAGGTGGAGTCAAGTTAAGTGGGCCAAAAGAGTTACCCCAGTGGCCTCGAACTGCCATGATTTAGTTATGAAAAATAAGGATAAAAAATATGGATGGAGTGGCTATATTACAGAATAAAAATGGAAAAGAATTGGCCTTGCTTCAACTTGAGGCTTCAAACTGCACACTCTTTCCCATTAGCTCTGGTTTTATAGACCAGATAAAATAATGAAAGTGGAGGAAGATGGTAATGCTATAATGATAATGGGTAAGACATGGAACAGAGTCACCAGAGTCTGTAATGGATAAGGGTTATAATGATGATGGGTAAGACACATGTGATGTTTCAATCTAAAACTTGAGGTTCCAAATTGCACAAAATTACTGTGTCCCCAGCAGAGTCACCAAAAACTGTTGGGTGAATATTTTGTCATCAACTACCTAATGACAAAATGGGTATACCAACCATAGCACAGGGAGATTTATGCCATGAAAAGTGTGAGTTTACCAAATCTGGATGAGGTAAATCTCTCCTCTCATCAAGGGGAGGTTCCCTATGAATATTTATATACTATATGTATATATATAAGTAAGCATAAAATAATACTTGGGGTGGTGTAACATCATCCACCTCTCTTTTTTAGAGGTGATGTCCAAGGAATAAGAGAGAGAAATCTTGGTCATTAGCCAACAACATTCCTCTTCTTTCAGGAATGGTATCCAGCGTAGAGCAAAAAATCCCCTGAAGTAAGTAGCAAAGTTTAACAAAGAAATCTACGTAAGCACAAAGTCTTCCGTTGTCTCCTTCGCTGATCTGGAATATGAGTAATCGTAGAGTGAAACAAAGCATAAAGTCTTTGCCTAAAACTACAAAGGATAATAGGATCACCAAGATAAAAGTAGCTCAAAGTCTCTCTTCTATCTTTTAAAAACATCCTCAGATAATGTCAACACACACACTTTGCTTATTAAATCAAATAAATAAGAGATTATTAGGAAAGAGGACACAAGAACTATTTCCTAAATAACATAGATAACTTCAACACAAAGTCTGAAATAAACCTGCTTCTCATTCATTTAACAAAATACGATTTACAAGTTGAGCACAAAGTCTCAAGAAGTGTCTCAATTTCAGCAGATTTTTTGCTCTCAATTATCAGAGATCTATTTACAAAAGAGGTCCCCTCTATATGTAGGGAGAAACTTTTAAAATTAAAAAGATTAAAATATAAAAATATCTTAGTCAAAGATGAGTTAATGTTGACTTTGGGATATTTTTCTAGATTTTTCACATGTAATTACATATTATAAAAGTACACGTGAAAATGTCCCAAGTCAATTACAAAGTGCATTTTGAATAAAGCATGGAAGAAAAATTTCAATCTTTATTTTCAATCTTCTTCATGGTCTTCGACTTCTTTAGAGAAAATTCAGTGATTTAGAAGAACTTTTGTTGAAAAGACATTGATGAAGAGGGATCTTTTAGAGAAATTGCAGTAATAATCATGATTGTGCAATCAGGGAAAAAATTAGCAATATGAGAAAACTACACATTTGAGTGATCATGACTAGGGAAATGTGCTTCAAAATGCTGAGGCAAGAGTAGGTCAGAAAGTGGAAGAAAAGGGGAGCAGGCACAAAAAATAGGAAAAATGAAGATTTCCCAAAGTTAGGAAAAATGGGGAAAAGGTATATAGGGGCGGCAAAAATTTCCGCCCTTGCATATTGGAGAAGTTCTTGTGCATGGGCAGCAAAAATTTCCACCTGTGCACTTTAGGGAGTGTAGGCAAAGAACGTGTAAGGGTGGCAAAAATCACTGCCCTGAAAATGGGGATGCATGGGCAGTAAAAATTGCCGCTCTTGCATGGAAGAAACCAAAAGATGTAAGGGCGAAAAAAATTGCCACTCTTGCATGTTGGATGCAAACACTTGTCACATTCTACTGAGCCATAACAAGACACATGATGTATTTTGTTGCACTTCTTTCTCCATCAGACATTTTCCCGTAGGCTTTTCTCTTTAGTCGAGCTCTCTTCTCGGGTGAATTCCTTCAGACAAAATATCTAAAGGAATTTTGCCTTGGTCATTTCCATCAGACAAAAGTCTAAAGAATTGTTCCTTTTAGGCCTTGAACCAAATCCAAAGTAATTCTATCTCTTTTGGCTTCTCTTTTGATCGCTCGAACAAAACACGTTGAACCAAGTTTTGGTTCAACAGTTCAAACAAAGCCTTGAACTGATTGCCAAATTGTTTGATTGAACCAAAGGATGAACCAAAGCATTGAACCGCTTGGTTGAACCAAAAGCATTGAACTGATTGACCTTGGAACTCATTGAACTTGTAGAAATGAGCCTGTTTGTAGAGTCCATAGAAACCAAGTCCGTAGTTTTCTCTAACCTTGAAAGATTTCATAGATTTCAACCTGTAAAAGCCCATTAAAATTGACTTGCTGAGTCCATAAATTTTTGAGAAGCTTGAAAAATGAGGAATTTGAATGCCTAGGACAAATTTTGAAAAGGGAAGAGATAATTTTGATCTGTAGGACCAAAATATTTCAAATGTTGTCCCAAAAATAGATGATATTTTTGGGGGACAACAATAGCATTCAGACTCATTATCACACACAAAACCAAACTACAAAATAATTTACACATCAAAACAATTCTTAAGATAAGGACCGATTAGGATTTCATCACTTGGTGGCAACTTTACCCCCTCCTAAATCTCCCACTTGGATTTCACCACCAATTGGAGAACCAACTCAGCTCTCTAGTTGTGTATAAACTTTGGACTTAGTATATATTAGCTAAGTGCCTACACTAGCTGTAGGATTTTTAAGTGAGTGGAACAATCCCCAAACACTAAGCCACATACTGAAGTTCAACACACATCTTCTTTTTGAGCACCTAAAGAACCTAAAACTATCTTTAGACTTCCACTTTAGTACCCATTTTTCAATCCAACCTCCCTGATCACACTTTTTAAGGCATAAGCCAAAAGTGATTTAAAAGTAATCCTAAGGATAAAACACACTTCTTAGTGTATGTATTGATTGCTTTGAAATTTTTGGTTTTGCTCTTTGTTTGAGGTGTGATTGTCATAATAACATTCCTTATTTTCTCATATGGTTTCAACCATACAAAAAGTGAGAAATCAAAACAACCAACCACCACCTTCTTCTTCATCTATGGATTATACCTTAGATGTTGAAAAATATCCTCATGCTTCACCTCACCATTATCCTCCACCACATTCTCCTTATAGAATCCTAATCATATCTGGAAGAGATTTGGAATTTAATGCCTTCCTAGACAATAATCTGGTGGCTTTACAACATTACCTCACCGTACCCCACCTACTTCAGTTCCTTCTTCTAATCTTTCTCTTGGCATACCATCTCACCTTATGGTAGGTACCACTTCAACCTGACCATTGACCCATGACTCTTCAAACACCTCATCTACCCAACCTCAAACCAATCTTCCACACCCAACCAAACACCTCTTATCACACCCCATGTGGGTTCAACCTTGCCATTTATTACCTATACCCCATCCACCAGTGCATTATCTTTCATTCTGGATTCTATCTTCCCTTCAGTTGCAACCAATCCCTCAGCCATAGTCCCACTTCAAATCCTAGTGCTCTCCATACCTCAAAATCTTCCCCTAATTAGCACTAGAGTAATTAACCAACCTCAACTTTCCCAACTTCTTCTTACCTCAACCATACCAACCACATCTTTTTATCAATAAGTACCTATGATAACATAATAGTATGTTCCTCACCCATAAGGGTACATGCCTCCCTCCACCCAAGCTTTCATACCAAGTAGTTCTTATGTGCCACCATCTCAACCTCTTGGCACCACTTATCAAAATGTGGCTTCTTTAGCACCATCTATTGCCTATTCATACATTACCGTAACCCAACCCCAACAAAATGTACCTCCTAATTATATGGCTTCCCAACCTCAACCTGATCTAATCAAAATGCTAATGGACAAAATGACTAGTTTAGAGTCATCCATCTCCATCGCAACTAATATGTTATCTTACAACAAAATTTGTAATGAGCCTATCCATCCATCTGTGCCCATTCACACTTACCTTCATCAGTGGGAATTTCCCAAAAGTTTTAAATTTCAAGGTAAAGAGGATCCTTAATGGCACCTAAGATCTTTTCATCATGCTTGTTACTTGATCACTTATGATGATTCTCTCCTCAGACCTTTCCCATGTCATTATCCAGAGCTGACCTTGACTGGTATAGTGCCCTTCCCACTCATTCTATCTTTTCTTTCTCTTAATTGGCACAAACCTTTATAGAACACTTTTTAGTAAACATATCTAAAATGGTTTCCATTACCAACCTACACTCCAAACAATTTGAAGACAAATCCATTATTGATTTCATTGCTAGATGGAGGGGCCTCATCAATCAACTTAGCTTCCCATTACCCTAACCTGAATTGATAAAATTATTCTCTTGGGGGTGTGCCAAGAATATTGATCCAACTCTCCAAGTCTAAACCTTTAGGACCTTTGACAAAGCATTCACTATGGCCCACAAATTGGAAAACTATGCTATTGATGAAGGGAAGTTGAAGCTTCAAAATAAAAATTCTAGTTTCAAATCCATTGACTCATCCACAACCAAAACCATGAACCTAACCAATTATAAAGTAAAATCATTAACACATTTAGTTCTCAAAACCATGCTTCTTCTAACTGTCAACCAAACACCTCAAACCAATAAGCCTTCTAATTGCCAAAACCATACCCAAAACTGGGCTCCTTCAAAACCATTTACCCTGATTAGGGAGTATTATGAATCAATCTTGGAAAAATTACTTAAATCCAATCTAATTCAACTTCCACCCATCAAGCCCCCTCAACAATTCAATACTTCCTACCGCCTTCCTAGGTGGTACAATGAGAATGATTATTGTGATTATCACCAGGTTGTTAGACATGATACTGATAGATGTAATACCTTTAAGAGCATTGTCCATGAAATGCTCCTTCTAACCAATCTCTTGATATTTTTCAAGACCATTCGCAAATCATCCACCTTCAACCCAACACCATGAAAACCAACCTAATTCCTCCAACTCACATGAGGCACATGTAATTAATGTCATTGGTAAAGTGCCCATTACTAAAAAGGTCATCACCTCTATCACCCAAATAGAGGAAAACAATCCACCATTGCCTATTTATCTAGGTGCCCAAATGGAGGAAGTAGCTGCTCTTTCTACTTCCTTGGATGAAACCATAGGTCCATCTACCTCTCTTATGGTGGAAATACCCAAGGAGATAACCATTCCATCAGCCATTTCATCCAGCCCTCTAACCCAAGTAGAAATGCCACCTACTTCTTTGGATAACCAAACCTAAGAAGAAACTATGCTTGCCCTTCCATCTGAAATAATTACCCCCACCACTCTTATTATAGAACCATCTATACCTCCCTTGGAAACTATTTTCATAGAAACCTTACCCTCATCTTCCTAATCATCACCTTTAGAACCTTCCAACAAAGATAACAACATTTAAACTGCTCCTTCCTCAAAGGGCTTATGCTTTGAAACTAATGATCAGAGAAAAAGATCCATTTATAAACCTTTTTCCTAGCTCATTCAAAGTTTGGAATTTACCTCCCAACCTAAATTTTATAGATCCATCTTTTGGCATTGGCTTGGACTCTCGTATCGAAGTAAATTTGAACCTTCCACCTCACTTAACTCTACCCTCAAGTCTATTACTATAAATCCACCAACCACCCATCTTAAGATCACCAGTAAACCATCTAACCTACCCTCACCTAAAATTTTCAAAGCACCCTATACTTCTCTCATCAAGCCAAAAAAAAATTTAGGGATCCTTCCCATGCTTAATCTCGCTCATTCTCCATTGAGATTGGATTTAACCATATCAAGCCAATCAAACCCAAATCTAATTAAACCTATTAAAAAGGAAGGATTTTTTAGGCCACAACCTTGAGTTAGGTCCATACCACCTCCTTCACTTTCACCCTCTATTTTGGGACCACATCCTTCCACCATTCATGTTACCTACTCTTCCTTGAAAAACCATCTCCCCTTTCTCTGCCTATAACAACCCAACCCTTTAGTTCATCATCATTCCTTACCAACATTTCTCCATCCACTTTCCCATCCATTAAATCCTCATCATATAGAACTTAAATTCTTAAACCTATTACAACTAATCCAATTCTTCCTAAACCACCAACTAAACTCACTCCACCAACCACACCTCCTATCCAAGAAAATTTACCCCATAAGATCCCTACACCCAGAGTTCAAACTTCACCACCTTCTAGATCTTTATCAAAGTCTTATACAACCATTTTGAAAAGACTATTATAAGCCTCTATCATTATATTACCACCAATCAAGCCTTTTTACCCCACTTTCCAAAAGCCAACCTAGTTCAAGGACAGTTTGATTTGTCTTTATCATAGGATCCCTGGGCATGATACAAAAAATTGTAAAGCCCTCTAATTAATTATTCATGACCTTTTGGAGGAAGATGATCTACTAGATGAATATTATATAAGTCTATTTCCTCTTCTACCACCTATCTAAGCCACCTATCAATCATCCACTTCCTTACTTTTGTCAAGGAGTGAAGAAGAGGAATTGAAGCAAGCAACCATCCCCCTTATCAATATCATTCATATGGTGACTCAGTCTCAAGCTCAATAGAGGGATACAAGTAAAGCCATTAGACAATATGAAAAGGGAAAGGCTAAGGTAATCATTCCATGGTATTATCATTTAACTCCCTAACCAACCAACCACACCCAAACAACTACACCTTCACCTTTACCTTCACACTCACAACCACCCAAGACCAAAGTCTCCATTTTGGGAGCCCCTTCTTCTTCTAATGCATCTCCATTCAACTAGTACTTGGTGTTAAAAAAACTTCACCAAATTCCAATCAAAATGAGCCTTTATTATTTAATTAACATCCCACCTCAACATTGTCAGGCTTTAATCAAAGCACTAAATTCTATATAGGTTCAACCAAATGATCTCCAACCTCTTGCTTCTTTGATTAGATCCATCCAACATGCTGCCATGGTCACTTCTCAAGAATCATAAATTTTACCATATCATAGTAAAGACCCCAATGCCCCTCTTTTCATCATCACATCCATCAATCAGACACATGTCAAAGAGTCATGAATGATGGGGGAACAAGTATCAATATCATATCTTCCCATGCTTACAATCAACTTCAACTACCTAAAAACATCATGTCTAAAAGCTTGTTATTCTCTAATCTTTCAATGATACCTTGGATACCACTCTAGGAATAGTTGTTATCCACATCCATTTGGGGATTTGAACTATTCCTAAACTATTTTATGACATAGAGGGAAAGTTTTAATATAATGTGTTACTCGGTCACCCTTGGATCTAAGCCATGGGCTGCATCCCTTCCACCCTTCACTAATGTATAAAATTTGAACATGAGGGACAAGTCATTACAATCAAATCTAATCTAGGTCCCTTCACTTCATATAATATGACATATCAGCATAATGACATCCTCATTCCACCTTTACCCCCTCCACAACCAACCTCTAACTAAACCACTACATCAACCTCACCTGTCAACACTTATGTCTATAATAATGAGGAAGTATCCACTAGTTCAACCATCCCTTCATCTCAGATCCCAGTTGAAAACCCCTTGTAATCCACATTTCAATGTCTCACACTGGGGGAATATCAACTCCTAGCTTTGGATTCTTTCCCTTCTCCACCTGAATTTGGGAATCTCCAAAATGATCCATCTTATGATCCCAATATCGGTACCCTTGTCCCCTTTGGCCTTTGTAACAATAGAACATATTTTGTCTATGGGGTACTTGATAAGCCACTCCTTACTCCCATCAAAATGCCTTATATCCAACCATTCACTTCTAACTTTTCTTATCTTAGCAATCTGACCTTTGCCTAGATGTACCTTCATCATTATGCTTGTAAGGGGTTTGGTTTCAGACTCTATGAATAAGGGCCTCATGAACTTCCCATCATTAAAACACAAAAACCTCATGAGTTCTTTGGCTTGGGATATGTTCCCTTGGAAGAACCCACATCACTAAAACCAATTCTCACCACTATCAATGAACCTCCAACCTCACCAATCCCATCTCTCCCATTTGAAGAACCTCCAATTGTACCAATTTCAATTGAGGAACTTATACTCCTATCAACCTCACCTTTCTAATTTGCAGAACCTCTACCCTTCCCAATTCCATTTGAATACTTTGACATCATCCCATCTAATTTTTTTTGATTAGTACCATTAGTTTAAGCCCATTGACCTATCATCATAGTGGCCAAACTAAAACCTTTCCTCTCATCCACCCTAAAATGATCAACCATGATTCACCCACCATATATACCATTTAGTGCCAAGATGATAATTTTATCCTCACCTACCTTGGTGTAGAAGACTCTCCCATCTATAAATCGTTCCCTTCAAAAAACCAATCCATGCTTAATAAATCAACTATTGACGTTAACTTAAGAACCCAAGAGAATCCTTGTATCATTAAACTAGGCCAATCCTTGTACTCAAATAAGCAACATGATTATCCTACCTTCCTTTAGGACCATAATATCAAATTCACTTGGTCTTATTAGGATATGCCTGGGATTGACCCCTCCATCACCCTTCATAACATCATTACCCATCTAGAGGCTAAGTCGACACGGCAAAATCTTCAAAAAATGCACCCATATATATCTCTTCTCATCAAGGAAGAAATTCAACGTCTTTTATCTGTCAACTTTATCCAACCCATTGACTACCCACAATGGGTCTCTAATATTATTCCTATTACCAAGCTCTCTGGGGGACTTTACCTTTGTGTGGATTTCTAAGACCTTAACCTTGCATGCCCCAAAGATGAATTTCCTATACCCAACATCAACCAACTAGTTGACCTTACCATAGGTCACGAGATATTATCCCTCATAGATAGATTTTTAGGATACAATCAGATCTTGATTGCCCCCTTAGACCAACATAAAACTAACTTCATTACTCCTTGGAGAACCTTTTACTTTCAGGTCATGCCTTTTGGCTTAAAAAATGTAGGATCAACATATCAACTAGCCATGACCTATATATTTTATGATCTTATTCATAAAATTATAGAGGATTATGTGGATGATCTCCTTTGAGAATCTAAACACCACAAGGAACATTTATCTATTCTTACTATCATTTTTGACTAACTAATCCAATTTTGTGTTTGGCTCAATCCCCAAAATGCATTTTTGGGGTTTTATCTAGAAAGCTTCTGGGATTTATTATTTCCCTTCAGAGAATTGAGATTGACCTAGTTAAAGTCAAAGTTATCCTAGAAATGCCTCCTCCAACAAACCCTAAGCAACTTCATAGTCTATAGAGAAAACTCCAATCTATCCATCACTTCATCTCTCAATTATCAGATAGATGCCAACCATTTCAGCACCTCTTGAAGAAAGACACCTCCTTTAGAAGGACCAAATATTGTCAACAAGCCTTTGATTCACTCAAAGAGTACTTGCTTTCTCCACTTGTTCTTATACCACCTAGGGATGACCATCCTTTCTAACTTTACATATCCACCACTGATCACTATTTAGGTGTCATGCTAGCTCAGTGAGATGAATAAAACAAGGAGCAAGCCATTTACTATATCAGTCTCATGCTTCGAGAGTATGAGACACAATATACCCATCTTGAAAAGCTTTATCTCACTCTCATTTTTGTTTCCTCTAAGCTTCATCACTACCTTCTTAATCACAAAACATATGTTATCACTAAAATTGACCCACTCAAGTATATGCACTCCAAGTGATACCAAAATTAGTGTATGGCTAATTGGCTTATGCTTCTAGCTGAGTTTGATATTGAGTTTCTTTAACAAAAATCCATTAAGGGGTAGGTAATTGTTGATCAACTAGCTGAAGCCCCTCTCCTAGATAACCAACCCATTATATTAACATTTCTTGATGAGTCTATTGCAACTCTTTCTTAGGGAAAACCCTATTACCAAATGACCATGTTTTTCAATGACTCTAAATGCTAATATGGTGGGGGTGCATGCATAATTTTCACACCCCTTCATGGTAAACCTCTTCTAATATCCTTTAAACTTGACTTTGAATATACTAACACCATAACAGAATATGAAGCTTTGGTAATCAGTCTCCAAACTACTTTCACCTTAAAAATCAAAACCATTCTATCTTAGATGATTCTCAACTCATGATTAACTAGGTTAATTGGTCCTATCAGTGTAAACATGGTATTTTACAAAGTATAAGCTCCTCATTGATGAGCTCCTTATGAACTAATAATTTGACTAAGAAGAGGAGATTAGTATGGTGTTAGTGAATGAAACCAAATCAAAAACACACTAAGCTAACATCTTCATGCCTAGTTACTAGGGTGAGCTTAGTAACAAAAAAAAAATGACAAACACAACTAAAAAGTAAGGAAAAACAACAAGAATTCTTTTACCTTCCTTGGATGATCCAAATAATTTTGTAGTAGTGGCTTGCTCGGATTTGTGCTCATGAAGTCCTTGGCAATGGAAGATTGGCTACCTCTATTTCTCCTTGGCACCTTTGGCTTGTGGCTTGGCTTAGCTTAGAATCAATTTGGCATGGTAACACTAGTTGCATGAAGCTTTGTAATCAATTTTGCATTATAAATTTGCATAATCATGTGTTCTTGAAGATATTTAAGCATAATAACTTTGCACCAAAATAGCTTAGAAATGATGTTCATGACCTCTCTATTTATATATTTTTGCAAATGACCAGAATCAACCTGAACCATCCATCTCAGGATTGAGATGTGTGGCTAAGGATTAATCCAATTATGAAAATAAAATTGATAAATAGGCTCATTAAAATTTGGGATAGAGGAGAAATTAAGAGGCATGAAGGGATTTGATGAGGCACGAGAGGCATGAATCCTGATATTTATGGCATCTATGGCCTAGAGATGTCTTCCCAAGAAATGGGGTCATCTAATGATGTAGATATTCAATATTCATTTCTAAAAAAAAGTATTCAACAAGTTTTCATGGAATTATTAATTAGGATCTAATTTGGTTTAATTAGTTCTTAAGTATGATTAAGCACTTTGTGCACAAATTACTCAATTTGATTTGAATGCCTTGTTATTGGTCTAAAATTTGTCTGGATTGGAATTGGAAGATGATGTCAGATGCATTGGATCTATTATACCATTTAGGATATTATTAATAGAAAATAATAAAGTCACATGTCTTGTGCAAGAGATTTTATAGGAAAGATCAATCTAGAGCACATAGGTGCAAAATTAGCATTTTGACTTAGAATGATCTAATCAAAGTTAATTGGCCCATAAATTACATTGCCCCATTTAGGGATACCCTGGCTAAAATTAGAAGTTGAATATGTCAGTTTCAAATATTTTGATGTGATTTATTGTTTTAGGCCAAATTATGTATTTTAAGTGCAATTTGGCTAAAATCTTGGTTGGAGGTTATTAGTGGCCAAATTTAGGTGTCTACAGTTTACCCCTATTTAGAAAGGCATTGTAAGCTATAAGCATAGTAACATCTTCTCAAAGAATGAAAAGGTCTTGTATGCCTACAATTATAATGATGATAAACTAGCTATATGATGCCCTCTCGAGGGAATGGTTGGCATAAGTAGGTCGGCAAATGATCCCTTGATAATAAGAAAAATGAGGGGACCAAAGAAAAGAAAGATGATGGGGTGAAAACAAAATGATATTGAAAAGGTATTCAAAATCACTGAGAATTCAAGTGGGATGGTGTATAATGGCTTGCCCAAAGGCAATTATAAGCAGTGTATCCTTATAGTGGCAATGTGGTATGATAACACAATGATTTGCCCA
Organism: Torreya grandis; assembly: GCA_037957365.1. Taxonomy (NCBI): domain Eukaryota; kingdom Viridiplantae; phylum Streptophyta; class Pinopsida; order Cupressales; family Taxaceae; genus Torreya; species Torreya grandis. The sequence continues at coordinate 2,244,977 of JARHVA010001639.1, forward strand.
AAGGTAGTTATAATAATTGAGAAGATGGAGCTACCCCAGTGAGGATAGAAAAACAAGATAATAACATGCCCATATATGGGAAAAAAAGGGAAGTGGTGACAACACAATGATTTACCCAAAGGTGGTTATAATCATTGAGAAATGCAAGTGGAACATTGTGCAATGATTGTCCCATAGGTCGTTATAGTCATTGAACCCTGATTATGGAAAACATGATAAACTTGGTTGAGGATGATGATAAGTTAAAATAGAGGGTAATGATGAATTGGAACAACCTACTAGTAGGGAGATGCTCATCTAAACTAATAAAGGATAAAATTCTTTTGTGTTTAATTACTCTATTTGGGATATGATTAGGATGGAATCAGGATGTTAGTGTCAAAGAGATGATGATGCTGCCATTGCCAAATAGACATCTTGAAGCTAAGGTTTGTTGTAGCACATATTAGTAGGCATCATGGTATAACATCATGAGGACTTGGATAAAATATGCATGAGGACTGACTCCCATAATCCAATACTCAATAGAAAACAATGCACCAATGATAGAAACCATGATGACAATGTAAACATATAAGTATGGATGGATTTGAGTATAAGTGTGGGCAAGCAATCATCCAATGAAAACACATAGACCAAGTCAAGGTAATAGTGCTAAAATCAAACAAATAGGCAGACAAACAAATAAAATAAGTAGAGATAAACAAATAAACAATGTAATAGAAACCATACAAACATTACCCTTAAAAAATAGGCAACAACTAAACAAATGAATAAAATGGGGGAATAGAAGGAAAAGTAAGGGGGTGGCTGAGCTATCTCCATATGCACTAGGCTAGTGGACATTACTTACATAGTTCCATGGATGTAATATCCAATAAAAAAACTTTAGGCCAAATATAGTTCTCCCAAGGAATGGGAAGAATATGATAACTGATGAAAAAAAATAAAATGGATGTGATATAAGAAGAGGAATGGTCTTGAAGAATGGCAAGTGCATGAGAGAAAAGGCCAAAAAGGATGGGGAAACTAAGTGAAAAGTGGTTTTATTGCAACTTAGTAAGGGTTTCTAGAATCCTTAAGGCAAAGAAGTGGTCAAATGTTTTTAGTTTTTTCTAACGATTTTACAAATGTTTTTAGAATTTTGGAAGTATCTCCACTTGATCAAGAATGGTGAGACACAAAATGGTTCAATCTTGTAAAATGGTGAGAGTGTTTAAATGAAGGTTTCTCATAAAATGGTAAGAATGTTCAAACTTAGGTTGCTCTCAAAATGGTGAGAGCATGGCTTAGGTTGCTCACAAAATGATGAGAGCATTCAAACTCAGGTTGCTCACAAAATGATGAGAGCATTCAAACTCAGGTTGCTCATAAAATGATGAGAGCATTCAAACTTAGGTTGCTCACAAAATGGTGAGAGCATTCAAACTTAGGTTACTCACAAAATGGAGAGAGTGTGGTAAGGGGGTGATTGAGATAACCTCAGTAAGTATCGAGTGATACCTATATAGTCCCAAAGTAAGACCTCAAGTCACTATAGTTCTACCTTTACATCGAAGGAATTTGACTAGTGTAATAGTCAATTCAAACAAAAGAAGTATAGTTAGTAAAAAGGCATAGTATGGTACAAGAAGTGACAAGTTGATACGTAAAGGCTTAATTAAAAAAATGTTACCCCTAGTTTGCCTATAGGTGGTTATAAATAAGACATAACATCATTTATCAATGGTACTAATATGCCTAAAGGTGGTTATAATTAGTATGAAGACTGATGATAAGAAAGAGATAACCAACAAAGGATGCAACTATCAAAACTTTTATCACACTACTCCAAAATATGATTTCTATCTAATGTAATTAAACCAAATGATAAAACTAATTAGATTCCTTGATGTTAAAAATGCATAATGAATGGAAAAAACCAAGGTCAAATGGGCCAGGCTTCAGAACACACTAGGTCGATAGGTTAGAAATGTAAAGCAGATAAGGCTAAGAGGATGAATAAGAATGATATTTGTACAAAGAATAATAGTGATAAAATGGCATAATTGAAATGGTCCTTACAGAAAATACATCTTAGCACTCAAGCATAGTACCACTTAAGGTGAATAATATTCATTATCTTAGGAATTTCATCTCCATATAGTGTGGTAAGCTTGTATGATACTGATCCATAATCTATAGTAATGATGAAAGGCCCTATCTAGTTTGGTTTGAATTTACCTTTATGCTTCTTCTCAGTCTTGGTATCTTTTAGTTTTCCTTAAGAACAAGATCACCAAGTTCAAATGTTCTATACTTGACATGTTGATTATAGTGGCCTTTGAGTTAGTTCTGATATGCCTAAAGATTGTTGAGTGTAGTGTATTTCTCATCAAGTAGGTCTAGTTCTTGTAGATGAGCTACTCGATAGTCATGATCATCTAGGACATGCTTGAAAGAATGTGTAGTGAAGCTAACTTGACCTCAATGAGAAGGATAACTTTAGTACCATAAATGAGTATGGAGTGGCTCCTGTAGGAGTATGATGATTGGTATGATATGCCCAAAGGGCAAGGAATATTTGAAGGTGTCAATCATGATCAACATCATTGACAATCTTTTTGAGAATATTGATAATGGTTTTATTCGATGCTTTGGCCTAACCATTACCTTGAGGGTAATATGCTATAGAAAAATATTGTGTGATGCTATATTTGGTACATAGCGAGTTTACATCCATTTTCTTGAATGATCCTCCATTATCAAATATAATGTTAGAGGGGATATCATAACAACAAATGAGATGGTTGAAGATAACTTTTGGAAATTTGCTTTCCAATCATATAAGGGGTATAGCTTCAACCCACTTAGTGAAATACCTAGTGGCAGTAAGGATATGTTTATTGCTGGGGTTGATCTTCCCAATGAGGTCAAGTCCCCATGTAACAATTGGCCATAATGTCAACATAAGAATCAAAGTTTGTGCCGGGGCATGCATCAGATTAGCATGTTGTTCACATTTTTCACACTTCTTTACATATGCAGCTGCATCTACATCTACATCCATCATGGGCAAATAATAACTAATACATAAGAGATTTTTAGATAGGACTGCCCTACTAGAATGAGATCCACATACTCCATGAACTTGTCTTAACACTAGTGTAGACTCTACCAAAGTTAAACAATGAAGCAAAGTTCCATCAAAATTATGGCAGTAAAGGGTGGATCCAAGTAGAGTATAACAAGTGGAATGATGACTAAAAGCTTTGGTTTGTTTGTGAGATAGGTTAGGTGGTAGAAATTGATCATGAAGGTAGTTTTAAAGGTCTGATTACTAGATAGAATTAGGACCAACAATATCATAAATCACTATAATGGTTGACAGTTCATGAGCTAGTGAGAACAAATTCTTAATAAGAAATTGATGTTCTCTAGATTTGTCTATTTGTCAAATTAGAGAGCTGATAGTAGCCATGGCATTTGAAATTCTATTACTAGCCCTTGGTATATGCTCAAATTGGATATTTGTAATTTGTTGCTTTAGGGTATTGACCATAGCCTCATATGGAACCAACATGTCATATTTGATCTAGAAATGGTCTATGACCTAATTGATGATTAATTGAGAATCACCATGAACCTTTAGATGAGATATATTCCATTATACTACCTATCAAATTCCTATGATAAGTGCTTCATAGTTATCCATGTTGTTTGTATAAGGAAAACTGATTCTAAATGATTTAGGAATTAGACCCCCCTATGGTGTGATAAATAAGAGACCTACCCTTGATCCATGTGTAGTAAATGAACCATCAAAGTATATATTCTAGGGCTACTTCTCAAGGGGTGTGTCAATGATGGTCATTATGGATTCATCAAGACACTGAAACATGAGTGGCTGTGTCTGCAAGGGGCTCTTCAACAAGTTGATATGTAAGAACTTATCCCTTAATTGCCTTCTAATTGACATACTCTATGTCAAACTCACTAAGAAGCATGATCCATTTAGCCATTCTACCTTGTAATTTTTTTTAGATAGTAAATACTTGAGCAGATCTACTTTTGAAATAACCATGGTTTTATTAATCAACATGTAATGATGTAGTTTCTGAGTTGTGAAGACCATGGCTAGACAAGCTTTTTCAATAGGTGCATAGTTATGTTCATCTATGACCAAGGTATGGTTTAGGTAGTATACAGCATGCTATTTTCCATTGTCATCATGTTGAGCCAAGAGTGCCCACAAGAAATTATCGGTAGCTAATAGATATAAAAATAATGGCTTTCCCAACATAGGAGGTAATAAAACAGGTGGATTAATGAGATAGTCTTTGAGTTATTGAAAAGCTATTTGGCAGTGATCATCCCAATGGAATACAACTCCCTTCTTCAAAATATGTGTAAATGGATGACACTTGTCTGTTAACTCAGAGATGAAGCATCAGATTGATTGAATCTTACCCTAAAAACTATGAAGTTGCTTTAAATTGGTTAATGGTAGCATCTCAGTTATAACATGGACTTTAGCTGGATTAAATTCAATGCCCCTATGAGACACGATGAAGCCAAGTAATTTACCTAAAGTTACACTAAATACACATTTCTTTGGATTGAGTTTGACTTTTTACTCCCATAATCTTTCAAATATCTTACACAACACTGCTAGATAGTCGACCCTAGTCTTGGACTTTCCTAATATGTCATCGACATAGTCTTCAAGAATATCATGCATCATATCATGGAATATGATAATCATGGCCCTTTTATATGTAGCTCTAACATTATTAAGACCAAATGGTATTACTTGATAGAAAAATATTCCCTATGGAGTGGTGAACATTATTTTATGTTAGTTTTTTGTGCTATTATGATCTGGTTGTATCCTAAAAAGCCATCCATGAGTGAAAGAATTTCATAACCTACCATAGAGTCAATGATCATGTCAATATTAGGCAATGGAAAGTCATCCTTAGGATAAAATTTTGTTGATGTCTCAAAAATAAATATAGATTTTGATTCCTTTAAGCTTTTTTCTAATAGGTATAACATTTGATATCCATTCTGAGTAGTCAATGGATCAGACTCCTGATTCTAAGAGTTTTTCCAACTATTTATTTACCAAGATAGAAACATGAGGATGCATCGTACATAGATTTAATTTTATTGGTTTGGCATCAAGTTAACCACAAGGTGGTACAAAACCAAGGCAGGTTCCAAACCTGGCATGTTAGAATAACCCCCATGCAAAGATATCTACAAATTCTCTCAATAGAGCTATAAAGACTTCATATTCCTCCTTATTAAGGGATACACCTAATTTTATCCATTTTGGGTCTGATGGAGTCCTAATTTTTACCTCTTTTATATCTTCAACTAGAAGGGTTGAAGTATATTCTAGGATAGTAGGCAATTACTTGAACTGTTGGACTATGTCAGGGTCCTCTAGTAGGACTTGTTCTTCAAATTCTCCTATTCATGATGAATCTGAGTACCCTAATGGGAGATCTGGCCATGTGACAAAAATAGTCAAAAATTATTAAAGAATTTAATCAAAGACTTATTTTTACTCAAAATAAAACTTGGATCCATAGGCAAGTTCATTGTTGGTGGTCTCCTGGTCTAAATTCAAAGAAGAATGAACACCTCCATCTAATGGTGCCTGAAATAGGTTTTCACCAGTAGACTAGCCTTTATTATTACTTTTTCCCTAGTCAAAAAGTGCATCAAAGAGGTTTTCACTTAGTGACCTCAATGTTTTACTTATTTGTTTTTGGTTAAGGGTGTTCACCTACTCTCCAAAATAGGTTTCAGGATCTAATGTAATTGAGAATGTTGACTTGTGATCTCCCAACGAAATGTTGTCTCTAAGGCCTAAGAATTCACATAATACCTCATCATTTTAGAACTCATTAATCAAAAAATTGGATTCTTGTTGGTCCCAATCTATCAGTTGAGGATAATATAATGGCAATGGGTTGTGATGAATGACTAGGGTAAGGGTACAAATACATTGTTATCAAACATGTTGGTTTCATCTAGGTCATCAAAGGTGAGGTTATGATCAGACTCTAATTTTCTATTAGCATCATCATCACTAGTTGCTGGTGATGGAGTTTGAATAAGATATGTGGGGTCACCCCCAGATGGTTTAAATCCAAGTCTATAGGGTCTTTGATACTTAGTCATATAAATTGGTTTGAGCATTCCTTGTTGATTTAGTCTGAGGCCTCTTCCTTCATAGTCTTGACTTTCCATTATCTTAATGGAAATAGGATACTTTGCGCTTTTATAACAATTAGCTTGGTTGTCATTATACAACCATGATTTGTCCCCTTCTAAAGGGTTTGGTTCTAGGCTTGATGCTGGTACAAACATGTTAGGTCCTTTAACTTTGTTCATTTATTGCCAATGCATGTGTGGGGTGAATTTAGGTCACCCAAAGGTCTTCAAATTCTAAGTAAGATTTACAAAATGAAAGGTATCACGAGTCACATACTCACCTGGTCCATTTTTTTGAAAGGTGAAATGATTGGAAGATTCAGGAGGTGGCATGTGGGAAAGGGAATCCAAGGTATTAAGATCTATGTAATTTTCCTATGGAGGATCAATAAGTATGGCCTTTCCTTTATCTTGCTTAGAACTTGGATTCATGCCATACTGGTAATTTTAACTTTAAAGCTCAGCCTCAAGATTTTTTTAATGTTCATATGGGTGTAAATCTCCTAGAATATTCACTTCTATCCCTAAGTGAGAGAACTTGATACATTGATGCAGTGTTGATAAGACTATATGAATCTCATGTAACCAAGGCCTACCCAGAAGTTTATTATATGAAAACTCAAGATCAAGCACATGGTAAATTGTATCATGGGTTAAAGGCCCAATTATAATAGGGAAGATAATGGTGCCTTGTGATTCTCTTTCTTGATTATCGTAAGTCTTGATGGTTATCATTTTTAGATAGAGATCTACCATTGTGTACCTAAGAAGCTTGATGAGATTTAGAGACACTATGTTGAGGCCTAATCCATTGTCTATAAGGACATGCTTCACTTTGTGCTAATTTATATAAACCTCTATGTACAATGGATTATTATGGAGTAGGACAAGGGAAGACATATCACTTTGGTTGAATGTGACTTGTTGGGCTGGAGTTAGGTGTCCAACCAAAGCTTGAAAATTAGTAGGGGATATGTCACTAGAAATAGTAGATTGGGTCAAAAACTCATTCAAGATGTTCTTGTGGATTATTGACATTCACAACAAATCTAAAACATAAATTTGTGTTGGTGTCTTCTATAATTGTTCCACAATATCAAACTTCTTATCTTGGTCAGTAGTGAATGGTTTATTCTGAGGCTGAATGGTTGGTTGGATGATAGGCAAAGTGGCAGATGGTTATGGGCCTAGGATAGTAATCTTTGACCTCTGAGTTGTGATTACACAATTAGGTTTAGATACTGGACCATAATTGCTAATAAATGTTGGGAATGGTGTGGGACTAGATAACACAAGTCTCGATTACTAGTGCACTTGTATGTGGTCACGTGGCAAGGGCAAGTTATCGGTGTAAGGTCCAAAAGTGGAAGTCCCAATTTGTTGGTTTGCCTATGTGCTATCCCAAGTCAAAGAAGGATTATCCATCTAATGTGGTTGAGTGTTATTGTTTAGCAATGGTCTAGATTGATTAATGCTCAGTTTAGGATTAATATAGATGGTATTAACGCTACCCCCTATAATATGCCCTACAATATTTTTGTAGTCATGTGTAATTACATGGTAGGTTTGTTGGTTGTTACCATTCTAACCTAGGTTTTGTCCATTGTTTTGATGTTGTGGGTTTTGTTATTGATTCTACTGATTTTGCTAGTTTAGCCTTTGATTTTGATACTATTGATTTTGTTGTTGCACTGGCTGATATTGTTATTTTTGCTAATTATTCTACTACTGCTGATTGTTATGTCAAGGAAAGGGGTTTTGATAAATCCCAAGAGTTTTATTGGAAGTGAAAGAACCATTATCCAATGTTATCTCCCCATACTCCAACATATTCTTGATTAAATGCTTGATCTACACACATCTTCATATATTATGCCCATTGAACCGATGATATTCATAGAATTCATTTTCATGGTACCAATTAGGATAAGGAATGCCTTGCAGATAATGCTTTGGTGTAGGCTAACTAATTATATTTACAAAAGTAAGTTTTTAGAATACAGACTCAATAGGCTCTCTTATGTCACTAAAGACATGATGTGCAAGCACAATTATCCTAGGAGGAGGGGTTTGCAATGGTAAAGGTTATTATATTTGTTGTATGGGTCTTAGTTATTGTACTTAAAAAATTGGTAAAGGTTATTATATTTGTTGCATGATATTCTAGTTTGGGTTGGTGATAAAGGTTTAAATTAGAGGATTTTGTAGTTATAATAGAGGGATATAACTATACTGTGCCTTCTAAGGTTGAAAAGGGACATGTTATTGATTAATCAAACCTTGATGTTGAGTGGGAAATTGTGGACCAAGACCTTGTCTCTGAACTTTTAGCATACTTTGAACTAGTTTTTGTCTAGTCGGTACTTGAGAAACATGAGAGCCTCCTTATTGTACAAATACCTATGGGTAAGTGAAATTAGGTTGTAGATTTGACATTGTCACTGATCAATATTTACATGTTGTTGCCTAGTCATTGCTTGGTTTTGGATTGGCATATTATTCTATGACTGAAGAGGTATGTTTGTCATTACTTGATGAGGTAAAACATTAGTTGCCTTTAATTGAGGTGGCAATGTATTTGTCCATTATTGTGTTGGTATACTAGATTATGCCTGCTATTGTGGAATAATACTCGTTACTTGTTGAGGAGTAGGATTCATTACATTCTGTTGTTGAGGTGTGACATTGGCTATTATTTGACTACCTAATCTCGTAGGTTGTACTCTTGAAGAAGTAGTTGATTGAGGTTGGGATGTAAAAACTCCTACTCCCTAGTATGATGATCCACTCATGGTATTAACTATAGGCACATGTTGTTGACCAGTTATTTGTGCACTAGTACCACTTTGATTGGGATTGGATGTTGTTTACATATTGTCCATTATATTTTGCTCATTATTCTGTGTAGAAGTAAAAGACACTTCTTCAATAATGGGCATATGTATCAAGTTGTCTACCAAAGTGTTTTACATGAATGGGTCTGAACTTTGATTCTCTTGACCATTTAACTCTATAAAAACTCCTGTTGAAGGAATTAGGTCAATAAGAGGCTTACTCACCATGTTCATCTGATTGAAATTGTTACTCATCATTTTCATCTGATTAAAATTGCATGCTAGATTCAAGTAGGTTTGATATGCTATCTACATTTAGTTAAAGTGGTCTTTTATGATTTTTTTGCCTCTATTAGGTAGATTAGGTGACTGATATGTTGTTTGGACTAAATCCAAAAGATTTTTATAAGGTTCTTATTGATCATAAATTATGTTGTGGGGCACTCTTATTAGGCTTGGTAAATTTTCATGGGGGAAGTCTATTGGAAACTTGGCCCCTACCTCTATGGCTTTAACCAAAATCTCATCTTTATTCTCTAAAAAAAATTTCTCAAACAAAAATGAATTATACGTGGAATCCATATTAGTAAAATATGATTATTGAAGTACTGGCTCATCCACAATGGGTATTATAGCTAGGTATTATATAGTTTGTTCTTGGTCTTGTTTTGAATAAGGTGGTGTGTTAACCAAATAGTTATCCAATGGATCTTGGCTTTGTGATCCTAATTGAGTATTATAAGAGGGATAAGAATCCATCTCATAAGGAATATTATCTGCGTAAGGGTCTTGCACCATTTCTTCCTGTGCAACCACATTACGAATCCCTGGATTGTACATGAGTCCACTATGAGTGTAAGAATACATATTGGGATCCATAGTCAATTCCCTTGTGATAAAAAGGTCAAATAATTACACAAACTCTAAAAAAGACAATGTCTAAAATAGATGATGTTCAAACTTGGTCTAGATTCATCAAAAAGATCAAAAGGTTTATGCAAAGATTTAGTGAAGAAACAAGCTAGTGTTAAATGTCCAATATCTCACTATTCACACAAAGATGAACAAGTAAATAGGCTAAAAATTGAAATGTTAAACTCTAAGGTTGAAGTGTTTCAAATCAATCTAATCTAGGAAATTAAAATTTGTTAGGTCTTTTGGCCAAACACGGTGTCAAAAGCTAGGCTCAAATAAGGCATGTGTTAGGACTCTTGGCCAAATGGTGTCAAAAGCTAGACTTTGAAATAGATGAAAGTTTTAATCTAATGCATTTTAAACATTTATAACAAACATTAGGCATTTGATTCTAGGACATGAACTCAATCAACTAGGTATAAGGTATGAAACAAAAGGAACTTTAGAGATAGTTTTTTTTCTCACAAATAATGGTATAAAACTTGGTTCTTTTGACAAATAAGCTAGATAAAAGTGAACGGTATAACTGTGCTTAGACAAAGGATCAAAAAACTACACTTAGATTGGTTTGAAAATGTAGGAACAAATTTAAACTCTATGCTAGAAGGTCTATGAAATAATATTTGAAATGTTCTGGGTAGTGTAACGATGCTACACTACCCAAAAGGTGTGGCTAAATGTTTATTTCAAAAAATCTCTAAGGCAATGATATTTTCCCACAATTTTTATAGCATAACACTACTTTTATTGACTCAAAATGTTGTGGTGCAAAGACTCAAAGTGAAAATGTTTAGCCCAAAATGGCTTAAGTCTATCAAGTGGTGATAATGATCTTGAGTCTAAAATGACCTTCAAACCAAATTCGAAATTGAACCTAAGTTCCCTCAAGTTTAGTGCAAATGGATAATCTACTAAACACATCAACCCTATAAACTTATAAAGGTGAAATTTTGAATTTAGATTATAAATGAAGGACTTAAACAACTTTGGCAAAGGTTTAGACTCAATTGCGCAACATAACTGTGCCAAAATAGATGATATGACTCCCAAGTTTTGATGGAATTTGAATCAAGGAAAATTTAATGACCTCATGTGGGCAACATAATGCCTCTTTGTTCAAAGGAAAATGAGGACCATGTGTTTGGTTTGAATTTTTTGTTTACACCAAATTTTGACTCTAAACAAGACTTTAATCTAGGACAAAACTCAACTGATTAATCATTCTTAGACTCTAAACTGATAAGGTTACTTGGTATTATTGGAATTCATCAATATACATCATTTGAGAGGATTTTAAGTGTTCATCCAAAAGTAAATACACATTATATAGTAGGGTTTTTACACGCCCCTTCTCTCAAATGATATTACTATGACATGGACCTTGAGGCACACCTTGTATCGACAATGCTTCCGTGACAAGTGGGGATTTTTCTAAGATCTACAAGTTTCTAAACATTCTAAGGGAATAAATTACACAATGACTTTCACATCAAATGATGCAAAAAAAAATTATAGATTTGGGTCTGTATCACTTGGCTTATTGTAAAAAGGTCTAGTCTTTTTTACAACCACTACATCATGCTATTTGCTCAGTGTAGTGTGATGTCCAAAGTGTCACCACATCTCATGTGAAAATATAATTAGAATCCAAATGAATTAAATGTTAGGAGGTGGAACCCTAGGTCAAAGATTCTATAAATAACTCATGGGAGGTGATGAAGTCCCCCTCATAAGCCAAGTTTGCATAAAAATAAAGAAAGCATAAAATAAAAAGACTTTAGGGTCATTTTCAAGGTCACCCAAACTTTGACAAGTTTTTGGGGAGTGCTTTAGATGAATTTATTTCTAAGCCTTGGACTAGGATATTTGAAATAGGAATGGCACTTTTTATTCTAAGGGTTCCTTAAAGAGGATAAATGGAATAACATACATGCAACATTCCTCTTTTTGCCAAATAAAATCTAATTTAAACAACTAAGTGAAATATAAAAAGCTTGGAAAAAAGAGTTCATTTTTAAGCCCAAATTCAAAAAATGAGGCGGTGTTCATTTGACCCCTTGGTCTTAGTTGTAACTTTGAAAAATAATTTTAAAAATACTTACTTAAGTACCTTAAATGTTACTTTAAGCACCAAAGTAATGTTCTTAATTCATTTTTAAGCATGAAAAAGGTGATCTAAACATGTTTTTAGCAAATTTCAAGCTTGTTCCTGCAACAAAAATGTTATCATGTCCTTTAGCCTTGAATCTATTTTGGGTTTGAAAAAATGAATTTTAAAAAAAGAGCTCTCAGGTTTGTGTTTTTAAGAAAAACATATTGACCGGCATCGGTTATATAACTGATGATAGTTACACTTACTAACCAATGATGGTTACCTCACTAAATATGGTTATACCAATAGTGATCGATGATGGATATGACAATTGATGATGGTTTTACTAACTGATGATGGTTACTTTGTAAACCCATGATAAATAAAAATGGAAAAATAAAGTTAGAAAATCAAATTGCAAGAGTTTTAATAATCTAAATGAAGATTTTAAAGTTGTAAAATGATCTTCTTCATGTGTAGGATGTGTTTGGTCCCACTAGGTGTGCCATTATGTGAACTAAAAATTTGAATAAGAAGAAGAGATTAGTATAGTGTTAGTGAATGAAACCAAATAAAAAACACACTAAGCTAACATCTTCATGCCTAGTTATTAGGGTGAGCTTAGTAAAAAAAATGACAAACACAACTAAAAAGTAAGGAAAAATAACAAGAATTCCTTCACCTTCCTTGGATACTCCAAATGATTTTGTAGTAGTGGCTTGCTCAGCTTTGTGCTCATGAAGTCCTTGGCAATAGAAGCTTGGCTACCTCCATCTCTCCTTGGCACCTTTGGCTTGTGGCTTGGCTTGGCTTAGAATCAATTTGGCATGGTAACATTAGTTGCATGAAGCTTTATAATCAATTTTGCATTATAAATTTGCATAATCATGTGTTCTTGAAGATATTTGAGCATAATAACTTTGCACCAAAATAGATTAGAAATGATGTTCATAACCTCTCTATTTATAGATGTTTGCAAATGACTAGAATCAACCTGAACCATAGGATTAATCTAATTATGCAATTAAAATTGGTAAATAGGCTCATCAATATTTAGGATAGAGGAGAAATTAAGAGGCATGGAGGGATTTGATGAGGCATGGGAGGCATGCATCTTGATATTTATGGCATTTATGGCCTAGAGATGTCTTCCCAAGAAATGAGGTCACTTGATGATGCATATATTCAATATTCATTTCTAAAAAAAATTATTCAACAAATTTTCATGGAATTCTTAATTAGGCTTTAATTTGGTTTAATTAGTTCTTAATCATGATTAAGCACTTTGTGCACAAATTACTGAAATTGATTAGAAAGCCTTGTTATTGGTCCAAAATTTGATTGGATTGGAATTGGAAGGTGATGTCAGATGCATTGGATCCATTATCCCATTTATGATATTATCAATAACAATAACAAAGGTGTGTGTCTTTTTCAAGAGATTTGATAGGAAAGCAATCCAGAGCACCTAGGTGCAAAATTGGCATTTTGACTTAGAATGATCTGATCAAAGTTAGCTGGCCCATAAATTGCATTGCTCCATTTAGGGATACCTTAGCCAAAATTAGCATTTGAATATGTTAGTTTCAAATGTTTTAATGTGATTTAGTTTTTTTAGGCCAAATTGTGTATTTTAAGTGGAATTTATCCAAAAGCTTGGTTGGAGGTTATTGGTGGCTAGATTTAGGTGTCTACACTCCTAACATCCTTTGACTATTATCAAATCCAATTAGTGCCTCAATCTACTAATAAAATTGTAGACATCATGGCCTTTCTTGCATCTCAAATACCCTTTCAACCTATAGAATCTAAATTATTTGTCAACATCCATCATTTCATTAGGCCCTTATATATTAGTTCAGACCTTCCAACCATCTGTAGTGTGGAGGCATCTCCTTTTGATGTTTGATATGACCAAACCTTTAATTAACTTAACTTGGGCATCATTCCACCTAACCTGTCAAATAATTCCTAGAAGGCCTTTATGCAGGCCACCTCTTATTATACCATATTGGGGGGAATCCTATATAAACATGGCTTTGATGGTCTTCTCCTCCGTTGTTTACGTAGTCAGGATATTCATCATGCCATCAAAGAAACCCATGATGGAGTTTATGGGGGAAATTTTAGTGGCTTCACTATCAACAAAAGAATCATATGCTTGGGTTACTATTGGCCTACCCTCAATAAGGACTTCTATGACTATGTAAATAAGTGTATTAAACTCCAACAACATGCTAACTTGCATCACACACCCATTCAAAACCTTTGGGTATCCATGGATTATTGGCCCTTCTCACAGTGGGGGTTGGATATCTTTGGAGAAATCAATCCTAACACTTATTAGTGATACAAATACATCATCACCACTATATAATATTTCCCTAAATGGGTGGAGGCCATCCCCCTTATCTCTATTAAAGCCAAAAAAATTATAGATTTTATCAATCATCACATTATCTATCATTTTGGGGTCCCTCACAAAATCATAATAGATAACAACAAATCATTAAAAAACAAAAATGTTCAAGCCCTATACAATGATTTTGGCATCAAACTTAGCCATTCCTCGCCTTACTATCTGTAGGCAAACAAACAAGCATAAGACTTCAACAAAATGCTTAACAAAATGCTAACCAAAGTTGTAAGTGCTTCAGACTCAGATTGGCACATACACATCCCATTTGTTTTATGGGTTTATCACATTAGTATCTAATCTAAAATAGGTGCTACACCTTTTTCCCTAGTCTTTGGCATATAGGTTGTTCTACCTCTTGAAGTCCAGATTCCCTCTCTTTGTATTTCCTTGCATGACATCATTTCTAAAGAGGATTATTGTTAAGAACACCTCACATGCCTTGAATTACTTGATGAACATCACCTTACTACCCTTAACCATCTTCACATCTATCAAGAGTGTATTACCCATGCTTATAACAAGCACCTCAAATAATGGGAATTCAATATTAGAGATCTTGTCCTAAAAGAAAACCAACACATGACCAACATGGAGAGGAATAAACAAGGAAAGTTTGTTTTCAATTAGATTGGACCCTACATCATTACCCATAAGTATGGATTAGGAGATCATCATTTTTCCTCTCTTGAAGACAAACTAGAACCTGAGCCTCTCAATTCTTCGTATTTGCATCCATTTTTATGTTGAAAATGGATCAAGCTCCCATGTTTGTGTAACTTAAGGTCATCCCTTGATTATGATATTTTAACTTCCACCCACCTTTGTCTTCCCCTTTTGAGAATAATTGATTACAACATAGAACCATGTGATTAATTGTCATATTCATGGCCTAATCCTAAATATGGGTACCATGGCTCTACCTGTAGCATGGTTCTCATGGATACTTTTCATCTCTAACAAGATGGAATCCCATGGTCATTGTCTCTCAAAACCACACCCTTTCACATGTCAATACCTTTCACATATCATTGACATTCTTGTGTAAAGTTTTACCCTCATAAAGGTAAACCTATGAACCTAATTAGATTGGTCCATGTCTAAACACATTTCATCTTGCAACAATTACTTGGGTCAATATCTTAAGTATTGTAGACTGCTCCCTCGAAGGACAACTACCCAAAAATAAAATAAAAACTACCAAATATAAGGTAGACTACTCCCTTGAAGGACAACTATCAAGATCATTAAACAAAGCCAATAAACTTAGACCACTCCCTTGAAGGATGTAATAAATTCACTTTTTCAAAAGTAAAGAAATTTCTTGGAAGCTTCTTGCATTGATCAACTTACCATATACAAAATAAAGCAAAAGACCCACTATCACAACAAATTCTAAAGCCACAATCAACTTTCTAGCAACATAATAAGTTAGAAGTCACAATCGGCTTCCACATGTAGACTTCCTACATTGATTAGTCTACATCTAGCATATGACATGGAATTATATATTACCATTTTTAATTCACCTATAGAAGGGGAAAACTAATTCACATGCAGTTATCATATATATCACCCATTACCCTTCACACCACCCATCACCCATCTTCTTTTTAGACTATCTGTAAATCAAGGGATCTAGAGCTTACTTGACACCATGTGATCAAGAAACCTTTTTTTATCGACTAATGACCACTCATGAACAACATTTGAGGGCCTTATATTCATTAAGAGGATCCCATTTTGGGTTTGTTTTTAGTCATTATCAAAAACAAAGCATTGTGCCCTATTCTTAATGTGCTTGTTTGGTGTTTTCCTCACAACTTTTACCATTCAATGTTATAACAACAATAATCATTCTTTTTACATTCAATGAGATTATACCAACCACAACCATACCAATCATAACCATAACCATAAAATTTATAATTATCCACACAACCTTAAGCATGATACCATTTGACTAGTGACATCTAACATATTTTGTACATAACAAACTATGCAATATTTTATTTAAGGTGCAAGGAATTGCATGACACATACAATCATCAGATTACACATGGCCTAAATCACATGCATACATTGACATACCTCATAAATAAGGCATAATTTATTTAAGAAAGTTTTCCTCATGAGCTAGATGGTAGCATTAGTGCATGATGAGGGGATGACACTCCTATTCATTGTTATTATTGTTTTTGATGATTAATGTGGTCAAAAATGGTAGTCTTAATGCATGGGGGGACATACACCATCATTTAAAATTTAAATTTGAATGATGATTGTGTGAATGTAGATGTGATCACATGAAATACATGATCTAATCCTGACACTAGTCCTTATCATGATTCTTTAAATAGAATACCTGTCCATTCTTCCTCACTAACCTATTTCTCCATTCTATCGACTGAGAAGGTCATATGATGTCATTGGTTCCCTTGAAAAGTCTTCCCATTGGAAATGGTCATCTCTACCTACCTTTTCACATGGACACATCACCCTCGATATGATTAGTCATCTTGATAAAGCCATTATGCACCACCATGATATCTTTTTATTGCCCTTATATTTTGATTCACTTTTGATGTCTTTCCTTGCTTTGTCATCTCATGACCCTTGTACACCTAGTGGTCATTTGCATCATTATCACCTTTGATCTAGTTGACATAAATTAGCTTCCAACCACGGGCTACTGTAATGATCACACCTTCAAAACTACCATTATTGCTAGTGAAGGTAATTCCCAAATCCTTGCCATTGTAGAAACTCTTCCATCAAAGGTATTTTGCCATGAATTCACACTAATACATTCACCTTCTTGTCCCCTCTACCCTCCCCTTACTACCAGTCCATTGCCATAAGCTCTGAACGTCAGACCCCAACCATTGTTAGTCTTTTTTTTTTATGCCAGTTAAATGTTCATCCATAACAAGGGAACCATTGTCTTCTCCTGACCACATAGCTTATTATTAATTAGGCCCAAACTAGTATAACCAATAAGTCATTGGTTCTACAGAGTTGGGATAAAAGATGCAGACATGACCATCATTTATCTAGCCTACCCATGTAGCTCTTGGGTCAGGAGAGGTCCATCCTTTATTGCTCACTATGTTGCTAACTTCTTTACTTATAAAATCTACTTGATCATCAAATAAATTATTTACAGGTCATCACTTCACTACTACCCTTAAAACTTGATCATAGTAGTGATGAACCTTGGCTAAAGTGGCTCTGCAGATCCAAATAAACCCCCACCTCCTAAAATTTAGCTTGTATTAGTCAACACTATCTCCAAACTTCTACCCTCACACAATTTTAAAAGGTGTAACCTTCTAAAAAAGGCACCTCTTCTTTGGATTAGCTCTATTGAAGATCATTTATGGTACTTAGCATTGTGTTCCCTTCTAATTTATCCTACCTGACCATCTGTGTCTCTCATCCTACTAAATGTGGGATTATTATGGTAACTATTTACCATTCTGCACCATTCACTTTAATTGACACCTTCACCAAACCCAAAACTATTGTTTTACAAAACCTTCTCCCTCAACCCAAAGTAACCCATGTGGTCAATCAAATTAGGGCAACCAATTTGAACACCACTCACCCAAACCTTATTAAACTACATTGGCCTGATGTCTATGGACTATGTAGGCACTACTTCACTTCTAAGGGTAGCTCGACCACTAACAACTAATTCCCATCCCATTTTTCTTCTCACTCATTTCTATCGCTAACAATGCCCTCTTGCTTAGGGAATCCTACATCAAAGAATCTTTGAATTCTTTCTTCTGTGTCTTTATGTTTTAACACCATCTAATACTTCATCTTAAGTTTTTCCCCCATTGCTGGGAGAACTATATCAACTTGAGGTATTTTTTGACTATGTAGGTAATGCTCAGTTACTGAGGTCAGCTCAGCTATATCCTTTATTTTGTTTTCCCTTCTTACCTAAAATGTCTTCCTCCACTTCTCTACCTACCCCCGCACCACCTCCGTCCCTTTAGCTTATCAATCTCTTTTTCTCTTTTAACACAAGGGTTGATAGCCTTCCTCATTGGCCCCTCTTATCTCCCATAAAACCACCACCTGATCTACCTCACTAGCCTCCCCGTCACCTTTCCTTATGAATAATTCACAACTCACTCCCTCACCCACTTTTTATGTTTTGGTCTCTCCCTACACTTATTACCAACCTTGTCCTTTATCCCCTTTAACTTCTTTCATCATCCTCATCAACTCCCCTCACCCTTGGCTATTTGTTGTACCCTCTTTATCACTCTCTTGTTATACCAATTCCACATCATACTATGCATCTTTCAAGCTTTCTATTTCCTCTATTACTATACTTTTTCTTTATGTATACCACCACTCTCCACCATTTCACCATTTTTCCCATCGTACCCATTTTCCATTCTTCTTGTTTGCTTTTTTTCCATCCTTTCATCCTTTTTATCTTCTTTTTTTTCCTCCACAACTATTTTCTCCTTGGGTATTTATCCTTTTAGAAGCCTTCCACAATTGCCTCTTTTCTTCTTCTCAATTCTTGCTTTTGCCTTTTGCATTCCCTTTTTCCTCTTTCCATCTCGATACACACTTGTCTTTTGCATCTGTGTGAGTATCCTTGATTTATATCCCTACTTCAATTCTTCCTTTTTCTTCTTATCATCCTTGATATTCATCTCATTTCCTTTCATTATTTTCCACCATCCTCTCCCTTTTCTCCATTTTCTTTCATTTTTCTCATCTTGAGGACATTCCTTATTCTTCTAAACCTTCTTTTTCCTCCTATATGACCATGCTTGGGTCCTTCCATCCTTCTCCACATTCCTCTTTATTTGTGACCTTATTTTTTTCTCTACCTATTTATTCATCCATCTCTTGGTCTACCTCCACCTCATCCCATGTAAAAACTCTTTTATTCTCACCCATTGACACTCCACCTTCTCACTCATTAGAGTACGGTCACTAGTTGAACTATTTCTGTGTCATCTCCTTATCTACTTCCTTGTGTCTTCCATGCCCTTGCCTTAATGCATGAAATTTGTCTAGGTTCATAACTTTAGGTGCATCCCTTTCTTATTTTAATGCCTCTATGTGTTAAACTTGGAACCTCTTTTTTGTACCTCTCTAGCTACTCCATTCACCCTACCTATCACCTTTCTCCCTTTTAAACCCTTTGCCCATTTTGAACATGCTACAACCTCAAAAGTCTTCCACTTGATTTTTGTTTACTATGAGATATATACCAATCCTATGGATTTATGACACAATTATCTAGGACCGTGGGCTCATACGACCAACCAGCAAGCCTGAGTGTCGCTAAACCATCAGGAGGAAGATTCATTCCCCACCCCCTTTGGTCTTGCCTATTTTAAACCTCTTTTACTTTGACCTTTGAAGATGTTAGAATGAAAACTAAAACCACCTTCGAATGGAAGATTTGGGATACCCATGTGGGGATGATAACTACACCCTCTCACATGCCCTAACATTCCAACCAATAATTTCCCTTGATTCTCCCTTCTCAGACTACATCTTCTTATGCCTTGAAATAGACCCACTCTTTAATCAAAATCCACAACATACTCCCTCATTTAATTATTATTATTATTATTTTCCTCACTCCATATTCCAAAATCCCTCAGCATCTTTCTTTGAATTCCCTCAAAACTTAATGCTTACTTATTTTGGGGTCCCACTGACTCAAGGGTTAAGGGTTTGAATCTTCACCACTTCTCATTTACTTACTTTACTACTTTGCTTCCCCAAATGGTTGAATCATACCCTTCCATATCCTATTAATGACATTATTATGAAGTGTGCATAATATCAGCTTATTTAGATGGTGATAAAAGAACCCATAAAATCACCATGGAAATTCAAGTAGTGCTAGATTTTATAAAGCTTGGTAAATCATATTTCTCCTTTTTTAAAAATGGAGATTGAAATTTAATGATTGAACCTACTTATCCATAGCTACATATTCCTTTTTCATAGTTGATGCAATCATATAATTGCATCCTAGGTAATCTCATCCACCATTTCTACCAAACCAATCTAAAAAATATTTGATACCCATATTTTCTTCCCTTTTAGAACTTACCTTTCTCCAATGTCCTTTAACTGGACCTAACTACATGATATCAAATTGGGGAAACCAAGTTAACCAACACTCTTCACCTCAAAAGAACTACATTTGGATTGACATTATTTTTGGATTCTTATCCATGGACTATGTAGGTAGCATCCACTTGTCACGTGCATCTAGATTCAACTTGACCATCCCCTTCCAACCCATACCCAATCTACTCATGCTTTCACCATGTCCACCTTGATGTTGGTTGTTTCTAACCTAGAACATTGGCATGTTTTACAAAAAAATTTGAACACAATGACCAACCTTACCATGTTGAAATTTTTAATGTTTGTACCACCTTGTGCATAACTTGATCAATTATATTTTTTTTCAGGAGCACTTCCTACCTTGGATACTTACAACCAACACTGAACCTGTCTAAATGACTTGATAGGCCTAACTCAATTAGCTATGACCAACATTGTGGACCGATTATCCCTATCATGTGTCCTTCTAGGATCGACCTTATTTTACCAATATGGTAGCTTTAATCTATATATAATATTGAATATTGTGCTTAAACACATTTTGTGAGCCCTTTGGCATTTCACATGCCCAACTACCTTATGGCACCACCTAGTGCCTCCCCACCAATTGCTTGTCAAACCTACACCCAATTCAGCATTCCCTCATCGAATCTTGGTTTGAAGGGGAAAAAATCCTACCATACTTAGAGCACCCTAACCTTTAACCAAGTAATTCATTTTTGTTTTGTAGCTTGTTAATTCAGAGCTACATAATAAAAAGGGGCAAAATGTAAACACTTAAAAATTGTGCACTTATAGTTTTCAATGACTAAATACCTTAGGACCCCCCTAAAGACCCCCTAAACCTTCTTAACCCTTAAAAATCCCCTCTTAACCCAACTAAATCACTACTATTTTCCTAGTCACATAATACTATTCAAAAATATTATTTGAAAAATTACTATTCACTATCACTGTTCACAGTGGGAACCACTATCACTATTCATGATGACATGGTAAATGGAATGGAATGTGACATGGCAAGTGGCATGGCATGTGACATGTCAAGTGACATGGAAGGTGATTTGGGAGGTGATATGGTAAGTGACATGGCTAGAAGTGATGTGGCTTGATTTGGGACATCATACCCCACTTGGGACCCTTCCCAAAGTGTTTGATGACCTCATTTAAGCATCACAAGGCCCTCCCTTGAAATATGGTGAAATTATCCTCAAGGGACAATTAGTCAACATATATTTTACATGAAATTAACTTCAAAAATAAGATACCTACCTATTTAAGATAAAGGGCACCCATTTTTGACTTCTTAACCCAAATGAGACACTCACCAACCCAAATGGGAATCCCCACCCACCTCATTTTGACTAATTCATCCAACACATATAAAATGGTGCCATACCTATATTATTCCTCTTTTGGCATGACTCTTGACAACATATGCTATAAACCCTCCCCTTTTTTTCACCAAGGGTTAAGTTGGAAAGTGGAAAATTAGTATTTTTTGTTATTAACATTTTATTGTAGGTTTTTGGAGGAGGTTATCAACTAGAGAAGGAAGTCATCCTAATATTGGAGGAGAAAAGATTCAAAATTGAAGATCTACTAGAATCACTCCAAGATTTTATCAATAATATCATCAATAACAACATCATTAACAACCATCTCAAAGGTAACCTTGTTTGTTTATTTCATTTCAACTTATTTATTTTTCCCTTTGTTCACTTAATTCAGTTATTTTCTTGGCCATATTTACCCACTTGACCCTTTTTACCTCTTTTCCATAATTCACCAACTTAACCCCTTTTTCCTCTTGGCTATATTTACCAACTTGACCATTTATCCCTTTTACCCTTTTCCATTCTATACTATTGATAATTTTTACCATCACCTTATTGATCATTTCAATCATTTATCAACCTCAACCAAACCATCTTTCCTTTTTGATTATTTTCCAAAACAAAACCATAACCTTGCCTTGACTAGCCTTTTAGCATTTGCTTTATTTAGTCATTTTCTTAGCAAAGCATCCATATTAATTACATTTAATTTAATATTTTCTATCATTTAATGCAATTATATTTTATTTTATCATTTCAATTTAATTATCTAAAGAAGGTGGATTGACAGCCTCCTAGGAAACTTTCACTTCTAGGACCTAGCTCATGCTAGGCAAGCCACTTTGTTAATTATCTAACAAACAAGTTTTCTTAGTGTTTTCTTATTGTAAGTTAATCCTTCCTATACAAAGAGGAGTATCCACCATAATATCTATCATGTGCACATTTTATACTAGATTCTCATAACCATTACCCTTATTGATAGTTTCTTCTTTTCATACTTAGAAAAAAGCAAAAAATAGAGAGAAATATATAAATACTAAATTTCATTAAGCCATTTCCTAAAACTATTACTATGGCACCATGCACTCTCTTATCTTTACAATATATATATATATATATATATATATATATATATATATATATATATATATATATATATATATATATATATATATAACCAAATCTATGTTTTTGATTAGAAAATACAAAATATAACTTCCATAATGATAAACACTAAATTTCATCAAGACATTTACTAAAACTATTAATATGACACCATGCACTCTATCCTCTTTACAAATATTCACTAGGTCCTGAGCTAGGTTAGCAAAAGGTCAACTAGCTCCTAAGTGAAAATAACCCAAAACTGTAGAGGGTCAACCTAGTCAACCTAGTACAATTAACTAAAAAAATGGGATTTAGGTAAGACAAAGAAGGATAAAATGTAGAAAATGCATATAATGGGTACAATAGAGAATAAAAATCTTAGGGTAAATTTTTTTTAGGAGACAAGTAGGTAGATAACATGTGGCAAAAGGGACAACAATCTTATGAAGCACCAATGGTCTACCCACCCCTTTCCCGGTGCACCCCTTTAAGGTGTGCACTCAAAGAGATTGGGACTTGATGGGTTCCTAAAAGATAAAAAGTGTTAGTAAGTGATAAAATTTTGAAAATATTATGTGTATACATATGACCCACTTGAAGCTCATCACGTGTCACGTGAGTGAAACATAGGATGGTGCTTTGGGAAATAGAACATGATAACACATAATACTGATGCTAAATAACATGCAATAAGTAGAAAATAATATAAATAAAAGGATAAAATTGAAAAACACATACCTTTACTTACTTTATTTCCATAGATAAAGAAGGTGATTGTAAAATAAAATAAAGGCATCCAATGTGAAGATCACTATACTAACTTGTAGGAGTTAGTACAAAAAATAGCCAAAAATCAAAATTTTTGGAAGATAGGTATATAATGGTTAGGGGAGATAGAGATTTTACTAAAATTGGAAAATTAGGATTGGTAAGGCAAGGTTTAGAATATTGAAGGTAAATAAATGATAAAATTATGGAAAATGAATGACAAAATGATTAGCAAATGAATGATAAAATGATTGTAAAATATAATAAATCATATTGGAAAGCATGTAAAACGTAAATGAGAAAAAAGGAATTTAGAACATAATAAATAATTTTGGAAAGTATGTAAAACATGAATGATAAATGAAATATCCATGTAAGACAACTTAAACAAAGATAGGGTAAAAAGTGAAAAGTAAGCTCATGTAAGATAGGCAAAAAGAAAATATGAAAAACGGAAAATGAAATGTAATTGAAGATGTGAGACAAATATGGATAAGGCATACAAAAACATTTAATAATGGTAAATATCATATGTAAGATACGTGAAGTCCACATAAATCAAACAAGAACATGATGGAGAAATGACAATTAAAAGCTCTAAGGATGAAAACTCCAAACTTAGTGCTTGTTCTAAGATACAATGTAAGAAAACACAACCACCTAATGACCATCCAATGGAAATTATAAAATTAACTACTATGAAACACTATTATAAAATGAACTAGGCAAATGGAAAATTTTCATGATGAAATATATGAGAATGCTTTAGTTATACTTGATGACTTGGAGATGCACATCCTGAGTGGCACAAATACAATTTGAATGGTCTAACTCATAAAATGGTAAGAGTGTTTAATGAAATTACTCAAAAAATGATGAGAGCATGGTAAAAGGGGTGATTGAGCTGACCTCAATGTAAATTGAGGGCTGCCTACATAGTCCCAAAGGACCTCAATTCAATGTAGTTATGCCTATACAATTGAAGATACTACTAGGTAACAATAAGCTCATACAATAGGCAAATGGTAAAGTATGGAAAAATGATAAGGCCATGGGGATAAAATTTATTAATCCTAGGCTATAGGAAAAAATGGAAAGGGTCTATAATACTAATTTTACCAAAGGTAGTTATAATCAGTAGCATCGGCAATAAGATATAATATGAAAACATGAAGAATGCAATTGCCAACCACTATCATACTACCCAATATTCTATCTTTTTTCTAAAAAAAGTGTGCTTAATGAATAAAAAGACTAAATAAACTACTAAAAATTCATCTAGATCCAATCTCTGAAGGTTCCCAAAGTACTAATGGATCAAAACCAAGGTCAAAAGTATGGGTAGGGGAGGGTAAAATAATTTTTGAGAAAATAGGAAATGTATGGGAGGAATGATATACGATATGATACAAGGTTATGTTAGGGTGTTACTTAGTCGATCCTCATAGACAATACCTCAAATATCTTAAGAAAAATAATTATTGAGATGTATTATGTTCATCAAGTTCATCCCCTTCTGGTGTAGCTAACCTATGTGGTTTAGAGCCATAATTATCAAAAATCACATAAGGTCTTATCAAATTAGGGTTGAACTTTCCTTTCTTATTTTTTTGGATAGTGGTGTTGTTTTGGTTGTATTTAAGGACAAGATCACCAAGATTGAACTCTCTATGCTTTACACTCTTGTTATACTTACCATGTTATAGGTATAATCAATGGAACCTACAATTGGACTAATGTCCTATAATACAAAGAACCACTTTAAACCAACAACAACTGATCAAGGAACACCCATCCCTTAATTTAGTGAGACAATAATCCCATAAGGAGCTACTACCCCTATCTAGATGAGCAACCACAATAACTAAACCTTTAAGAAGTTTCACCTTGAAAAGAATAACCAACCCCTTAGATGTTGAGCATGCACAATAACACCTATGAAATGAACATATCCTAAACACTGATTACCTACCAATTTGATGGAGATATAATGTATATAATCTCTCTTCAACCCTGCACACTCTCTCTTGCCTTTAAAACCTCTCAATGCATCCAAAACCACCTTTTGGATCACTTTACACTTATTCACTCATCCTCAACTGGTAAGAGCACTATTCTAACATTAGAAATATGATGTGCAAGTTATACACATAGTTTTTAATCTACTCTTCTCATCAACCCATCTATTGGGCACTCTCCTTCTCTTCTTTCCTTCTCTCCACAACTCTCTCACACACCTCTTACCCACATACACAAGCCTAGAAAGTCATCATCATTGATTTCTATATTTATAGATCCTTCATGAATATCAACTTATTGGTCAACCAGTAGACATGCCTTAACCCTTAATGTTTATATCACATTAATACATATCTCAATACCATCCTCATAGGTCAGCTATAGCATCCATGGGTCACCCTTAAGAAGCTACACCTTTCGATTATAACTTAGTAGTCCTTATACATCTCATACAGACCTATTCATCCCTTTAGTACTTGAATGAGAAAATAAGGAACACAATACCACTTTAAAAAGTATATTTCCACTCCATATTACCCCTTAGATATTCTCAAATGATTATAGTCATCATTACACTCCTTTTGTAAGCTCAATCAACTCAAACATTAGCATTGTACATAAGGACATCATGAACAAACACACAATAAAATTATTAAACATTGTTCATACTCAAAATGGATTGATCAAACCTAAAAAATCAATACATATGATCCTCATATAGTCTACACCACTCTCAAATAGCTAAGTTACCTTGAAACATCTAAACAACAACAAAACAAGCTCAATTATCCTTCTCGGGTCACTTACAGAACATGGTCAAACACATAGTCAACTTTAGAGATAAATATATTTAAATGTATAAAAATTCAAACCTTATAACCATATTTGGATGTGCCTTGGAGTTATTTACAAATTTTATTTTTACACCACCATTAAATTTATCTTGGATCAAAAGTTATAGCTCAAATACTACATATTGGCTTTTCCCTTTGCTAATTTCAAATGCCAATGGTCATAGTTAAACATCAAACACTTTGACCTCATCTCATGCCCTTGAATATTAAATAAAACAAAACCATTTATCTCTTTATAATTTTATTGATATTTACCTTTGTTAAAAAAAATTCACGTTGACCTCATCTTGTGTATCTTGGTAACTTCAGCTAAATATGCTCCATCGAACTCTTCAAAGTAGCTCAATCTTTACTTCTATTCAATTTTAAAAATCAAACACTTGGCATCATCTCATTATTTCCTAACACTTTAAAATAAACATGCTCCATTTATCTCTTTGAGAGTAGCCTGGTATTTAACCTATTAACCATCAAATACTTTAACCTCTTTGACTTGATACACACCATAGATCTATATGTATGAACACTTGTGAACCATTGAATATTCATTTGGTCCTAGTATTTACCTTTTGAAAATTTGGATAAGTATGGGAATAATTTAAATCTACTTGGAAGGATAAATTTTTACCTTAATAAATTTTTACCTTAATAAATTTTTCTATGTTGAATTTCATGACCTAAAACTTGGACCATATGATCTCCTCACATAGGGGAATCCATTCATGTATCAAGCTGCTCTTGAAACCTTCATACATGCAAGATATGACATCATAAGATTGATTAATTAATTTTACTTGAAAAATGTAGTTAAATCTTGAATCAATTTCACATTGTTTATCTGTGATATGATTAAATGTAGTCCGTTAGATTTGCCTTTGCAAATTTGGCTAAGTACAAGAACTTAGTGAAATTTGTTTGAGAAGCCAACTTTGCACCATTATAAATTTTGTTACGCTCAATATCATGACTTGAAATTTGAAACATGTGATCAAATTTCATATTATAATCTATACATATAACAATATTATCTTGTAACCTTTGTGTTTATGAAATATAATTCCATCAAAATGCCTACTTAGATTTTTTTGCCACAAACCCAAAATATCTAGACAAACATAATGAAGAACCAGATGAATTCCAATCACTTAAAAATATCTCTATATTCATATTTATCCTCTTATATGACAACATCAAACATGATCAATACTTTATAATCATCCCTAATCATTCCTAAATAGTCAAACTTTCAAGATCAACCAATCTTACTTTAAGCATAATAGGAAAAACACATTGCACACTTTGTCATTGACACTTAGACTATCAAGAAACTTCATCCACTCACATCGACACCTCCATGATCATTTAAAACTCTCCAAAACTCTCCCCCTATGTCATTTATGTCAACACCCATCATATAAATCACCTTCCTTGTCTCTCTTCAAGCATTCTCATAATATGAACTTTCTACCCCTTTGACATAATGATAAAGTGGGCACATTCTAATCCTAATGACTTGAAAAGACTACCAACAAGAGAGGAACACCTTATAAAGATGATACAAACTCCCCCTTACCTTGATCCTACCTCTTCTTGCCTTGACAACTTTCTCTTGCTACATGTCAACATTCTCTTCAACCAAGCACTACAACCAATGAAGAAAACACACACAAAAGTATTGAAATCTGATGGAACTTACCAAGAAACATTTAAGAGGGACTTCCCCTAAGATATTTGGTCCATTTCACCTCTTGATCATCCTCATATCTCCACACACCATGAAGAACTACCACATAGGCTTACTAGCCTTCTCTCTCAAGCTACCACAAGGATCACCAACTAAAATTCATGCCACTCACAAAATAGGAAACATGATCTAAATAAACTTGATGAATCACCTTGAAACATTCATGCCTTTCTATTCTAGATAAATTGATAAACATTCACTCTTCTTCACATTAGACCTGTTTAATCTCCTTATATCCCTACCTAGAACTTACAGATCCAACAAATTTTAGTAGACACACCTTCAATACCTAAACATTCATATATGGAGCAATGTCATATGACCCCTCAAACACACCAATTTTAATCACCTAGATCATCATTTGAAACATAATTCTTTCACAAACCTACTAGCCAATTAAACCTCCATCTTCATAAGAACTTGAATATTTTGAAAAACACAAACCTTCAGATTTATGTGAAGTTAGATTTTAAAACCCATTTGGACCATTCAACCTATTAATAAGCCTCATACCTCAACTCATAAGGTAAACCACTTGTCTAGTATAGCCCAAAATCTTAGAATCTCAAAACAAACAAGGTTAACAAACCTCCTAGTCAATGCTCACTTTTGAAACTTCTTGCACACCTAAAGACAACAAACACATAATTTTAAACAAATATTAGAGCCTATATACCTTTTGGAACCTCAACTTATTATACTATGGCTTTGTCCTACAATAAGAAAGATAAACTCGAAAGCACATAAAAATTTCCAAAAGGCACAAACAAAATCATCAAGACACTAAACCACCTGGAACACATCATAAAGAAGTGCACAGACCTTTTTGAGCACCAAAATCTTCTTGTCATTCCATGAATCTCATTATTCCACCTAGAAACACCCATTCTGACCCTGTAGACACTACATACACAATACTTCTCTCATCTTGACACACCAACTCTAATTGGAAATACTTATCTGTTACCTTCTAGGACCTTCTAAAGAACACCACATCAACACTTGCTTCTCCACTAAAAGGAGTCTCTTAATAAGCATAGAAAAAGACCTCCTCTACACCACAATACTCTATAATAAAGTGAATCTAGGAGTGGCCCACATCTCCTCAATAACCATGGGAATCCTTTTATAGTTATAGGACTAATTGTTAGTCTTCTTATTAGACTTAAGAGAAGCAACATGATCATACACTACAATATTTTCCTTTTATTTTAGTATTTTATTGAAAATACATAGAGGAAAAAAAGATTTATGACTTACCTTTTCAACTGAAGAATTTACCTTGCAGTTTAGAACCTCATCACTAGATATTGATAATTGATGTTCTTTGCATGAAAATTGCTCAACAATAGTAGGATGTTCACTTGGATCCATACATACCTCATAACTAACCTTAATCAACACCTTGGTCTTCTACTTGAGCTTGGTCTCTTCATTCAACATATGAGCAGACAATAAGAGCCCTTGGCACTCTTCAACTTTTGTATCATTCTCCATCATAGAAAATAGATTAACTGGTCCTACAGACTCATCATGACTCACACTTACCACCTTTGGTTTCCATGAGTTAACTTTTCTTCTTCCTTGCAATCTAGGAGCCTGATTAAACCTATTCTAACTTGTAGGCCTTTACTTGTAGAACCTAGCAATGTGACCAACTTGTTCATAGTTGTAGCAGACTATTCTTCTTAAAAAAACATAGCTTGTCTTTCTTGATTTGGATAAAATCTTGAAATGTGTCCTATATCATAAAAACTAAAGCAATCAAATTTATTCACACCTTTTGACTGATGATTCCCATCATAGTTATATGAAAACTCATTTCTAATATGTCTTTTGTATTCTCTATCCCTATGACCAAATTGATTATGTGTAACCATAACCATTTAAACTTGCATACCTCATGGCATTTAGTTATCTAATCTGATTTGTATTCATTCTATCAGCACCTTCATTCCTTATCTGATGATTTATCTCAAAGTATGATTATCCTTACATTAGTCTTCATTTTGTCTTGAGTTGCATTCTTTGGTTATTATTTGTATCCAACACCAGTTCTATCACTTGTATGCTTTTGATAATTTAGAATATTGTCTAGATCACTTGAGCTCTTTTCAAATCTCACAAATGACTTCATCTTACAAGATATCTTCTCCAACTTAGCTTTTAATGACTCATTTTCAATTACATGCCTTGAAAATTCATCTTCTTTAAGTTTTAAGCTTGTAAATAGGATTTCCAATTGACAACTGAGATGTTTGACCATATCTTCATGCTCATTGGTGTCTTCATTCATTATTGCTTCAAACACACTGAATTACTCCTCATAGTCCTTGATTTATGACTTTATCTTCTTGTTAATCTTATTCTCAATCTTCTTAATATTCAATTCTTTAAGAGCATTCATCAATTTGGTCTCATAGTCCACCTCATCTTTATCATCATCTGAATCACTCCAAGTAGACTCCTTTTGATATGAGCAAATTCCTTCCTTAGTCATGAAGAGGGCTTTACCTTCAATAGGACCAACATATTCATGATCATACTCTAAGTCACTATCTCCACTCTCATCTAATGAGCTACAATCTTTATTGGTGTAAAGACTGTTCTTATTCTTGAATAACTTCTTCTTGTTATCATACTTTCTAAATCATTTCTTCATGTATGTCTTCTTGTCTTCATATTGGCCTTCACTATGCTTTTCATCATAATTCTTATCATGATTATGAGGGTATTTTATATCAAAATGTCCTACCTCTCCATAATTAAAGCATTTGAAGGGTAGTTTACCCTTATACTTGCCTAGCCCTATTTTCAATTTCCTTATAAACAAAGCAATTAATTCATTCTCATCAATATTAGATAGGTCATTCTCCTTGGGTTTCTTACCTTGGAACTTATTCTTTGAATTTATTTCTAACTTGAATGTTGCTTCCTTCTTTGGTGGTATATCATCATTTACTCTCATCTCATAGGTAGTAAGGATGCCATGCAATTCATCCATATTCAACTAAATAAGATCATGAATTTCTTATACAACATATACTTTAGAATCAAACTTGAGAGAGAAATACCTTAATACCTTTTAAACTATAGTCACTTTTTCAAGCTTCTCTCCAAGACCTCTGATGATGTTTATAATCTCATCAACTCTATGTATAAAAGATGCCATAGAATATTCTTCCTTCATCTTGAGACTCTTAAATTATCTTCAATGAGTTTGTAATTTAACCAACTTAACCTTTGAATCTCCTTCATAAATAGTCTTCAAATTATCCCACATTTCCTTGTTAGATATGCAATGGATTACCTTGTTTTATTTAGTCTCTAAAATACCACAAGTGATAGCACTCATTGCCTTGAATTATTCTCAAATAAATTCTTATTTGTAGTACTAGATGGAGGAATAGTAGGTGCAAAATAACCATCCACAATAGATTTCCAAGTGTCAAATCCTAGGGAAATGATGTAAGTCCTCATCCTCACACTCTAAAAAGCATAATTAGATCCATTAAACATTAGTGCTTGATTAGTGGAAAAACCTCCTTGTATTTAATGGATAACCATATTGTACCTTGGATCAGTTTCAAGCTATCAAGACTTCACCAAAGGACCAGCTCTAATTCTAATTGTTAGAGGTACAATCACTAAGAGGGGGGGTGAATCAGTAAAGTAAGATAATATAATTTAAATTCCAATTACTTCAAACCTTTAATTATTAAATACATATATTCATGAAGCATACATATCATTTATATCAATGAACAAGAAATATAATGCAAGATCAAGCACATAACATGTGACATATGTGGGAAACCCTCTTAGGGGAGAAAACCCACTAGAACTTGCAATTGGACTACTATATTATAATAACAAGAACCAATTTAGACCAGTAACAACTGATCAAGGGACACCCATCCCTTAATTTAGTGAGAAAATAATCCCATAAAGAGATACTACCCTTATCTATCTGAGAAACCACAACAACTAGACCTTTAACAAGTTTCATCTTACAAGGAGGAACCAACCTCCTAGATGTTGAGCAACCACAACAACACCTATGAAATGAACATCTCTTTAACACTAAGTTCCTACCAATTTGATAGAGATATAATATATGTCATCTCTCTTCAACCCTACACATTCTCTCTAGTATTCACACCATCTCAATGCACCAAAACCACCTTTTGAATCACTTGACACTTCTTCACTCATCCTCAACCTATAAGATCACTATTTTGACATTAGCTATATGACCTATAGGTCATACACATAGTCCTCAATCTACTCTACTCATCAACCCATCTACTGGTCAGTCTCTCTCTCTCTCTCTCTCTCTCTCTCTTCATTTCTTTGCTTCATAACTATCACACATGCTTCTTACCCACATACATAAGCCTAGAAAACATCATCATTGATTTCTCTATTTATAGATCCTTCATGAATATGAAAGTCTTAGTCAGCCATTAGACACACCTTAACCCTTAAGGATTATATCACATTAAGAAAAAACTTAATACCATCCTCATAGGTTAGCCATAACATCCATGTGTCACCCTTAAGCAACTACACCTTTCGATTAGGCCTTAGTAGCCTTAATATAGGAACTTAGTGAAATTTATCTAAGAAGCCAACTTTCTACTATTATAAATTTTGGTGCGCTCAATCTCATGACCTAAAATTTAAACCACATGATCACCTTTCATAGGGAAATCTATCCATATAACAAGCTGATCTTGAAACCTTCATGCATGTGAAATATAATTCCATCAAAATGCCTACTTATATTTTTTCTACCATAGACCCAAAATGGCTAGACAAATATAATGAAGAATCATATTAATTCTAATCACTTCTAAAATATCTCTAATCATCATTGACCTTTGATAGGACCTCTCACACATGATCAATACTTTAGACTCATCCCTAATCATATTTAAACAATTACACTCTAAAGATCAACCATGCCTACTTCAAGCATACTAGGAAAAACTCATTGCACACTTTTTCATTGACACTTAGACTATAAAGACAATTTATCCACTCCCCTAAACACCTCCATGACATCATTGAAAACTCTCCAACATACCATGTAACTACTTCTAGTATTCTTGAAGGTTATTCATAATATCCATGCATTTTTCATTCAGTAACTCTAGTTCTTGCAGATGAGCTACTTTGTAATCCTCATCATCAAGGATGTCTTTCAATGAGTTACATATATAAGGCAAATCAAATTCAATGGGAAGAATGGACTCAGTGACATAAATAATGGAATATGGTGTGGCTCCTATTGGATTATGATAATTAGTATAGTAAGCCCAGAGGGCATGAAATATTTACAAGTGCCAATCACAACCAACATCATTAACAACCTTCTTAAGGATATTAAAAATGGTCTTATTAGATGCCTTTACTTGGCCATTACCTTGTGGGTAATATGCAATGGAAAAATGTTAGGTAATGTTAAATTTGGCATAGAGTGCCTTGACATCCTTGTTTTTAAATGAATTTCCATTATCAAATATAATGTCGAATGGGATACCATAATGATAAATAAGATGGTTGAAGATGAATTTGGAATTTTTTCCTATCACATAAGTGAGGGGTATAAATTCAACCCACTTAGTGAATTACTCAATAGTGGTAAGGATATGCTTATGGCCATCTGAGGAGGTAGGTTTAATCTTTCCTATGAGATTGAGTCCCCACATTAAAAATGACCATGGCATGGCCATTAGCTTGAGTGTTCATGTTGGAATATGTATCAAATTTTCATGCCTCTGACATTATTTACATATTCTAACATAAGTAGTTACATCTGGTTCCATGGTTGGATATTAATAACTAATACATAGGAGCTTTTTGAAAAGGATACCCCCACTAGTGTGGGTCCCATAAACCCCCTTGTGAAATTATCTCAATGTTAATATAGATTCTACCAAAGTTAACAATGAAGTAGAGTTTTGTCAAAGCTTTTATGGTAAAAGATTTGGACAATTAAGTTATAATGAGAGGCTTGGTGTGTGAAGTCTTTTTTTTGCTTACATGAACAGTCTAGTGGAAGGACTTGGTTGTAGAAGTAATTATATAGTTTTGGAATAACAAATAGAACTAGGACCAACAATATCACAGATCATTCTAATGTTTGAGGGTTTATGAGTAGGAGCTAGAAGATGTTAAATGAGGAAATGATAATCTCTTACCTTATTTGTGTTACATATCAAAGAACCAATTGTATCCATGGAATTTATTATCCTATTATTGACCTGAGGTATGTTTTTAAACTAAATGTGAGTAATTCTAATTCTAATTCTACTTATTTCCCACCTTCATAATGTTGGGCTAAGAGTGCCCCTACGGAATTTTCAATGGCAGATAGGTAAAGCAGGAATGGCTTTCCTAGCATTGGTGGTAATAACATAGGCATATTTTCCAAGTATTCCTTTAGATGCTCAAAGGATTTTTGACATTCTTCGTTATATAGTGTTTCCTTTCTTTAATAAATGAGTGAAAGGATGGAATTTATCAGCCAACTATGAAATGAACCATCTAATAGACTGTATTTTTCCCTACAAGCAGTAGAGTTGCTTTAAAGTGGAAGGTGGCAACATCTCAGTAATGGCTTGAACCTTAGCATGATTGAATTTAATGCCTTGATGAAAGATAATAAATCCTAATAGTTTTCCTAAATTAACACTAAATATGCACTTCTTGGGATTATGATGAACCTTGTACTCATGAAGCCTTTCAAAAATTATTTATAGTAAAATTGGATGATCTACACAAGTCTTAATTTTACCCAGTATGTTGTCAACATAGTCCTCAAAAATATCATACACAATATCATGGAATATAATAGTTAGATCCATTTAGTATGTTTCCCTTGTATTATTGAGGTTGAATGACATGACTTGATAGCAAAACATTCCCCAAGGAGTGGTAAATGTTGTCATGTGTTAGTCCTCTAGTGCAATCTTGATCTAGTTATATCCCAAAAAGCCATCCATGAGGGATAAATTTTCATACCCATTTATGGAGTCAATAATCATGTTGATGTTTGGTAGAGGAAAGTCATCCTTTGGGTAGGCCTTGTTAATGTCTCAAAAATTAGTGCACAATCTACTACCTTCTAGATTTTTGATGATAGGCACAATATTGGAGATCCACTTCAAATAATCAACATTTATAATACATCCTACATCTAAAAGTTTATCCAATTATTTATTGACCAATATGGCAATGCGAGGATGTATTTTCCTTAATATTTGCTTAATTGACTTGTCATTCAAATGAACCACAAAATGGTGTAGGAGCAATGATGGATCCAAACCTAGTATATCAGAGTAAGACCATACAAAAATATATATGAACTCTCTTATAAGATTTATAATAACCTCGTGTTCCTCCTCAATGTGGGACACACTTAATTTAATCCACTTTGGATCATCTAGAGTCCCAATTTTTACTTTCAAATTATCCTATACAAGGAGAGTAGATCCATCTTCTAGAATAGTCAATAAAGATGTAAATTGGTTAGCAATGGCAAAATCATCTAGTCTAATTGGTTCTTCAAGTTCCCACAAATAAGATGAATTTGAATCTCCTAATGGTGTCTAGGGCCATATAACAAGCACTTCAGGACATTTTTAGACAATTTGATCAAAAACATGTGTCTACTTAGTACTAAGTGCAGATCTAAATGTAAGTTTGCTATTGGTGGTCTCTCAAACTTCTTTTGAATAAGGGTGAACATCCTCATCTAGTATCACCTAAAACAAGTTTTCACCAAGAGAATAACCTTTTTATTTACTTTTTCCTTGATCCAATAGTGCCTCAATGAGTTTTTCACTTTGGGACCTCAATGTTTTATTTTTGGGACCTCAATGTTTTATTTTTTTACTTTTATCTAAGGGTGTTCACTTACTCTTTGAAATAGGTAGCAGGATCCAAATTGATAGAGAACCCTTGCTTATGTTCTCCCCAAGGAACATTATCTCTCAAGCCTAAAAAATCACAAAAGGCCTCATCATTCTCAAACTCATCTAAAGGCACTATGGATTCTTATTGGTCCCAATCTATGATTTGAGGATAATAAAGGGTAAGTGGGGAATGTTAGATTATTGACATGATGGTATAAGGTTTGAATAAGTTGGTATTGGCTAGGTCTTTGTATATGCTATGATTAGACTCTACTTTGCTGTCAGCATCATCATTACTAGTAAATGGTGTAAGAATGTGAATAAGATATATGGGATTACCCCCATATATTTAAATACAATGTCATGAGTTTCTTGGTAGTTGGTTATAGAAAGAGGCTCAATAGTACACTATTGATTTTCCCTTAGGCCTCTACTTTCATAATCTTAGTTATCCATAATCTTGTTAAGGATGGGATACTTTGTACTTTGGTAGAAATGAGCCAAATTATCATTATATAACCAAGAAATATCATTGATAAGTAGGTCTTGTTCTTGGCTAGTAGTTGATGTGAAAATAATAGGCACTAGGCTATGAATTTTGCATACCCCTTTTGTTGTCATTCCATGTATACTAGCCTAGCTTTGGGCCTTACATAAGACTTAGGGTTTTGTAAAAGTTTAGCTAAATGGAAGGTATTATACATAGAATATTCTCCTAGACCTTTGTCTAAAATAGTAAAATGATTGTCAATGTTAATATAAGGTGTATATAAAGTTGAGGCAAGGTTGTCAGGGTCTATGCAATTGGTCTCTAGTAATTCAAGAAGTATATCCTTATCTTTATCTTTCTTTGGTATGGGGTTTAGGCCAAAATGGTACTTATAGATTTCATACTCAACCTCCAAATGTTTTTAGTACTGATATGCTTGTAATTCTCCATGAATAGTTACCTTCATCCTAGAATGAGGAAACTTGATACACTAGTGCAAGGATGAAGGTACTGCACGGATCTTGTGTATCCATGGTCTACCTAAAAGAAAATTATATGATAGGTCTAGATCCAAAACATGGCATAGGGTGTTGTGTGTTAAAGGCTAAAAAATAACTGACAAATAAACAATTCCCTATGATTCCTATTATTCATTGTCATAGGCCTTAATAGTAATGGTATTTGGCTGAAGGTTAGCTATTGTATATCCTAGATGCTTGATTAATTTTATAGATAATATTAAGGCTCGATCCATTATTTATGAGGACACATTTAACTTTATGTCATCTTATCAAAACCTCAATATACAATGGGTTATTATGGAGAGGGCCTAGGGATGACATATCACTTTGGTTGAAAGTCAATTATTGGCCTAGGGTTAGGTGTCCAACCAAAGCTTGAAATTTGTCTGGTGTAATGTCATTGTGTACATAGGATTAGCTCAAGAGTTAGGTAATGATATTTTTATAGATGGTAGACATACGTAAAAACTCTAGAATATATATTTGTGTAGGCATATTTTAGAGTTATTCCACAATATCATACATTTTATCCTTAATAATGATAATTGGCTCACTCCTATCTGGTATAGTGGGTTGGATTGGATCATTGGTAGGGAATTATGGGCTTGGGATGGTGACTTTAGATCACCAAGTTTTGATTGAAAAATATGGATTATGTAAAGGACCGTTGTAACTAGAACAAGATGGAGATGGCCTAGAGATGGTAACTATTAATTGCTGATGTGCTTGGCTATAGTCACTAGTCAAGTAAGGGTTACTGATATAGGGACCCAAGATGGTAATCCTTGGTTGTTATTGTGTTTGGCTCTAGTCACAGATCAAGGAAATATTATTGATATTAGGATGTTGATAGGTATTATTGGGTAATAGTCTTTATCTATTGGTATTTATTATAGGATTGATGATAATGGTGGATACATGACCACCCATGATATGACCTACAACTTTATTGTAGTTGTGTGTAACTACACAATAAGTTTATTGGTTATTAGGGTCATTTTAGACTTGGATCTATCCATTTTATGGTTGACATTGTTATTGTTACCATTGTTGTTATTTACATTGATGTGGTGGTGGTATTCATTTTGTTATTGATGATTGGTATTGTTATGTTGTGGAAAAGGATTTTGGTAGATACCCAAGTTTTGATTGGAAGTAGACACTTTATTATCCAACTAGATCTCTCTATTTTACAACATATTCTCAATGAGGTACTTCAACTGCACACAACAAAATATAAAATGTCCATGAACATGATGGTATTCAAATAAATCATGCTATCTATACCAATCCATATGAGGTCCTCCTTTAGGAAAGTGTTTTAGAATTGGCCAACTAATCACGTTGGTCGTGGCTAAGTTTTGAAACACCACTTCACTAGGCTCACCAAGGCCACTAAAGACTCTAGCATTGGGTCTTGTTTTTAGAAGAGGGGTTTGTAAAGGTGGTTGTTATAACATTTGAGGAGCTAGACTTGGTTGAGGCGTAGACTGGATTTGCTAAATAGGTTGTATTTACAAAATAAACTACATGTATAGAATAGGCTGAGCAGATGACATTTACACCATTTGAACATGATGTGACTCAGTGAATCCATTACTAAAAACATTCTTATTATGTTTTTATGGCTTAAATTTTTCATAGTTATTATATTGAGTGGGTATAGATGCTTGTGTTTGGATTGGGTTAGGGTTCTGACTTGGACCTAAATTTTGGTTTTGGCTCCAGTTTTAGTTTGAAGAAGACAACTTCATAATCTATTTATTAATAAGGGATTTTTAATTTTTATACCTTTCTCAATGATCTCCTTGAATGTTTGAGCACAATGAATCTCCAAGTGGTAAGATATTTTATTCTACAAATTTTTGGTAAACACAACTACTAATTATTTATCTGGTAAATTATGGGTGAAGTAACTAGTAAGCACTCTCCACCACTACAAGTAACTTGCAAAGCTCTCACCAAAATTTTGCTTGCTTTGACTCAAATCAAATAATAAAATATCATGCTCAAGATTTTAAGAGAAATGTTATACAAAACTATCTGAAAGATCATCAAATCAAAGATCAAATTCTTTAGCAACTTAAGAATCCACTCCAAGGCTTGTCCAACTAGAGTTCAAGGGAAAAGAAGAAACAAGTAAATGTCACTATAGGCCATTAGATGGAAAGAAATAAAAAATATTTTAAATATTCCATAGGGTCTCCTTTAATCTTGTATTTATCAAATTTCAATGGCTCATAACTAGAGGAAATGGTATTTGAAGGTATTCCATGTTAAATGGAGATGAGCACACGTCATCTAATTTAAATTTCTTGGTCTTCTTTCTTGTCTGAAAGGATGCAATTACATCATTAATTTAATATAGTTCTTGGGACAAAAATATATATGGAAAATTTAGTTTTGGTTATGGCTAGGTGATAAAAGGTGGATTACCTTGATCAGGGTGTAGTGGGGGAATGGAGTATTACAGAAAGTTGGTTTGATAGACCAATCAAATAGGAATATGCATCCATGTATTGGGATTAGGCTATTGGTATGGTATGCATTGTTGGTAAATATTTTGGTTAGGATTCATAATATGGCTTTGAGTTGGAGGGAGTTATGGCTATGATGGAAGTATATGGCTTTGTGTAAGGTATTGTGCCTGTTGAGTTTGAGTAAGAACTTGCTGCCTAGTTGAACCTGGCTATATAAATGGTACCTATTTTTGACTAAAGCCATGTCATTAAATATGTGGCACATTGGGTAAAAGGTAACTATTTCCTAATGGGTATTTGAGGTAATTTGACACCTCTTTATTGAAAAAATACCTATTATGAATTGGGCACTTATTAGGTGTTTGGCATATATCATTGACCAATAATTTTGTGTTGTTGATTAGACAACATTTGTGATGAACTCACCATTTGTTGTGGTGGTACATTTTTTTATGTCTATGGTCATATAATATTAGCCACCACTTATTGAGGTGGGGTAATATTCACCACTTATTTTGGGGTACTATTGGGTTGTGCCTGACTACTTACCCCTTGTTGTGTGTTTTAAGAAGCAACTCATTAAGGAGTGGGAGTAACATGTGGTTGGGAACTAGGCATACTTACCCCCTATTATTATAAACCACTCATAGTATTGATAAGAGGCACTTATTTTTGTGAATTATTTTGTGGTGCATTCAACCTACCATGGTCTAAAGTGGGATACACTTGTGTCTTATCCACTATGTTTTCCACATGGTATTAAGTATAAGCCAAATTCACTTCCTCAATGATCAAGTCATTGAACATGTCACCAACTAGAGTAATTTGGGAAAATGGGTCTACGTTTGGACTAGTATGGTCCCATGAATCAACTTGCAATCTTATTGAAGGAATTAGCTCTATAATC
The DNA here is from genome assembly GCA_037957365.1 of Torreya grandis. Classification (NCBI taxonomy): domain Eukaryota; kingdom Viridiplantae; phylum Streptophyta; class Pinopsida; order Cupressales; family Taxaceae; genus Torreya; species Torreya grandis. Next base: position 2,285,719 of record JARHVA010001639.1, read on the forward strand.
AGGGTATTTGAAATGGCCATAGCATTGAAATTATGTGCTAGATTAAGATATGTTTAATATGGCTATTGTATCTATATGAATTCATCTACCATAGGACATTTTCCCTCTATAATCACATTAGGATCTTGGTTTATCATTGACATGAGTGCTTACTAGTAACTAGTATATGCATGTTCAATAAGTCTGATTTGAGGTACGTTACTAGGTGCTCTGATTGGACTAAGTAGAGTTTTTTTTGAGAGAGTATTCTAGAAACTTTTTTCCTACCTCTATAATCCTAACCAAAATCTTGTCCCTATTATCAAGTAAGTGATGATTGAATAAGTATGGGTCATAACTTGTCAGTGTGGTTATGTACTAGAGCTATTATTAGACTTGTTTTATAATGGGTGGTACATTAGTAAGGTATTTAGCCATTTTTTCTTACTCCTACCATAGATAAAGAGGTGTACTAAGTAGGTACTACATTAATGGGTGCTACCCTTATTCTACATATTGAGTAGTGTAAGGGGGGATATGGATGCATCTTAAAAACTATGCCATCCCCATATGGGTCTTGAAAAAAGGAGTCATTCATGACTACACTCTCATAATTTGGATTATACATGGTCCCACTACAAGTGTAGTGAGGTATATATAAACCTACAGATAATGTCTCATGAATAAAGGGTCTAATGCTCATAAAATGCTCTAGAAATGGTTTAAAAGATTGGTTTATGCTTACAAATGCCTTAAAACTTGGTCTAAATTAAAAACTTGGTGTATTGCTATAAATGGTTCAAACTTGGCCAATAAAAGAGCTCTTCAAAGATTATCAATTGAAACTTGGTCTAAAAAATACCTATAACACTCTAAGGTCTTTCAAACAAATGGTTAATGAAAGGCGAATTTGGATCCTGGTCTTGGTAAGGTGTTTTAAACAAACTTAATCTAGGTCTAATAAGAAAATAAAAAGTTATAGGTCTTTGTTCAATCATCACAAAGCTAGTCTTGAAAACAAGCAAACTAGTCTAAAAAAAATGTAAAATAAATAATGCTAAGTCTTTAGTCAATCATCACAAAACTAGACTTTAAAACAAAATGGTTGAAGTAAAAACTTACAATTTATCTAACTCTAAGGAAAATAGTTCAAAACACTTGAATCAATCTCAACATATAGATCTTAAAACAAACTTAACCTTGGTATAAATTACTCACTCTAGGCACACACCTAAAACTATTTGGTAAATTCAATCTCAAGTAATCAAACTAAGAGCAATGAGTAAAGGATTCAAGTGCAAGTGATAATCAAGGCTCAAATGTAAACTAACTTCTCTTAGAGATATACTTAAAAAGTGATTTTCAACCTTAGTTTGAGGTGACAAATTGGATTGAAGCACACAAAAATAAACCACTCCTAGATCTAAGAAAAAGTATTTGAATTAAGCAAGGAATCAATCCAAGTTACACAATCTAAAGGTAAAAGGTAAACAATAAAGCCTAAATTAGACAAGACCTTGGTGTAGACCAACCAATTTTGAATCTGAAATTTTCAAGATGAATTCTAAAATTAGTTCAAAAGACTTAGATTTTTAGATGCAAAAAAAAACTAAACTCAAATGGACATCATAACAAAATCATTTTGTAAAAAAATTACACAAATGGTTTTAGACTTGCTTTTTTAACAAAGGTAAATTTGAAAATCTCCAAGGCAAATGTCTTGAGTAATTTCAATAGCATAACACTTTTTTACTCAAAGTAGTGTGTGTGACATGTGTTTGAAATTTTCGACACATTTTGATACAAGAAGTAATTTAGACCCTAAAACAAATGTATTAAAAAAAATAAGAAAAACACCTAAGTGCACATCCTACCCTAAAAAAATTGACAAGGTTACATAGTCTCCACCAAAGTTTCCATCGATATACCAATGCTCAAAAGGAATTAATTACTAATCCAAGAAAGTAAGAGTTCATATAGGTATAATATTTTAATCCACCCTCTATATCTTGAGAATTGATACATGAAATTAACTTAGATTTCTAAAGCAACTCAACATTTGGTTGGATATTTTGTAGTAAGTGGGGTTGATCTAAATATGATATTTTTGAACATCTAGATGTTCCACATATGTGGACATGAGGGTTTAATCATATAAAATGAATCATAAATACATATATTGTTATGTAATGGTATACTCATTTGAATAATGAATTCATCCATGTAATTCTTAGTGAATTTTGATGTCTGGCTAACACATGGCCCAGGTACCCTTGGGATGGTCAAGCTAACTGCTCACCACTATCCCATCTAATGGTTTACCAAATTTCTATACCCCATCATGGAATGGGGTTGTAATAATGATAGGAGATGAAACCCCATGTCAAATTCCTCCTAGAGAACTTGTGATGTGGTTATTAAATTCCACTCATAAGCTATTGTAGAAAAATAAATAAATGAAAAAATGGAAGAACTTTAGGGTCATCGAAGTCGCTAAAATATAGTATTAAAGTTATCATTTTCCTTAAAAAAATAGTTGGAAATATAACACAATAAAATCACAAAGTCACTGATTAGTAGTAGCAAAGTCATCAATACACAATCAAATAAGAACATAGGAGATGAAACCCCATGTCAAATTCCTCCTAGAGAACTTGTGATGTGGTTATTAAATTCCACTCATAAGCTATTGTAGAAAAATAAATAAATGAAAAAATGGAAGAACTTTAGGGTCATTTTTTAGTCACCCAAGTCACTTAGAGCTTAGGAGAGCATACATGATTTTTATTCCCTTTTATGACTCAACCAAATAAGCAAAAATGATGTGATTTTGATCACCTATGTTCCCTAAAATGGATGGGTGGAGATCATACATATGAAGTTTTACAAAAAGGATACTAATCTAAGAAAAGAAGCTAAGTACTTTTGAAAAAAGCAAGGAATAAAAAAGATCTTAGGAGCAATACTCAATTTTTTTTGTTATTTTTTATATCACTCTAATGAAATATGAAGTGAAATTTGGCTTTTATGTGTTTGGAACTTGTAAATTTTAAAGATAAAAAGGTAAAGTTTTTTTACAAGTGAATTTTAAGTGCTAAAAAGATAAGTGTGAATGATTTTTAAAGTGATTAAAAATTCTCCTTTTGAACTAATTTACTACATGAAACATTAAGGGATTCACTTGTGCTTGTTGAAAATAATTAGTCCAAAAATAATTTTCCATTTTGAAGCTCTCAAGTTTTTGACATAGGGCGAAGTCATTGTTTTCCTATAAAATCAATAGATAGAACATATTATTTGGTGAATTTTCCATTTAGCAGGAATGAATTCACCGATTAGATTAGTCAAAGTCACCATTTTCTTAGTAAATTATTTAAAACATAGTGGATAGTTACCTGACAAAGCCACCATTTACTCTCAATTTCCAAAAAAGGTATGTTGCAAGTGAAGTCACTACTTATTAGAGGCAAAGTCACCATTTTCATCGAAGTCACTAAAATATAGTATTAAAGTTATCATTTTCCTTAAAAAAATAGTTGGAAATATAACACAATAAAATCACAAAGTCACTGATTAGTAGTAGCAAAGTCATCAATACACAATCAAATAAGAACATAGAATTTTAAGGTAAAAGATTTAAAAACTAAAGTTATAAGTGAACTTTTCTTGGATTTAAAGGTCCAATATCCCTTAGTGCTTGCAGGGTATGTGGTCCCACTAGGCATGCCATTATGTAGTATATGATTATGAAGGAGATTTCCAACTTTTTCTTGTTAGTGGAATTGTAAAACCGTAATAGCAAACAACTTAATGAAAGTGACAACTACTTGCCTAAGTACTTGGGTTAGCAGTGATAAACCTAAGCACAAATAAACCTAAGAATTAAAGATAAAAAACTACCTTTACCTCCCTTGTTAAATGAGCTCATTCATTGGCATGTGAATGTGTTGGTGCTTGGCTTATGTGTGAAATGGATTCTTTTAGTCAATGCATTTGCCTTATGGGCAACACCTCTCCTTGTCCACCTTGGCTTGGCTCTTCTTGGCTTGGATTGGCTTGTCAAAATGAATCTATCTCTTAAAAATTTATCATTATATCTCTACACAAGAAAGCTTGTTAAATAATAGCCTTGGCACTTAAATTTATAGGTTCTCCAACTAAATCTAATTTAAGTGTAGTTAGGTTAGATTTAACTATGATTAGGTTTAATTTAACAATGGTTAGGTTAGGGAGGGGACAAGTAATTAATATTTGGGATAGAGATCCCATTTATTTTGCATAGATCTCCACTTTTGAATTTAAGGCCTTAATAGAGATATTTCCAACTCCTTGACTTTGAGGATGATGGCATCATCATGACCTTAATTTTATTTAATTTAATTTTAAGAAAATTGATAATCACTAATTGCGCATGGAAATTTCACTTAATCATTTAATTAGATTTGCTTAGTTAATTCATTCTACTTAACACTTTTGCATTTTAGGAATTGTTTAAGTGCCCCACTTAATGGGTCAAGAGGCCAATTTGTCAATTTGTTAGGTCACAATTTAACTAGAGATGAATCCATGGAAGGTTACTATTACATACAAGATAATAACCCAAATAGGGATGCCTCAACATGATTTTGGGTACTAATGTCTAACGTGCAAATGAAATTGGGGCATCCACTGACTTCTAGGATCAATTTCCATTATTTAGTAGAAATAAATTTGAAGTTTGGTTGGAACATGATTATGGCTAAAATGGGGTGTCTAAAATGGAAGCATGTGTGATTTTCATATATAGATGTGTTTTAAGTGATGGATTTTCAATTGGAGGTCCCAGATGTGGAAATGCCAGTTGGAGAACAAGAACTTGTCTCATAACCACATAAAACTTGCATTTCAACATTAATTACTACCATATGCCATGGATTTGTATCCTATGTTCGATCCTAATGCTCTAGAGAGAAATTATAGTTCTTTGGCATGCATATGAGGGTTATTTATATTCATTAAAATAGCTTATGGTTTTTTTTATGCATTCTAAAGCTTTCCTAAAAATGTAATTTTCTCGCATTGGGAAGGACATTCTTGAGGGTGGAATGGGTACTCCATCTCTTCACTAGGTGTGATATGAGGCCAATAAATTGATCCTAGACATTATTTTCCACCCTTAGTGTGGTGTTGATTTCATTTTTCATCTATGAATCACCAAAGGTGGATATCTCCAACTATGGTTTTAACATTAACAACATTTATTGTCAGTGTTTTTGTGTTCCTATGTAGCTATGAAAACATGCATCTAGGTGGATTTGGAGGTCCTAGTTGTGATATCATCTATAATTTTCATATTTTTATGTGCTGAAAGGTATGTATTTGTAATTGGAGATGTAGTAGGTATAAATGTCAATTAGATGATAAGAACTTCTTTTAATTGCATAAAAGTTACATTTCAACACTGATTACTATTCCATTCACTATATATTCATCTCCTATATTCAATCCCTATGTTTTAGGTTTAAAATATAGATATTATACATGCATGTTAGGGTTCTTTAATTTTATAAAAATGACTTACATTTTCCATTTTATGTGCTTCTAAATTTATCCTAAAAAGCTACAATTTTCTCATATTGGGAAGGGCATTCTTGAGGCTAAAACAGATACTATGTATCTTGACTAGGAATTATTGGAGGTGAATAACTTGGTCTTGGATGTTATTCACAAAATATAACATGGTGTAAGTTCCTTTTTTATCCATAAATCACTAGAGATGATATCTCCAATTGTGGCCCCAAAATTGACAACATTTATTATCAATGTTTCTATGCTCTTAAGAAGTTGCAAAAATGTGTATCCAGGTGGATTTATAGGTCTTGGTCATGGGATCACATGTAATTTTCATATATAGATGTGTTAGAAGTGATGTATATACAAGTGGAGGTCCCAAAGGTATAAATGTCAATTGGATGACAATAACTTGTCTTTTGATTATATGAAGGCTGCATTTCAACACTGATTACTATCTCATCTATCACACAACAACACACACACACACACACACACACACACACACACACACACACACACTGATATATATATATATATATATATATATATCCTATGTTAGATCCATATGATCCAAGGTGAAATTAAAAGGATTTTAAATGAATTTGAGTGTTTTAGGTTCATGCAAATTGATTATAGTTTCTATTTTACATGTATAAAGTTAGCCTAAAACCTATAATTTTCTCATATTGGGAAGGGCATTTTTGAGGTCAGAATGGGTACTCCATCTCTTTAGAAAGCATGATAAAAGATAAATAAATTGGTCCTATAAATTATTCACCACCCCTAACATGATGGTGGTTCTAGGTTTTAACCATGAAGTACTGGAGGTGGAGATATCCAACTACAACTTCAATATTGATAACATTGTGTTTTTATGCTCCTAAATAGATTTAAAAATGCACATCCAAGTGCCTTTAGATGTTTTGGTCATGGGATAATGTGTCATCATTGACTATAGAGATGATCAAAATATATTTCATATAAGACACAATATATTTATCACTTGGAATCATTAGGTGTACACAACATACATCATAGGTCCATAATGTGAACTAATGGTGGGTTAACTTACAATAGTAGTCAAGGGTGGTGGTGTAGTGTTATAGTGTGAGATGTATGTAAAATTAATTGATCTTAAATTCAAATCAGTTTTATTATACATCTCCAGTATATTAACATATAAATTGAGTGTCTTCCTTAATTTAGAGATGACCCTACTCATCTTATTCCCTAAAGGAATGTGCTCAATAATTCTGTCTTAGATAATATATTACCAACTTTACATTTATGTCACTTAGACCTCTCCCCCATAACAAGACAGTTCCAATATCCATGAATATTTAATATTAGAAAAAAAATAATAAATCACTATGGATTACTATTCAAACTCTCTAAATCCATCCCATCTATGTTAAATCACTCTCTACAAAAGTTAGTTCTTGTGTACATTAATGGATTGAGAAATCCCATAAAAAGAGGTATCAAATTTTTGACATTACAACACTTGGAGAGGCATTCAATAATGAGTAGCTTATTAAGGATTTTCAAAAAATAGTTTTACAATAATGTGTTCCTCCAAAGCTTTTGGAATGTTGAAGGTGGATCCAAAGTGTATTGGAAAATCAAATTGCTCTATAATTTATGTGACTCTTATTTTTGTGAATTGACGATGTAGTTGAGAAGGCACTTAATGATTATAAAAATAAATATCAATAAATGATTTATGTTTTCATGACATTCATATTTTTGAGTGATTTATTCTTGGATCTCCACATGAATCTTATAAAGACTACATGTAATGTTATACATGGATTATGGAATGTAAATATCCAAACATAAGATAATAGAAAAGCCTAATAAGGCATGCAAATATCAACATATCTATAAAAAGATACATGTATAAAAGTATAATAGATGCCCACTATATTGTTCAAATATAAATTATAACATATCCTTAATTGATGCCCAATTGATGATCTAACCATCTAGAGTACATAATCAATACAATAATTGAATTCCCATCCACTGATCACTTATTTCCACATTAAGAAGTCTATGATCCCCATTAAAGCAATAAAAACTAATTTACAAATGATTAAAACCTAATAAATCATACTTCAACCAAATTATCCTTATGATGTTACCCCTCTGACCAAGTGATTAAGACAAATTTCCCATGGCTATATATATATGATCATTGAGGTTACTATCTATTGGTGGGATTACAGTTGAGTAGAGGGTTATATCATGATTATCCCCTAAAATATTAAGCATGGTGAAATTAGTTTTTTAGGGTCATAAAGTGTCATAACCTTATCCAAAATGGAATGATGGTTAATTTGAGAATAGTGCACCACCTCCTTATATGTATCAAATATGGATAAAGACATTTATACTGTAAAATCACAAGGAAATAAATAAATAAACTATACTAATTTCCATGAGTGACCAACAACATAGGTCAATGGGTATTAGAGAATATAACTAGGTAGGATAGAGAGGTGTCAGGGATAAATTTTTTATAATTTAATGTATAACTCTATATCAATACCAAAGCTAGATGGGATAACCTAATGGAATACCCAAACATTACACTCATGTACACAAATCAAATATGCCTAAATCAGATAATCCAAACACACACATAGATAGATATTAATATGTGTTAATCCACTTGATCATTTCAATTAGGAAATATAATGAAATAACTTGTATAAAATTCTAACCTAGGAAGATCAAAAACTTTGCATGTATGCTACAATAGACTATATTTCATATATTGTATAAGTTAATCCTACTGAGGACTCTTCACACCAAGTTTTATTCTACACAAATATTTGGAGATGGTTATGATTGAAGGATTGTAATTTTCAAACATTATACTATTTTATCCCATATATTTTTAATTGAAACACATATTTAAGGATTGTAACTTAGTTTTAATAATTACACAAAGGACTATTAAAGATGGTCATATTTAAATATGGCATACAACCATCAAATTTAGTTTTAAAATAATAATGTGGTCTAAATTATATGCATAAAGATGACCACCATAAAACATGAACACACACACACACACACAAGCCATAAATTGGGTATTAGAGAATATAACTAGGTAGGATAGATAGGTGTCAGGGATAAAAATACTATAATTTAATGTATAACTCTATATCAATACCAAAGCTAGATGGGATAACCTAATGGAATACCCAAACATTACACTCATGTACACAAATAAAATATGCCTAAATTAGAGAATCCAAACACACACATAGATAGATATTAATATGTGTTAATCCACTTGATCATTTCAATTAGGAAATATGATGAAATAACTTGTACAAAATTCTAACCCAGGAAGATCACAAACTTTGCATGTATGCTACAATAGACTACATTTCATAGATTGTATAAGTTAATCCTACTAAGGAATCTTCACACCAAGTTTTATTCTACAAAAATATTTGGAGATGGTTATGATTGAAGGATTGTAACTTTCAAACATTATACTATTTTATCCCATATATTTTTAATTGAAACACATATTTAAGGATTGTAACTTAGTTTTAATAATTACACAAAGGAATATTAAAGATGATCATATTTAAATATGGCATACAACAATCAAATTTAGTTTTAAAATAATAATGTGGTCTAAATTGTATGCATAAAGATGACCACCATAAAACATGAACACACACACACACACACAAGCCATAAATACATACAAACTAAAAACATGATAGAATGTATAGTTAATGTTGTATAGGCATATGATGCCAAAAATGTGTACATTTACATATAGGCATATAGAAAGGTACATTGTCTAAGACATATCCTACTCATCAAAAATAATCCCTCTCTTTTCCTTCATTTAAGAATGCTCTCCTTCAAATGCCTTGATTGTATATGGAATATATCAAATACCTTAGATTCCTCCAATATTCAACTATGAGTCCTTTTAAAATCATAAGTTGAATGCAGTTGAACATGTAAATATACAAATTTTATTAGAATATTTACATACTAGACATGCAACCAAGTTTAGAAGTTAATTTTAAACTGATATAAAAACTATTTAAACATGCACTTACCACAACCTCATGGTCACACTCAATTCACCTCTGACACTCAACAAGGTTAATATTAGGTTGAGATGCATGCATAAGAGTGTGAAAGAAAGAAACAACATGAGTTGGTTCCTTGCTAATTATATGAATCAGACTATAAGATGTCATTAGATAACCTTGTGTACATAATACATTCATGTAAGTTATATTTGAACAAGTATAGAGTAAAATTATTAAAATAAACTATATTTAGAAAATAAAATTATAAGTTAACATACCTATTTTCACTCAATCTTGCACCCTAGATTGGTTGTTTAGGCCTTTTCTAGATTAAGTGAAACATCAGATTACCTCTAGGCTTATGGGTTGCTTATAACAGATGTAAAACTCTAAGTTAAAGGGATATCTCCATAGATTAGTCTTTGATAACTTATCACCTATACTACTTTCTTTCTTGGATGAAAAGGGATAGAAGGAACATAAAAAGTAACTTATGCTAATGAGGTGATATACCAGATAAATCTCCACTAGACTACCATGTACTTGCACTATGAAACATGACTCACTATATTAGTCTCAACATCCTATATTGCTCTAACATAAGTGTTTCAAACATGGAGGTGATATGCATTGTAATTATTAAGGTGAGTGAATAAGAGGTTAGATTGTAGACACTAATGCTACTCCTTACACTTGGAGATAGAAAAATACACTAGTTACACTTCATGTTACTTGCACCAAACATGAAAGAGTAAAGAGAACACAAGGATAGATAGTTATCACTTGTCATTTCACTATTCAGTACTTCACACACTTAAAAAAGAAGATATGAAATAAAAACCAAATTATAAATATTTATTTCAATAAAAAATATAATATTCAAACCAATAGGGCTTCACCATACTAGGTATGGATCCATTACAAAGCCAAAAAGCTTGTATATATGGACCATATGAGAGGAGAGAGAAGAAGAGAAGTGGAAAGGTCACAAGGCCAAGAGTCAAGACTTGTAAACTAGTTAAAATTTAAGAGAATGGAGTGGGAAACATGTCATGAAGGTATTCTTGGATAAATTTCCATCACAAATATGACATATCCTTCAGGTTGACATAAAAACACTCCATGGTTCTTCTTTGAAACTGCCCTCATGACGATGACTAGTACATATGTCTTGAACTTCCTTAGAACTAGCATAGGAGTCATTACCACATATGTCCTAACCATGGAAGTTAAAAATAAGATATTGACAAACATCTACACCTCTCTAACTGATGAACTCTCCTTTGTCACTTGTCATTCACTATCTGTAGTCATTTACTAGTTCTCAAGGTCTCAATTCCCACACTTGTCACTTAAGTGGCTTGAGGTTTCTCATAGAGATTCATTTAAAGGGTGTTAAAAATATATAAAATCCTTATTTTATTTTTGTCTATCAAATATACCTCAAGGGAATCAAATTCACTCTCCTCACCATCACACTTAGGCAGTCACTTTGCCGTCTCACTATTTGTCTAAGACTACCTGTAATGAATGGATTGAAAAAGAGGTTTCCATTATTATTTGAGGTGAGATATAAGTATAGAGATTTATGAAAAGTCCATAAAAACCTCCCATAATGGTTCTCACTTATCCATTCTCCTTTGTACCTACAATTCACCTCAAAACCTATAGAAAACCTAGATTCTGGCTTATCTGTACAAGTAATGGTATGGATCAATTGGATGATGAGAACCCTAGGAAAGTTATAAACATGATAAGACACATTTCAGGTCAAAATACCCTTCTATATGCATTCCCATTAATTTATTCACCATTGGGTTTTATGAGGGTTTTAGGTCTCTTAACTTCTTAACATTGATTCATAAAAATTAGATGCTCAAACCTCAAAAAAATCCCACAAAGTTGAATTTTATGACCCTAATCAACTAACCCTAAGTGATTTAGGCACCATGCACACCATCTATATAGATAAGAGTAGATGACGTTGGCTTTCAAGCTCTTGCAATGTATTTTGAGTAGGCTTGAGACTAAATTAGGCCACAATGACCAATATGAGCTATTTTATACAACCTGATGGATCTTAATAGTACTTGAATCCCCCATAAAGGTTCTTAAATGAATTATGAATTTCATATGGTCTTGTCAACTAATTTAGGCACCCTGAGGGTGTAGGCCTAATTATAGGCATAATAGGCCTGGACTATGTATCTAGGTATATGGCCACCTATCAATATTTATAATAGATACATATGATTCTTAGGACTCCATATTCAGATCAACTTTCACCTCATTCTAAAGTTATTAAAGACTCTTTATGTTATCCTTCTAACATTCATATAGTAAACTTGTAGGGTGGTCTTGACAGTGGAGTGCCCTCTATTTGAGACAAAATAGAAGGAATATACCCTATTTATCTAACCAAAGTGAGATTATGGATGGATTTATTAGGTCATTAAGATGATTTATACGAATTTTCATAACTTTTTCATGTTACAAGACCCCTCAAAACTTCAAATTCCTCAAGACTGGCTTATAATATTGACTATATGTAGGATTTTTATATAGAGTTGGGCTTGTTTTATCTTCACCTGAGTCAAAGTGTTTGGCTCTAGGTATAACATGGAAACATGTTATCATCATTATAATATTGGAATATATATGTTATTCCAATTTTATACCTTTTCCTACCAAATAGACTATCATCTTTCATGAGTTTAGGCTAGTCTACAGATGATACAAAATTTGGATTGACTATAGGTTGAGGTTCTTTGAAAACCTAGCTTAGATCACTCTTTAATTTATTTCTTTGTATATGAAGAACTCATAGAGTGTGATGATATAAATGTGTAATTTATATCTAAATTTTCACCCATATTTTACCATTGTCTTCTAGTCAGACCTATGTTCTCCATTAGTATGGGCTAGTCTATCTCCTCAGTCAGACTGAAGGTGCTTATTTGAGTAGAAATTAGAAGTTTCCTATAAGTGAAGATATAATTGAACATTGTACTCACATTATTAAATTTATCTAAGGTCATACATATCATCCCATACCTAGATAATATCATCTCATTTATTGGAACCATGCTTTCATCAATATATTATAGTGCACTAGTTGTCATTGCAGTGTTTCAGGTTCATTTGGCTTAAAAGACATCATAACTACTGAATGTTTCCAAATGGAAACTTGATTGAGTTTAAATCCACACTCACCATCATATTAATTAGTATAACAACTTCCTTTCATGTTGATAAGTGACATCTCCATCTATGTTTCAATAAAAAAAAACATCAAACTCACATAGTCCTCATAGATATTCACCACTAGATGACACTTTGTGGATCAGAGTCTCTTATTTGGAGAAGTTATGGTAAATGTTTACACTTTACAACTTTTATCAACTTTAAATAACTATAGGTTATGTTATGGATCTAGGATCAACACTATGAACCCTAAATGTATTGATAACTCCATTCAAGTCATGAAATTGTACATAACTTATTTCTTAGGTTTTGGATAGCCCATCCATCTTCCATACATAACTATAGGTGGCTATAGGTGATTGTGTATATTATAGCTCTAGTCAATCCTTGCGTAGTGTCTCATAACTCCAATTAAATCAACCTATAGTTCCTTTAATGTGAAACATAGATAATCCATGATTTGAAGGAGGTGAAAACAACATGTTAGCCTTGACCCTAAGCCACTTATAGAGATATGAACTTTGCAACTATGGAAACCCTATTCTATAGACCATTAAGTCTTCACTTCAAGATCAATGATATGGTCCTAATTATATCCTCATGTTCACATGTGAAATCTAGAATAAAAACCATATGATAAGGATGGTCATACTCTTGAACACCACATATACCACCTAGTTTTCTTAGATCAATGCAAATAGATAAGAAAATTGAAACCATTGGGGATGTGTAGGTAGTTTAGATTCACTAAAATTATTAGTGATGGATCATGAATCATAAAACACCAAAATATAAACTATTACCATGGAAAGGAAGGCCATAAATGATACTATCACCCACCAAGTGCACTCTCTTGAACTCTCCTCCTCTTGTCCGTACTGAAGGGAAACTATTGACATGTTTGACCTTGTCCAAGAGAAAGATGAAGGATGAGAATTGGTTTTGCTCAATTTTGGGTCTTTAAAATATTTCTAAGAATAAAATTGAATTTTTAGGATTTTAAGGGATCCTCCTAAAGCATTCACATATGCTATAACTATCATATAATCTTTACAATAACTGAAAATCCCTTTCTTCAAGTGATATTCTTGATTTAAACATTGAACCTATGTAATTCAATTCTAAAATTGACATATCTAACATATTATAACATGTGGGATGTTATAATACACTTTGACATATATTTATTCTTATTAAATCCATAAAATTTCATTAAATGACCCAAAATGTGGACTAATATGGCATAGGACCAACTTAGACAAATATGACAAAGATAAAACATATTATTTATCCTCATTTAAGACCATGGTGCACATTTTCCAACCTAGGAAACCCTATGAAAGTTTAAACTATATATGGGGTTAAAATAATTTGACTTGGGGTCAAATTAGTTAATAATACCTTAGTTTTTGTACAGAATAAATTTCCTCAGCAATGCCTATGTTTGTTTTTACCTATATAGTGGAGGAGTCTCCACTATGGTCATCAAATGAACAAAAAAAATATGATTATTAGTTGAGCATATCTATATAAATAAATACATGTACATGAAGTACAATAATAATGAAAAATTGTATATTTATACATTGGCCAAGTAATAACAACATATGCAATAGTAGACAACCCACAATCTGAGTATGAAAATGATGGGACCTATTATTCAATCCAAGATATCTATCCTAAATTCATCTAATGTATTATAATAATTAAGTGAGATTTAAGAGCAATTTTGGAACTTGTGTCCTATCATTTTAGGATTATTATTGAGACAATCCAGGGCACAAGTTGTAGACATTGGGATCCATTAAATATCCTACTTGGAATAGTTCTCCAAGAGAATAAACAATACCACAAGAAGCTTAATACCATTTTTCTTACTAACCCACATAACCTCTACACTTCTATCTAAAATGATTGAAATAGATTAAAATCTAGGCTCTACTAGGTGTCACTTCACCATTTATAAAAGGGGAAAAGACTACATATTCACAAATAAACATCAAAAGAGAGGGAGGGTAAAGTAGAGAATAGATCTTGTGGAATAAATGGTCAATGAAAAATCTTCCAGGATAAAAATGTGCCCAACTAATGTTGCACCACTATATTCTAAGTTTTGTGATGGATCAAAATGTAGTCACATAGGGTAGGAGTCTAAGGAAAAATAGGAAATGCTTGATTCAGAGATTATTTTAATGAATAAAAGTGAATAGGCCTGTTGTTAACCACACACAATTCCTAAAAGATTCCAAATAAAATGAAAAATAATTGAAGAACTTAATTGGAATAAAAAAATATCAAACTAATTAAAGCATAAAGATTGTAGAAAATCAAAAATTATGATCCTCTAACATTACTGTTAGTCCATTGAAATATAAATAAAATGGAAGACATCCATGAAAACTAGATGCATTTAAGTAGAAAAACCAAATTTGTATCAATATGAGAATTTTTATTTACAATAGAGTCCTCATTTTCAAAATATTACATAGTAGTATATATAGAAGTTAAATGGGGATTTGTATCCTAGTAGCATGAGTTCCCACTCTAAGCTATCATGCCTAAAATGGTTGTATCATAAATACACCAAAAGATCTAAAATCTAAAAATAAATGGAACAAAATTCCAATGACCCACTATGAGAGAATTAAGAGGAGGTTAAAATGGGACCACTTCCTAATTGCTTGGGATGTGCCTCCTTTACTGCTAACATGGACATCACTAAGTCAAACTCTCAGCCCAATTTTTATAGGTTCATAGGAGGCTCTTGAAAGATCACCTCAACCCAGGTTAGAAATCACTTATGGAATTGGAGTGGGACCTCCAGGTAAACCTTCACCTTGGACACCTAGTTGATGCTCATTGTTGACCGAGTTACCAACTCTAAAATTCATTTTGGTCCCATCCCTATTGGATTTCACCACATTCCTTCACATGACATGGTTTAATTAGGTTAGGTGGACCTCAAATTCCTCTTTGTCTAGTAGGGTGCCATGTGGGTGGAATAACATAGTGATGTTGACCTATTTTAAATAGGTCAACATATGCTTCCTACTCTTATACAAAGGCTTGATCACTATCTACACTATGGTTAACCACTCTTCAATTTAAGTATTTTTATCCCAACATAAGTTTGGTAGAGGTTTATGTCCACTAGAGGCATAAGCTTCAGCTCCAAGAACATGCATTTATGAATAACCACAATGAGACTTTTTCACTTACTATGTATGTGGGTAACCCTCTCTAAGAATGATTGAGTGCATTAGAGGTGATCTTTACTCATGGTCAGGGATTTGATCACCTTTTTTAGAGATATAAATAGTTGTATAAGGGCCTCTTTAACATTACCAATTAGCTTTGTTGGGAAAGTTGCTCTTCGCTCATGATTTGAGTGCTCTAACTTTCTCCTTCATGTCTTCCATGAGATTCTTGATCATCTCATTGGTAGCTTAGAGCACTGATACAAGGTCTTCAGCCAATTTTTCCTATATTTTGGGCATCCTCACCTTAGTGATGGAGAAGAGGTCATGCTTAGTTTTCCATACCACTAGATCCCCTTCTCGAGTGAACATCTATGTAAGAACTCGCCTCATGTTCCTAGTTTCCCTATCAAATTCCCATTGGACATCTAGGTCACCCTGATAGACCATTTATAGTCTCTATATTTTAGTAGGTACTAGGGTCCTGACCTATCTTTGGCCTATGGTAACTCCTAAGGTAGTGTAAAAGGATGAAGACGAGGTGGTAAAGGTAGAGGTAGATGATGAAAGCCTAGAAGGAGGAAGAATAGATGAAAGGGAAGGAAGGAAGGAATAAAGGAGTGGAAAAAAAGGGGGAATGGGAAAAAAGAAGGAAATATGATTGCGAATACCTATGGGAAAAATTGGGCATGACATTAGTTTGGTTTCATGTTAACCTATAGACCAATGACACTTAGGAACAAGGTGTTGAATAAGAACAAGGAGATTAGCTGGTTGAAGTTGAATCTTTGGGGCCTTATGGTGATAAAAAATGAGGGATAGGGAGTAATGGGAGGAGTAATATAGATAGAAGGTTGATAGGGATCTACCTTTTTTAATTTTCCTATATTTATTGACTAGATCAGTTGGAGCCACAATTATGGTTGTAGGAACTATAGTGCTAACTATAACTTAGGGAGGCTCATTAGAATAGACCCAATAGGACTAGGTAAACTAGGTGGTGGTCTCATGGGTTATAAAGGGATGGTGTTGGATAATTTTAATGTGATGTTTGATATGTGGAATTAAAGTATTCATGGTGTCCAAGATGATGGTGATGTGGGATGAGTACCTAGTTGGATAATGACAAAGTGTGCTTTGGATAGTGCTTCAAGGTACTTACTTGTTCAAAGTGTTTTTACTTGATTGGGATGTTTTTTATGGTGTATGCATGAGTGATGGATCCCATGAGAGGCATAGAAATCTTGGAGAGCTTGTAGAATATCATGACATTTATTTTATTCATCTTGGTGTGTTATTAAGGGAAAAGACCTAGTGAGATTTGGCATTCATGTTTGGTCAAAGGGGTGATTGATTTGGTTTGACAAGTTAATAAAGGTTGTGGATAATGTGTTGATGCCTTAGAGGGACTATGAGGTGTCGTAGGTTCTTAGAGTACATTTGGAGGTGAAATGAGCTCATTTGGTAACTTCTTGAGTTGATTTGTTCATTGTTGCCTAGGTGTCTCAGATGGTTGAGTAGATAGATTTGTGACATCATTATTTACATGTACAAAGGATTTAGACAAATTTGGTCATATGGGTTTGTAGAGTTTTATGACTAGTTGTTATTTTACAATTTTCATATCTTTAGGTGCTAAGGTGAATAAGTTATTTTTGGTCAAATTTGACCTCCCAAGTTATTTGCACATTCCAACACTGTCAAATTTTGATGTTTTTCTCATGACCATTGGAATTCAAAATTTGATTTTTTTAAGGATGACCAGAGTTTGGTTTTCTTGCTATAAATTTTGATGAGATGTAATTTAAAGATTCAGTTAAAAAAAGTGGTAGAGGAATTTCAGGGGGATCTAGAAAAGTAAATTTTAGGTCTTGAATGTCCTTACATATTTAGATATGGTTGACCAAAGTTGACTATGTGTTTGACTTTTTTGTGCAAAAGTGTCTAGTGAAGGTTTTTAGTTGGTATTGATATCAAATGGATGTTTCATGTTGTTATAACTATTGGAAAGTGATTTAGACATCATGAGAGTGATATTTAGTGATTTGGAGGTTTGAATAATTATTTTACTAGTCAAACATTGATTATAATTTGGAGGTACCTTCACTTATGGGGTTTTGGTGCATATTGGCAAAGTGTGTTAGCTTTTGGCATTAGAAATGTGATTAATAATGAATGTGATGATTTGAGAGTGTTACAAGGGTATTTTGTAGTAGATATATATATATTTGGAAGTGTTCATATGGTTCGTTTGTGCATGGTAGAGTGGAATAATTGAAAAAGTCTTTTTGAGACCTATTTGGGATCATTTGGGACCTGGTGGAGTGTTCATATGATTCTTATGGATGACTTGTTTTAATGAATTGATATTTCATAAATGTATGAATGTTTTTATTAAATGTGAATCAAGGTATGACATTGGTCTTGGCTGACCTATATGAGTACATGAATGATTCATGTATATTTATAAGGTATTTGGAGACTTGAAAGTGAGACTAATAGAGAGAGAGAGTGGAAAAGGGGTGAAGAAAATAGAAAGATGAAGTGTAGAGAGTTGTGAGACCATCAAATACATTAGAATTCCTTGTTTAAGGTATAAAAGTATATATGCAAGTCTGTAAGAGTTTGTATCCATGATGATTTGATGATATTGCTAGGTATGAGAAGTGTTTGAGTAAGCAAAGAAGAAGAGGAATTATATGCCTATGTGAGAGGCAGATTTGAGGGTATTGCAAAAAGAAAAGTTCATGATCAGGTGTAGAATAAATTATAGCTAAAGTATCCATTATTTCATAGATTGAAAGTTCATATTGGTGATGTGTTGGTACTCATCATCAAGACAAGTTATTGCTTGTCACCTTAGGGGCTGATGATCCTTGTGGAGTTGGTGCTTCATGAAAAGATCTCTTGTTTGATCAATATTTATAGGATAGAAGTCCATTTTTGTTTTAGGCTTGAGAGTGGGTTTTCTACCCCATGAGGGTTTCCCACTGTAGATTTTATGTCTTAATTTCTTGATCTCTCATGATTGTTTACTCATTGTTATATCTATCTTATGTTTTTTATATGTGTTGCTAAGATGTTTTAAGAGGTTTGAAAGATAAAAAATGATTGAATTAAAGGTTTGGTAACCATTGATTCACCCCCCCCCCCCTCTCAGTGGAATGTACCTTTATCAATTGGTATCAGATCATCAAGTCCTTTGGAAAAGGTCTAACAACCTAAAGGTGATCTTAAGGAGTGACGTATGACTGGTTATGAGTTTTAATAGGATACACCCATTTGTAATGCTAAGGAAATATTCATAGAGCAAGCCAAGTATGTGGAAGTTATGAGGTTAAATATCTTAAACAAGATGAATTCTTTTGATCCCTTTATTGATGATCTCTTCAATGATGTTGAGTGTACATAAGTTGAAGATGATGTTCATCATTTGATTAAGAAGGAAGATTGCTCCAAAGAAGAAGATGTCTTGTGAAATGAAGTGGGTTACCATGGAAACAAGGTAAAATTTGATCATGCTGAGTTCATAAGTATTATTAGAATCATGAAGAAGCAAAGCAATAAGAATCATCAACTAAGACATATGCATCTTGATGATAAAAGTGAAGCTCTTGAAGGAAGTTTGAATGGTTACCATAGGTCAAAGGGTATGGACCAATATATTGGTTCTTATACAAGGTATGTCATTTCTTTTGGTTATTGATTATTTTTCAAACAAATTGAGCATAAGCTAATAGATAAAGGAAGAAGAAGAAGCTATTGTAAGGGAATGTGCTTAGAGAAAGCTTGTAAAGAACAAATGTGAATAGTGTGTTAAAATAAGGCTTGGTAGTGTAGTGTGTTAATCAGGATGAGACTAGGGAGAAGAAGGTTGGTAGATGTGGAGCATGGAATGAAGTTATATGACATGTCTTTGAGGTGGTGAGAGCATTTGAAGAGGTTTCAAGGTGGTTACCTTAGTTTACAGTCCTAAACCTAGTATGCATTGTAACCTGGTGAGGTTTAAATAGAAGGTAAGATTCTGAGATGGTAGAGCTGATGTGAGCATGGAATATTATATATCAGGGTTGGTCAAGTGTGTTGACCAAGTCAAAGGTCAAATTTTGAAGTGAAAAATTAGAAAAAGGTTCCTATGGCTTCAAGATGTGCTAAGAATGTGTCTAGTGAGCCTAAGAAGGACTTTTTTATGATCATTGGCATGTAAAAGGTTTTCATGGGAGCTTATCCATTTGGAGATGTTGGGGAGGGTCCCTAAGAAGGTTTTAAAATAATTAGTTCAAGGGTTAAGGGGCATAAATTTATGAATAATCATTAAGAATGAAAACAATTTTTTATGTGCCAAAACCCTAAGTTTTAACTTGACTTGAAAGATTTTCTTGGTTAATGCCTAGATTGGCTATGAAAAACAAGTTTGGTGTTTGGATGGTGTGGAGGACTCCTCCAGGTTTCTATCTATATGCTTTGTCAGACTTGATAGTAAAGTGATTCTTAGTGAAGAAAAGTGATTTGTTCAACATAAGTTCAAATGACCAGGTGATCTAATGGCTGAGAGATGTAGCTTGAGACTTGTTTCAAATGGATATGGAAAGTTTTAGTGAGATTCATTTTTCTATGTCAAAGTTCCAAAAGTTCAAAGTTGCCTAGTCGCTAGAGGGATAAAAGAGAAAATAGTGAAGGAATATAGGTATGAGTTATAGCTATTTAGGGTGAAACCAATTAATTGAGGTCTTTGTTCAAGACCTATACCTCATGTTTCCTTGGTTGGTAGGTATTTATGGTGCTCATACATAAGCTAGAAAGTGCTCTCAAGCTGACCTGTCTGTGTGAGTGAAGATAATGAAAGGGTGAGGTTCAGTGTTTGATATATATGTTCTATATTTTATATTAGACTTTGTAAATTGATTTTATTTAAAGATGTATAAGGATCTCATGAATCTATTTGAAGTTCAAGAAAGTGTCCCTATAGTTTGAAGAAGACATGATCATCATGGTTGTGTCTTGAGTCAAATTGACTACTCCAGGTATGCTAGGTGAGATGAAGAGTTTGAGAATATTTGAAAAGAGTTGATGAATATTATGGATATATTTTTGTGGTTTGGAATGTATTTGAACTATTAATTCTTTTTGGAAGGTGAAAAAATAATTTAAGTTGTTGAGATGCCAAAACCAAAATGGCTTGTCTAGTTGTGTTAAGACAGTAAGAGAGTAACATGAGAGATTGGTTTGTAAGACCAATGATTGCCTCTAAAGTTAGATATCTATCCATTTTTGAGTGATATAGAAGACTCAGAGAAGCTATGTATTTGCATTAGATGTCTTGGAATCACTCTTAAAAGTATTAAACAAGATCTTGTACATGACTGTATTTCTTTGGAGGCTACAGACAATTTGGGTAATCATCTGGGAGTGATGAGTTGGAGGTCCTTTGAATTGAGTTTAAGAATAAAAATAATTTGAATATTTTTATAAGGTCCCTAAGGTTCATATGAATGTAATGAGATTCATTTAAATTTCTCAAGATAGTGTTAGTGGTTAAATATGTTTGACTGTGTTTTT
Source organism: Torreya grandis (assembly GCA_037957365.1). Classification (NCBI taxonomy): domain Eukaryota; kingdom Viridiplantae; phylum Streptophyta; class Pinopsida; order Cupressales; family Taxaceae; genus Torreya; species Torreya grandis. Next base: position 2,307,284 of record JARHVA010001639.1, read on the forward strand.
GAGATTTATGATGGAACTAAGTGAGCCTATTACAGAGGTGTTTTTAGATGTTTGGAGCTTGAGTAAAGGTTCCCAATGGAGATGGTGAGTTTTTTCAGGTCATGAATGATATATTTATGTTATTTTTTCATATGGTTAATTGGGAAAGTTGACTGTGTACTTCAGTTTCATGAGACAAACTTTTTTGTGTTTTAAGGCCTAATGGTGAGTAGGCTAAAACGGCTTAGTTCATGAGGTGAGTTATTGTTCCAGGTAGCATGGTTATTTTTTGGAGTGATAAATGGTATAATGGTAACAATTTTGATGTGTTTGAATCTTGAAAGAGTGAAGTAATGTATTGATCCATTCAAGGAGTGAATTATCTTCTATAAGGGTCTGTGGACCTAAAATCAAATTTTGGTCAAACTTTGGTAAGTGATCCTAATGGTTAAATTTTATAATTTTAAGATGAAATTGACTTGGTATGTAAATAAGTGATGGAAAAGTGCATTCCAATAGGTTTCTTGTGTCAACTTAGCCAAAGGAATCATTTTGTGGTCAAAATTATAGAGTGACAAATTTTGGAGTGTTCTTTGACTTGTATGAGCCCAAAGTGCAAAGTTGTTTATGTGTTATTAGAGGCAAATAAAATGGAAAGGTTGAATAATATTTAAAATATAAATTATATGAAGTGACTAGAAGATGTAAAGATAGTGATTTGGCCAAATTTTGGTGCTTTGACCAAGTTGACTGCTATAGGTGCTCTTTTTGAAGGCAGAGTTGGTTGATTGCATATGAAAAATGGAATTTGATAAGGTATCTAGGTGATTAAATGGCCTATAAATATATAACTCATTTTTAGATGTTCCAGGTGGATTCATGCATCAAAGGTGTTTTGAAGGAAAATTTTTGAATTTTATGTGCTCACTATTGACCCTGTTTTTGACCTAAGGAGGAGAAAGTCAAAACCAAGATGAAGGAAGTCTTTGTTAACCATGGAGTGGGAGCTTGAAATTTGGTATATAAGTGTGGATAGGTGACCTACAGGTGTGGGAGTAGTTTCATGTCATGGCGTTGACTAGAGATCGGCAAGTTGACCCATTTGCTCTTGAGATTCTTGTGTTTTGTTCTATGCTATAAAAGTGGTTTGCATATGGATTTATGGTCTAAGGATTACTTATAATAAATAATGGAATAATGGGTTCTCAAACAGGTCCTCACATATTTTTGAAAGTGTACGGTTGTTTCCATGGAGGTGAATTTGTCCAAATGGAGGGCTAATTGGCTAGTAGCTTTGTGAAAGAAGTATGTTGAAGAGATGGATATGAGTGATTATTTTTTTCATGAATGAAAGGAAATGTGAGAGTGATCTAGATATTAAATTTCATAATCTGAAAGTGCACACATAGAAAGTTATGGTAGTTACAAGGTCCAGGTACGGCTACAAGGAGTTCTAACAGGCCTAGTGAACAAATGAGTAGTTTTTGGAAATTTTATCCAAAATACAAAGGTATGTTTTATCTTGAATGAGTTATTAGGTTTATTTTAAGAATGTTTATTGTTTGGAGTGTTGCTTGAAGACCTATTGGTAGTTTTGGAAGTGGCTTGAGCAAAAATGTGGCTTGCAAGCTAGTATGAGGATTCTTCATGGTTGGCAAGTAGTTTGATGGTGTTCAAGTAGTGTATCAATTAATAGATAATATGTGGATCCATTATTAGTATATTCAAGGTTATTTACATCAGTTTTTTGCATATAAACATGTTTTTTCTACATGTTTGCTTGTTGTTGTGAAGAAGAGCATGTTAATTGAGCTTGTTTTAAGCATGATTTGGCAAAGAAGGCATGCATGGTCTTAGGGGGAGATTTTTTACTCTCTTATGGGTGATCCTTGCATGGTGTTGGATTTTAAAACATCTCAAGTCCATAGGATCATCTATTTTGATCCCACTTTGTCATTGTGTCAAAGGGGGAGAAAGATCTTAAGGAGAGATTGAGCTTGGAGAGAGTGATGCTTTATCTTGTGTTGACATCAATGACAAAAGGGGAGATTGTTGTATAATTGTAATGTGATGTCTGATAGGTGGAATTAAATTCTTCATGGTGGCCAATATGATGTTTATGTGGTATGAGTGCCTAGTTGGATAATGACAAAGTGTTCTTTAGATAGTGCTTCAAGGTACTTGCTTGTTCAAAGTGTTTTTACTTGACTGGGATGTTTATGATGGTGTATGCATGAGTGATGGGTACCATGAGAGTATTAGGAATATTTGAGAGCTTTTAGAAGAGCATGGAATTCATTTTTTTTCATTTTTTTGTGCTAGCAAGGGCAAAGACCTAGTGAGATTTGGCATTCATGCTTGGTCAAAAGGGTGATTGATTTGGGTTGACAAGTTGATGAAGGTTGTAGATAATGTGTTGATGCCTCAAAGGGATTATGAGGTGTCTTGGATGATTATATTAACTTATGAAATGAAATGAGCTCATTTGGTAACTTCTTGATTTGATATGTTCATTTTTGCCTAGGTGTCTTAGATGGCTGAGTAGGCAGATTTGTGACATCATCATTTACATGTACAAAAAATTTAGACAAATTTGGTCATATGGGTTTGTAGAGTTTTATGACTAGTTGATATGCTACAAATTTTAGATATTTAGGTGCTAAGGTGAAGAAGTTTTTTTGGGTCAAATTTGACCTCCCAAGCATATTTTCACATTCCAACACTTTGTCAAATTTTGATGTTTTTCTCATGACTGTTGGAATTCAAAATTTGAATTTGTTAAGGATGACTAGAGTTTGGTTTTATTTCTATAGATTTTGATGGAGATGTAATTTAAATATTAAGTTTAAACCAAATTGGTAGAGGACTTTGAGAGAGATCCAAAAAATTAAATTTCATATCTTGAATGTTCATACATATTTAGATATGGTTGACCAAAGTTGACTATGTTTGACTTTCTTATGCAAAGGTGTTTAGTGAAGGTTTTCAGTTGGTATTGATATCAGATGGATGTTTCATGTTTTTATAACTATTGGAAAGTGTTATAACATGTAATCATATTAATCTAGAGTGATTTTATAGGTTTGACTAATTATTTTGCTTGTCAAACATTGATTACAATTTGGAGGTACCTTCACTTATGGGGTTTTGGTACATATTGGCAAAGTGTGTTAGCTTTTGGAATTATAGAGGTGATTAATAATTCATGTGATGATTTTAGAGTGTTACAAGGGTATTTTGGAGTAGACATATACATTTATAAGTGGTTAAATGGTTTTTTTGTGCATAGTAGAGTGGTAAAATTGAAAAAGTCTTCTTGAGACCTATTTGGGATCATTTGGTACCTGGTGGAGTGCTGATATGATTCTTATGGATGACTTGTTTTAATGATTTTATATTTCATAAATGTGATAAGGTTTTTATTAAAGGTGAATCAAGGTATGGTATTGGTCTTGGCTGACCTATATGAGTACATGAATGATTATGTATATATACAAGGCATTTGGAGACTTGAAAGTGAGACTGGTAGAGAGAGAGAGTGGAAGAGGGGTCAAGTGAATAGAAGGAGGAAGTGAAGAGATGTGTGAGACCATGTAAGACATAAAAATGTCTTGTTAAATGTCTAAAAGTATGTGTGCAATTCTAGAAGAGTTTGTCTCCATGATGATTTGATGATATTGCTAGGTATGAGAAGTGTTTGAGTAAGCGAAGAAGAAGAGGAGTTATATGCCTATATGAGAGGTATATTTGAGGGTATTACAGAAAGACAAGTTCATGATCAAGTGTAGAAGACATCATAGCTAAAGTATTCATTAGTTCATAGATTGACATTTTATATTAGTGGTGTGTTGGTGCTCATCATCAAGACAAGTTGTTTCTTGTCACATTAGGGGTTGATGCTCCTTTTGCAGTTGGTGCTTCACAAAAGGATATCTTTTTTGATCCATCTTTATAGGAAAATATTACATTGTTGTTTCAGTCTTGAGAGTAGGTTTTCTACCCCATGAGGGTTTCCTACTATATATCTTATGTCTTGATTACTTGATCTCTCATGATTGTTTACTCATTGCTATATCTATCTTGTGATTTTCATATGTGTTGATAAGATTGTTTAAGAGGTTTTAAATATAATAAAGGATTAAAGTAAAGGTTTGGTAACCACTGATTCACCCCCCCTTCTCAGTGGATTGTACCTCTATCAGAAGGTGTTAGTGGGATAAGGGATCTCTAGTGGCACTCCTTGGTGGTCCTACTATGGGCTTACTTTAGGGATGGTATTAACATCTAAGTACAACATTTATGTTTCCTATGGTTGATTGAATCTAGAAGTGGTGGTGGCACAATTAGAGTTGATACTGGTGGAGGATAATCCTATGGAGGTGAATGAGCCTAAACCCCATATATGATCCTCCTATAAATGTGGTGCATAGTTTCCTAAACACCCTCTTCTAGCTGACTTAGAGTGGGACTTGGGCTAGATAATGCACAAATGACTATATTGGAAGAGCCTATAGAGGTGGCACTAACCTTTATTTAGGGTTTGGTCTAGATTATGCGCATTTATCTTTATTTTTCACCACTTCCACTTGTGATAGTACCTCAACATCATCAACTAGATTGATATGAATCTCACCATCCTCATGAGGTTCATAGTGGTAAGTGATATTGAGTTGAGCTCCGTAATTTACCACATGGGTGATAATAACCTTGTGGGGATCCCATTCTCTATGATTTTATCTCCCTAAGGTGTAGGAATTCTTATTATTCTCCATCTTCCATAGCAAAGGTATATTCTTAGATTCATGATCATGAATGAAAATTAGGAAGCCCAAACATGCCTTCTACCGATGATCAAGTGAGAAGCCCATGACACCCTCAACCAATTAATGATATGAGACCTAATAGGGCAATAGGAGGGGGTTTTATTGGATTCCCTCCACCCAAATGATGGTGTGATCCTGGTAGTATCATTAGGATCCTATGGGTAGGATTATCCTCATTATCTCATCTGAGAGTCACGATATGGGCCTCTCATTAATGGCCATTTAGACTACAAGGTATAAAGACTCACATATTTCCTAGATGTGGTTACTATAATGGTGCATATATATTTTATAGAATACCATGTGAACTAAAAAGTTACAAGGGATCCATAATGGAAATATAAAGGGTTTGACTGTGAGGGTGTTGTAGACTACACCCATAATATAACTTAACATATATAAGTTATCACCTCCTCAAGACTCATTGATGCACTTGACTAAATTGAAATTGATGAGGATTCTAAAGTCCAAGAATTGATTTCATTTAAGGATGATGATCATCAGTGGAACCTAAAAAACATTCACATGTATGACATCCTTCACTCTGAATAATTGATTCAATAAAATCATCCAAATGTGAACTCCTTCCTAGAATAGGTGAATAGGGTAGGCATTAATGTCCTCCTTTTTTTTCCCATTAGTCTAGATTAATGGCCCAATCTTTAAGAATCCAATATAAATCATGTGTCTCAATCCATGTGTCCACTACATTCTGGTTATAAACTAGAGTGTACTCTAGGAGATTGTAATACTAATTAAAGGCAACTCTATAAATGTCCACATTTTTTTGAGACCCCAAACAATATACCATGTCCTGAGTAGCATCATACACATACATGAATTTCTAAAACATGTCACCAAAGAGATTAACACATGGGAACACCTCTAGTTTTGCAACATTGTTGTGTAATCTTGATTCCCTTAGAGATACAAGATTATCAATGAACTAAGTCTCATCTTCATCTTCATCCTCATCCTTATCCTCATCCAAGGTGGGCTTTTGCACATCTTTAATTACCTTGATCACTTTTTTGTAGTGTTTGAAGTATGTCATGTCTAATGAGAAGGTGTTATCCTTATATTTAGAATTAGGCCTAGGACTTGATGATGATGTAACCATGGATAAGAGTTGGGATCTGGTTTGCATATAAGTATAATCCTAAGGGAAGCTTTGAACTATTGAGAAGTCACTAAAAGGAAGGATATTTAGGACTTGGGAGTGATAAAATTAAATCTCATTGATCTAAGGACTTATAGGGATCTGAAAAGATCTCCTAGATTAATGGAATTTGGAGGCTCACCTTGTGTGATTTCAATTTTGAGTTGGTATCATAATCCATTTAGTTATTTCCTAATTTAGTATTTACTCAGATAATTTCTTAAATGTATGCCCATCTTAGATTTATTGATAGTGAGGGGACATGTATAAGTTACCTAATCAAAGATTAATTACCCAAATTTATTAATGTAAGGGCATGGTAGACACACACCTACTTTAGTCCATATGGCACCTCAAGTATCCTCTAATTGGACCACATGTCTTCCACTAGTTAGGTATTTTATATGTAGGCTTTGCCAACTAGGCATAGCTTGCGTGTCACTCTTTTTACCTTTTTGTATACTAGAGATGGCAATTTGGACTTTATAAGTACACATGACACTTTTCTATAGGTTTATGGTTCAAGTTGTACTTCATTTTTGGCTCAATCAGGTCACTTCAAGTGATTATTATTATTTTTTATAAAATTACCATGTGGTAGTCTATGGTTGGTCAAAATATTTCATAGATTTGACAACTTTGACACCCCTAGGAGACTGACAAATATGATAGGTTCCACATGGTAGTCTATGGTTAATCAGGGTCTCCCAGGGCTCTGATAGCTATGACACCCCTAAGAGAATCACAAGTCTACTAGGTTCCACATGGTACCTTGTGGTTTATCAAGCTCTCTCAGGGCTCTGATAACTTTGACATCTCTAGAAGACCAAAAAGTATGATAGGTTCCATTTGGTATCCTGTGGTTCAACAAGATCTCTCAAGACTCTGACAACTCTGACACCACTAAGAGACTGACAAGTCTAATAGATTTCATGTGGAAACCTATGGTTTATTGGGCTCTCTCAAGGATCTTACACTCCTAAGATATTGACAAGTTCTATATGGTAGCCTATTGTTCATTGGGATCTACCAAAGCTCTAACGACTCTGACACCCCCTTAGAGACTAATAAGTATAATAGGTTCAAGATGGTAGCCTATGGTTCATTAAGATGTAATAGATTTGATACCCTCATGAGACTGATAAGTTTGACAAGCTCTATGTGGTAGCTTATGGTTCATTAAGCTCTTTCAAGGTTTTGATAGTTTTGATGCCCCTTGGAGACTAATAATTTTGATAGGTTCCACATGGTATATTTTGGTTTTTTTGGTTCCTATAAGATTTATGACAAGTGACTAAATAGAAAAAGGGACATGCAATCAAATGGAATCTTACCTATTTTTTAGCACAATTTCATGAAATGCCAAGTAGGACTCTGAGGTGACATCATCCCATGAAAACTTACATAATTTTAACTCTATGAAACAACACAGTTAGTGAAAAAAATTATAAGTATGAGAAAACCTTCATTATTAAAATAGAGAAGGGATAAACATGTTATAGACATAGGTGACTTTAGTTATTTCCATGATGACCTTTTTCTCACTATGAATGTTGCAAAACACTCAGCTGATCAAGAAAAAATAGGTTCTTGAGGTTTTATACAACTCAGGACCAAGTGAGAGGAGATTTGGGTTATGGGAAAATTTTGGGTTGGGAGTTTTACATAGAGGTCCCTTTTCTTTTATGAAAAGGGTGTCATTTTGGCCACAACAAATGATAAATTTATTGGGAAAAACTGCCAAAACATTTAGAATCTAGACTGTGGACCTCCACTATTGAACTATGAGATAAGAAACATAAGATTCCTTTGATAAACCTAGAAAAAAATAAAGTGCTCAATTCCACTCCAAAAATAACATACTAGGATCTGACTTCTCCAAAGGATCATTTTGTGTAAATATTGATTAATTCTTTCATGTTTTTGCTTTAAATCCACTAGGCAAGTTTAAACACCCCTTAGGTACTTAGATATCCTTTAAAGGTAATTATTTATATAATTTGGCTAAGGAAATGAGGGTTGGGTCATTGTTCTACTTCTATCCATATTTCTATATCCTTGACATATATTCCTTTGGTCTCACTCTAGGCCTTGCTCCAATACCATCCAAGTTGGAAAGTGTATGATGGAGACTGCCCAAATCACCCTTTCTTATGAGGAAACTTATATTTTTATGAGATTTAGATTTCATTGTAATATTATGTTTATTTTAATCAATACTAAAGGATTGGAGACCAATTTGCCAAGGTGATTGAATAGTTTGAATATCTCTTTATACCAAGAAGATTATTCACTTGATTAGTGTTTTTACCTTGATTGATAGGTTCCCTTTTTAAGTGTTATGATGACCTCTGTTAAAATAGAGATTTTCTTAATTTACTTGATCAATTATGAATTAGTGACTCCTAATACTTATAATGTCTTTTTCTAATCACATTGTTCAATAATGCTAATTTTCTATCTTCTAATTCTAGGATTGCCTTTTCAACTTATTTTCAAATTTGAAAATATCAAGTTTGATAGAATGAGGACCAATGTTTTGATTTAGCTTTAATCCTCCATAATTGGTTGCCTCATAGTATACCTCACATGAATAGGTATAAATTGATGTAATATTAGCAAGGGTAAATATATATGCATCACCAACCTCTTCCTAATATAATATATATGAGGACATAATCTAAGATTGAATTAGAAGGGACAATTGAGAAGTAGTGCTTCAAGAACTATCCATTCATAGGTAGTGGAAGATCAATCCCTTCAAGGTATTTCAACCAAAATGCATTTTTCCCCAACAACTCAAAGATTTGGTATGGGCCAATCTAAAGTGGGTCTATTTTGGAATGTTTTCCCTTCTTCTCATGGGTTTTATCCCTCAACAGGACTAGTTATATTTTGAAGAATTTAACCTTAGCTCTCTTTTCAAACCATCTCTTAACAATTGATTTATGCCTATTGAAGTTTTGAAGAGCCTCTTCTTGTGCATCCCCTAATTAGAAGATGTCCAATAGCCTTGATTTTGCCATCCCAATTGTACTCCATATATTCTTGCATGATATTGTATGTAAGTAATTTGATGTCCATCAGGAAGATGGGCTCTAGAACATAAACCAATAGGAATGGTGAACTTTTGAGAGCTTGTTTGTATCTGGTGTGGTTAGCCTAGAGTGCATATTTCAATAGTGTGTGCCACTCAAGGGGTCTCTTTTCTATAAACTTATTAATTGTATTGATCAAGTTTTTATTTATTGACTCTGCCAATTCATTTCATTTTAGGTAGTAGTTAAATGATAATCTTAAAGTGATTTCATACCCATAATCCCACTCAGTGAGTTCATATGATTGGAACATGGGTCCATTGTCACATATTAGTGAAGTTAGGGTACCAAATCATGTGGTTATGTTTTACTCAAAGAATTTTCTGACTTATTTGAATATGTTATTCAAGGTATCCACTACCTCTATCTACCTTATGTAGCAATAAGTGGCTGTAAGTATTAATTTATGGCTAACTAATGAGTTTGGGTTGATGACTAAAATAAATTTGAGTTCTCGTTAGGCAAATGGTCTTACTTCAATAATAGATTGTAAAGGCATTACAATGTGGACTTATCATTGATAAATAGTTTGGCATTGGTGACATAAACACACATGGGTATAGACATACCTAAAGATAGTGGGTCAATAATATCCTGATTGTAAGATTTTATGTATAGTCACATTCTTGGAGGGATGGCCACTACCCAAATTTTCATGAAAATTGGTCATGACTTCCTTGGACTCATATTATGATAGTCACCTAAGGTAGATGACTTAATAATTATTACTATATATAACTCCTTTCTTTAACATGTAATGGGTTGATTTTATCTTGAGGGTACTTTTCTATGTTTGGGTTAACCTGAAAGGTAGACTTCCGTAGAGAAGGTAATGGATCACTAGAGCCTACTAGTCCCAATAGAGTACTTATGATTGGTCCACTTAGTGTATAGGTAATCATGGGTTTAATCTTAGTGATTAACTAAGTGAGATCATATCCTCAGAACAACTTATTAAGTTTAAACTCAAGATTATATTCTTGTAACTTGGCCATCGACTGACCTTTGCATTATTCTAATTTATTTTACCCCAAAATGAGTTTTACAGATGGTTTAAGGAAAATGACATGCACTTTATTCATGAGAATGTAGTACCTAAAATTATTCATAACCTTAACCAAAGCATATGCGTGTTTATCTAGAATGGAGTGTTTAAGTTCGATGTATTTTAGGTTTGTACTCATGAAAGAAATCAGGTGTTCTTCTCCATACATAGTTTGGGTTAACACCATAGCTTTGGTATGCTCTAAAATAAAGGAGTAGAGGTAAAAATATTTGGTGTAGTCTAGGATTATCAGTACAAGTACCTATATGGCATATTTAGTGTCCTAGAAACATTTCTTTGCTTCAAGATTTAATCTTACTTTCAAATTATATTTTAACATTGTGTTGAGAGGTTTAATGATTTTGGCAAAACTTGAAATAAACTTGTGCACAAATTTAATTTTACTAAAGAAAAATTTTAGTTACTTTTTATTGTTAGGGAGAGGTAACCTAGAGATAATATTAGCACATCCAGGGTCAATAGAGATACCTTATTTTATGATTATGTGACTAAGAATCAAACCTTTGGTAATAATAAACACATTCTTCTTTGGGCTTTAGGAGATACCATACTTTTTTTATCTTTAAAATGTCCTCTAGAGATGGAAAATGTGATCAAACCTACACTTCAAAAAATTGTTAAGTCATCCATGTAAATAAAAATATAATTTCCTATCAAACCTCAAAAACAAAGTCTATGGCTCTCTAGAAAGTTACTCTTACATTGATTAAGCGTAAAAAATTCATTTGTAATCAAAATACCACACTTAGTTGTGAACATAATTTTTCCTAGTCTCTTGGGTTGACTAGAAATTGATTTAATCCTAAGAATCCATCCAAGAAGGACATCATATGAGATCTACTTACCATATAAATTAATTCATCAAGGGAGGGAAAAGGGTAGTTATCTTTTTTAGAAGTCTAGTTTAGATGTTTGAAATCCACACATAGTCAGATTTATCCATTCTTATTAAGAATGGGCACTAATTTAGTTACCTAGGTAAAGTGGAAGATTGGGATGATGATCCTAGCTAAAAATATCTTGTGAACTTCCTTGTGAATAAATGGATCTAAGATTGGGTTCATAGGTTTATATTTTTATTTGAGTGGGATAGTGTGTGGGATCCCACTCTAGTCGAAGACCTTGAGGTCTCCATCAGTCCAGGGGATAACATATGGGTATTTTAGTATAACTTTCTTAGTTGTTCTATCTCAGTAGGGTGAAATCCAGGTTAATGTGAACATCCCAGGGCTGGTATGATGATCCTATATTAATAGTTTTGGACCTCTAATCTATGTGTATTGGTCTCTCTAATTTGTGCATAGACATATCAAGGTCAAATATTCTTTCAAGGGAGATCATTCCACTTGTAACTCAATTTTATTTGAGGTTTATGACACCATCTTGGTCATAACCCCCATCTCTCAGATCCTCCCTTTCAACCTCTTCTATGACTTGGGTTTCAAATATTCCTGAATTATTGATGAATTCAAAAATGTTTTGGTCATCTTTAAATACCTAGAATTTTATGACATTGTCTAGGACTGAGGGATATGGGATTAGCTTAATATAAAATTCATGCAATCCTATGTCATCCAAGGGTGTTATATTTTCATAATCAATTGTTAATGAATCATCCACCTGATTTTCTTCTCTATAAATGGGGACGATGTTGAAAGTGTTAAACATTTATATTAAATCCTATGCCATATGATTATACTTCCTCAAATATAAAAAATTACATTAAAATTTTCTCCTAAATTTATTCTCTACTAGTTTATAATCCCCAAATAATTTTAGTTCTTTGACCCTATGTTTCAATATAAACTATAGTCCTAATATCAAGGCTTCATACTCCACCAGGTTGTCAGTGCAAGGTAACTACAACCTATAAGCAACTAAGTATCCCTTTCCTAATGGTTCAATTAAAACAATTTCTTTACTATAACCTTGATTATAATAGGCCCCATAAAATTACAAGGACCATAAAATTGGTAATTTAGGGTTTTTATCAACTTGATTTTTAACATATTTTATGGACATAGTGTCAATGCCTATGTCATAGGATACTAGGTTTATCCTTTCATTAACTGCATTGTATTTTGTGATCATATGTTTCATCTAAGTTCTTAGTCAACATTGATTTGATTGGAAACACCTCTCAAAGGTATCCACATATGTGAGAAGTTATTATCCATGTAACTTTTCAAGATCTTCATCTAGACTAATTAGTAACATCCTGTAAGCTTATGGGATGTCCACTATCTGAATGTCCATAAATTATTGGAACCTAGGTTCATAGTCCAATTGAATATGCATATTGAAGAGATCACCTACCACCTTAAATTTGGACTTATCCAACTAAACCTCTATCTTACCTAATGTAATATGTGTTAATACTAATTTTAGACAAATCCCAGTAGGCATGACATTCACAGAGGCTCCCAAGTTAACAAATAAGTTAGAAGGTTTTTTCCAAACATCTTATTAGTAAGGATAAAATATAGAACCTCAACCTTAATCTTATGTATCATCACATTGGTGTACACAAACTTGGGCTTAGTCTAGACTAGTTTATCTATTAGTGATTTTAGGAGGAGATCTATTTACTTAGTGATTTGGGTAAGCTCATGTAAAATGATGTTTTCCTTGACATTTTTCATGTCATTTACTATGTTATACCCAATATTAATATTGGTAGTTTGGATATCTTTAGGTAGTTTGGTATTATTATCCTCTGAAGGTGGAGGATCATTTAAGGCTCTTGGGTTAGGAAGTGTTGCACCATTGTTAGGAGGAGTGGACGTGGTAAGAGGTTGTTTTTATTTCTAATTCCTAAGAGCATATTTAATATAGTAGAACTATTTTAAATCATGCACCTCATTGGTGGCCTCTTATAACTCATTAACCTCTTGGATATGGAAATCCAAGGTCTCTAATACCATGATAGTGTTTAGGGACCTTGAGGATATTGGAGCATCAGCTTGATTAGTAGTATTGGGGTGGCTTGTGACTATACATACTCATCCATTTATCTCTAGAACATGTCAAATACACTATAGAACTTAATACAATCTAACTATCTATGTTGGGTAGTGTTATACACATGACACCAATTTGGCAAGTCCAAATTGTAGATGTTTATCTAAGGTAGTTTATTAGGTGAGGGATCTAGTTTGTTGTTAGACTAGTTGTGGGGATGATTTTATATTTGATAGATGAATTTATTGGTTTAAATCTCACCACCATTGTTTCCAAATTATATTTAGAGGCCCAAAAAATCATTGTTGAGATTTTTTACCATGATTTATATAGTGTCTAACTCAATCTTGGTGGATTATTTGGGCACACTTTGGGCATGGTTCACTTTGGGTACTAGTGATTGATTATGATATTGAGGTGCTACTTCATTATTGGTTGGGATAAGGAATCCCAAGTTTTTGTTGGAAGTAACATGCCTCAAAGGTAGATAGTTTGTCGCTGGCATGGGCTATGGCAAGGGTACATTATAGCTAGTGGCAAAGAAGGGATTCAAAGTAGGTAGGTTTGGTAATGCATTTTGGATGGATGGTGTAATAGACCTTTACGGTTGAGCCTATTATCCATTTTGATGGCCTCAATGTAAGCTAGGGGAAAATATACCACTAAAGGGTATTTATGCATGAACATAGGAGTCTAAAGTCTAGTGCATATTTATACTTTCAAGGGATGATTGGGCATCTAGTTTGTACATCACGGTGACTTGACTATACATATTTTAAAACCTAACATTGAGATTCCTTATGGGATCATTTATATCTCTCTTAATGTAGGTGAAATATTGGTACAACACACTTGGATCAATAAATTTCCCAACATGGGTGATGAATGTATTGCTAATTTGGCCCTAGCTCGTAATGGAACTTTTAGATAGGTTAAAGAACTAATAATAAGCTATGTCCATCAAAGTGAATAGGAAGAGTCTACAAGCAACATCCACATGTTCTACATTTAACATCCTTAGAGTAGTTTTTTATGAGGTCACATGCTCTTTTTAAGTATGCCCCACACCTGGTGTAAACTTTGGAAGATACATTTTTGGTTTCCTATGCAAATCATAGACATTCCAAGGATGTTAATGGTAGACCCAAATAACCATGCCATAGGTTGAGGCTCATTAGGGGCAGATTGAGAGGATAATCTAGTAGGTGTTATGAGCTAGGAATTTGACTCAAGAGAGGATGGTTAGTATTGTGTTAATTTCAAAATGAAAACAAAATGAAAGAAACACACTAACTAGCATAACATCTCTAGGCCTAGACACTAGGGAGAGATTAGTTAACAAACATGAATAAAACACACAACTAAAATGTAAAACAAAACTTTTTTTACCTTCCTTGGATGCTCCAAGATGCTTGTTGTAGTGGCTTACTCAGTTTGTGCTTGTGAAGTCTTCATCAAAGGAGGCTTGGCTATCTCCTCTTCTCCTTGGCACCTTGTGGCTTTGGCTTGACTTGGATTCGAATCAATTTGGAATGGTAAAACTAATTGTAATGGTTTTTAGAATCATTTGTGTATTATAAATTTGCACTAAAATACATTAGAAATGATGTTCATGGCCTCTATATTTATATATTTTTGAGATCGATTAGAATCAACCTAAACCGTCCATCTCAGGATTGAGATGTGTGGCTAAGGATGAATCCAATTATGTAATTAAAATTGATAAATAGGATCATCAATATTTTGGATAGAGGTGCAATTAAGAGGCATGGAGGGCATGAATCCTGATATTTGTGGCATTTATGGCCTAGGGATGTCTTCCTAAGAAATGAGGTCATATGATGATGCAGATATTCAATATTCATTTCTAAAAACAAGTTTTCAACAAGTTTCCATGGAATTATTAATTAAGCTCTAACTTGGTTTAATCAGCTCTTAAGCATGATTAGGTACTTTGTGTACAAATTACTCAAATTGATTAGAATACCTTGTTATTGGTCTAAAATTTGACTGGATTGAAATTGGAAGTCAATGTCAGATGCGTTGGAACTATATCCCATTTAGGATGTTTCCAACACCAAATAACAAAGGCACATATCTCATGTAAGATATTTGATAGGAAAGAGCAATCCAGAGCACCCAGGTGCAAAATTAGCATTTTGACTTGAAATGATCTGATCGAAGTTAGCTGGCCCATAAATTGCATTGTCCCATTTAGGGATACCCTGGCCAAAATCGGCACTTGAATATGTCAGGTGGCCAGATTTAGTTGTCTACGGGTATAACCAAAGGTCTCAACCTTCCTCTAGTAGTTTTGTTTTTCCTATGGAACTATAGATAGGATATTTTCAATTATTTAGAACCATATCAAGATTTATTTATCTACATAATTAGCTCTAGGTTGCTCTTGGTATATTAGCTTAAATATTTTCTAGATAGTGAGAAGTCCCTCCTTTTAGCACTAGTTGTTGTCTAGTCCAAGATATTTATCTCAAATACATCTAATGGATTAGAAACAATGAATGAGCTTGGGTAATAATTTTAGGACTTTGCATCCTCTCATTTTAGGATTGTTGTTGAGATAATACAAGACATGAGTTACAAGTATTGGGCTCCATTAAAAATACTGTTTGGAATATATCTCCAAGAGAAGCAACACTACCACCAGAGGCTCAATACCATTCTTTTCACTAACACATATACTTTATACACTTTTAACTGAACCAATTGTAATAGATTGAATTCTGGGATCTATTTTGTTTCCCTTCATCATTTTAAAAAAGGGAAAAAATATTACTTGCTCACAAATAAACATCAAAAGAGAGGGAGGGTAATAAAAAGAAGAAATATTTCATAATAAATGACCAACACAAATGATTCTAAGACCAAAATGTGTCCAATTATAGTTGCATCACTATATGCTAAGTTTCATGATGGCTCAAGCTCTAGTCACATAGGGAAGGAGTCTAAGGGAAAAGGGGAAATGCTTCATTTAAATATTTTTTAATGGAGAAACACAAATAGGCATGTTTTTAACCACATAGTTCCTAAAAAATTCCAAATAAAATAAAAAAAATCAAATAAATTAATCATAATAGAAAAATTTCAAACTAATTAGTGCATAAACCTTGTAGAAAAGCATAATACGATCCTCTATCATAGTGTTAGTCCATTGAAATATAAATAAATGGGGGGGGGCTCTATTGTAAACAAATATTATTAGATCGATGCAAATTTGGTTTTTTTTGCTTAAATGCATCTTATTTCATAGATGTCTTCCATTTAGTTTATATTTAAATGGACTAACACTAATGCTAGAGGATCTTAATTTGTGATTTTATGTAGGGTTTATGCATTAATTAGTTTGGCCTTTTGTTATTCTAATAAATTTCTTTAATTATTTTAATTTTATTTGGAATTTTTTATAAACTGTGTGGTTAACAACATGCCTATTCACATTGATTCTCTATCTAAATCAAACATTTCCTCTTTTTCCTTAGGCTCCTTCCCTCTGTGACTAGATCCTGAGCCATCATGAAACTTAGCATAAAGTGGTGCAACTATAACTAGGCACGTTTTGGTCTTAGAAGTGTGTTGTCCATTTATTCCAAAAGATTTCTTATCTACCTTATCCTCTTTCTCTTTTGATGTTTATTTGTGAATAATTAATATTTTACCTCTTTTATAAATGATGAATTGAAACATAGTAGAGCCCAAAATTCAATCTATTGCAATCGGTTCAGATAAAAGTGAAGAAGCTATGTGGGTTAGTGATAAATTTGGTATTGAGCCTCTAGTGGTAGTGTTGATTCTCTTGGAGATCTATTCCAAGAAGGATATTTAACATAGCCCAATACCCATAAAATTTGTCCTAAATTATCTAAACAACAATCCTAAAATGAGAGGATGCATGTCCCCTAATTATTCCCCATGTTTGCTCAATATATATACTCCAATATATGCATCTAGGATAGAGATCTTGGATTGAACAACAATATTGTCTCGTCCTAAAAAATAAATAATTAGATATACATTATTAAATATTTTAAGTAAATTAATTGTTACCTTTCAAATACAAATATATCTAAAATATAACATGTCAAATATATAAGATACTTTCATAAGT
The DNA here is from genome assembly GCA_037957365.1 of Torreya grandis. Classification (NCBI taxonomy): domain Eukaryota; kingdom Viridiplantae; phylum Streptophyta; class Pinopsida; order Cupressales; family Taxaceae; genus Torreya; species Torreya grandis. The sequence continues at coordinate 2,324,496 of JARHVA010001639.1, forward strand.
GTAGTCAACGTATCCACACCAAATGTATGTGCCAAAAACTCATCAGTCATAAAGATAACATCTAGGCCCTTAGAAGCACCACCATCTTGGTTTGAAGGTACAATATATATAGCACCACATGATCTTTAAGGGTGTAGTAAGGCATGCACGCTAGTTGGTATTATCCCCATGTCCACCCTATATACACACAATATTTTTAGAGCTTTATAATTATCGATGCTTTCTATTTTGTAGCAACCTATTGAGTTTCAATCTCTTTGAGTACGTGCCTTAAAGGGTACACTAGAAAATGGGTGGATAGATCATTGGTGTTTCAAAAGATTATTATCTAAATATATCATGCCTAGATCCACTATAAAATCCCATTAACTTAATCTCCTAAGCAATCCTCCTCCTAAATAGACTTTAACTAAGTCAAGACCTATCTTTTCTAACTATATCAGCCTGGGTCGATGTAGTATTCCTAAATCCCTCCAAAATTTAAACTAGGTTGGCCTGGGTTGATGTGGTTCCAAAATCCATGGTTCATGTTTCATAACTAGATCAGCCAAGGCCAACCTAGTTTGAGGGTAAAATGTAACTTTATAACTACATCAAGGCAAACTGATATTTTTGGCTAGAATTTGGAAGGGTTTAGGGTCAATTTACCTCTATAAATATAAGGCTCATTTCAATCTACTAAAGAGGAACATTTATTTTTGCATTATAATTTCTCATAATTCTATTTTTATTCTACATTTAGGAGAAACCATTGCTTAGATCTTATATTGGAGGGAAAATAGCTTATCTTATGGAGTATTGGATGCAAATAGAATAAGTCTTGTAGCCTAGAGTTGATTTCAACCATTGTGATCCTTACAACCATACCAACTTATTGAAAAGCACCATTGGCCAAGGGAGAGATTGAGGATTGATAAGTTCTATTCAACCTAAGTATTTCTAACCTTAGTTTTTCCATTTAGTATATAGATATTGAATAATAAATAGTTTTAAATGTATAAATCATTGTTTGGATATCTTCTACACTTAAACTTAGTGTGGCTAGACACTTATCCAAACTTTCCATTTTCCCACCGTAGGTAACCTAGTCCTCCATTTGCTTAGCATGGCTCCTAACCCCTTTTAGTTATGTTTTAACCATACGCCTTATTTGTGTTGTAAGCTTTGGTAACATGAGATTAGATTAATTACATTATTGTCAAGAGACATAGTTAGAGTAATGACATTGTATTGATTTCCTATAGGTTTTGGAACCCTCTCCACTAATTTTGTGTGATAAGTGCTCCTCTAGCTAGGTTTAACAGATCAAATTGGTCATGCCCCAATATAACTAAGTATCTAATGAGTTTTAATTGATTTACCTTCTTCGATTCTAGATCTATTAATTAGGATAGGTTATAGGTTTATCTTAATTCATTACATACATTATGGTGAACTAGATGTGAACTAACAATCTTTTTCCTTATTAAACAAACTATATCAGTGTGGGTTGATATAATTTTATTTTTCTATGTTTTATATAGACTACATTGATATGGGTCAATTCAGTCTAAATTTTCCCTATCCATAGGGAAACACTTCATTGGCATAGGTCAATATAATTTTATTTTTCTATGTATTTCTCAACATACTACCTCATCACAAGATGATCTAGTTTAATTCTTTGCATTTCTCTATCAGTTAGCTATATTTTCTAGGCTCAATCTAGTTATATCCTTCTTATTTATTTTTTATATATTTTCTATAAATTACATCAACTTAGGTCAATCTAGTCTGATAAATTTCTATGTGTTTTACAATAAATTATATTGACCCAAGTTGATCTAATCTAATTAATTTTGTGTTTTTCAAGAAACTACATCGACACAAGTTGATATAGTGTTAATTAAGAGTTTTTATATTAGGATACCTTAACATAATATGATCTAGTTTTTCATTCATATCCACATTATCTCCAGTAATCTAACTACATCAATCCAAGTTAATCTAATGTTATCTTTCAAGTATTTTTATGCCGACTATATCAACCTAGACCGAAATAGATTTATTTATTTTTATAGTCAATTTCATTGATCAAATTAGTTTAGACCTATAATTTACATTATGTCAAAAATTAATTCTTCATAAAAAACTATATCGACCTAGGTCGATATACTCATATAATTATTTTCTTCCCTATTAAAACTACATCGACCTAGGTCGATGCTATCATGTTTATGTATTTCATGTTAGTAAACTACATCAGTTCAATTTGATCTAATTTAATTTGCCTATTTTTAGCTATCTTTTCATAAACTAGATTGACCTACATCGATATAATTTTGTACTATCTAAACAACTACATCAACTTACACTGATATAGTTCTATATGCTTTCATTTTATGCATATTATTTTTAGTAATTAATCAAACACTTAATGTCAAGTTGACTACATGTCAATTTACATTCCATAAAGTTGAAAATTTATTTTTGACAATGATTTATCTTTTATTTTCTCTTTGATTGGATTTTCCTAAAAATTATGTTTCAATAATTTCCAAACTACTTAGCTAATGTCGTGAAGGACTCCATGGTGTTCTATTTACAATCCTTGTCTATTATTTATAGACATCATGATGTGAGGGGTTTAATCCAATAATCATAGCCATAATATAGAGCTAACATGAACTTTAGTTTTCATGTACATCATGGTATTTAGAAAATGCCTAGAATTTCACTTTTTATTGAACCTTAGGAAGCCAACGATCCATTTGATTATGTAGTACACTAGTTAGTGATTATCACTAAGAATTTACTCTTTGATTACCCTTAAAAATGGGTTTAGTGGGATATGGGAGTGGTACTTCTTCCATATTCAATGATCTAAAATATCATGCTGACATTATCTAATGAACAAGTAAGTATCTTTGAGAGCCTATAAAAAATTAGCCACATCCCTCTATAACATCTACTTGATCTTCATTTTAGATAAATAACTAGCAAAAATAGTTGAAAAAATTCAATTTATTGATTATTATTGTATTACATATTGTATAATATAGTATTGATATAGTTATGTGTTGTGTGATCCAACAATTGAAAGAGTTATCAAAACTCTTCAGCTAAGATCTCTCCAATGGCTCATTACCACAGCCATTGATGCTTCGGCATAAACAAGAGAAAACTAATTGATAAAACAATTGTTATACTTGAATGAAATGAATACAAAAAGCATTAATATTACAATCATATTCCTTATTTATATAGGCAAGGTAAAATAGAATGCAATCTAAACTAACTAATGTGGGACTAAAGTCCACATAAGACAAACCTAGCAAGCATGATTAAAAGATACTCTAACAACTACATTGGCCAACACCATTATAGTTATTTGTGTGAGATCAAACTTCATCAACCAAGCTTGATACAATTTATTATTTAATCCCTCTACCTATGTAACTACATTGACCAAGATCAATATAGTATATTTACTATTTCAATAAAATTGTTTCTAGATTAGACTTCATCGATCAGGCTCGATACAGTCTATTATTTCATCCCTATGCCTATGTAACTACATCAACTAGGATTGATATAGTACATTTACTATTTCTATAAAATTATTTCTAGATTAAAATTCATTGACCAAGCTCAATATAGTATTTTCTTTCATCCCTCTACCTATGTAACTACATTGACTAAGATCAATATAGTACATTTATTATTTATGTATAAAACTTCTAGATCTGACTACATCAACCCGATTTGATATAGTTTGTTCTTTCACATCTCTGTCTATATAAATACATCAACCTATCTCAATAAATTTTATTTATTATTTTTTTAAAAAAATTCTAAACTTAACTACATTGACCTGACTCAATATAGTTCATTTTCCACATTTATTTCTATATAACTACATCAATTGTGGTTGATATATTAATTTTTTTGCTTCCCTTTGTTGGTCGATATAGTATAAACCCTCCATAATGTAATACATATCTAATGATTCTAAAAAAATAACATAACACAACATGAAACTTCTAAACTCTCATCTCCGTTATACTTCTGTATAAAATCTAGATATAAGCAATGGTCATGTGGCCACTAGAACAAAAAATTATGGTCAACTCCTTCCAAAAATCTTGTCCCATTTAACTATCCTCCACACATGCCTATTGTAGAAGATGAAAGTGATCTTGAATATACTATCATAATGATCATTTTCATTAACCAAAAACCTTAATATAGGGGTAAGGATCTCATGATAATCTATAACCTCATGATGGGACCTCACATAGGATGTCCTTCTTCACCACCACATATTTTTTCTACAGGATTCAGGGAAAATAAATATATAACTTCTTCTATCCATTCTTATTTTACCTTGCCTAGCATATCCACTACTATGACAAGTCTTTCTTCTAGTGGGCCTATACAAAGTGCCCACACTAAGACTCAAATTAATGCTACCACTAGTGCATCTCAATCTAATACTAGTAGTACATATCAATTTTCTACTAATAATACATCTCAATCCCTCAACACTAACCAAATCTTATTGCAAGTGATGAATCAAATGGATACCTTCCAAACTAATAATGCTAATCAAATGATGCAAATGCACAATAAAATTTTACAATTTCAAATTCATCCTCAACCTACTCAATGGGGAGTATAAAATACAAATGCCTCTTCCACACCCATAGATATGTGCATCGATATCTTATCCCTCAACCACCATTTCTAAAAAAAGTCATCAAATAGCTTCAAAATGAACCATTAATTCCTCAAATTACTAATATAAACATAGTTGGTATTACTCCTACTATAATCTAAAATGGATATATTAATCCTACATTGCTTATGAAATCCTTTATAAACCTTTATGAATATTGGATTAAGATAAATACCTTTAATACTACCAAACTTATAGCTAAAACCTTTTTAGGTGATTGCCTAGATTGGTACAATGAACTCAAGTATAACACTATTTATAGTTTGGAAGACTTATTTAATACATTGGTTTAGGAATTTTGAACCAATGATCTACCTAAAAATAAATTAGCTCATTTTATCAATTGTAAATAGGTAAAATATTAAACCGATAAATATTTCATTAAAATATGAAAAAAATGACCAAAATATGTCGAAAGATAATATCTTTCATTTGTTCACTAATGATATTCATCCCAAACTCCAGTACCATGTTAGGAATCTCTCTCCAAAATAATTCAAAGAATTCGTTAATCAAGCAAATGTCAAGATTTTCTTATAAGACAATTTGAGCCTTCCCAACCTCCAACAGGTACTTTCAGGCTTATGAGATCTAAAAATAAACATACTACTAATGATGGTGTCAACGATACCCATGATTCTATACACACTATTGTACCCAACACCCCCTTTTTCCATAAGGAAATGGGGACCCACCTTTTTTTGAAATATGATCTTAATAGGGAATCTTTTTTGTATGTTTATAAAAAATATGGGAAATTTAGGGCATTTCACTTTTATGGTGGGATGATATTGGCATCATATTTATGAGACTAACTTATGTATTGCAGATGAATTCTTTAGGTTAATTCTTTTGACCTTCATGAAAAATTATCTTTTTGGATGTTATGTTTTGGGTATTTTTGGTCCCATTTTCTTGTAGGCTTATTTTTCAGGAAGCCTTATTTTTGTTGGAGAAATTATCGCAGATTTTTTCTCCAAAACAATTCTCCCAAAAGAATTCAGCCTATAAACTCTTTACCTTAAGGAATTCTAGACCTAATACACTTTTCTTGAAACAAATTGCCCAATAGATTATCCCTTTGACCCTATCCAACTTAGCCTTTGAAACTTTCAGAATGACCCTTAGCCATATGAGAGTACCCTTCAAGAATTTTGGAAGTGCCCTTCGACCTTTACGAAGTAGATCCTTTGGAAATTTTATCATGGAAAAATTTCCTATGAATTAAACCCTTTAGACTATTTCCATAGAACCCTTTTTCATTTTGGAATTACCCTTTAGAGCTTTTGAAATTACCCTTTACCCTTTGAACCTACCCTTTGGCCTTTGTAAAGTAAACCCTTTAGGAAAACTTTTGCCTTGAAGTAGACCCTTCAATTTATTTCCACCTACCCTTTGAAACCCTTCCAAATAGCCCTTTGGAATTTTTGAATTAACCATTTACCCCTTCTTGGCCACTTCTTTTTGAGGCAAATACCCTTTGAGTTTTGTGCGACATACCCTTCAGAATTTTTTTGAACCCTTTACCCTGTGAGACTTATCCTTTGGGATATGTATTTTGATTTTTTTCTAGCTTACCCTTCAAAATTTTGGAAATTCCCTTCAGATCTTTTTTAAGTGCCCTTTCTATCTTGCCAACCTACCCTTCAAGATTTGTGAAAGTGTCCTTTGTTAAGAATTATTGTGGCCTTTTTGCCTGAAAAAATTCCTTCAACATTTTTTCAATTACCCTTCACTATTCTCCTTCAAAAAATTTATTCTGCACCTTTACCAATTCCTTCAAAAATTTTATCTAATGAAAATGACCCTTTGGGAAAATTGTTGTAGACATTTTGTCTAAAATAATTCCCTCAGAGTAATTCCTTCAGGACCTTTTGAAAGGACCCTTTGCCCTAGACTATTTCATTCAAAAATTTTATTTTGAACATTTTTTCTGATGCAAAAGGCCCAAAACAATTCCCCCAAGGGTACATGCCCTTCAGACTTCTTGAACCAACCCTTCAGGATTTTTAAAATGACCCTTAGCTATACGAGAGTACCCTTCAAGAATTTTAAAAGTGCCCTTCAAAATTTGTGAAGTAGAACCTTTGGGACTTTTGTCATGGACAAAATGCCCTACGAAGTGGACCCTTAAAATAAAAATTACCCTTTGGGGAAATTTAAAGTGCTTTCTAGACCTTTGAAATAGCCCTCCAAAATAATTACTTTGAGATTTTGCTCAGATGAATCCTTCAGGGAGATTGTTTTGGACACTTTCTCCAAAATTAATTCCCTTAAAGAATTAGTCTACAAACATAGGCCTAAAAGAATTTTTTAGTGTATATCCTAAGAAATTTTAGTACTAAGTCTCATCATATACTTACCCAAAAAAAGATAAAATAATTCTTATTTGATAAATACTAAGGGCCCTCTGCCAACCCAAGCTAACAAATTTGAAATAAGAGCAAAGTGAATGTTGCATATTTATATCGCATGAACTAGTATTCAATGTAAGATCCTATATAGATGATATACAAACCTTGAAGCTATCATTTTCATCCAAGTTAACTTGTAAATGAAGCATATTCATTTTTAATAGTGATCAAGAGCCTTAGTTCATATCTTGAGAATTTTACGAGTATAATATCGATTAGGCTAAGAGCCAAAGTGATTACAAAATACTAGCATCTCGAAGGAAATTGCATCAATCCAAAACATACAACTATGGCTTCCACATCCAAGACATTTTGAAGATCAAATCCCCCATTTACATTCTCAATTAAGGATTCTACAGAGTTTAAGAACACTATCTTCGATGCAGGGATATTTCAAGATAAATATCATAACTATTCACAAATCTAGGATGCTATTGATTCAATGGACATGTTTTCATTAGATGATGAAATGATACTAGCAAAAAGATGGTTCATTTAGGAACTTCTAGCCTGTAAATTCCAAAGATTGCATTTCACCATGACCAAACTAGAAGTTATGCCTTGCATAGACCTTATCAAGGATTTGTTCTTTTCTAGAAAAATGTCATAGGATATGTACTAGTATTTTTATGGTGATATAGTGGTCGCACGCATCTTCAAAAATGATTTTCAAAGGTATCTATCTCTCAGCATACCAGACATTTATTATGATAAACACACTTGGGTGTAATTTAATGCAAAAACCTCAATCCCAAAGGTTCTCTCCTCATGGCTACTCCTAGACCAGTCTATCACCTAATAAGGGATGAAGTCAAAGGGAGTGATTCCAATCAACAAATTTAGCATGGGAATCTGGATAGGTATGGCTTTGATTAATAGATTATATGGTATGCCCAACATCCATTTTGTAAATTTAGATTGGGTTCTATTACTATATATGATGTTATCACACGATGTTGCTTATGCCCTAGAGGAAGTAATCAGTTTGAGATTGAGAGAGAAAATTGTGCATAAAGGTAAATTTCGCACCCCCATGGGATATTTTTATATGATGTCATATTTGGTGTACATAGTCATGGGAACATGCTATAAGGACTTGGGCAATCTATGGGCTTTGGCCATAGATTGCATAAAATATAGAATCTATGACTACTACTAATTCATGCATATATATGCTTACTAGAAGCATATGGTTAGGATATGTGAGGATGTTTAACCAAAGGTATGGCAAACCATTCATGGCTCACCTATGCCTCAACTTGGAGAAAACATTCTAAAGAATTTGAGCAGAAAAGGAGATTATTTCCTGTACCTAGGGAAATTTTACTATCATCATGGTCATTGAGGAGGATTTGGCTAGGAAGAAAAAGGGCTTGGCAAATAAGGTTGGCCACTATGTCTCCTAAGTATTCATAAGTTGGAAAAATGAGTGATATCAAATAAGGAATGGTATATCAAATAAGGAAACATGTTGGAGATGTGGGAGGAAAGCGAAATCATTATGGCTTCCCCACAATGGCATGCAAAGATTGGGGCCCAAATGGGTGGATCTAGAAGCATATACATGGGTTTAATATTCCATATAGTCATCAGACTTATGACTATGATTTTGTATTTTTGAATGCTTAGTTAGATGAGGAGGCATTAGAATGATCATAGTTAGTCAGATTATAAGAGGATCATTTGAGGATGATCCAAGGTGAGCCTTTTTTTCCACTAGGGAATTAGATAATAGGAGGGAACTTTTTAAGGGGTGGCAACATTCAAAATTTTGGAGAGGTGGATCCTTAGAGCAACTAGAGGACTAGGCTACCTCCTCCTAGTAAGTACCCTCTATAAAGTTGAAATTAGTGAAGAGAGAGCCTATTATCCCTAAGCCCAATACATAGAGAGGAAGAGAAAAAGGAGATCCTATTAGTTTGGACTCCAATGAGGAAGAAGACAAGATGCAAGAAATGGCTATTACTAGCACTGGTCAAGTTCTTATGGCTGCCATCCATGTATCTACTGGGGTAGTTACTTCACACGCAGTAACATCCACCTCCCAGGGCTTTCCAATTTAAAGAAAGACCCATTTGGTCTATACCAAGAAGCTCAAGACTCCCATAGGTAGCCCTACAATGCATGCATCTCAAGGCTTGTCTACTCTACCTCCAAGTTCACACCCATCAAGAGAAGATGAAGTTATCATCAAGGACATAGTAGACAATTCAGATGAAGAGGTTGAGTTAGAGATAACCAAGGCTATGAGTCTTTAGGTTAAACCTATTGAGCTTCATCTCTAAGGTACTTATACCTTTTCTAGTTTTCTTTTGACTTCAATTTATATTATTGATCAGATACCCATCTCTTCTGTGGAAGCTCCCATTCCCTCTATTGCATCCACCCCATTTTTTCATTCCACCTCTGCACCCATGCCTTCCATTTCCACAACCACCATTAATCCATCCATTATCACTATCACACCATTTCCCAAGGTTATTCCCTCTATACCTACTAGCAAATCTACTATGAGAGTTCTCAAAATGAAAAAGGCAACTAGGAAAGTGCAAACTACTCTAGCCACCCCCAAAATTCATGTTCAATCTACATAGATATCATTTCCACCCCCACTTCCATTTCTATAGAATAAACCATAGTAACTAGCACAAGAGATGAAAGGCCAAGCCTCAAATAGTTGTAGTCCACCCACTCCATGAATTTGGAGGAGTGGAATGGTAAAAAATAATATGGCCTTCCTTGCCTGATGTCTTGACAAAGGTTAGTAAGAAGCAGAAGAAAGTAGAAGAGGAGGTTGAGAAAGAAATTGTTGTTACAACCATTGATACACCCCTCAACATTCTACCTTGGGCCATGGATTTGAGGAGTCAATCTTCTCAAATGCTGAGTTTTAATGTCATCAAGCTCCCCTCTGTGTCCACTTTGTTTGACCCACCAAATGATACAATACAAAGAGTAAATAAGATAAAATTTGAAGATGACCAAGGTATAGGCATCATCCTTTAATAACAACTAGTGTTCTCCCTCACTAAGAGGTAGAACAGGTAGCTAGGGTAGTTTGTATACGAAGAGAATATTTTAGACCTAGCTTAAGCACACAAAGATGTTGTGGTGACCATTAATGAAGGCATAGAGTTAGCTCAAAAGGAGCTTGAAGAGGAGGTATAGGAATTGTAAGCACATGTTGAGAAACTCAAAGAATAATCTAGCACAATGTATATTCTTGTGAATATCAAAGTTGAGGTTTAAGAGGCCACATATAAATATTATAATTCTTTAGAGGCCATGGAATTTATGAAGGCTGAGATGGTACCTCATGTGAATCAAGAAAATCAACTCTATAGCTCTTTGGTTCAAGATAGTGCCAAACTTAAAATGCTAATTGTCTACATAGGCAACTCATTATATAGCCATCTTGACTTAATGACCACACTCAAGGCATTTAATGACCTAAATTTGGGTTGTCATCAGGCATGAGGAGGTAAAAAAATGGTTGAAATAAATTGAGGCTTTAATTATAGAGTATCGGGCACATGAGGCTCAGCTCCTCCAAATTTTGAAAGAGCTAAAATTGTTTTAGGCAAGAGATTCTACAAGCAAATTGATTACTAGAATCAATTTTGATAAAATTATCCAAGAAGCCATAGAGAAAATAAAATAGAGAATAAAAGGCTTGGAAATATAAATAATATAATCAGAGTTAAGCAAAGTTAGGAGGAAGGTGATCGAATTTGAGATTTGTATGAATAATTTCTAACTAACTAAAGATGAACATGCAAGACTCCTCAGGCAAACCAAGAGACTCCACCAACCATCATTGCTTAACTTAGACATAATTCACCAATATAATTAGGTAGTGTACAAAGTCTATGAGGTTAAAAAGGCAAAAAAAAAGTAGGCTTCTAGTAGTGTTGTTATATCTTTAGCTTCTACTTTGACTTCCACTCCTACTAAATCCCATGTAGTAATTTAGACAACATAACCTTAGCCTTATGCATGTACAACTCTTGTATTGGTACGTATATTTAGATTATCCTTGTAATTAAATAATTCATTGTAAAATTAGCTTTGTATTTTATTATACATGCACATGTTGCATACTTTTGTAAAGTCAATTTGTCTATTTATAGCATTTTTAGCTTTTTTTAGATGATTTTAGACCACAATTAGAACTACACATTTTAAATGCCACATGTAAAAATCATGCATAGACTTGGAGGATGAGTTGACCCTTTCCCCAAGATCTATAAATATAATTATACCCCCCAAATTTATTTTAGGTTAGAAAATTTTGGCATATAGAGCAGTGAGCAATTTTGATTGTCAGCAAAGTGTCCTGAGTATTTTCTTTCCCATTTCATGTAATTGATTGTTATTTCCATGGTTGTGTGATTAAATAAATCTTTAGTGTGTTATATCTGCAAGTATATTCTTGATTTATTGATTGATATGTAGATCTTAAGATGTGTAATAGCTATTAAAAGATAAGCAAATATATCAATAAAATGATTTAGGTTATTTGAATCATATTTTTGAATGTGTATTTATTCTTTCTTTGGTGATAGTTTTCTATGTGCATGAAAAAAATACCTTAGATAATTCACTTTCTCAAGCCATAATCTCCTAATCAAGGGGTGTGTAGTAGCTGACCTAAAAGGAAGCAACCTTTGTCTGAGGCATGTGAACTTCCTACATCTCTATTCCCTTAGACTTTTTAGCTGTGTTTGAATGTTTATGTGCTTTTACTGCTAGTAATAGACATTGGTTTGAGAAATCATAGGTTTGTTTAATAGCCAACCAAGGGAGTAATTCCTAAGGACCATAGAGTCTTCTTTTCTGCCCTACCTTACCTTCCCTTTTTGGATTTGTTATTGAGATATACCCACTCTATATTATAAGCCAGCCACCCATCCAACACATGTAGTAACTCATTTTGTTAGAAAGCCACACCTACATCCAAAAAATCTTGTTAACAACTTGCATACCCTACACGTTATTCCATCAACAGGGTGTTAAAGACTGCATACCTATAACTCATGCCCTAGAATGGAGTTTACCTCCATTGAGATCCTAAAACATTAGAGGCTACTTCATTATGGTTATGGTGTGCATAAAACCTACATCAACACACACTATTCATGCCATTCTTCTAGGTGGCTCCAATTATGCAACTCTCTCTACACCATTCATGAATACTCCCTTTCATTCTTCTATGTCTACATCTTCCCATGTGAATAATGTGGATGTTCACCAACCTCTTTACAAGGTAGAAAAATACATTCCTCAACCTTTAACACAAGAAATTGATCTTATTCACCCTACCAACCATTGGTATGATCCACAAAAATTATGTTGGTATCATTAAATTTGGACATTCTCATGAAGCATGTACACAACTTAGGAACTTAGCTCTTGAATTTCTCCTTGGTCCCAATTTTGATGAAAAAATAATGATTTACAAATGTCAACAAGAATATGAAAAAGGTAGCTAAATTGCATGAGTCCAAAGTTAATAATGAAGCTCTAAATCAAGTTAATCCTCATGTTACTATCTATAAATATCCACTTCCCAATCATAGATCTAATACTACTCAACCTCTTACCTCCAATGTTATGAAAACTTTTGTTGATCTTAACTCTCTAATCAATGATGAAAACATAGTCAACATGAACAACATGAGATAGTTAGTATCATACATTGATCTTTATCCACATTCCATTTATAATAATTTTCCCACATAATGCATTATTCAATACACTTATCCATCTCCTTCATAAATATTGAATATACATAAATAATTCCTACATCTATACAAACAAATTTTGCTCCCTTACTTCCTGACACTCATTATTATTTCATTACTATGACATATACTAATTTGGTACCATCAAAAATTCCTTTTTTAGATCTAACTGCTTAAAACATCATAAATCAATCCATCCTACATCTCCACCTATCACATTAACCACCTCAAGGGAGTCAGTTCTTACACAATTATGCAACAAAAGGCATCAACTACATTCACACAACATGATTGACCAAGCCAACCTATATAGGATAGGTCCAACTAGCCTACTTATACTATTCATTTATCAAAATTCACTTCCACTCCTCCTTCCACAACTTTTCTTCAACATTATGCACATTTATCAGATACGATTCTCACTAGATATAAAGAATGGGATCATATAATTGAAATTTCTCACCTCCCATATCAAATTCAATTTCTAAAACTCATGAGGACTTCCCCTTATCATCATAATGACTTAATATAACTTTTATTTGAAATGAATATCCCTTGACCTCCACCTATGGGGCAAGAAGCTACTTTGTTCACATCCAAGGATAATATCCTTCAATAATGTGAAGAAATGTCTATACATGTTAACGAAATTGTAGATACTTCTCTTTCACTTAAATTTCCAATCATTTCAATGATTCTTGATGAAATATTACTTCATGGAGATGATCCTCTATTATTCATTAGTATCCAAGTTAGCAGTATCCAAGTCAAGCATGCTTTGATTGATGAAGGTTATGGAACTTGTGTTGCATTCCTTGAATTCATTAAAACACCTGGATATTCAAAATGTAATCTTAAATATATTAAAACTATCTATCAAATCTATGATATCACAATGCAAGAAACATCCCTACCAACATAATTAATGCCATATGAGCTAAATTTATTGATGAGAGTTAAAAACATCATTTCTTCACTCGTGTATGACCTCATCTCAAAGAGGTAGATCTTAATTAGGTTGATATACAATTATTCCAAAAGGAGGGGACTTAATTGTTTTAACGAGCCTTCAGTGGGAGTCCTAAACTATTATTGTTTTCTTCAAATCCACCCCATCCAAAAACTTCATTCTACTCACTTTGGATTTGCACACATAGTCTCCATGGGTGGTGATAGGGATAGATTGGAACCCATTTCCTGCAAGGATGTTCATGAACAGAAAAAAGTATGGAAGAAGATGAAAAAGGGGGAACTCACTAAGTTGATGGAGTGAGTCACGAATAATAGTGCTAAGATTTCCCATGGTTTCATTATGGCTTGGAATAAGCGAAAAGTGACCATCTACATCATCATAATCAATGTTTTAAAAGATTTTATCAGTGAAACAACTGGTATGACATGTACAGGCACCAAGGCATTCAAAGATCAATAAAAAAACAAGATTTGTTACATTTTTAGGATGAATGAATTTGTGTAGATGGATTAAAAAATCTTTCCATGGGATGATCTCCCATGCTACTAGCCCAAAATTTGTCTTCAAATCATGCATTACATGATGCTCGAAGGCAAATATAATCTTATATTTTCCCATCACTTTATATTGCTTAATAATTTTATTGGATACAAAAATAGTCTACCTTAATTTTTTATAAAGTCCCTCGAGAGCATCATCTTGCTACATCAAGTGAATGACACCAATCCCATCCTCCATCAAGGTTTGATTCTCTTTTTGGTCAATCATGGCCAAGCCCTTTACTATTTGGAGGTTCCCCCTAGGGGTTTTTTCCTTCGAGGAATCCTTAGTGGAGGATCCCACCATCCCTATGATCCCACCCCTTAGGACAAATTGTCAAAGTCCCCCTTTGATGACCTCTCCCTTAAGATGTTTATCCCCAAAATGAAACCTATCTCACTTAAAGTGGGTACCCGAATGAAGACAACCCAAAAAGGGAAAGCCATTGTGATTGAGGAGATGGAAAGGAATAAATTACATTTGTAAAACTTTAATTCCAAGGTTCAACAAGTAGGGATGGGCCTCACCAAACTCATTCAGGACTAGAAATCCTTTCATAAACAAGCCAAAGCTACAGTTCAAGATTTTATTCAATCTGCTTAGCTCACTCAATCCCCTACCTTTCAATCACCTAAGGTTTTAAGATCCCCCCTCAAGGCTCCCCCAAGGGGGACCCCCCTAAGTAGTCCCTCATATAGGTAAAACTGAAAAAACATCCCCATATTATTTTCCTTGATGAAGCTACTGAAGGCCCCAAGAACTACACTCGGGCAAAGGTTTCTAAAGAAAAATAGAACATTCCAATGAAGGACCCTAAAGATGCTAAAGATCCATAGGAGGGATTTGCCTCCTAAATATTTTTTGGTTTCCTATTTTTTTCTCATTCTAGTACTGTAGCTTTTCACTTTTTGACTCCTCAACCTTATTTATGGCCTGTTAATACTTTTGTACAACACTCTGGTGGTTCCACGTCCTTGTAAAACCTAGATTTTACCTCATCAAATAAAAATGATAGAAGACAAATGTCTTCACTTGGATATGTTTGGATTCCTATCATGATTCTTCCTATCATGATTCATATTAAAGTCATGATCTTCAACTTCCCATTATCATATAATATTTTACTTAGTTGATCTTGGACACATTGCATGAGAGTTATAGATTCATTTTAATGCCAATGTGTGATATTTCCTCACAATGGTATTATATATAAGATTCAAAGAGACATGAATCCTTAGAATTTATAAAAATTCCAAGACCGTGGTGTTTTCATAATACCCACCCTCAAACTTTAACCTAACATTCCTTTTATGAATCTCAATTATTTAATTATCCCATTAATTCTAATAGATTTATAACAAACACCCCAAACTTGTGGGTAGCATACCACCTAACCTATTAGATTATGAAAATGATGAATCTGATGAGATTAGTTTTAAAATCAAAACTTATGATCTCCCTTCACACATAATTACTCAATTACCCCCTTATTTACAACCTAGGTCTCGTCAAAAGACAACATATGAAATTATGACTCCCATAGTGATGATAAAATAGCCCATTCCTCATCCCTCATCCATAACTAGTAGTGTCCTTCATTGGAATCATACTTCTAGAGTATATCCCTAAACATGGGGATGTTTATTTTATTTGGCATCATTGTGATACACATCACATAGACAGGTGTAGAGTACTATAACAAAATTTACATGATTTCCCAACACCATCACCTTCTCAAGAATGTACTCAAGTCCATGTATGGACTAAAGCTCAACCTTCCCCACCATCTACATCATACAAGAGATCTAAGGATGTCATTCACATTGTAATACTAGTTCTTTGCATTGATTACCCTTCACATGAGATGCCACATGTTCATTCTCTTTTTAGTATACCTATATTCTCCATGGAGTTTGTACATCGTGAAGTCCTTGCACGACTTTTGGTAACCATAAATGAGACTATGATTTAAATGTGATTTTAGTTACATCAGCATTTATTTGATGTCATTGATGATGTATGTCATGAAATTTATCAACATTTATGAGCATAATATTGTGCTACATCACATTATTATTCATATTTTCATCTGAGTTAGATTTTATATTTACATTGCATTATAGTATTTGTGATGTATTGTTTATATTTTTCTCTCATGATTATCCTTTTTAATCTTTGGAATATACTTTATGCATTTATGATCGTTTGTCTACATAAATTTCACTTTGATTCATAAAGATTAACTCTTTGTCTATTCACTTATATTTGGCAATAATTTATTTCCCCTACTTTGGGATGATTTTTCCTTACAATCATGCTTGTGATAGCTCATTTGTTAAATAGTATAGCTATTTAAATGACATGGATATTATACCCAATAATATCCTATCCCTTGTGATCAACTACAAAGCATATTCATCATTGTACCATCTATTATATAAATGGATCTCCTACGATCCCCATTTATCCCACATAATCTTCTCATTTAAAACACACATAAGGTTAGTCTTGACATTTCACACTTACTTATTGGAAACTTTAAGAAAATTTTGGATGAGAGTCTTTAAGTACTTCTCTCTTGTATTCAAAGTGTAAGATTTCTCGTATTTGTTACTTATATCACTCATGATTGGTTTTCCAAATCCATACAAAGGAGGAATAGAAAAATCCATGAAAATTTAAAATCCAAATCATAAAATAAACAAAAGGTAATGATCAAAAGGCAATTACACATTCAAAATTCAAAATCACACTAAAAGACATGATTTTTCTTTGGCACATCTCTTATTTTAGTTGAAGCTTAAATTCCACAATTGGCCTCATAATAGAGTCGAGGTCTATTTAGGTGTGTGTTGATGTGTTGTTTGGTACAACAAAACAAATGTTGGCCTTTAAGGGTGGTGAATCCCATTAAACCTCTCTTAAAAGGAGTCCCATGTAGGTGAGTCTCCCAAAGTTCTATATCTATTGGGTCATGGTGCACTGATATTCATTCAATGGTGAGTTGTGATGGTTCTAATCAAGGGGATTGTTGTTATAAGACTTAAAACCTAAATTTTAACAATGTTCTAATCCTTAAACAAATTAGATGGTAATTATGACTGTGTTTTAGTTAACTGAGTTCTAATCAGATATCAAAAATAGGAAGCACACACATACATTTGCCCAAATACGCATTTAGGGTTTTAGATGAAAATAGTTAAAAATGCTAACTTTATTTATTCATTCCTATGTATTGAGCTATTCAATAGTGCTACAATGATATAGGAATGAAATACAATAAGTAATTGAGATAAACAATTAAAAAATAAATTGCTATCAGACAAACCCTTAGATTTGATAAAGAAATGTAAATAGAAAGGGGGAAAGAAATAAATCATGTACTAATGAAGACAAATCTAGATTTCTTGACCATGTGAATACACAAAGTAGTCTCTGATTTGATAAACAAAAACACAACCACAAACAAAACTGATGCAAACTTCAATGGAAAACAAATGATGAAAAGAAAGCCACAACCACCATATGAATGCACAGGTTGAAAATAAAATTTCACTATCTTCTATTAATCATAATATTTGTGTTGACAATTAAGAGGAGAATCCACAAAGATCAATCCATCAAAAATCCTCCAACATAACAACATGGTTGCAAAAGAGGGATAAGATAGTACACTATGAAAGCAAAACAATGGTCATCTTTGAGCATTTTAGAGCAATAAAAAGCCAACCCTTACAATGACTAGAGTTGGCCTACTTATCGACTTTTGGTGGTTCATTTTCCACCCAAACACTCCCTTGCTTTTTCAATCCTACCACTTTCCCTTTTTGCTCCATTTTATCTTACAAAAAGGCAAAAAACAAGTTACTTTTTATAATTAAAAGCTGCGTAGGCAACTTATAAACTTAAAACTTTAAAATATCATTGTTTAGGTAGAATTTTGAGAAATTGGAGGCACCAAGATGTTCGCATTGGAGTCAAATTTTCAATGACTGACGATTTTGAAAATGGGTTAACTGGGACCAAGTTACATCCATAAAACTTATCAGAGGTCTAAATAGGCACTTAGTGGACCTATTGAGGTTCAGGAAAGTGCAAAACTTAGTTGCAAGTAACTTTTGACTCGAGTTAAATTGGGAAAGATTGGGGCTATCGATGCGACTAGGATGGAATGAGCTTTCCATTAGTGTAATAGTTTAAAAAATCAATTCCTGAGGCAAAAATTTATGCCCCCTAGAGCAACAGGTGGTCTAAGCAGGTCAATAGGAAAAAAAACAACTCATGGCTTCTAAGTTGTCATTGACATGCACTTTTTCGACTGACAAGGAATTTAATAAAACCTAGTGTGAATCGGGCTATGAACCCCTGATTATCACTAGGGAGTCTTGAAAAGCGTACTAGGTCCTCTTAGGTCTTCGATAGGCGAAAATAGGTCTATTAAATTTTTGTGTTAGTGTTCAAGTCCCCGATCTTAATTCAGGGTTCAACCTGTAATTAAAATCAAAGAAACCCTTTCGAATGGTGCTAGACCCATTCGAACTCTCGAAATCCACAATACACTAAAATTTATCTTAAAATGTATTATAAACCCATCTAAATCTTTATACATTAATTCACTCTAGGTTGAATGTACTTTAACAATTATTACAATATAATATTAATTTTTCATTTAAAAATTAATAAAAAGAGATAACATATTAATTAATTATATTTAGAAAAATTTAAAAGAATTGAATTAAATTTTATTAATACTTACTTTTCATTAAATTTAACTAATTTTTTTTTAAAAAAAAACTGAATAATAATAAAAATCCAATTAACACCTATTAAAATAAACAAAATATAGTTTTAAAAAAACTAAAGCAACTTACGTTGGGGTGGAGGAACACATGTTCACGTGGTTCTAAACCACATCAAATATCCACGTTGGGGGGAGGGGGAGGGGGAGGGGGAGCGGGAGCGGGAGGCGCAGGGCATAAAACCAGTGGGAGGGTATAAAACCATATTGAAAGCTAAACAAGCACGGAGACCGAAGCATGGGATTTGATATGTTTAGAATTAAATAAATAAATCAATAAGAAATGCATATAAAACTATTTTATCTACGGTGTGTTTTTTCAAGAGTTATATTATTTTATTTTATATGTCTATAAATTAATTTGATAAATTAAAAAAATTTAAGAAAAAAACAATTTATTCACTGTTATATTAAATTGAATAAATTTTAATTCCATATCAATGTTTCAAATCATCAATGGATAAAGAATTATTTTATAGACAACATTCAAGGCCATTTTCACCTTTTCGATCACAGGGTCTTCAATCTATTCCCAAAAATTAGCAAAATTATGTAAGTTCTTCAAACCAAGATGGAAATTATTTTCCTTACTCAAAAGAAAATATCATAGATAAAATGGAATTTAAAAAATATCTTTCACATTAAAAAATAAATGTAAATGTTATCCCTGATGATGTTCATGATGTGGAAGGAAATTACACTATGTCTAGGCATAGTATTGATTTGAATCATGGGATTAATAGTTTTATGGAAGAAGGTTTTGAAGTTGAAGAAATTGTCCCAATACTTGAAAAATGATATTAATAGTAACAAAGATACGACCAAGGAATATAAAGAACTTTGGACAAAAACTATTGTGCAAGCATTGATTTTGAAATTTCAAGATGCTAAAAAATATTGGGATAAAGTGGCAGATGTTGTAGACATACAATATGAAACATTTTTAAAGGCTATTCAATGTGAGTACAAGTGGAATAGATTGAAAAAAACATTCAAAAAAGAGAAACAAATGGAAAATACTATAAGGGAAAACCATCTTCATGGACTTTCTATGAAGACATGGATCATATTATAGGGAGCACTCCTAAGGTGATTGGTCTTATGAATGGTTTTAGTGGAAATGAATGGGTCAATAATTCCAATACACCCAAAAATGACATGAAAGGCAAATCCTCTGAAAAAAATTCATCTATAAATATTGAAGAAAAACCATGTATAAATGTTGAAGAAAAAGGAGAAAATGAAGAAACCCATTTGAACAAGATTGGAATTGAAGGCAAACGTACAAAAAGAAAAAAAGATTCTCATGAAAATTTTGGAGAGAGCGAATGGAAAAAAGTTTGTTGCATTTCACTCAAACAATGAAATAAATCGAGCAAGGATGAATACAACTTGAGCATGCAAAAATGGAGTAAGAGAGCAAGCTGATGGAAAAAATATTGGATGTACAACTCCAAATTGCAAAACTTTTTTCTCAGGTAAATCTTAATATCTTTCTTCTTGTAAAAAATACTTATAGATAAGAAATTAACACCAAACTATTTTTTATTTCATTAAAAGATATACAATTTAGCTCCTCAAAGTAGCATTATATTTTCTTTCCCATTCATGGAACATAATCTCTCTTTATAGATTGATTACGAATCTCAAATTTAGAATTTGGATTGGATTTACTTGGAACTCTGGTTTATCTTCATTATTCTTTTGTAATAAGTTATGTCATATGCAACATGCCTCATTAATCTTGGGCACTTTGTCCAACTCCACACCCACATATTGAAGAAATTCCATATGATTTTGAGTAACCCTAATGCATTCTCAATTTTTACACTCCTTCTAGATAAGTATTTGTCAAACATAGTATGTAATGGAGAGAAATTGCTTTTAAATGGCTTCAATAGTATGGGGATATTGGATAGGCAAAATCTCCAATTACTTGTGGATAGATAATACTTCCTTCAATCTCAATTATTGGAGATGCTAATACTTCTCTTTTTTGCATACTTTTATTATTATTGTAGAGCGATTCCAATGATCAACATCATGAGCACTGTTAGGAGCATTGACATAGACATTCCAAAATATTTTTTGCACATCACATATTCCTTGTAGTAAAATGCTATGAAAATGTTGCCTATTTACATACTTCATAGGATTATGATGTTTTTGTGGACTATATGATAATTTAATATGAGTGCCATCAATTTCACTGCATATTGTAGGAAGTAGAGTCAAAGTATGAAAATCACATATAATCTTTTGAAATCTACTTCTTGATGAAACACTTTTATATTGATTCTGGAAATTTTGGATGACTATATTAACAATGACCATAGTGTATTTTTTCACTATTGATTCTCCCACATAATATAATTTTGCCATTACATGTGTACGTGTCCTTTGGAAAAGACGATGCAAAACCAAATAGATTGCTTTTTTGGGTGGTTTTGGTTCTCTAACAAACTAAATTGTGTTTGTGCTTGGAATATGTGATTGTAATTTTGATAAAAATAAATTGAAAATAGGGAATGCCATTCTATAATGGTGGTGTTATAAAACATCATAGTAATAGGGTTGTTCTTCCCATATTTCTTGTTGAATTAAATTCCAAAATGTGCATTGTCTTGGAAATTTCCACCATTCTCTGTATGATAGCATGAATAATGAATCCCTTTCTATATATATCAACATCATTTGCATAAAATAATTGAAATAAATATTTGATAGATCCGATGTATTTGAAGAAGTGTGTGTTAATGTTTCCCTAAATAAATCCATCCACAATATGATAAATTTAAGATCTAGATTAAGTGAGAAGCTCTATTATCTATTTGCAATCAAAATGCAATAAATATATCTAATTATTGATATGAAATATAGGTTTATTTTGAAACAAATTTATAATAAACTAATGACCATAACCAAATAAAATAAATAAAACTTGGTAAAATTTGTTTTTATAATACTTAACTTTATAAATTCTTTCCAAATTGGAACAAATGTTGTTTACACAATAAAATAGCCATAAATCCTCTATGTAAAATAATACTTCATAGCCATAAATACCCATTTTTGCAGAATAATATTTTTCACAACCATATAAACTGTTATGCATGTTTTTTTTGGCATAGACAGAGGATGGGATTACTGTGTTTTTAAAGGTGGAAGAAAACCTAAAAAGAGGGAAACTTTTAAATAATAAATGATTTTATTTTTAAAAAGATAATTTTCAATTGTTTTGGTGTTTGCATCAATTTGAAGAAATGGTGCATATTCAAAATAATCATGTGCATGCTCCCACAGAGAAAAGCCCACTGAGGTCCAAGCTAGGCATGCTTCAGTAGGGGAAAACATAATACATGTGTGCAGGGTATGAAAAACCCAAATATAATTGATTAATGCCAAATTTGACTAGGTATACCTAATCAGGGTTTAATGCCAAATGACCAATAGGTATGTAAACCAAAATATCCCTTTGAATTAGGATGCTGAGAGAGCTAATAGGCAAGACAACCAAGTGAGTGTAAGTGCAGCTAGAATCCATTTTGGGGTCTAGTGCTTTATATGAAACTTTACCATTCGAACTTGGTAGTCACAATGCAATAAGATGTTTAGGGACCATAAAGTCGAAAAAAAACCATTCAGGTGAATTAAGTTTTGGTAGATTAGGCTAAGACAACTAATAGAGCTAAGAGAACCAAACTTCAAATACAAATTGGGAGGTCAAAACTCCACTTTCATGCTAAGTGTTATATATGAAGTTTTCTCACACAGACATGGTATCTCCAATAGTGGTAGTTTTGAGTCCTAGTTATGAACAAAAATTGAGATAGACCACCAAGGTAACTTAAGAGTACTGAGACCAACGAGTCGTGAGCACAAGTGGGAGTGCTATAAACGTAAAAAGAGGTTCCTCGATTCTTGGGAGAATTAGGGCATGTTGTGCAAGAAAAAATAGTGTGGTAGGCCATTAAACTAGGATATGAGGTCTCATTATATTATTTAGTGCCACCTAATTTATCACACAAGTAATTAATGTTCACATTAGATTGATAAATTTTTAAGGGGTCCTTAGGAACAGGGAACATGTTGTGGGAAGGTAGGAACATTATATTTTTTCATGCATATACAACCTTCATAGGATGATCCACGTACTTCACTTGTTATCCCAATATTTTCATATATTATTTAGAGTATCTTAGGTCTTTTTTGTTCAAAAATTCTTAACACTGGCACATTTGCTTAGTGTGTCTCATTTCTATATAGGTTGCTATAATTGCTTATGTAATGTTTTCCATTCCATCTATTCATCATATTATCCATGATATTCCCCCTTGATGAGTATCATTTAATAGTTTATCACACCTCATTGGTTTTCATTTTTTTTAGTTGCAATGTAATACCTTGGATAAGACCATGCCTTCCTCACAAAATACCATTATCTACTATAAAAACCCTCCATTTTTACATCTCACTAGTTTAAATTTTGTGACTTACAATATAATACCTTAGATAGGACTAGGCCTTCCTCACAAACTTACCTTAACCTCCTATAAAAAATATATGCCATGTTTTCTATAAATAATAATACTTAATATAATACCTTAAATAGGACTAGGCCTTCCTCACAAACTTACCTTAACCTCCTATATGCCATGTTTTCTATAAATAATAATACTCTTCTAAATTACAAAGTAACACAAGCCCTAAGTTTGGTTTGTCATTCTTATTCTTCTTTCATTGATATTTTATTTCTTTTACACATCATTATTTGTGTTATTTCATTGATATTTATTTTATTTGTACATCTTTATTTGTGTTATTTAATTGATATTTATTTCATTTACATATATTTGTTTGTTCTCTTACATTGATATTTATTTCATTTACATATTTTTCTTTGTGTTTTTACATTGATATTTCTTTCATTTCCATATCTTTTTTTGTGCTCTTACATTGATATTTATTCCATTTACATATATTTTTTTGTGCTCTTATCCCAATATCATATTTATCTCATTTTCATTTAAAGTCACCATTTTTCTCACTTTTGACGTATTTTACAAGTGTTATCTATTAGTAATTTTGGTTTCACATTTTTCATTTTATTGACTTACAAATTGTCTGATTATAATAATTTTTGACCATGCATTTTTTCACATTTGCTATAAAATAATAAAACATTTATCATACATTTTTTGATAGCATACATAAAAATCAACACATATGTTAGAAATAAAATAAATACATATATAAAAAATCCATGAGTCATACATAATATATCTCTCTTTATAAATATAGCTCAGAAGTTTGATACAATACAACATGATACAATCATAGTAAAAAATACAACTCTAAGGTTGAGGCCTATAACTATCCTCTCTAAATAGTCTACTATAGTGACCGCCTCTATGATAAAAAAAACCCTCCACTTGTCCCTATAGATTGACCACCTAGCCCTACACCTATGCTAATTGTATAGTTGTACCTAAGTGAGTGTCTCGCTCCTAAGCCAATGACTACCACACTTGCAGTTTCCCATCACCAACTCCTAGTGATATTGTTCCCTGAGCTACATTTGATAATATTTTTATATCTTAAGTTTCCTCACCAACCAATCAAATCCAGCTAACATATGCAGGTGTTGAAGGTACCATAAGTTCAACCATCTACGTAGTATCATGTTGAGGTATCATGCCATCCAATATATCATGATGGGAAGTATCCACCATGGTCACCCATCTTGTCTCCTCCACTACAATATCTAAACAAATCAAACCAAAAATTACATCAACTCTAACATATATATCTTTAAAAACATAAGTATATATAACATCTATATCTAATCTTTACCTAAAATCAAAATAATCATAAGAAACCACCTCTTACTTAACTAGTTGCTCCATTGCCTTGACCACCAAGAACCTCATGCGATGCATGACTCTGATATGGTGCAAAACCTCTATACAGACTAGGTTGAATCACATGATCATGATGTGATCCACTATGAATTTTCCTCATAATAGATCAATGCAACATAAGATGCATGGTTGGGTTTCCTTATGGTTATGGCTCTACCTATTGTTACACTAAATCCTATTTCTATCTTCATGTCTATGGTGGTGGTTGTGGTATCTATTATTGTGTTATAATAACTAGTGATTTATCTCCTTCTTGTCACCAATGTCACCATCTAAAAATCCTTTCTTGATAATGGGAACCTCCGTTGGCGTCCTTGTACCTCCCACTCCATACTATTATTTTGTATGATGAGCCCAAAATGTAGGGACTACTACAGGAGCCATCAGATTTGGAAACCTAAATTGTTGAGGTACATGAGGTATTGGATGTGGTTCCACCCACCATGGATAATATCTAGTAATCTATAATCAAGCCTATGCCTAAAAAGTACTTGGCCATGATCACAAAGTAATTGTTGTGTCCTTATATGGGCACCAAACAATATCCCCCTCAGGTCACACTATGTAATTCTAGGATATGTGATACAACACTCACCACATGGTCATGTGTACACCTCCACATGTGCAAGAGGTAATCATAAATAACATGTGATAATCCTACTAGCCTATACATAGGAAACCTCTCATAATTGCAACTAAAAAAAAGAATAATGGGTCTCATAGCTTGCTATCCCCTAGATAAAATATTATAAAAATCATACACTAACTACACCCAAGTCATATAAGATACCCTATACCAATATCAATTGACACACACACACACAATATATATATATATATGTATATATACATATATATATATATATGTATATATACATATATATATATATATATACATATATATATATATGTATATATACATATATATATATATATATGTATATATATATATATGTACATATACATATATATATGTATATGTACATATATATATATATACATATATATATATATATGTATATATACATATATATATATATATATATATATGTACATATATATATATATATATGTATATATATATATGTACATATATATATATATATATATATGTATATATATATATATATATACATATATATATATATGTATATATATATATACATATATATGTATATATATATATATATACATATATCAAGTTTTCAAGTTTTCATCCCATATGTCTTGTGACAAATCAATCAAGTTTTCACAAGTCCAATAATCCCCTTTCAAATATCTAGAATGACTAAAAAATGCACATCAAAAAGATGAACTACCATTCTAGGCTAGACATATCTCACTGAACTTATCACCTGTAATGCTAAGGCTCTCTTATCATCATATAAATATTATTTATTACACACCACTAGTGTGCTGGTAATAGGTAACCCTAAAAATTCATGTAAATCTTCTAAGGTAATACCCAACTCTATGGTATCCCCATCCACCACCCATCGAAAGGTGTTAGTTAGTCTCTCCCATGTTCCTAGGAACATGTTGACTAACTCAACACTTAATGGGATATGACACATCTCCTCAACCCACCAAAATTAACTGTAGTTAACTTTGATCAATCCATGATAAAATATATTTCTAGTAGTGTTGACGCAGAAGATTGCACCCTTGGTAGGAGGCTAAGCTCCTGCCTTCTTCACGCAACAATGGAAATTCCCCCCTCTCGCCTGTGGGAGCAACGAAGCTGGAGGGGAGAGTCTCTAGATAAGGGATATCTCCCTCTGATGTATCTTTTAGGCCCTGGTTTCTCCTACTGATAACAACTAAAATTAAAAAAAGGGGGGATGAAAAGGGAGAGAGAGATGCTAAAAAACAAAGCCTAACCTAAAAATGAAAAGAGGTGATACACTAGAAAAGTGATCCACCTAGCCTGAATATACACTTTTCACCAAAAGGAAGTGCTTATACACTTCATCTGAAGTGAGGAAACCTTTTACTTTAGTGGGTTAGGGGTCCATGGAGATATAGGGAGGAAATAACTACTAGAGGCATTCTGGGACACACTACAACAACCTATCCACTTCACCTACACTCCTCTAGGGACACTTCTAACAGACCTGTAAAAGGAAACTCAAAAATGCACCAAACATGCTGAAATCATTCTGTAAAAGCATTAAGAAAATGACTTAACACAAAGTCAAGGCATAGACACATACTAAAAGATGCAAAAAACTCAGAATAGAGGTAAAAATGTTGTGTTTCAATTCAAGGTAAATTTTTGGCAGAGCTCTGCCTTACAAGCCTGAGAGATTTTTGGGTAGAGTTTTGCCTTAAAGCTGAGAGCAGATTCCTTCTCGAATGAGAATTTTACAATTTATAAAAAGAGGAAGAGCAACTTGGCACTTCTTGGGAAAGATTTTAGTGCTCCTTTTTGTAAGTGGCCCATGTGTGCTGAACACATCAGGAAGAGGAAACCACTGTTATTGATGTCATTCTTTAGAAAAGGTCTACAAGAACCATGTTGTACAATTGCCCAAATTGACTTTGGCATTCAAGCATTAATGTAAGAACATGGCCGTGGCTCTTTTCTATAAATAGACTATGATTTGTCCCCTCATCAATGCCAATTGCAAAAAATAGTTCACGCTGCTCATCTGTAATAACTCACCTTCCCTTCGCCACTTAAATGCTTTGTCATTTCTACTCTTTGTCTCTTTCCTACTCCTTCAACCCTCAGGGTGATCTTCTGGTGGGTCACTACGTTCCTCAGGCTATTTCCATGATTTGGCGTTAAAGTAGTTCAAAAATAATGGCTACTTTATTGCGTTAAATTTGACATTCACACGGCCATCACCCAACATCTAGTTTGTCTGCTTAAATTTGATGGCTTTCAAGATGTCATCATCCTTGGCAAAAGTCATCGAGCCTTTTTTCATGGCTTTTCTACTTCGAGGGCTTTTGTTTCAAGCTTTTTTCTCACAAACAAAAGTCTACAAGAATTGGCCACTCTTTGTCCTTTTCTTCGGGCTCTTTGAAACTCTCTCTGCCCTCTACAAGGGCTTCTCGCCTCATCACCACCCTTCAGCTATAGGGCACACCCTTGAACCAAGCCGTTGAACCAACCCATTTAATTAAGCGATGAACCCTACGTTTGAACTAAGCCTGATTGAACTACCGATTAAACCAGGCATTGAACCAAGTTTAATGGTTCAATGATGCCAACCTTCTTCATGATTTTTCCTCAAACAAGAGCCTGAAGAAGCCTTGCAAAAACTAAGCACTCTCTGAACTGATCCTTCATGCGCCAAAAGACTAAACTATAGAGTTCATAGAAATCCAAAACTTGTAGAGTGTAGAAATTCTATAGAGTCCATATAAATGAACAGATTCATGCAAAATTGAAACATGAAATGGCTTAGAACAATAGGGACAGAAGGGGACCAATTTTTAGCCTGTTGGGCAAAAAATGGTCAACAAATTGGCGACTCCCAGGGGAAGCATGCCTACTATGCTTAAAGACTAGTTGCCTTGTAGTCCATTGGGCACAGAGTCAAATGCAGCTTGAAAAAAGGTTAGCAATAGCCCCAAAGATCTAAGAATCAAACATGAAGCTTTTTACCCCACACACAAGGGAAACACACAAGGCTAAAAACACTACCTGTGCAACTGCACTTAGGGAAAGCAGGAAAGAAACTAAAAACAAACTACTATATACAGCTAACCAAGAATATTTGCCTCCCTCCTGGATCAAAGGGAAAATTTCTTAAGTCCCCTTCTTGGCAAGAAGACTTATGGTGCCAGGCAAGTGGCTGAATGAAAAAGAGATATGGTGAACTGCTCCTCTTGCCTATCACCTGGATTGGCTGGTATTTGAGTGGATCAGATTCAAACATGTTTCCAACATATACATACTCTATTTATTCCTGGAAGCTTGTTGAGTGCTGGTCCTTCATGTTGGTGCTCTTCACCAAGAAATTAGTAGCTATTGGCTTATCACCATTAGCCCTTTGACATGTATAGCTCCCTTGCAGTGCATCATGGTCTAACTCATTTCCTTCTACATCATTGAAGATCCTATCAGACTCATCCTCTACTCCCTCTTGGCCTTCTTGAAGAAGGGTGACTGTGATGATGTCTGAAATGGACTCACAAAAATGATTGTTCATCCCATAGAACATCACCTCTTTGTTTAAAGCTTTCCTCTAGGAAGATAGACCTCTCCTTTTCCTCCTCGATGATCAAGATCTCTAGATATTCAAAGGTATCCTCCTGATCCTCTTCCAACTCAGGCTCCCCAGCGTAGTCATCCTCATCATCAAAATAGTAAGGAAGTTCATCAAATAAAGGTGAAGAGAGCTCACCATGCTTATGTTCTTCCTCGTACTACTAGAACATCTGCATGTATGCGTGACCTGCATCTTCTCCATTACTGATGAGGTCTTCACAAGGAGCATTAATGATGATTTATTCTTCATTATCACTCATGACAACCTCTTGGGAAACTACATATTGGATCTTCTACTAACTTTCCTCCTACAGAACAAGTTCTTCCTTGAGAAGGGGTGAAGTGGGAACACCATGTGGAAGAGGAGGCAGTCCTTGAGCTAGAATCGAATGATTCTCCTCCTTTCATCTAGTTAGCACTTCATCAATATTAGGTGTGGCCTGATATCTCTCTTGGAAATGTGTAGGTGGGGTGTGTTCAGACATGGAATGTGCCATTGGGTTTAAACCATCCATCACACGTTGGCTGAGGAATATCTCTTTAGATTCCAACTCTGCAATTCTCTTGGTTAGATCTTCTTGGAATCACCTTTCTTGGAGATCATAAGAATCATGGGTAAGAATAGCTTTATCTTTTCTAAGGTTTTGAGCAAAACCTTTCTTCTCCTCTTTCCTGCCCCATGATTCCACTATTTCCCCCTAGGTCAAGAGGTTGCCATCATGGCGAAAGATCTCAAAATTGGAATTTGCCCTTTTGGTTGAAGGGCAAATAAGAGGGATGCTTGAGGGGATTGCATGAATGTTTTGAGCTTGATCATGGTAATATGAAGGAATACAAGGCCCATGATTTTGTGCAGAGGGATTATACATACAAAAGTGATTTTTGATGGCACTAGGCTGCTTAACCAGCTGATTCAACTCAGAGTCACCATTGGTGTTGATGTAAAAGCCTCCAAAGGCTAGCTAGTTGAAGAACACACCAAAATTCTTCAACTCTTTGGACATAACTTGTCCTAGTTGGTCCCACCAAGTGTGCCAAAAATTGTTGATGTAGAAGATTACACCCTTGGCAGGAGGCTGAGCTCCTACCTTCTTCACGCAATAATGGAAACTCCCCTCTCACCTGTGGGATCCATGAAGCTAGAGGGGAGAGTCTCTAGATAAGGGTTAGCTCCCTTTGATGTATATTTTAGGCCCTAGTTTCTCCTACTACTGACAACTAAAATTAAAAAAAGGGGGGATGAAAAGGGAGAGAGAGATGCTGAAAAACAAAGCCTAACCTAAAAATGAAAAGAGGTGATACAGTAGAAAATGTGATCCACCCAACCCAAATATACACTTTTCACCAAAAAGAAGCACCTATACACTTCATTTGAAGTGAGAAAACCTTCTGCATTAGTGGGTCAAGGGTCCATGGAGATATAAGGAGGAAATAACTACTAGAGGTGTTCTGGGACACACTGCAGCAACTTATTCACTTCACCTACACTCTTCTAGGGACACTTCTGACAGACCTGTAAAAGGAAACTCAAAAATGCACCAAACACGCTAAAATCATTCTGCAAAATCATTAAGAAAATGACTTAACACAAAATCAAGGCATAGACACATACTAAAGATGCAAAAAACTCAGAATGGAGGTAAAAATGTTGTGTTTCGATTTAAGGTAAATTTATGGCAGAGCTCTGCCTTACAAGCCTGAGAGAATTTTGGGTAGAGTTTTGCCTTAAAGTTGAGAGTGGATTCCTTCTCAAATGAGAATTTTAAAATTTATAGAAAGAGGAAGAGCAACTTGTCGCTTCTTGGAAAATATTTTGGTGCTCCTTTCTACAAGTGGCCCATGTGCACTGAACACATCGAGAAGAGGAAACCACTGTTACTAATGTCATTCTTTAGAAAAGGCCTGTTAGAACCATGCTGTACAATCACCCAAATTGACTTTGGCATTCAAGCATTAATGTAAGAACATGGGTGCACCTCTTTTCTACAAACAAACTGTGGTTTGTCCCCTCATTAATGCCAACTACAAAAAATAGGTCGCGCTACTCATCTGCAATAACTCACCTTCCCTTCACCACTTGAATGCTTTGTCATTTTTGATCTTTTTCTTCTTCTTGCTACTTCAGCCCTCAGGGGTGATCTTTTGGTAGGTCACTGCATTCCTTGGGCTATTTCCATGATTTGGTGCTAAGGTAGGTAAAAAACAATGGCTACTTTACTATGTTAAATTTGACATTCATGCAGCCTCACCCAACGACTAGTTTGTCTGCTTAAATTTGACAGCTTTTGAGACGTCATCATCCTCAACAGAAGTCATCGAGCCTTTTTTCATGGCTCTTTTGCTTTGTGGGCTTTTGTTTTGGGCTTTTTTCCCACAGACAAAACTCTGTAGGAATTGGTCGCTCTTTGTCCTTTTCTTTAGGCTCTTTAAAACTCTCTTTGCCCTCTGCAAGGGCTTCTCACCTCTGCACCACCCTTTGGCTATAGGGCACACCCTTGAACCAAGTTGTTGAACCAACCCATTGAACCAAGCGATGAACCCTGCATTTGAGCTAAGCACGATTGAACTGCCGATTGAACCAAGGCTCGAACCAAGGTCGATTGAACCAAACATTGAACTAAGGCATTGAATTGAGTTAAATGGTTCAATGATGCCAACCTTCTTCATGATTTTTCCTTAGACAAGAGCCTGAAGAAGCCTTGCAAAAATGCAACACTCTCTGAACCGATCCTTCATGCGCCAAAGGACTAACCTGCAGAGTCCGTAGAAATCCAAAACCTGCAGAGTCTATAGAAATTCTGTAGAGTTTGTAGAAATGAATAGATTCATGCAAAATTGAAAAATGAAATGGCCTAGAATAGTAGGGATAGAAGGGGACTGATTTTTGGCCTATTGGGAAAAAAATGGTCAACAAGTAGTTCTAGTAACCAAAGTGCATCAACCAGTCTCCAAAGTCTTTGACACCTCTACAAAATTCCAAATAATATAACACCTATGAATTATCTATCCTAAAATTAACATAAAACATACTTTCAAAATTTTAAAACTAATAACCAATCAAATTAATTAATTCATTAACCATGTACAACACTACATAGGACATCTACTACATTTAACACTATCTACCATGCACATAAACTACATGCTATATTAGCCTTTATACACTGTATTAACCTTATAATCGAGTTACATTGGCCATCATGTACATAGTAAACCATATAATCATGCTATCAACCAAATTTAGAACTATGTTGGTCATATCCATTTTACACTATATTAACCTTATCACTGAGATACATTGGCCATCATGTACGTAGTTGGTGATTTCATCATGCTATCGATCAAATTTAGAACTATATCGATCATCTCCATTTTTCACTATGTTGGCTAGATATTACCTCATAAACCATCATACATATTTATATGTTATTGGACAAACGTTATGTTATTTTCCAAACTTATTGGCCATCATGAACATCATTGGATAGTCACAAAAATCCTACGTATTCAACTACAATAGCCTGGATAATATCGTATAATTTTTTCCTCAATTTTCACTAGGTTGTGACAAATATTATTGACCTAATTTTTGATAGTTTATCTCCTACCTATTTTCCATTTTAATTTTTACTATTTTAATATATGAGAATGGTGCACCAACTCTTTATGTGCAACAAAGATGGAAAATTACATTTATACTGTAACATCATAAGGAAAGAAAGAAACTATACTAATGTCCATGAATGACCAAAAAAATAGGTCAATGTTTCTCAGAGGATATATGTTGGTAAGATAAACATGTGTTAGGGACAAAAATAACTTAAGGCAATGTCTAACTCTATCAAGCTAGAGGGGATAACCCAAGCATTACACTCAAGTACACATAAATTGAATATGCTTAAATCAAAGAATCCAAACACAAATAGAAATAGATAAATATTAATATGCGTTCATCCACTTGATCATTTCAATTAAGAAATATAGTGAAACATATTGTACAAACTTTCCATTAATTCTGTAATAGAATATTTTTCATAAATTTAATAAGGTTGATCCTACCGAGGACTCTTCACACCAATTTTTCTTCTACATAAATATTTAGAGATAATATTGATTGAAGGATTCTAAGTTTCAAGGATTATACTATTTTCTCCCATATAGTTTTAATTGTAGTACATATCGAAGGATTGTAAGTTAGTTTTAATAATTAAATGAATTATCATATTTTAAATATGTCTATACAAATATCAAATTTAGTTTTTAAATAATAATGTGGGCCAAATTATACATAAAAAGATTATCACCTAAAAATGTGAACATGTGTATGTGTGTGTAAAATCAATAAAGGCATACAAAATAAGAACATAATAGAATGTCAGGTCAATTCCGTATAAGCACACAATGAAAAAAATATGTGCATTTCCATATAGGCATACAAAAAAGTACATCATCTAAGACATATCCTACTCATCAAAAATCCTAAATCTCTTTACCTTCCTCAAAGAAGGCTCTCCCTCAAATGAATTGCTCATAGATGGAGATCCATCAAATTCCTTAGATTCCTCCAACATATGATTGTGAGTCATTTTACTCTCATATCTCACTTGTAGTTGAACCTATTCATATAAAAATATTATTAGGAAATTTACTTATGAAATAACCTAATTTTTTTTTGGAGATGCCTTTTAGAGTATATAATGGAATGACATTTATGGCCCACTGCATAAATTTAATGCAACATAATGCATCTTAGTAGATAATAAAAAAGGTACTAATAACAATAACCAATATTCCACTAACTGACTTAGGCAAGTCTTACCACATCATGCGATTAGTAAGTGGAGATATCTAATCCTCTACTAAAACCAACATGGTAATCTATTAGGTTACCATAGACTTTTGGCATCCACCCAAGCAAAGGATCAATCCTTATGCCACCCTCATTGGATCACTATACTATGATTTAAAGTTACTTAGGGAACATTGTACTTTCATTCCCTTATTGGTATGATCCATAATCTATAACATAGGCCCATAAAAGAAGATCAATAAGCATGCTCTATTTCATTACTTAAGCAATATAAATACACTCATTAAAATATGACCACCACCATCAATACATATATTACCATTATAATATTTCATTGCTTTTATCATCAAGGGGGAAACTGATTGTATAAGCCAATTGCATAATTTATTTTCATTCAAAGTTACAACATGCTAAGAGTCATGTGTTCAATAACAATGCTATAATTTAAGAGTTGTATTATAAAATCATTCTATTATCATAAACAAGAGGTAAGTCTATATACTAAATAGGGATTCCATGCTTTGAGAATATCACCAAAAAATAATCATCATGAAATCTTTATAAATATATACATAACTCCATCAAGGAAATTTAAAACCTCTAAATTTTTTAGCATACCATAAGGCAAAACCATCTTACTTTCATATGAATTCAAGGTTATAGACAATAGAGATACTACTGTTCTAATAATAACATTTTACAACTTCAAGCATATTTCACATCAATTATATCACTGTGTTACCACCATGTACTTATAGTGACATATAAAAATCAAAGCATACATTCTACAAACAGGGTTATAATCATTGTTTCAATGTAGGAAATAAAATCCAACACTTATGCATATCAAGGTGATGAATATAGCTGGTTACATACATGAGGACCAAGCTACCAAATTCCTTTCCACTATCAATAAACACATTATAAATAATATCATTATTCTACATAATAATTATTATAATACTACATACTATAAGAGAATAGAACTAGTACATAAAGTGGGAAATTAACTACAATCCAACATGCCAACTAATAATTGGGTTCCAAATAGAAGGACTAAGAAACATGCCATTACTTGCAAGTCTAGGTACATCAACAAAGAAGGATGAATATATCAAGTGGAACATGCTTCAAAACTATCCCTATGAGCCCAACCTTCAGTGGCCCTTACCACCCCAACCATTAGCTTGGTGGAGGGTTTCAACAACCAGGTACTCGGGTGAGGTAAGGGGTATACAAAAGAAACTAAGCCACCAATAAAGACTTATAAAAATAGTCAACAAGGACAAGAAAAGTAATAAAGTTAACATAGAATCATAACACTCAACCAAACCAATTGGCTTGAGTAGTGCCTAAGGCATACACTAAATATTCATAGAATATGATTTACACTATAAATCAGGATCTATTATATCCAATTTTCAAGACTGAAAG
Source organism: Torreya grandis (assembly GCA_037957365.1). Classification (NCBI taxonomy): domain Eukaryota; kingdom Viridiplantae; phylum Streptophyta; class Pinopsida; order Cupressales; family Taxaceae; genus Torreya; species Torreya grandis. The sequence continues at coordinate 2,360,069 of JARHVA010001639.1, forward strand.
GTCTAACCCAAGTCCATTGCTTAGTAAAAGAGGCTTATTTGAGCGTAAAATAATTAAACACCAGGGCCCAAACCATAATAGCCAAATTAAATCCATTAGGTCAAAAAGAGGAAACACATAACATTCATTAAACAAATATAAACTTGGTTTGGATTTAAAATGGCCATATAAAACCAACATTTAATTCCTTAAAAAAATTCAACAAATCCAAAAATGAAATAATAATGTAATCTTATTCCATCAAGATGGAATAAAAATAATTATGGTCTAATCCTAGTAGTTACTACTAACCATTTTGAGAAAAATCCCACTCCAATCAACAAGAGTAAAATAGAGGTTTAAAATCAACAAGGATAAATCATTTCATTATAAACCAAACTCAAAATCTAGAAAAGAGATATGCATATCAGAGGATATGGAATCAAGTGATAGCCAAAGATTTTTAAGCATGAACATGATCATAAATTAGGAAGACATCAAACTTTTAAAAAATTTATTCTCCTTTACATAAGATATTTATAAAATAAGCTTAATGGAATGACATATAAGGGAGCATAAACATAATCACATAGATAGAAGGCATCATGCTCTAGATAAATCTATCCATTTTACATAAGATTTTTAGCAAAACATTATCAATAGGGATTCAATAGAAAACAAGCACATTGATAGAAAACAAGTCCATACCATAGACCAATAAACATTATAATTAAAATGCTGGTTAAGATAGTTTGGAGGCAATGTAAGTGTTTGGGTTACTATTTATCTTAGATCAAATGTTTAATTGCCAAAAATCCTATAGTTACTTCTCCCAATTTTTGATAAATATAGGGCCAAAATCATAAGCCCAAAATATATCTTGTAACACCCAACAAAATATATAAATACAATTTTTTTTAAATTTTTTCCTTTAAGTAAAATACAACCATAATTTCAAGGGAAGGCATCTAATAAGAGTAAATGGTTCAAATAAATTTAGCCATTAAATTATATTATATTTAAGAGGGGGAAGATAAATCATAACAACAAAATCCCATTATAAAAATAAGTGAAATGACTTACCTGAAACAAGCAGGTAACCATGAACAAAATTGTGACATCTGGAAAGGTATGGCTTTCCTATTTGTAGAAGGCTGCTCTTGACAAAATTGCCCCACCCATTTTCCCTTTCCTTCTCTCCATGCCAAGTGCCTAACCCCTAGGATTTTGACCTAGACTAGTCACTCTTCACAGAGTAATAAGAGATCTCGACCAACAAACCAAAAAAACAAAAATTCGAGGCAAAATAAAGTTCGAGCTAACTTTTGATCTTGAATTAAAGAGGAAACATAGTCTCCTTCATATATTTACTATCTATTACCAAACTCGAGTATATAGAGCATTTTGACATTATGTTGTGGATCATGGGGGAGATACAATGTTTTCTTCATTTTATATTATTTTCCCACATAAGCATTCAAAGAATTTCATTAAACCTAGATGTGGCCAACACACCAAACATCTAGCTCCTTGGGGTTTTGACCCAAACCTGTTACCATTTTCAAAGGGTGAAGTGAATAATCCCCTTCCTAGGGTAAGTCAATACAAAGTAATAAGAGATCCAAACAAACAAATGCAATATGGAAATTTGAGGCCCAAAAAAAAGGTTTGATCCAACATTGAATCTCGCATTAAAGAGGAAACATAGTCTCCTTCATACATTTACTATTTCTTTCCCAATCGACGTATATGGAGAGATGCAACATTCATTGTAGATCAAGGGCAATACAATGTTTCCTTAATTTTATGCATAAGCATTCAAGAACGCCCTCCTTCCAACTTCAACCCATCACCCAACTGTACCCCAAAGTGAGAGAGCAAAAAAACCAAAAACTCCTCCCTTTTCCTCCAAGCACCAATCAACCACCCCCCAATGGATTATTGCATAAGCCAAAGAAAATAAAAAATAAAATAAAAATAAAAATCTTTCCCCAAAATCTTCTGTCCAACCCTCAAAGTCAACAAAACCATAAAATAATATATGTTAACAAAATCAGTAATTAGATTATTAATAATAATAAAATAAAATCATTGAAATATAAAAAATCAACAACAGTCATTGCATCAATTATTGATAAAAATAAACAATGAAATCCTTTTAAAAAAATTAGTAATAACAAAAAAAAATAATAATCAACAAAGATCATTAAAATAATAATTACATAAATTCATAAATTGATTGTTAATAAGATTAACAATAATCAAAATTCTTAAGATAATAAAAAATAACAAAATCCATTAAGTCTGCCCAAAATCTGTTAGTAATGAGAATACAGAAAAATTGTTAAGATAATAATTAATAAAAATCATAAAATAATGATTAACAAAATCATTATGTTGACCAAAGCCCAAGGTAAAATTATCATAAAGGGGTTACTAATGACATTCTCTAAAGTTAAAAAACCCATATGGGTTTAGTTGAACCCAAACCAGTCAGGCTAAAAGGACAACCACTCCTACAACTTAAAAATCAAATGTTTATGACAACCATGAAGGATAACCAAACACAAATCTAAAACCTCAAGCACACAAGGAATAGATAAGAATAAAATGCCTATGTGCATAAGAGAGGCAAGACTAGAAAAGATGAAAAATAATAGCAAATAGAAACATAAATAATGGTGGCTCAATATCATATAATACATGCTATACCTATTAGAGTGACATTTCAACTGCTCAATCACCCTTGAGAATACCTAAGATGTCCAAACCCATCATCAAACTTAGCTCATAGCTTTCTGTTTGCATCCACCAAATAAGATATTAACAGCACTTGAATGATGTAAACATAAATAATATTCAAATAAATTTAGAATAAATCATTAAAAATGAAATAATAAACCAAGTATAAACATCTATCACTAAAAAGGGACTAGAGTCAATACTAATGATCATGACTTTAGCATGCCCCATGAATATGACCAATAGCTACAAGAGTAATCAATGTCAATCTGCATCTAGTAAAACATGATATATCAATAACATATAATAATCTAACTAACTAAAGTGGTATATGTAATAAGATAAAATGAAACCAGTATAAGTAGTATGCATATCAAGATAAAATGAATCTAGTGTGAGTGTCAATCATGATCTAGCATATTCATAACAACTACCTAAGATATCTTGTATCTAAACCATCTAAAATAGAACCAACATCAATAGTTATTAGTCCAATGTTATCAAAACATGCTAAAACAAGCTATAATCACACATTTGTAGTAGTCCACAAAGTCGGTTCATAACATCCTCCCCTCCTTAAAGAGGAACTATCTTGGTGACTATCAATCAATAAAGTACAAAATTATTTGAAAATGTCTAACTAAACTGATCAACACTACTTCATAATATCTCCACCCAATGAGGGGTGGAAAATGCCTCAACCTTATATTGCTAGCATTCCAATTTTTTGCCCTTAGGATAGTCACATTTCTTTACATTAGGCCAAGTAATGACCTCCTTCCTTCATGTGTCATTTGGACCAGTGATATGGTAGAACAACACTTAAGCAACTCTTAATACTAGATAATAGTAGAAAATTCCACCAAATATCCCAACTGGGCTAGAAATTCTCCAATCTCATGACTTAAAAGGCCATCAATAACATTAGAATTCACTAAAATCAGCTACAATTAGGTTCATCGAACCAATTATGTCTATAATAGTTAGTAAAATTTCATGGGCACACAAGTTAATTTCAATACAAAACTACTATTATTAACTATTCTAGCCACTTATAAAGGTGATACTTAAAAATCACAAGCATACAGTGTCCCAAAACACAACTTAATCTTACTTTAATATGTTCCTCATTAAGGGTGCTAATGGCACTCCCAAGTAGGAAAATGAAACTATAGTACAAGTTATAAATTGATTATCTAAATCAGATTAACAATCTAAATATAAAACTTGACAAGGGTCATAATCACTTGTGTCAACACACATAGACTTGAAACATGAGGTCAATAATCATAATCATCCAATGCCATTGGATTGAAACTAAAATCCAAATTAAGAGTGAAAATCTTCCACTAAAAACATTATGCCACACACATAATCTTGTGAACATTTATTACAAAATACTCTTACACAAAGGTAGTAATCCATACTATTATGGTTACCACCTACATCATCAACCATTCATGGGTTAGTGCAACGTTCCACACTAAACACCATAGAAGCCATAACAGGCATCACATGCAACTTGAAGGATTACACCATGTTCTCTAACACATGCAAGCTCACATGATGGTTTAGGGATATCAATCCCACCATCTAGAAGTTAGCTGTATAAGGACATTACCCAACTTCCATCACTCTATCCAAGAGTCAAGTGGGTACTTAGGATTTCATACACCACCTGATCAGGGCTTTATGTTACTCTTTTAGAGCTTAAAATTAACATACATTCCCGTTATGCCTCTAAAAAAATATAAATATTCATCTAAGTATATATCTAATAGGTATAACAAAATAATACCTAAAGCATAGCATGTTTGCACCTATAGGTCAACACATGCATGCATTTTAACAAGTACTATCTTACTAATTGAAATAAATGTCCAAATTTTAGGACCAGTTAGTACTTCACAAGGTTTAAATAATAAAAATAATAAAATTTCTCAAAGTTTAATTTTACCACAACCATCATGAGGTGGTTAAAGGAATGCTAGATCCATAAAGTGACCATTATGCATTAAAATTCCATGGCCAACTTGTGGTACATATGGTGCACACTCTGAATGAATCAGGTGGCTACTTGTGCAAAGGGAAAAAGTGGATTTTATGCTTACAAGAGAGTCCACTTGCTGGCCCATACCTGATCAAAATCATTATGGATGTAGTGCTTCTCTACCCTCAACCTCATAGTTTCACTAATACTTAGTATTAGAGTAGTGATACAATATTACACCACATAACACAACATTATACCTTCGCAAATTTAATCAATATAAGTTGGTTTTCAAGAGGGGAAACACATAACATGAGTAGCTTACGATCACATTACCACATACCACTATGTTAAAAACATGAAGTCACATTTATTCCATGACATGTACATTGAATACTAGTAAATAAATTTTAAAAACATAAATAAAATTAAGGTACATAGGGTCTATTTTGGAAGTGGGAGATTGATTTATTCAAGTAAATTACCATCATTCTCATGTTCCATGGTTAACAACACATGATTAGGTATATAAAATGTTCATACAATAATGTTGATATTAGAAAGAAAATTTGAAAATCCAGAAGGTTAACTACATGCATGTAGTATGGTAAAGATACAATTTCTCATGATTTAACATAATCAATGAAATGTAATAGTTTACACAACATATAATAGTTTTACATACAAGGAGGAACCACATGAAATGGGTTATGCATACATGACTCAGGTATTATAATAATTATGCCAAGGTAATTTTACATCATAACACTTAAAACACATGACAGTGAAGCACAAGGGCCCATGACTCCCATCAGGTAACCCGATGCCTAAATGCCATCCAAATGACATCAATATCCATCATATAGTATGCTATGATCAATCCTTGGGATCTTAAATTAATGATCACCTCCTCTCAAGGAAGGTGGTTTTCTAACAAAGCCCATAAAATGTATCTCTATGAGTTTCAAAAATTTACCAATAATGTTTGCACATCATGGATGGATGGCTCACACTACTGATAATAATAAGAGATACCCAAAATTCACTAACTTGAACAAGCAAGTCAATCAAACTCACCACATTAGGCCCTCTAGGATTAAGCCACACCCTTAGACCTCCTAAGATAATATACCTCAACACCATTAGATAAATTTACTATGTAAGCTATCAATGACCACCAAGGCATTATCTCATAATTTCAACAATAAGAAAATATCGCTATTCTTCTAATTGAATTAATCCAACAAGTTAAAGGTTGAATGGTGATGCTTGATTTGATGCCATATCACTTTTGGGAAAGGGTGATCTTAGCCAAGGCACAAGGTGAATTCTAAAACACTAGCATGGAAATTATAATTTCCCACAATCATCAAGTTTAATCAAACTTTACACTAAACATCCTCCTAGATATAAGACATATCTAATATCATAATAGACATCCCTCATGGGCATCGAAACATAGCCAAGCTCCAATTAGACATCCTTATGGATGTATAATTTAGACAAGATCAACTTAAACATCCCTATGGACGTAAAACATATTCATGGTTATCATAACATCCTCATGGAAATCAACCTATCCATGATCAAACTAACCATCATAGATGCAAAACATATCCATGATAAAAATAACATCATAGATGCAAACATAACTATGAGTAGAATAAACATTCCACACACTCAATTAACTTTCATCCTTTTGGAGTTACAAAGCCACATGCTTATCCATTTAATTCAAAAGAGGCCAACTGTATAAATAAGATCAAGCTCTTGTTCACATAAGATGCTCCTCCACAAGTGGAGATCCCAAGCCTTACTGATTTACCCAAGCAAATCAAACACTTAGACCCTATTCAAACCTCTAGGTTTAAGTCTCATCCTTGATCTTCCCAAGGTCATAATGTTTTAAGCATCTACTGATGACTTTCCCATACAAGTTAATCAATAGATATCAAGCATCATTTCCTTAATTTTAAGGGTGAAGCAGTTATCACCAGTCTCCCATTGACTTGCCCATACATGTCAATAGTTAAAAGGTGATGTTTTACCCAATGTAACTCAATTAGGGAAAGGTTGGTCAGCCAAGGCTAAGGGTAAACATCATAAAATCATGTAGAAATTTACCAATTTTTGCACATACACACATTCCATAAAGCATGAATTTTCAACAGTTCAATCTTACATAACAAAGCACTATTAATTCACCTAAGAGGCTCAGTGCCTTTATAAAGGCCATAACATAGCCTTCTCAAGCATATAGGACATATGTCTATCCACACAAAGTATATAAATTCACCCATGGTTTTGTATGCACTTAATCATATAATGCTCCACTTAATATTAGTAAAGGCAACATGGCCAACAAGTGTTATTCAACCATCTACAGGCATACACATACATGCTGATATACAATAAGCCTCCATAAGGATATGCACATATATATTATGTGTATTTAAAACCATCAAAAAGTATAATATATAAAACACAACCCTTTGTAAGGGTATGCACAATCACACAAAATCTCAACCAACTTTTCAAGTAAAAGTTAAAATTAGTTTAATATGTCCAAAACTCATCCAAAACCCTTAAAGCATAAGCTCTGTTACTAGATGAAACAACCCCAATTTTTTTTGGAGATTTATTTCAGAGTACAAAATAGAATGGTGTTTAGGGCCCACTACATAACTTCAATGCAACATAATTTATCTCAATAGACAATACCAAAAGGTACTAATAACCAATAACCAACATTTCACTAACTGATTTAGGCAAGTCTTACCACATCGTGCAATCATCAAGTGGAGATCTCTAATCCAATGATAAAGCTAACCTGTAAAATTATTAGGTTGCCATAGACTTTTGGGATCCACCCAAGTAAAGGATTAATCCTTATGCCACCCCCATTGGATCACTATACCATGATCGAAAGTTCCTTAGGGAATATTGCACCTGTGTTCCCTTATTGGTATGATCCATAATCCATAACATAGTTCCATATAAGAGGATTAATAAGAATGCTTTATTTCATTGCTTAAGTAATATAACTACACTCATTAAATTATGACCATAACCATCGATAAATCTATTACCATTATAATATTTCATTGCTTTTATCATCAAGGGGAAACTGATGGTATAAGTCAATTACACAATCTATTTTCATCTAAAGTTACAACATGCTAAGGTTCATGTGTTTAATAACAATGCTACAATTTAAGATCTATCTTATACCATCATTCTATTTTCATAAACAAGAGGTAAGTATAAATACTAAATAGGCAGTCCATGCCATGAGAATGTCACTAGATAATATTCATCATGAAATCTATATAAATATATACACAACTCCATCAAGGAAAATTCAAGACCTCTAAATGTTTTCAACATACCATAATATAACACCATCTTAATTTCATATGAATTTAAGGCTAAAGATAATATAGATATTGTTACTCCAATAATAACCTTTTACAACTTTGAGCATATTTCACATCAACTAGTATATAATTATGATACCACCATGTACATATAGTATCATATAAAAATCAAAGCATACATTCTACAAATGAGGTTACAACCATTATTTCAATGGAAGAAATATAATCAAACACCTATACATATCAAGGTGATGAATATGCTGGGGATCAACCAACAATATGATTACACTTATGAAAGCAATAAACTGTGGAATTAAATCAGATAGATAAGTAACTAGAATCAGATAATAACAAAGAACAAGAGATACAAAAAACCACCCTGAAAACTTGTATTAAACTCTTTACAGAAGGAATACAATTGAAGAAACATCTTTCTTCCACACCTCTCTCAGATGCACAAGATCTCTCTCTACATCTCTATCCCTCAAGAGCTTTCTCTCTCAAGTACAATCAACTCCAACCTGGATTGATACAACTCTGTACTGTTCTTCACAATCAACACAATGAACTACTACAACTACAATAAGCTAAGAAGATCTAATTCTACATATAGAATTAGGAGACTTGAGCATGCACTTACAACCAACAGTTAAGCCTCTTGAACAAGGGCTCTAAAAACAATCTTACTAATAATAGAGACGTGAACTTAAGACTGAGACTTAAACCCATCATGCAAACACTCAGTTCTGTCCTCAAAAATAACATTCTGGATGCACAGGCAATCGACGCTGGTTCCTACCTGCTTGCCTGTGACCGACGTCGGCTGATCCTCTGCCGACGTCGACATCTCTTCAACTGCACCTGACCGACATCGGTGGCTCCTGACCGATGCCGGTGATTGTGTAAACCTACAACTTTGGTAATGCACTCCTTGGTGAAGCTTTTAGGCTCCACACCTTAATAATCTCCCACTTGGAGATAAATAGTTGCACCAGTACCTGTACAACAACATCTTCTAGCTCCTCCATCTTTAACTCAATCATGAAGACCAACAGAAGTTAAATGAAGATTCAACTTCTCTTTTGTAACCGGCTTGGTTAACATATCAACAGGATTCTTATCTGTATGGATCTTTTCCAGCTTCAACTCACCATCCTCCAATACCTGTCTTATGAAGTGGTACCTAAGATGTATGTGCTTGGTTCTTGAATGAAAGGCTGAATTCTTAGCCAAATGGATTGCACTCTGACTATCACTGTATAATTTGCAACTCTCATGCTCCCTTTCAAGCTCTTCCATGAACCATGTCATCCATATCATCTCTTTGCTAGCCTCTGTGGCTGCAATATACTCTGCTTCTGTAGTTGACAAGGCAACAACCTTCTGCAAATTTGATATCTAGCTAACCGCCATTCCACCTACAGTGAAAACATATCTTGTGGTGCTCCTCCTGCCATCCAAATCACCTGCCATATCTAAATCTACATAACCATGTAGAGAAGTATTTGAACCTCAATAGCACAAGTGCCTACTGCTGGTTCCTTTTAGATATCTAAGGATCCATTGAACTGCTTTCGAATGTTCCTTTCTTGGATTGGCCATATACTTACAACTCCCACTACTTGGGCAATATCCGGTCTAGTACACACCATTGCATACATCAAACTTCCTACTGCAGAAGAATATGGAACCTTACTCATGTACTCTACCTCATCATGTGAATTAAGACATTGTTCTTTACTCAACTTAAAATGTCCAGCCAAAGGTGTGCTTACTGGTTTAGCATCCTGCATATTGAACCGTTTCAACACCTTGTCCACATAATCCTCTTGAGACAATATCAACCTGTGATTTTTCCTGTCTCTCTTAATGCTCATGCCAAGAATTTTCTTTGCTGCTCCCAAATCCTTCATAGCAAACATTTGAGCTAATTTCACCTTAAGCTCAGAGATATCCTGCATGTGTGATCCTGCAACCAACATATCATCTACATACAAAAATAGAATAATATATCTACCATTATCCAATCTCTTAAAATACACACAATGGTCAGATTGACACCTACTATAGCCGTGCTTAGTCATAAACCTGTCAAATTTCAAATACCACTGTCTAGGAGCTTGCTTGAGGCCATACAAACTTTTCTTCAATTTGCACACTAACTTCTCCTTACCTTTGACCTCAAATCCTTCTGGTTGTTCCATATAAATTTCCTCATCCAAATCTCCATGAAGAAATGCTGTCTTAACGTCTAGCTGCTCAAGATGCAAATCCTCAATAGCAACCAAAGACAGTACAACCCGTATAGAAGTCATTTTAACAACAGGAGAAAAAATCTGACCAAAATCAATACCTAGCTTTTATGCAAATCCTTTCACTACCAATCTGGCCTTATATCTCATTTGTCCATTCTCACCTTCCTTCAACCTGTAGGTCCATCTGTTCTTCAGTGTCCTCTTACCAGCTGGCAATTCAACCAAATCCCATGTCTAGTTCTCTCTTAAGGACTCCATCTCCTCAACCATGCCATGCTCCCACTGACTCTTGGACTCCACCTGTAATGCTTCTTCAAAACTCTTTGGTTCTCCACCATCAGTTAGCAATAAATAGAATAATGAAGGAGAATATCGAATTGGAGGCTTACTTACCCTTTCTGACCTCTTGATGGGTGTCTGAGACTCGTTCACAACACACTGTCCACCCAAATTCTCTGACAGTGACCGACCTCGGTCATCTCTAGACCTGTTACAGGCTGACGCCGAATCTGCCTGACCGACGTCAGTGACTGTCCTGTCGACATCGGTCTCTGTATGACCGACATCGGTTTCTGTTCTGTCGACGCCGGTTCTTGACCTACCGATGTCGGTCTCGGTGTTTTCCTGCAAGTGATTATTTCTTTTTCCCATGAGCTCATTTTGGACTGTCACCTCGTCCAATTCACCATTGCTCTACCCAGATTGATTCAGCTTCTTCAGTTGATCACTATACATCACTTTTTCATTGAAAATAACATCATGGCTCCTAATTATCTTGTTAGTTCCTAGATTCCAAAATTTGAAACCAAAATCATCTGAGCCATAGCCAATAAATGTGCACCTCATAGACTTAGCATCCAGCTTCTTTCTATTTTCCTTATCAACGTCCACAAAGGCTTCACAACCAAAAACTTTGAGGAATGAGAGATCTACCTTTTTACCTATCCATGCCTCTTCTGGAATTCCACCATCCAGCACTGTAGAGGGTCCTCTGTTAATCAGGTACACTGTAGTATCAATAGCTTCTACCCAAAACTCTAAGGGCAAACCAGCATGCAATCTCATACATCTTGCATGCTCCATAATTATTCTGTTCATCCTTTCAGCAATTCCATTCTGCAGAGGTGTCCTTGGAACCATCCTTTGCCTATAGATTCCATGCATATAACAATACCAGTTAAACTTATAGCTGCAGAACTCACCACCATTATCAGATCTCAGGCACTTCAATCTTCTGCCTATTTCATTCTCAACCATAGCTTTCCAAATCTTAAAAGTCTCAAATACATCAAATTTCTTCTTAATACAATAGATCCATACCTTTCTTGTAGTATCATCTATGAACGAAACATAGTACTGTGATCCTCCAATAGAAGTTACCTGAGCCGGTCCCCACACGTCTGTGTGAACAAGCTGCAACTTATGCTTCTTCTTTGTAGACCCAGTCTTGAGAAAACTAACCCTTTTCTATTTTCCAAATACACAGTGCTCACAAAATTCTAGATCCATGCTTTTCAAATCTGAAAGCTTACCTTTAGACTTAAGAATTGACATTCCCTTCTCACTCATGTGGCCAAGCCTTGAGTGCCACAATTTTGCATCCACATCTAAAGTAGATAATACAGAAGGAGAATTGTTAGTAACACAATTACATAAATAGAGAGTACCTACTCTCTTACCTCTGGCCATAACAAGTGCACCCTTGGTCACCTTCCAAGATTCTGCTGTGAGAGTTACTGTACAACCCTCATCCCCTAACTTTCCTACAGAAATCAAATTCCTCTTCAAGCTAGGAACATGCATAACGTCTCTCAACACCCATGTGTTGCCATTCTACATTTTTAGCTGCACTTTACCTTTGCCAATAATTTTACAAGGCTCATCATCCCCTAGATACACTATTCCAAAATCTCCATGGATATAGTCACTAAAATATTCCCTATTAGGGGTAGCATGAAAAGATGCACCAAAATCTAGAACCCAAGATTCTATATTATTATGCAAAGAGAATATTTAAGCATCTTGTGCAATACCTACAACCTTTGCTTCTTCTTTTCCTTCATGCTGATTATCCTCCTTAGGCTTTGACCAGCAATCTCTGCTTATGTGCCCCATCTTTCCACAATTCCAGCATTGTGGCTTCCTGCCATTTCTAGATTTGGATCTACTTCTCCCCTTAGACTTAGATCTTGATCTCCCTTTCTTGCTCTTCTCTTTTTGCCTTCCCCTACTCTCAAAACTTAAAGCATTCTCATATGTCTCTTCTGTGCTTTTCCTGTGAATTTCCTCATTCAAGATAACACTAACAACATCCTCTACTTTTAAAATATTTGATGCAGATGCAATATTACTAACTGCCATTACTAAGCTGTGCCAGCTTTCAGGCAAAGAACATAATATTAAAAGAGCTTTTATTTCATCATCAAATACAATTTTGACTGAACTTAATTGATTTACAATACCATGGAAATCATTCAGGTGATTAGATATAGATCCACCTTCTTGCATATGCAAATTAAATAGCTGCTTCATAAGATATACCTTATTAGAAGCTGAGGATTTTTCATACAACTTTGCTAAAGTAGTCATCAACTCTACCGTTGTTTTTGCCTGTGATAAATTAGATATCACAGTAGATGCTAGACTCAGTCTTATAGACCCTAGAGCCTTTTTATCAAGAACTTCCCATTCTTCATCATCCATGTCTGTGGGCTTCTATGCAATCCCACCTAACGGTAAGTATAGATCTTTCTGATATAGATAGTCCTCTATTTGCATTCTCCAATGTTGATAATTTTTGCCATTAAACTTCTCCATTCTCAGTTTACTTTCCTCTACCATTGCTTCTCCCACTCAAACAAAAATCTCTGTAGAAACCCCTATGAATAACCTGTAATCAATACACGCTACACAGATCTGAACCACATGTTAGTGAACTTGAGCTCTGATACCAATTATTGGATATCAAGCTCTAAACCTATAACCAAGGCTCTGATACCACTGCTGGGGATCAACCAAAAATATGATTACACTTATGAGAGCAATAAACCATGAAATTAAATCAGATAGAAAAGTAACTAGAATCAGATAATAGCAAAGAACAAGAAATACAAGAAACCACCCTGAAAACTTGTATTAAACTCTTTACAGAAGGAATACAATTGAAGAAACTTCTTTCTTCTACACCTTTCTCAGATGCACAAGATCTCTCTCTACATCTCTATCCCTCAAGAGCTCTCTCTCTCAAGTACAATCAACTCCAACCTGGATTGATACAACTCTGTATTGTTCTTCACATTCAACACAATGAACTACTATAACTACAATAAGTTAAGAAGATCTAATTCTACATATAGAATTAGGAGACTTGAGCATGCACTTACAACCAACAGTTAAGCCTCTTGAACAAGGGCTCTAAAAACAATCTTACTAATAATAGAGATGCGAACTTAAGACTGAGACTTAAACTCATCATGCAAACACTCAGTCTTGTCCTCAGAAATAACATTCTGGACGCATAGGTAACCGACGCCGGTTCCTGCCTGCTTGCCTGTGACCGACGTTGGCCGATCCTCTGCCGATGCTGGCATCTCTTCAACTGCACCTAACCAATGTCGGTCGCTCCTGACCGACGCCGGTGACTGTGTAAACCTACAACTTTGGTAATGCGCTCCTTGGTGAAGCTTTTAGGCTCCACACCTTAACAGAATATAACTAGTTAAATACATAAGAACTAAGCTACCAGATTCCTTTCCACTACCAATAAACACATTATAAAAAATATAATTATTCCACATAATAATTATTATAAGAATTCATACTATAAGAGGATAAAACTAGTACATAAAGTGGGAAACTAACTACAATCCAACATGCCAACTAATAATTGGGTTCCAACTGACATGACCAAGAAACATATTGTTACATGCATGTCCAGGTACATCAATAGAGAAGGATGAATATAATAAGTGGAACACCAATCAAAACTAGCCTTAGCCCAGCCATCAGTGGCCCTTACCACCCCAACTATCAACTTGGTGGAGGGTGTTAGTAAAAAGGTACTTGGGTGAGGTAAGAGGTATACAAAAGATACTGAGCCACTAGTAAAGACTTATAAAAATAGTCAATATGGACAAGAGAAGCAATGAAGTCAACATAAAACCATAACACTCAGTCAGATCAATTACCCTGAGTAATGCCCAAGACATACATTGAATCTTCATAGAAGATGATTTACATTGTAAATGAGGATCTATTATATCCAATTTGAAAGATCGAAAGGTATAACCCAAGTACATTACTCAACCAAAGAGGCTTATCTAAGCATAAAATAATTAAACATTAGGGCCCAAACCACAATAGCCAAATTAACTCCATCGATTCAAAAAGAGGAAACACATAACATTCATTAACAAAATATAATCTTGGTTTGGCTTAAAAATGGCCATGTATAACCAACATTTAATTCTTTTAAAAATTTCAACAAATCCAAAAATGAAATAATAATGTAATCTCATTCAATCAAGGCAAAATAAAAATAATTGTAGTTTAAGCCTAGTAATTAACACCCAAAGGGTTTGAGAAAAAACCCATTCCAACCAATAGGAGTAAAACATAAGTTTACAATCAACAAGGATGAATCAGTTTTATTATAAACTAAAATCAAAATTTGAAAAAGAGATATGCATATCAAAGGGTATGGTGTTAAGTGACAACAAAAGATTTTCAAATCATGAACAATGTCATAAATCAAGAAGACATCAAGATTTCAAAAAAGTCTATTCTCCTTTACATAAGATATTTAGAAAATAAGCTTAATGTAATGACATATAAGGGATCATGAACATAATCACATAGATGGAAGGTGTCATGCTTTAGATAAATTTATCTCTTTTACATAATATTTATGGAAAAACATTATCAATAGGGATTCAATAGAAAATAGGCCCACTGGTAAAGAACAAGTCCATACCAGAGACCCATAAGAATTATAATTAAAATGTTGGTTAAGATAGTTTGAAGGCAACACAAGTGTTTAGATTAATATTGATCTTAGAGCAAATGCTTAATTTCTAAAAACCCATGTTTACTTCTCTCACTTTTTTTTTATAAATATAGGCCCAAAATCACAAGCCCAAAATATATCTTGTAGAACCCATCAAAATATATAAACCCATAGTTTTTTTTTTAAATTTTTCCTTTAAGTAAAATGCAACCATAATTTCAATGGAAGGCATCTAATAAGATTACATGGTTCAAATCAATTTAGCCATTAAATTCTATTACATTTAAGAGGGGGAAGATAAATGATAACACCAAAATCCCATTATAAAAATTAACAAAATGACTTACCTGAAACAAACTGATAACCATGAATAAAATCATGGCATCTAGAAAGGTATGGCTTTTTTATTTGTAGCAGGATGCTCTTTCCAGATCACCCCACCCATTTTCCCTTCCCTTTTCTCCACACCAAGTTCCCATCCCCGGGGGTTTTGATCCAGACCAGTCACTCTTCATAGAGTAATAAGAGATTCCAACCAACAAACTTAAAAACCAAAAATTTGATGCAAAACAAAGTTCAATCCAACATTTGATTTTGCATTCAAGAGGAAACATAGTATCCTTCATATATTTACTATCTATTACTGAACTCAAGTATATAGAACATTTTGACATTATTTTTGGATTAAGGGGAGATGCAATGTTTGCTTTGTTTTATCTTATTTTATTGCATAGGCATTCAAAGAATGCCCTTTAACCCAGCCATGGCCTCTATACCAAGTGTCCATCTCCCTAGGGTTTTGACCCAGACCTATCATCATTTGCAAAGGGCAAAGTGAATAATCCCCTTCCTAGGGTATGTCAACATAGAGTAATAAGAGATCCAAAAAAGTAAATGCAATACAAAAATTTGAGGCCAAAAAAAAAGTTTGATCCAACATTCGATATCGCATTAAAGAGGAAACATAACCTCCTTCATACATTTACTATTTCTTTCCCAATCAGGATATATGGAGAGCTCCAACATTCATTGTAAATTAGGGGCAATACAATGTTTCCTTATTTTTATGCATAGGCATTAAAGAACACCCTCCTTCTAGCTTCAACCCATTGCCTAGCCATGCCCCAAAGTGAGAGCATAAAAACTAAAATCTCTTCCCTTTTCCTCTAGGTGTCAATCAACCACCCCTAATGGCTTCTTGCATAAGCCAAAGAAAATAAAAAAATAAAATAAAAATAACAATCATTCCCAAAATCTTCTGTCCAACCCCCAAAGTCAATAAATCATAAAATAATATATGTTAACAAATTAATAATTAGATTATTAATAATAATCAAATAAAATCATTGGAATAAAAATAATTAACAAAATCATTGAATTAATTATTGAAAAAAATAAATAATAAAATCTTTTTTTAAAAAACAATAATAACAAAAATAATAATAATCAACAAAGATCATTAAAATAATAATTAACAAAAATTATAAATTGATTGTTAATAATATTAACAATAATTAAAATCCTTAAGATAATAAAAATTAGCAAAATCCATTAAGTCTACCCAAAATCAATAATAATGAGAATAAACAAAATCATTAAGGTAATAATTAATAAAAATAATAAAATGATGATTAACAATATCATTATGTCGACCAAAGCCTAAGGTAGTCAAATTCCCATGAAGGTGTTACTAATGACGTTCTCCAAGGTCAATAGACCCATACAGGTCTAGTCAAACCTGAACCAACCAGGCTAAAAGGACAAGCCACTCCTATGGCTTAAAAAACAAATGTCCTCAACACCCATAAAGGATAACCAAACATGAAGCTAAAAACTTAAGCACAGGAGGAATGGACAAGAACAAAAACACATGCACATAAGAGAGGCACAACCCAAAACTATGAAAAGTAATAATAAATAGAAACATAAACAATGGTGGCTCAGTATCATATAATACATGATATACCTGTCAGAGTGACATTCTGACTACTCAATCACCCTTGAGTATACCTGATATGTTTAAACTCACTGTCGAGCCTAACCTGTAAACTGGTACTTGTATCCACCAAATAAGACATCAATATTACTTGAATGATGTCTCCATAATAATAATAGTTAATAATGAATTCAGAATGAATCATTGAACATTAAATAATAAACCAAGTATAAACATCTATTGTTGAAAAGGGACCAGAGTCAATACTGATGACTGTGACTCTAAGCATGCCCTATAAACATGACCAATAACTATACGAGTAATAAATGTTAATCCACATCTAGAAAAACATGATATATCAATAACATATAATAATGTAACTAACTGAAGTGATATATATGAATCTAGTGTAAGTAATATGCATCTAGAATGAATCTAGTGTAAGTAATATGTGTATCAAGATAAAATGAAGTTGGTGTGATTGTCAACTATGACACGGCATAATCATAATATTTACCTAAGATATCTCATATCTGAACCATCTAAAACATAACCAACATCAATATTTGTTAGTCCAATTCTATCAAAATATGCTAAAACAAGCTATAATTATATATCTACAGTAGGTCACAAGGTCGGTTCGTGATAACTTACTAGACATGCAACCAAGTTTAGAAATTAATTTTAAATTAATATAAAAAATATTTAAACATGAAATTACTAAAATTTCATGGTCACACTCAATTTACCTATGCCACTCAACATGGTTAATGACATGTTGATGTTGGAAAATAGGACCAACCCGGAAGCACACAATTGATTACCAAATTCAAGCAACTTAATATGCGGAAATAACCAAAATCAACAAGTAACTAGAATTCAGAATAACACAGAATATGAGAGACAATACACAACTTGTATTAATAACTCTTACAGAAAAGAATACAATAAAGAAGATGCCACTTCTTCTCCACCACCTTACAGAGGTTTCCCACACCTCAAGTGAACAGTAATTCTCTCCTTAAAGCTCTCTCTACTAGGTCCCAACACCCAACTCATACACTGAGTTGGTGTTCACCTTACACCTGTGCTCCACGCACTCCACAAGTGCTCCACGCACTCCACAAGTACTCAAGGTACTTCAAGTAGATCTCCCATGAACCTGTAATAACCTGTACTTCAACAGACCATACTTATGGAAATAACTCCCTTGCCTTCCTCTTTGCTCTATCTGAGTACACACCTGTACTCCAAGTAGATCCTACCTGATACTGCTCCCTATTGTGTTGCTGTCTATATGATCTTGCACACCTGCAAATCAAACACGGTTCTGCACACCTGTGAACCTTGACCTTGCACACACATACACCTGCAGATCAATGATCTTACTTACCATGTAGATCACTCTACACCATGAAGAACCCTTGTCCTTGCCTCACCAAGTCCTTATGATTCTCCAACCAGTACCAAGCTTGGCACTGATAGGGAACTAGGAGGAACAACCTTACTCACTTCACACACAGAAGGAGCAAACTTTGCTCAACTCAAACTAGAACACTTTTTCAATACAACCATGAGTCTATTATATAGATCTCATCCAAACAATAATTAGACATCTAATTACAATAATTAGATCTGCAGCTATGAGTCTAAAATTAGCACTCATCATGCAAACACTTGGTTCGTCAACCAACTGCCCGTAATTAACTTGCAGTCAAACCACACAGGCGACCGACGTCGGTCCCTGTCTGCCTGGAGGTGACCGACATCGGCTGATATATGACTGACGTTGGTTGCTTCTCTCTGCTATCCTGCCGACGTCGGCTAATCAGACTGACCCCAGCTTCTCTTCAACTCAGCAACCTTCAGCAACCTCCTCTCCTATTTGCATCAGTGAAGATTTTAGCTCCACAACCTAATGATCTCCCACTTGGAGATAAATAGTTGCACTGTACCTGTACCTGTACCCCATCTAATCTATTTCCTAGTTTGTATCCCTCTTCAAGCTCCCACCTAAAGACAACCCACCACACATCCCGTGGTGTACCACCTGTCATCCGAGTACCCTGCCACATCCGAACCTACAAACATATGTAGTGAAATCCTGACCCTGCATGTATACCTGCTGTTGGTCCCTCTCAAATCCCTGAGAGCCCACTTCCCCGAATTGGCTCCTAACTCTCTGACAGCTCCCACTGCATGGGAATACTCAGGTCTATACCAGACCTCATGTGATTTCGGACACTGTACCTGTCTAGCCCTTAGTGTGCTCCGGCTCTGCGTCTTGAACCTCGCCAACACCTGATTCACATCAACTCCCACTGGAGACAAAATCTACCTGTGATCTCCATGCCTCCCATGTCAAAGAATTTCACTGCTCCAAACTCCTCCTGACATGCCACTAAACTAATCTTACCCTTAGCTCAGCAAAACCCTGGATGTACAATCCTGCTAGCAAAACATACCATCCACATACAGCAACATAATGATGTCATGACTCATCATCCTCCTGGTAAGGCAAACCATAGTAGTTACCCTGACATTGACTGAAGCCATGCTTCATCCTCCACCTGTCAAAACCTGTACCACTGTCCTGCAGCTCCTCAAGACCATATACCTGATCTTCTGTCTCACGTATCCGTTCTCTCTATTCTTCTACTAAGGTATCCATTCATCTCTGTGCTTTCATCCAGCTGGCAACCCTACCAAAAACACCTGTTTGGTTCACCTCCAAGGAATCACATCCTCATCCATGCCAAGCTCACACCTGTTTCCTGGATCCTTCCTGCTCTACAATCAGCAACATGTATAAAGAAGAGGAACAACGAATTTGAGGGCCTACTTACGTCTTCAGTCCTCCATATGGGTGTTTGAGACTCCTTGACAGCTCGTTGTCCACCCAAAATCCGTTACAGTGACCGACCTCAGTCACTCCACAGTCTGCATCCAACTGACCTCGGTTCCTGTACCTGTCCCTGACTACCAACCTGTCGATGTCGGTGTTCTCCTGTTGTCGACGTCGGTTCTCCTGACCGACGGCGGTCTTACATACTGCTGACATCAGTTTTCCTGCCGACGTCGGTACCTGTGTTTCCTGTGAGTGATGACTTTTTACCCGCGAGCTCCTTTGAATCAATCTCCATGTCCAAACTGCCCTGCTCAAAAGTATCCAGCCACATCCACTGATCTCTATCCGCCATCTCCTCCAAGAACACCAAGGCTTTCCAGTTCTTAAGCCTGTCAAATATATCCGTCTTCCACTTAAGAACATGCATCTCCTTCCTGCTCATGTGACCAAGCCTACGAAACCACGTCTCCACAACAGAAGGAGAATCAGTAATATAAACAAGTAGATAAAGAGTACCTGTTTTCTTACCACCAGCTAATTCAAGTGCATCTATTGTGAGAGTTCTTATGCATTTCTCATCACCCAATCTTTCTGAAGAAATTAGCCATATCTCCAAACTTGGGCCCTGCATGACCTTCATCAACCCCTGTGTGTTGGCCACCTGCAATTTCAGCTTCACTTCCCCTTTGCCAATTCTTTGGCAAGGCTCACCAGCTCCTCTACCTGGGGCTGCATGGAAAGAGGCAACTGAATCTTTTGTCCAAGATTCAACTTTATCCAAGAAACTTGCAAACACATCCTGTGCAATAGCACCTACTACATCTGTATCTTCAGTTTCTTCATGCTGATCTGCTACCAACAAACAATCTTCTTTTACCTGCTCTTTCTTTCCATGGGACCTTAAGTAACCATCTGTGCTTTTCAACTCCTCCATCCTTAGCTTACTGTGATCTGCCATTGCTCTACTCCCACTCAATCAAAAACCCCTGAGAGTGCCCTGTAACCAAAACACAAAACCTGCTTCCTGCAACCTTAGCTCTGATACCACGTGTTGGAAAATAGGACCAACCCGAAAGCACACAATTGATTACCAAATTCAAGTAACTTAATATGCGGAAATAACCAGAATCAACAAGTAACTAGAATTCAGAATAACACAGAATATGAGAGACAATACACAACTTGTATTAATAACTCTTACAGAAAAGAATACAATAAATAAGATGCCACTTCTTCTCCACCACCTTACAGAGGTTTCCCACACCTCAAGTGAACAGTAATTCTCTCCTCAAAGCTCTCTCTACTAGGTCCCAACACCCAACTCATACACTGAGTTGGTGTTCACCTTACACCTGTGCTCCACGCACTCCACAAGTGCTCCACGCACTCCACAAGTACTCAAGGTACTTCAAGTAGATCTCCCATGAACCTACAATAACCTGCACTTCAACATACCATACTTATGGAAAGAACTCCCTTGCCTTCCTCTTTGCTCTATTTGAGTACACACCTGTACTCCAAGTAGATCCTGCCTGATACTGCTCCCTGTTGTGTTGCTGTCTATATGATCTTGCACACCTGCAAATCAAACACGGTTCTGCACACCTGGGAACCTTGACCTTGCACACACATACACTTGCAGATCAACGATCTTACTTACCATGTAGATCACTCTACACCCTGAAGAACCCTTGTCCTTGCCTCACCAAGTCCTTATGATTCTCCAACCAGTACCAAGCTTGGCACTGATAGGGAACTAGGAGGAACAACCTTACTCACTTCACACACAGAAGGAGCAAACTTTGCTCAACTCAAACTAGAACACTTTTTCAATACAACCATGAGTCTATTATATAGATCTCATCCAAACAATAATTAGACATCTAATTACAATAATTAGATCCGCAGCTATGAGTCTAAAATTAGCACTCATCATGCAAACACTTGGTTCATCAACCAATTGCCCATAATTAACTCGCAGTCGAACCACACAGGTGACCGACGTCGGTCCCTGTCTGCCTGGAGGTGACCGACGTCGGCCGATATATGACCGACGTCAGTTGCTTCTCTTTGCTATCCTGTCGACGTCGGCTGATCAGATCGACCCCAGCTTCTCTGCAACTCAGTAACCTTTAGCAACCTCCTCTCCTGTTTGCATCAGTGAAGCTTTTAGCTCCACAACCTAACAGTTGAGCCATATGCACATGAGTGTGAAAGGGATAAATAACATGAGTTGGTACCCTGCTAATCATTTAAATGAGACTATAAGATGTAATTGGATAACCCTATGTCAATAATACATTCACATAAGTTATATTTGCACATATATAGAGTAATTTTTTTTAAAAAATATATATTTAAAATTTAAAATTAAAAGTTAACATATCTCAATGAGTTTCTATGCATATGAAATCGCCTCAGCAATACCAATGCCTATTTCTACCCGTATAGATGGAGGAGTCTCCATTGTAGTCATAAAATAAACAAATAAAATATGATTTTTAGTTGAGAATATCTATATAAATAAATACATCTACATGAATTATAATAGTAATAAAAAATTACCTCCATATATGTATAGATTGGTCGAGTAACAACAACATATGCTTTATTAGACAACCCACAATCTAGATATGAAAATGATGGGACCATCTCCTCTTGTAACATAAAATATTACATATATATTATTGTATTTTTAATGTAAATTAATCATTACCTTTTAAATACAAACATATCTAAAATTTAACATGTCAAATATATGATATACCTATATAGGTGTAGTTGATGTCTCCACACCAAATTTAGGTGCCAAAAACTCATCAATCATAATGATAACATCTAAGCCCTTGAAATCACCACCATCCTCATCTGAAGGTCCAATGTATTAGCACCACAAGATTTTATAGGGTGTAATCAATCATACACACTAGATGGAGTATCCATATGTCCATCTTGTATACACATAATATTTTTAAAAGTTTATTATTTACTGAAGTTTTCTCTCTTGCAATAACCTATTGAGTTTCAATCTCTCTAAGTGCATGTCTTAAGGGGCGCACGAGAGGGGTGGGCAGACCATTGGTACTTCACAAGATTGTTGTCTAAATTTATCATGCCTATATCCATTGTAAAATCATACTTACTTCTAAATAATCCATAACTAATTTAAGACCTATCTTTTTTAACCATATTGGCTTGAGTTAATGTAATATTTTTGCTTCCCACCAAAATTCAAACTAGGTTGGCTTGGGTCAATGTTATGTTTTAACCATCCCCTTATTTGTGTTTTAAGATTTGGTAACCCTAAATTAGATTAATTACATTACTGTCAAGAGATATAGTTAGGATTATTACATTGTATTGATTTCCTTGAGGCTTTGAAATCCTCTTCATCGATTTTGTATGATAAGTGCTCTTCTAGTTAGGTTTAGCAGATCTAATTGGTCATGTCCTGATATAGATAATTATCTAATGGGTTTTAGTTAACATGCCTTATCTAAATCTAATTATATTAAGTATTATAGGTTGAAATTCTATCTTAATATATTGCATATGCACCCTCTCCAACATCAATGTCAAAAATCTTACTCGTATGTAGAATGAGTGTGTTAGTAAGCACACAAAGCACATGCATAGTGTCAATATTAACAACTTCCTTCACTGTAGAGGAGATCTCAAGCTAAAGTGGATTTTGGATAAGGAATATTATAGGCTAATTAGGTGTACCACGTGTACCTGGTCTATCTTACACAAAGCCTTTTCTTTGACCTTGAAACTTTGAGTAGTCAAAATAATTAAGAATCTTTTGTGGATAAAATTGTAATAGAGTGAGTAGGAATGAAGGGCAGAGGATGTTAGGTGACGAAGAGAGGGATGCGAGTGAGGGCTCCAGGAGTCACTTTCCTTCTGGAGCCTCTAGAGGTGATCGACCTGTGGCCAGGGTGAATTCTCAGGATCAGGAGACTTTCTATGTCAGCAAACGCTCCAAGCTAAATAAAGTTAATGGCTGCCTTTCATGTAGCCATGATCGACCAGTACTAGTTATCTCTCCAGAGGTAGTAAAGGAGGATGTGGAATATTTGACCTCACACACATTGATTTGTAAGTTTCTTGGCATCTGAATTTCCCTGTCGACCTTGGAAGCTTGGATTCACCACTCATGGCAGGTGGAAGGTGATTTTGATATTATGCTAGCTGGTAATAGCTAATTTATGGTGAATTTATCTTTCGTGTCTGATAAAAATTAGATTTTTGAGGGAGGCCCTTATTTTTATGAATGTATTGGTCTTTTTATCAAACCTTGGCATGTGGGGTTTAATTCTATGGAGGATCTCCCATCGCGTGTTCCTGTCTGGGTCTGCCTACCAAGACTGCCTCTAAAATTCTGGCATGAGGACATCCTACATCAGATTTTTACTATGCTTGGGACACTAGCTATAATCTTGCATCAATCACTAGATAAAAAGGTTATTTCCTATGCTCTTATCTATGTTGATATTGATTTAAATAATCCTCTACCATATTCTATGGAGATTTGTTTGGGCTCTTCTTCTTGGATCCAACAACTAGACTATGAATCCATTCCCTTTCGTTGCCAAATCTACCATGTGTATGGGCATTTATAACACCAATGCCCTCAGGCTTTCAGAGATGGTGGTACACTGGGTGGGTCATCTGGTCCATGGATGACCAATGAGGGTATGGGGAATGGCCAATTTGGTCATACTAGAATAATGAATATTCAATCTAACATCATTGCAAAAGGGAAAGTTCACCTAAATACTTCAAGTCTAGGGCAAGGCCCATCCATTTCAACTGGTCCTGATAGGGAGGGTTTTATCCCAGTCTGACGCTGTGCTAAGGGATGACGTCAGAAATGTCTACATTTAGATTGGCAAGTGGACCCTAGGTTCAATCATTTCAAAAATATTGATAGTATGCTTATAGAGGAAGGAATTTTTGTAGCGGACTAGTGCGAGGTGCCTAAGTCAGAGGAGAGGAGTTCTACTCTTAATGACTCCCAAGATTTTGTTATTTAGCAGATCCCAGAGACCTCTCTCGGCCCTGAGTCTGGGGCCCTTATGGTTTTTCCTGCTTCACAGGGCAAGGATGTTCACTAGGCAGATTTGGTTAAAGGTGTGGGTGATTCTAGTAAAGAAAAAGGATCCTTTTTTGCCCTGAGCTTGATGCAAAGACCGTTTAAGAAAGCATCCTTTACTACTCCCTCCAGATCTGGGTGTAAAAAGGACCATGATAAAATTAAACTTACAAGTGATTTACTGGTAGAGTCAGGGGTTTTCAAGCCCTTGGATGAAAATTTTACTCACTCTACTCAATGATTATTCTATCATGGAATGTGAGGGGGTTGAGTAGCATCCCTAGACAAAAGGCTATGCACAAATTGCTGATTGAACATTCCCTAGATATTCTTTGCATTCAAGAGACCAAGCTCTCTATGGATTCCATGTTTACTTGTGCTCCTAATATTTGGCAGCATGGCCATTGCCAGTGCGTTGGCACCTTGGGGAGCTCGGGTGGTCTTGCTATGTGGTGGGATCCTAGGAAAGTTATGCCTCTTCATTGGGTGTCCTATCTCTCAGCCCTCTCAATGGTATCTTCCTCTCATGAGACTGGCAAGCTGATTCTTGTCACTAATGTATATGGTCCTATTGACTCCCCTAGTCAACTCAAGCTCTAGGAACATATTTGGTATGTCAGATGCTGCCATCCTTTCCTGCCTTGGATTGTGGCTGGTGATTTTAACTCTGTTCTTAGCCTAGAGGAGAAGAGGGGTGGGTTGGCTCATTTGGGCCCTTCTTGTGGGCTTCTTCAACAAAATATTAATCTTTTACATCTCTCAGATGTTAAACCCCTTAATGAGCTATTTACTTGGAACAATAGAAGGATTGGGGAAGCTGCCATCTCTGAGCACCTGGACAGGTTCCTAGTGTCTTGTTTTTGGCTTTTTAGCTCCATCTATCTCTCTTCTAAAATTCTTGATTGGAGAGGCTCTGATCACTAGCCTATCAAGCTTTCTACTAGTTATATTTCTGTCCCCAAGAAGCCTCCATTTAAGTTTCAGATGATGTGGCTACGTGACTCCTCACTCCATGATTTAATGGCTCATTGGTGGAGACATCGAGGCCCTACCTACGACACTGCTATGTTTTCCTTCTCTAAAAAATTGTAGTATGTCAAAAAGAAGTTAAAGTATTGGAATATAAATTATTTTGGTAATCTCCATTCCATGAAGAAGAGGGTGCATGATCGGTTGGATGTCATTACCAGGCAAATTTGGAATCTTGGTTTGTCTGAAACCCTTAACATTGCTGAATCTAAAGCTTCTACTGATCTAGCTGAGTGGGATCTTCACAAAGAAATTTACTGGAAACAGAGGCTCAAATAGATTGGCTCCAGGAAGGGGACAAGAAAATTGCTTTCTTCCATAATTCTGTGCTGGGTCGACGTAACAAGATTTTCATTTCTTCTCTTGTTAATTCAGACATGACACGTCTGACCTCCTCTCAAGCTATATCTAGGGAAGCTATTAGTTTTACTCTACTCTCTTTTTAAATGATCAACTTCCAACTGAGGCAATAGAGGATATCGTGTTATCTTGTATTCCCTCTGTTGTGACACTAAAACTAAATGACTCTCTTATGCAGCCTATTGGCATGGCATAATTGGAGGGAGTGGTCTTCAGCTTACGTAAAGGCAAAGCTTTGAGGCCTGATGGCTTCCCTATCAAATTCTTTCAGGACTTCTGGGATATTATCAATCATGATCTTTTGGATGTGGTTCAGGAATCTTATGCCAACAAAGAAATGCTCAGGGCATTGAATGCTACTTTCCTTGTCCTTATTCTGAAGAAGGAACAAGCAAACTAGCTGGACTTCTTTAGGCCCATTGCTCTTTTTAATGTGGTCTACAAAATCATTACTAAGCTCCTTGTAGAGAGGCTTAAATTTTGTCTACCCACGGTTATTTCTGAGGAACAAGGGGCTTTTGTGGAAAGCAAACAAATTCTAGATGGGGTGGTCATTGCTTCTGAAGCTATTCACTATATGAGTATCTACCAGGAACATGCCATGGTCATTAAGCTTGATATGGCTAAGGCTTATGACAGAGTCAAATGGGGCTTCTTGCACAAGGTTCTTTTGGCTTTTGGTTTCAATCAGGCTTGGGTGCATTGGGTTTTGAGCTATGTTACTACTCCCTCCTTCTTAGTCCTGATCAATGGTGAACCCTCAAAGCTTTTTGGCACTACTAGAGGCTTTCACTAAGGAGATTCACTCTCTCCATATTTGTTTATAATTCTAGTTGAGGGACTTGGTTGACTTATCAAGGCCCGTGTATCTCAGAATATGCTTTAGGGATGGAGATGGGGGATTGGATTACCCAACTTGACCCACCTCCAGTTCATAGATGATATAACCCTTGCTTGGAGAGCTAGGATTCATGAAGCTGAGGCATTTCAGCTTACCCTAGATACTTATCTAGCCACTTCTAGACAAAAAGTTAATGATCATAAGTCCTCTATCCTTTTCTTCAACACTCTTAAACTGATCCAGTGGAGGATTGCTACTATCCTAAGGTTTCAGACACAATCTCTCTTGCTAACTTACTTGGGCATGCTATTATGGTGGGAAGATAGCCTAGGCTATTCTGGCAGAATGTACTTGACAAACTAAGGAAAAAAGTTAATCACTGGATGCATAGGTGGCTCTCTATGGCCAGTAGGGTGATACTCATACAATCTATGATTCAGGCCCTCCCCATATACTAGAGTATGGTGCAGGCTGCCCCGGTGTATTTTCTTAAGGAATTTGATGCTCTCTCTAACCAATTCCTTTGGAGTGGTAACCTACAAAATACCAAATAAAGCCTCATAAATTGGGATATTATGTGCCGACCAAAGAAGGAAGGAGGTCTCAGCTTGTGCTCTGCTATCTTGTGTAGCCAAGCTCTCACGCCCAAACTCTATTGGCACTGGTGTTTTAGTCCATCTTATCTATGGGCCCGTATCCTATCTTACAAGTATTACCCTGGCACTGATTCTTTTGATATTTCTAGGCTGCCTCTTGAGGGAAGAGGTTCTATGGTGTGGAACACCCTCAAGCTTGGAGCTCATCTTGTGAAACATAGTTTCTTTTGGATCTGCAATAGTGGCAAGGCTGCCCTTTTTTGGAGTGATTCCTGAGATGGGTATCCTCCTTTCTTATCCTCCCATCCACACTTGCAGCCTCTTAGTGATTCTTTCCTTGCGGCTGGATGGAATACAATGGCTCATTATAAAGAGGCCTTCGACTTGGGCATGGTTGTGGGTTATCGTTGGAAGAACTCTTTAGACTGGCCATCAGGGGGCTCTATGGGGGAATGACTAGAGTTATCCCAGATTCTAGCCTTTAGAGGTTGCAGCTCTTTACAAGAGTGTCATGTTTTGGCTTAGGGAGGTGCCCCTTTTGGGAAGTATTATGTTTCTTCTGGGTACCAAGCTTTGACAAAACAAATTTTTGGTGTAACGGAGACCTCTTGGTCAAAGAAAGTTTGGAATCGGTTTTCATGGCCTAAGTGCAACTTTTTCCTCTAGGTTTTGGTTTACAATAGGTGTCTTACTTGGGACAATCTTTGCAAATGAGGCTTTCAGGGGCCCTCCATATGTGGTTTATGTCGTAATAGTGAAGAGACTATTTCTCACCTTTTCTTCCAGTGCCCTTTTGCCAAATAGATTTGGCACCTCTGGTGGAAGGTGTGGGGCTGCTCATGCTAGCACACATCTTCTCTAGCTAAATTCTATGATCGTTTGGGCCACACTCCTTCTAAGGCTTCTATCCTTTAGGTGGCTTGGTCCATCAGCCCATCCTTTATTCTATGGCATATTTGGCTTGAAAGGAATAGAAGGATCTTCCATGATGTGCACTTAGAGCTCAGACTCATGTGGGGGAGAATTATTAATTCCCTTCAGGAAACTCTCCAAGTTAAATGCAATGTGGCTGTGGGTCTGGACACTACAGATGCTACTATTTACTCATGCTTCTCCTTTTCTCTCCCCAGTAACAATCCCACGACTCCCCTCACTCGCTCAGTGATTGGCACTAGTCAGCGGCCAAAACTTGTCAATCACATGGGGCATTGGACTCCCCCTACAGCTAGAGTGTTAAAAATCAACACTAATAGCTCCTCACAGGGAAATCCTAGGATGGTGGGTATTGGGGGAGTCATGTGAGACAGTGCTGGTGATATCTAGTTTCTCTTTTTCTATCTATAAGGGCTACCATACAAATAACCTTATGGAAGCCATGGCTATCTTGGATGCAATGCAATAGTGCTGCCAACGTGGCTGGCACATAATTATTTGTGAGTCAGACTCGCAAGTGGTTGTCAACTTATTGAATAAAAGGAACTTTGTCACTATGGATTGACATTTGATCATGATTGTTTAATTGATCCTCCAGCTATTTACTTCCTTGGAGTCTGTGTCTTTTAGGCATATCCCTCGTGAGTGGAATGGTGTAGCTGATAGCTTGGCTAAATGGGCCTTTGAGCATGGCTCGGCTTGGAACATTTCTGATCATACGATGCTTCCTCTGAATCTATTTCAAAAGCTGGTCCAACTTGTTGACCAGGATAAAACTCTGTAATTCTCTTGTTTCTTGTTCCATTTTTCAATAAATTTTTACCCCTCTTTTAGTTTTAAAAAAATTGTAATAGAGCTACCTTGAAAAATACAACAAAACCTTGTAGTTGTTACAAGGTGGGTAATCAAAGACCATCCACCATTAATCTCCAAAATTATTAAATTATGTTAGCACTGATGGATTAGGAACCATTTGCATGAGAATAGAGGTGGTACATTGGTTGATGGATCAATAAATAATGCACAAATTTGGTATTTTGTTATTTTGTTATCTTTTAGAGCATGTAATAATAATTTTCAGCATAGTAAGACCTACATATCTCTCTATAAGATCCATACATATCAATTTGATTCATTATCAAGTCAGCTTGGCATACTAATGACTTAAAGGTATCTATGAAATAACTGTGGTGGGTATTGGTTGAACAAGGGTCTCTCATTCTATTGATTGTCTCTTCAATTTATATTTTGTTTTCAACTATATGTATAGCCAAATCCTCTTGAATACTTGGGGGGTATTATGGAATTTTAAGAGGGTTAGAGGGGTTGGGAGGGATAGGGTGGATAGGAGGGTCTTGTTGTGAACTTAAATAGGTTGTTAAAAAAATGGTTTTAACAAAAAATAATGCAAATTTAAAAGAATTGCTAAAAATTTGTGTTAATCAGTAGGGATTTTTGTTACTTACCTCTCTTCTATCATGGCATTATCAATTTGTGGACCTAATTGGAAAATTAAAGTAAGTGTGGTGTGTTTTCTCCTCTTGTCCAAAGAACATGAATGTAGTTTGATAGTTGGACACAAGGCAGAAAGGAAACATGAAATGAAAGATAAAAATGAGGGTTTGGAAGTCCTTTTTTTGTTTTTATGTATATAAAATGTAACACGTATGTGTTATAATATGTACACATTTTATAGTATTTAAAATGTGTTTGTTTTTAATATGATAAAATGCATACACATTTAGGTTTGGTATTTACCAAGCCCAATTTTCATAATGCGTACGCATTATTTAAATAATGCATATGTATTTTGAAAAATTATGTGAGAATGTCCATAGAATTGTCCCCCAATAATTTCACTTACCTTTAATGGAAAAAGTGCAAGGAACAAACTTTCCAAAGGATTAAATGTATGTATTGACTGATATGGTAAATTATAAAACCATCTTAGAGCATACTCTTTTAAACTTTTAAAAAACAACTTGGTCAACAATCGATCATTTGACACATAGTCCAAACATGCTACGTGAAAAGATCTCGAGTGTTCTTCGGGGCCACCTTTTACATCATATAATGTAATCTTAGGTTCCATGAAACCATTTGGTAAAGGATAGGTTAAAATATGTTGAGCCAATGGTGTATGCAATAAAGTCTATGAGTCACATGTTTGATTAGATTTTGAAACACCTTTTTGTAGTTACAAAACCTTAGTTTGTCGAGATAAAATAGTCCAAATAAGGGCTTTTACACTAGGAATATAATTTTTGTTAACCAAGGTTGATGTTAAAATTCATTGACTTGGGATTGGCATAATGATCTAATGAAACCCTTGGGTTTACACCATAGTAGATGTAGGTATGAAAGTTGTATCTAGTGATGCAAAGGAATGAAAAGGACCTATTAAAATAGACATCTCAAATGTATTAGTTATGCTTTTAATTTTAATTTACAAAAGAGTTTGAAAAATATTATGTTAATCTTGAGATTATTCACGAGTTGCTTGTCAAAAATTATTATAAACTTGCACATTATTGAGCTTTGGTTCATAATTTTTGGGTGGAAATACATATTGATGCTCATTTTGAGATTTGATGTTATCTTGATTATATTTTTAATATTCAAAAGTATTATCATGCACTACTACATATTCAAATTTTTCATTATTATCTAAATATCCTTATATGCCTTTATTCTTATCCATATAATGTCTTATCAAAATAAATGTGTAAACTCAAATTGAGTACCACTTAGTCTAGCATTTCTTCTAAACGAGGAAGAAATAAATTTGTTAGATTGCATAAAATGTGAAATAGAAACTTGAAATATTTTTGTTAGCAAATTATTTTCTAAATCTGAAAAACTTTAATACAAAAATTGGAAATAATAAAAAATAGAAAATAAACCCTAGTAACGTAGTTAGTGTTTTTGAATATTAAATAATAAATGAGTTTAGTAAAATTTTTAATCTGAATTAGGATTAAGTGTGTTTAATCTAATTAAGACATACTACTGAGTAAATCTGAATGTATAATATATGCAATTATCACACATAAACTAATTTACAACTTACTATTTTTATAAATGTTCTCAAAGGGGAAATACTACGAAATAAATGACTTAGCTAGAACTCATATTTCCAAGACTATGATAGTGAATGTAAATTGACTATAAGATTATGTGAGGCTGTTGTGAATCAAGAACAAGGTTTTGCATTATATTGGGACAAGGTTGTGTTATTTGGATTGGTCAACTTATGCTAATGTAAGTAGGGTGTGGCTTATTCCTTGAGGGGTTTTGAATTCTATGTAAATTATAATTAATGAACCATCACCTATATGTCCTATGTTTCTATTTATGTGTCTTCACTTAACTGTGGGAGCCATTGTGTGCCTTATTATTCACTTAACAACCCTAGTTGAGTGACAAGAGGGAACAAATAATTTAAAATGGGGGAAACATGTTCAAATTTTTCTTGACCTAAACACCCCACATGTTGATCACTCCATACATATCAATACTCTGAGAATATATTAAACTCCATGTAGTTATCCCAAGCTATAGTGGTGTGTGTACAATACTAATGAAATACTATATGTTAGTGTAATCCTTATGTGATTATGTGCTTGAACAAATGACTTGAGACCTTATTATTATATTTAGACCTAGCTTAGGGATACTTGGGTTGTAGGGACTTATGATTGGGAAGAATAAGTACTTTCTTCTCAGTTTTTAGTTATATATTCTAGTAATTGCAATGATAGAAGCCTTTTAGTTACCATCTAGTGAAAAAATGGGTATAAAATGTGCTTATATAGTGATCCTTTTAGGATTTATTTGAATTGGGATTGTAAAATGTGTGTAGTGACAATTGGGATGAATTTAATTTTATTAAAATAGCCATTAATTAATGAGAGGAAAAAAATAGTGGCTTTAGACACAACCAACTTGCAGGATTATCTTTTAGGAGTAGTTTCATTTGAGGATCAAAGATAGTTAAATCAAAAGTATGAATCAATTGAGAAATAAGTCCAGGTTGTTTGGAATGATAAATAGGAACATTTATTATCAGAGTTGCCTTAAGATAGAGGGTTAATCATATAGAAGTATAGGAATAGTGATTTGAAACCATGGAATTTATCATAAGTTAAGTGTGCATAAGGGGTGGTCACTGGTGTTATTTTTTAGCATCAAATATTAAGTTTAGTGTCTATATTAATATAACCATAACATGAGTAAATTATGAACTCTTGAATCATTTCACACTCTTTACCATGGATTCAAACTATGAGACAATACAATGTCAATGTAATATGTAATATTTGATAAATAAATCTTGTACTTAATGTTATTTTGCTTCACCATTTTTTGTAATTATCATCTCTTTCAAACACCTATGAATAGGCCTAAAAGCAATGTGTTGTTCTAAAGGTCAATTATATCGATTTATCTTATCCATGTCTTCAATTTTTAGCATATGATAATCTAGTTTAAATTTGTTATAAACCATTATAACATGATTAAAATTAATCATTTTTTCCCTAACTATTAAATGTTACCACCAACTAAACAAAGTATTCACCAGCTTATTTCCATTCTTGATGTAATCCTAATCATGAAATCCTTTTACTTTGAAATCATTACAAAAACTATTTATCCTCGATCCTTCCCACATAATTTGATATCTTATTCTGATTGTTGACTAATAATCCTTCATCACAAGTTTTCTTCTTATAATATCCCAATCTAAGTAACGATGAATACTAGGTCCCAAAAATATGCCCACATGTTTATTCCACATCATGTCTAACACTTAATATGCCTAAAATTTCCATTTATATTTCCATTAAGTCTAAAATTTATACATGTTTCTTCCACATTTACATACCCTCTAACACATAATATGCCTATAATTACCATTAATATTTTTTACTAGATTTGACTTGAGTGTAATAATGTCCAAAGCACTTAATTTTCATTGATACCCACAACTATCCCATGAACTTTATGATTTTTCTCTTACTTTGGATTTATATAATTTACATTACTACTCAAAATCTCTAAAGGATATATGATAACCTCATCATCCATAATTTTATACAAAATTTTAGAGGTTATAACTATACCATTTATTCACCATTTAATATTTTAAACTCTATATTATTATTTTTAGATCGGTAATCATCTTTTGACTAAAGTTATAACCAATTCTAGGGCACAAATCAGGGACCTAGTCCTCGAGAGAACCATCGAACCATTAACACTTTGATCACATTGAAACCATCAAGTAAATGGCCACATCTAGCCTATAAATTCCCTATGAGATTTGAACTTGGGTGGGGCTAGGCACAACCAAACCACTTCACCAATCCTTCTACATCTCATTATCCAAATTTAATCTACATCTTTAAGCTTAATGGGGATGGGCCTGGGTCCATAATGTTTTTTGAATGATCTGCAACCAAATTACCCCATTGTGATACACTTGGAACACATGGAGAAGTTTGAACCCTACCTCAATGTGTCCCCATGGATACTTCAGAATGTAGGTGTGCATCTGCCCCTAAGCCTTAATGCATCATAGGGTACTCAACAAGAATTAAACTTGAGACCTAGGTGATTGAAGTCATTGATCCTATCCACTCGAGCTAACCTTTGGGGATAAAAAAATCAAACTCTATATTATTACCTACATCCATATTGTTATGTTTTATACAATGCCTTAGTATTTATTTAATTTTTAAATGATTTTATGGCCTACCAAAAATATTAACTTTAAAATATTAAACTTCTATTACTAAATCAAATACAAATTCTATCAAATAACCATTGAAGTTTTCTTCAAAAATTAATCTCTTCTAGTTTTTATGTATCATTGTGATATAATTATATATGAAAAAATACTAGTTTATATGTATGTGCAAGTATACTAGAACATACCATCATTTTAGTATTATTTTTCTAATATAACTAAGAAATAAATAAGGAAGTACCACTACAACTCAAATCATATAATATATAATAAAAAAATTTACATTTTTATTTATATAAATTCCATAGTTAACATAAAAATTTAGATATTATACATCATGCTAAAACATGACATATAAACATAATTTCTTTTCATTATAGTTTAGTTATTAATTTTTTGACAAAACACTAAATGTAACATCCTATTTATAGAAGGAAAAATAACTATGAACTTACAAACACAAACCATTTTCATTTCCCATATAAATAATTATTTTAAATCCTAACTCCCCCTCAGAGGATATACAAACATGCCCCAAAATAAACCCAGACATTATACATAACAAGCAAAAAGTTCATATGAGCACAATATTCAATATTATTTGGTCAATAATTATAGAATAATATGAATTAGATCCCATATTTGCATCATAGTAACATGCTTGTCTGTGTAATTTAATTTTTAACTCTTCATAATAATCTTCCTCTATTTGTTCTCTTTCTGATATTAAAATTTCACCACATGGGGTCTAGGTGCACATTGCATTCCGCTTAATGTCACATACATTTATAGTATATATTACCTTTACCTGGGTAAACTATTTAGTTAGCAACCTTAATATTTCATGTAGTTCGATCAAATTTTTATCATTGACATTATAGTCACCATTCATCTATTTTTCTATTAGTTGAAAATTGGTTTCCACCATACCACAACAACCCCACATGTGAAGGTCACACCTGGACTATTAATAAGTACTTTGTAATATGTGGCATCAATTTTACTCCCATATCTTAGTTTATATGCTTTATTTTATGTTTAATTTTGATGAGGGCCATACAAAATCTATACATACTTGAATTCATTACTATCTGGAAGTGAAGACACTATAATTTATAACATGCAATTTTTTTTCATAATAGTTCCTCTAAATATTCATCCCATCAATTCATCTATTATGGACTTCATACTTGCAATACACACAAAATAAAAAATGCATATTCATACATAGTAGAATGTGAATGGAGAAAAATCACAAGAAGCATAAAGGTGACCTAAAGTGACATAATCAGGTTGTATTATTATGAAACATCTAAGCTAACAATATTCAATTAGTAATGTACACAATCATTTTTTATCGTCACTAAAATCATATGGAGACAAATGATACTTGAAAGACTTGGATCATCACCAATTGATGAATAGTATTATTTGTCAATAGGGTAAGTGTATAGAATTAGGTGCCCAAAGGTGGGTCTTAAGTGGACATGTTTCCCACGTAGAAAAAAAAACCCAAATTATATAGATTATTTGAGATGGCTACCCTCAAATTTGAAGATGATATAATAACATGAATTGTAGTAATTTTTAGTCTAGTTTATAAACTAATTACAATGGTAAATTATAGGTAGGTAAAATATTTTAAATTTTTAAAGTTTTAAAAAATAAAAATAAAAATAAGGTAGATAACCAATTGTGCACCCTGTCATTTTTTGAATGTCATTCAGTATTTTTTTAGACCCTTGGTGATCATATAATTTGTAACCTATATATATTTTTTATTTTTCAATAATTTTATAAGTAAATAGACCCTAAAAATGATTAAAAAAAATGGATATTCAACCATGCACTCATCCACTCCCCCCAACTAATCTTAACTACCTCAAAATAAATTGAAAATATTTTTATTATGTATAGAATAAGGGCTAGTTTACAACCATATTTTTTTTTGCATTTGGATGAGCATAAAGAAAGATACATAAACAAATATAGACATGTATAGTTGGGGTATTAGTGGAATTAAAATAAATACTTATAAATCAATATAGATGGAAACCTAAAAGTAGTCAACACACACACCCACACAAAAAGAGGAGAGTGTACTCAATATTGTCATATTTTTATGCAATCTCTCAATAAAATTTATAGTGAAACTTGATTTTGGGGATAACTATGTGGAGAATTTTGAACTCGATATTTCAATCACCTCATGTGATCCTTCTTCAAGAGAAAGACATGACAAGGAAAAACAAACCTAGCATCCTTAAATAAGATAAAGAGAAGAATCACTTGAGGTAAAGAATAAAGTAACTATTGCAAGCTCATACCCCAAGTACTAGGAAGGAATGAACTCACCACCCTAAGTCTGTCAATGGTAATGAATTAATTAAAATCAAAGTTTGAATTTAATTTAGTGAAAAATAATTTGATATCTTATTCTGATTTGAATGCATATCCCATGCTCAAACCTTATTGGCTCAAAACCTACAGGCAGATATTTGGTCTAGATTTGACTATGTATCCCATGATTGTGCATAAAACACCATGTAACGACTATAACTCCTTCAAAAAAATAAGTTTGATACACTTATTATAGTAAAAAAAAGTCTTATTTTGATCATGGCCTTCCCATTTCTAACCATTCTTCTTAGAGTCTAAGCGTCGTACCCCTTCCTCTCAGTTTGTTAAAATGGGACTGCAATTTGATGATAGAATTTCCTTTGTATTCTAATCCACTAGATGATAGACAACTTGAAAATAAATTTGTTAATAATACTAGTGATTCAATCCACTCACCTAAGATGGTGGAACATTCCAAAGAGGCTTCTTGTCTCTCTCTGCATGAAACTACTATCTCTGCTCCAATGTGCAGGTTCAACCACTCTTATCTCTTGGAGCTGAGATTCACCTATGATACTTATTTTCTCCATATTGAATTGATCAAGAAAGGTTGGGAATATATCCTCTCTTCCTTATCATGCTCAGGATGTGTAGCTATTGACATGAACATGGTGGGAAGTACACATCAGGTAGGTTCTCAGAATGTAACAATCATAACAATAACACAGGAGGAAGAGGAAGTAATGATGCACATAAACTTAGAGGTTGGCCATCTATCCCAAGTAGAATATATCATAATAAAAAACTCTATCAATGTATGATTTTTGGATGTAGGCCCCCTTAGGGTTGGATCTTAAAATAATGTTTCTTCTTCTTATTTTAGGGTTAGTGTAGTAGATAAATCATATGTAAATTATTTGAATTCTATTGGTTTTTTGGGTTCTAATCCTGAAGCCATTTCATCCTCTAGGATCTTAGCTTCTATTAATTAAAAAGACTCTTAATAATAATAATAATAATAATAATAATAATAATAATAATAATAATAATAATAATAACAATAACAATAACAATAACAATAACAATAACAATAACAATAACAATAACAATAACAATAACAATAACAATAACAATAACAATAACAATAAAAATAACAATAACAATAACAATAACATTAACAATAACAATAATAATAATAAAAACAATAGCAAGAAAAATAACAATAACAATAACAATAACAACAACAACAACAACAACAACAACAACAACAAGAACAACAACAACAACAACAACAACAACAATAACAATTTCATTTTATACATCTACATTTCTCACCAAAATTTTTATTAATAATTAATGATGATGATGATGATGATGATGATGATGATGATGATGATGATGATGATGATGCTGTGAAATACTCTCTATACTTTCCCTCTAACTTGGACATTTTGGCCATCTTTGATGATGATGATGATGATGATGATGATGATGATAATTTATCATCTACATCTACACTACTCACTGATAACTTTAATTTTTTAATAATGTTAGCCATAATGATTAGACATAATTAATAATATTAATAATGATGATGTGGAAGATTGGGAAAATAAATTAGTTGTCAATCTATCAGACCACCCTTTAGATAAATCATCCTTTGATGTTTTAAAAAGGGGATTATGTTTCACCATCACTCCCCCTTTGTATTCAAGGAGGATTTTATCATAAGCATCGATAATGTTTTAATAAATATTCCTTCCAATGTCATTAAAGAAGTTAGGCAAGACTACATGGTTGCATTTCATAATGCCAAACGTCCTTCTAACATCTCAAAGGAGGAATGGAGGAATATTAAGTCTTTGAACCACAACAAAGACATTATGATTCTCAAAGCAAACAAAGTTAATGCCACTGCCATTTTAAATTATAGAGATTATGACTCAAATATGGTGGACCACATTCACAATAGTGGAAACTATAAAGAACTTGCCATTAACCCTATTTCTTATATTACAAAGAAGGTGACAAAAGCTATAAAATCCTCTTCCTTAGACACCTTGACCATGAAAAAGTTTATTCCTAATAAATAAGTCACTCCTAGAATCTATGGTGTCCTTAAGATCCATAAAATAGGTTGTCCATTAAGACCTATTATCGACACCATTGACTCCCTTGCCTATTATCTTACAATGTTCTTTTCAAACAAATTGAAACACCTAGTAGGAAAGACTTCCTCTTTCATACGTGACTCTAGTGATTTCATGGAGTTTATTAAATATAATAAGGTCAAAGATAATGATTTATTATTTAGATTTGATGTGGTGTCTCTCTTCATAAAAAACCCCATAGAAGAAGAAACATAAGTGGTTTTAAATCTCAGAGACAAAAAAACTGCTAATTTAATAGCCTTATGTCTCAAGTCCACTTTCTTCTCCTTTAAAGGTGTTATTTATGAAAAATTTGAAGGTTTAGATATGGTTTCACATCTTTCTCCCATTGTGGCCAACCTCTTCATGGAGAAGTTTTAGGAATGAGATCTTCTTTCTTTCCCTCTTAAACCTAAATGGTGGAAGAGATATGTTGATGACACCAATGTGTGTTAGCCCCATAGTGTATAAAATTTAGAATCCATCCATGCCCATCTTAATAGTTTATGTACCCCACATCCAATTCACAAAAAAAAGTGAGGAAGAAGGAAAAATTCCTTTTTTGGATGTCCTCATCAGTAGGAAAGAAGATATCTCTCTAGCTAAAAAGGTCTATAGGAAAGGTACCCATACAAGCATTTACCTTCATGCCTCCTCACACCACCATCCATCTAAAAAAATAGGGGTGTTGAAAACCCTTATTATTGGAGCCTTCAAAATTTGTGATGAGGATAACATTGAGGAAGAAATTGAGCACTTAAATTTTTTTAAAAAGTTGAATGGTTACACTAGGAAATAAATAACCAGAGCACTTAAATTTTTTTAAAAAGTTGAATGGTTACACTAGGAAATAAATAACCAAGGCTATTAAATAAGCCAAGGAGAATGCAGGTAGACCTAAACAAAAAGATCCCAAAGTAGTTGACCCAATGGCTTTCTTATCTTATGTAGAATGCATTTTCAATGAGATTGATAGAAGTATTAATCTCCATAATATCAATTCCACCTTCCATCCCATTAACAAGCTTAGAATGTCCTTAAAATCTACAAAAGACCTTCTGGACCTCAACCTGCATAGTGGAGTCTACAAGGTTGAGTGTTCCTATAGAATACCTTACATCGGGGAAACTAGGAGATCCATCGGTACCAAAATCAAAGAGCATGTGATAGACATTTATCTTTAAAGGAAAGAAAAGGTAGCTTTGGTAGTAATTCTTGAAAAACCAAACATGTAATCTGCATTAAAGATGCCAAAGTGATCACCATAGAAAACCATTTTCACAAACGCAAACTGAGGGAAGGCATTAAAACTGGCAAGCACCTGATGAACCTTAATAGAGATGTAGGCTTAGGTTTTGACCCTGTGTGGAACACTATCCTTAGCTCATTATAATCCCTTATTGGTTCCTTGGTCCTTAGCTTTACCACCACCCTTCCAACACCCCCATCCCTAGGATTTTTCATTATTTTACTTTATTTGACTTTTTAGCCAATTTATTTTAATCACTAATTCTTTAAATGTAATAATTTACACTTTACTTAGCTCATTATAATCCTTTACCCCTATTCCCCCCCTCCAAATTTTTTTCATTCAAATTATTTATTTGTCCTTATTAGCCAATTATTATTTAATCCCCCCTTTAGAATATTCACTCTATCCATAATTAAAACATTTGTTACTATATTTACTTTGATTTTAACTTTGTTTTTTCTAATTTTACTTTATTTCTTTTAATTTTACTTTGTTTATAAATTTAATTTCAATTTCCACTAAATATAATTTTCACTAAGATTAAATTCAAACTTTGGTTTTAATTAATTCATTACCTTTGAGAGAATTGGGGTGGTGAGTGCATTCCTTACTGGCACTTGGGGTACGATATTACAATAGTTAATTCATTCTTTAACTCGAGTGATCATTCTCTTTGCCTTATTTAAGGGTGTTAGGTTTTTTTGTTCCTCATCATGTTTTTCTCCTGAAGAAGGATTAAAAGAGGTGATCCAAAACATCGAGGTCAAAAATTCTCCACACAGTTGTCCCAAAAAACAAGTTTCAATTACATGGACTATGAAATCATACAATCTATTAAAATTTATAGTGTTTATCATTTTTAAATTTCAGATTGGCTATGTGTTCAAGTTCAAGTCTTAGGTTCATATTTATAAACCTATTATGTGTACACCCTATAAGTCATACATGTTTATACTATTATGTAAATGAGCTAGGTTTCAATGTAGGTTAAGTTGATCAATAAACAAACATGGGATGGGTTTACTAAAATAAGGTTAATTATAAGTAATTATTATCACTCTACATTTTATAGAATTGGTCTCAGCTCCATAAGTTCTTTTTTTAAGATTGTTATTGGTTTCGATGGGATCTTTACACTATATGATTTTGACTGGATCTCCAATCGGTATAGGACACAATCAGGGGCCCAAATTCTAAAGTGATTGTCTATCATGAGTACCAAAATTACCAATAATGGCCATAATTGACTTGAGAATACTAATGAACAACCATAATTAGCCTAAAAATACCATCAATAACCACAATCAGCCCTAAAATACCAATGATCGGTCATAACTGACATCCAATACCATACTGAGACTTAAACCTGGGTGGTACTTATAGCAACCAAGTCACTTTACCAACTCACCCACATCTCATCGATAAAATGTTGGGTATTGAAAATTTTGTAATTAGAATGTCTAAACCAATAGTGAATAGTATCCCTAGCCATGGGCTATGAACTTACCTTGTCACATTGAACACAAGTTTTAAGCCATGTGCCAACCCCCATTGCATTGAACATCGATCTAGTTAGGCTATTGCATGTGGATAATTTTTATGAAGGTGTTCATACCTTACCCCTTATAGGATTAGAACCCATGACCTCCATTTTGAGAACCCATGTTCTTCACCATTAGACCAACCTAGGTGCATGTCATCTTCATAAGTTATTATTTAGAA
Source organism: Torreya grandis (assembly GCA_037957365.1). Classification (NCBI taxonomy): domain Eukaryota; kingdom Viridiplantae; phylum Streptophyta; class Pinopsida; order Cupressales; family Taxaceae; genus Torreya; species Torreya grandis. The sequence goes on from JARHVA010001639.1 coordinate 2,402,271, forward strand.
GATAGTTTTTCAAAATCTAATATTGTTAGTACTTAGTTAATTTTAGGATTTTAGTATTAAACCTAAGCATTTTAGGGCATATATTTTTAAATGAATGTCTATTTACATAAAAAATGTAGTCATTTTTTAGGTTTTGGGGCCTTTAAATTGCTTGATAACATTTATAAAAGTTATATGTTTGTCAAAATTAAATTTTACAAATTAGCGCACACCCAACCTCCCATTTATGCAAATTTTAATTACGGTTAGGTCTCTTATAGACCAAAAGTGACATAAAAAAACCATAATTATTTATGACAAAGTTAAATATGAATAATTTAGCACACATTTGTGTGCAGTCACCCTAATTTAGTTTTAATTCATAACAAAGTGGTGTGAATGGAGCAATGTAGGCTGTATTTGTGACCCATGCACACCAAAACACCATTTTATGCCTCTTTTATTTATGATTAGGTCCCTTATATTCTAAAAGAGACACAAAGACACCATATCCAATTTTGAATAGGGTAAATGCAAACACTTATAGGCACATTGATGCATGATCACCCATTTCTCTTGAAATTTAGGCCAAAGTGGTGTGATTTGGGAAATGTAAGTTGTATTATAAACCCTACACACTCAACCACCTATTTATGTTAATTTTACTTACGATTAGATACCTTATAATCCAAAATAAATACAACAACATCATATCCACTATCAACGAAGAAAATTAGGATAATTTTGGGCACATGAATGCATGATCACCCCTCATTCACTTCAAATTTAAGCCAAAATGGTGTGATTGGGGAAACTTGGGTTACATTGGTAACTTGCACACATAAGACCACTAATTTATGCCATTTTTAATTATGATTAGAGGTGTTATTGTCCAAAAAAAAAAACACCATATCCACTTACGATGAGGGAAAATGTAAATAATTCTGGACACATTCACATGTGATCAACTATTTTTTTTAAATTGAGGCCAAATTGGTGTGATTGGGACAATGTAGGTCCCATTTATAATAAATACATACCCAGCTATTCCTTTATGCCAATTTTACTTAAAATTAGGTCCCTTATAAGCTAAAAATGACATAATAACACCATATCTATTTGATCAAAGCAAATTCATATAATTTTGGACATATTTGTGCATGATCACCCCAATTCACTTTGAACCCTAGCCAAATTGGTGCGATTTAGTATTGTAGATTTAATTGGTGACCTACAACACCTAGCCAACCTTTATACTTATTTTAATTTGATTATTTCATTTATAAGCCACAATTGACACAACAACACCATATCCACTTGTGACTAGGGAAAATGAGGATAAATTGGGATAAATTTATGCATGATTACCCAAATTCACTTTGAATTCAGGCCAAAGTGGTGTGTATACCCTCTCACACTCAACCACCTATTTATTTTATTTTTATTTGATGTAGACATTAAATTTTAATTATATATCACCTCAATCTTGTACACTAGGAAAATACTTTTCATGGTTATATTCTTGGGTTTTAAGACCTTCCCATTAATGAAAGGTTCATGTTCACTATCTATTTATGTAAAATATATTATCTCTTAGTTTGAAAACTATTATTATGATGATGATGATCAGGGATTCTATACTATGAAAAATTATCTAAACTTGATCATTATCCTTCTTTGCTAATTTTAGACCTATACCTATTTTCTAGCTTCCCGAACACTTACATCCTAGACAAACACCTACATTGATGCAGTTTTCCCTTTTACAACTAAGTGTCCAGTGCCAAAAAGTCATCTAATTTTCAAATGAAACATATATTTATAGTTGGGCTAAGTGATTTATTTCAATATATTTTCAAAAGGGTTAGTATATATAAATTATCAACCCTCATTAATTTCTCACCTAGAAAATTCATACCGCTCACATACAAAAAAATAAAATAACTATCAATCAAGCATTAAAGTGACAAAAGTTTCCATATTCATTCCTATTTCCATATAAATCTTAGGAGTAGTCTTTATATAATGCTAAATTATTGAAGGAGCAGTCCATGAGCCATATTTACCAAGTTACAATATAATTCACTTATGTACTTTTTTATTTCATATTGCACCCTTATGTACACACAAGCCAACACATAGAGGATAACTACATAAGATTGAGGTCCTCTTCAAAATATTGGATATGTAGGCAACACCCATTAAAAGAGGGGTCCTTGGGGAAGTTCGACACTATGTGCCCACTAACCCATTTTTTACACAATCATGCTAAGGGTGAGGAAGCTAGGATTTGATCATTCAACAAAGAGTGATAACTTGTGTGTGCAATCTTAAGACATCAAATAAAAGGCACCATAAAACTTAGAATGCTTTAGTTGGTCACACCCAGATTGAGTTAGGATTCCATATAGGACACCTATATCTAGTCAGACACTAGCATTGACATAATTATGAAGATATAACACAAGCATCTAAGGCCACAAATTTTAAAATCATGGAATATGATGACTATTCTAGGATCCCAATTCATTTCATTTCTAACCTATTTTAGCCCAGATATGCATGTGCATAATAAGACCAACTAAGTAATATTATTTCCAATTTATTGAAATATCAATCAATAGTTATGTATCTATAGGAATATAAAAGGTTAGTGTTTCCTTTATTAGTGAAAATATCATAATAAAAATAATTAAACAATAAACCTTAAGCTTAGGAACTTGTAAGCCAAAATAAGGATGAAAGAAAACTAAATATGAAGACAAAAGCATGCAAAGTATACCTTCCTTTATGGATTCTTCACCTTGTTTAATGTAAGAAAAATGTGGCTTGGAATGTAATATCAAAGGGTATTTGTAAATCTCATCTTTTAAGATTGGATCAACTCCCTTTGATAACTTTGAAGAATAGTTGATAAGAAGCTGAGTTGGTGCATAAGGTATCTCTATGAACTAACATGGCTTTGATATAAATAATTATCATGAAATATGAAGAGGGGCACCCATTTATTTATAGGTAGAGTGACTGAATGTGAGCCCTTAATCTTGTCTCTCAGATCAAGCATGGATAATTCACCCCAAGACATCACATGGATCACTAATACTAGCCATTTATATTATATGCAAGATGGATAGTGGAGAATGATCCTTAAAATATATCAAGGGGAAGCAATGCAAGATGGATAATGGAGAATGCCCCTAAAAATATCTCAAAAGGTGAAATATGAGCCCTCCATATTGCTTCCAAGATTGACAATGGAAAATAATACCTCATAATTTGATTTTGATATTGGATGTGAGGTCATAAAAGAATATGCCATGACATATTAAGATTATTTTGGAAGGGAAGATGTTATTTGAATGAGGTGAAAAAGGGAAGAATAAGTAATTCAAATGAAATTATAATTCCAAATCCATGGACTTAAAATTAGAAAGAAGATTAATTCAACTAATCAAAAAGATCAATTTAATAAATATAATGTCCATCTTGTATCCAATATGGAGGGTGGAGAATGCTCCTTGGAAAGTGGTGAAAATGGGGGAGAAATTAAATTAAAGGAAATTAAAAATTCCAATTACAAGGAATTTCTAATTAGAGGAAGGATTAATTAAATTAATATAATTAATATGATATGAATATTAATTTATTTGATTTTATTGAAATAAGAGGAATTGATTAATTGACCAAAGAGATGGAAATGACCAATGGTGATGAGAAATATAACCAAAGTGGTAATTTAATGATCTAGTATGGTAAATTTCCCCATTTGAGGATTTCCTAAGGTGAATTCAACCTTGTACACTGGATGAATAGAATAATTTAGGATGAAAAAATGATATTAGATGAGTTTGTGTATAATATATAGGAAGTCATTTTGTTTTAAAATTTTACACATAAGGTGATTAAAATGGAGGGTCTATATTTTTACCCTATTTGAGGAGGTGTTGCGAGACATAGACGAAGTAACATCTTCTCAAACATTGAGAAAAAATGTTAAAATGAGTGTATAAAATGCTCATAATGATTAGAGGAAAATTAATAAATGTTAAATTTGATGATTTACTAAATTTGTTTGCAAAGGGGTTCAAATTGATGTCTAAAATGACACTTGGTAAGCCTTGGATGCCCCCTTGAGTGGAGAGTCATAAAATATTTTGGAAGAGTGGATCCACAAAATGATGACCATTATGTTTATATATGATTTATGGATATCAATGTTTAACATGAGATTGTCCTTGCCTCAGATTTTTGTTATGACTAATGTTGTATCATGCTTATGGTGAGAGATTTATCATGAGTAGCATGTATGTAGCCATAATGATGATGGATTAGATAAAAAATAGTTGATTTGACATTTTTATGTGACTAGACCTTTGATACTTGACTTTTAATATTACGAATTTTGGTATGCATTATAATCTAGAAATGAATCATGATAACATTGTTTGTCAAATTGCATAAAATTGTAATTAAAATGCAAATGTATACAATTTAAAGCAAGATATGGAAAATCAAGTCTTAAATGTAAAACATAATGCACTTAAATCAATATAAGCTCATATACAAATGTTCACAACTTAAAATCTTGATATAAATAAATCAAGAGTTAATTTGAAAGCATAATGTACTAAATGAAGGCAACCAAGTAACAAAAGAACAATACCAATAAGTAAACAAAACATCAACAAGCAAACACACAATCAAAAGAAAATAAAAATTCAATTAGTAAATTAGTGTGCATGGAAATAAGGCATTACTCTTGAAAATAAGGGTGCAATAAAATCATCATAAAAAAATGAGGGGAATAGAAGAATAAGGAAGGGGTGAATGAGTTGACTTGAAATGCCCCATGAAATTATATGTTGCCTACATAATCCAGTAGAATTCAGGTAAAATGTAGTTCTCACAGGGATTGGGAAAGAAAAAAGGTGATCATAAGTAAATAAGATTGATTGTAAAGGAAAAATAGAAATGGGCTCATAAAATGGTGAGAACATAGATCAAAGGGTGGACAAGATGACCTCAAAACATTGAATGCTACCTACATAGTCCAAATGGAACTCAAGCCACTATAGTTCAACTAAAAATGAGAGCATAATATAATAAATATGAATAGGGAATGCAATATAGTAAGATGATCATGATGGAGATTGGTTTGAATTTGATGGAGAAAGTGTATCAAAAAACAATGAGAGCATGAAAGAGAAATAAAAACCAATCCCACTCATGAAATTTCATACTTACGATGAGATGGAATTGCACATGAAGTACTTTAATATGTGCCACCTAGCTATAAGCGAATGAAAATCTAAATTGACAACAAAATGAAAAATAATCAATGATGTCATATTTGAGATGGGCACAGTATGGGAAACTTTTGGGATTTTAATCATGTAACTTTTTAGAGAATTTAAGGGAATATTTGGATGTTTAGGGATTTTTGGAATATTTGGATGTTTAGGGAGTGATATAATATTTGAATATTTAGGGATTTTTAGGATAGGATATAAACAAGATTATTTTGACATAAAAATATACAAGATATGGGAAATGACAATTTTAGAAACATTTATCAAAGGAAGGAATGACTGTGAGTGTAATGATTCAACAATGAACATGAAATATGAAAAAGGACATCCTCACATGAGTAAATTAGGGAATACCATTCAAAAACACATTGGAATAGGATATAAATACTCTTATAACAATGAATCATGACATAAAGGAATGAAATGAGGGAATGTAAATAGGAATGACCAAGCACTCAAGGGAGCTATAAAAGACATACAAGCATTAAAAATCATTACCTTCAATATTATCACATTTCACCTAGAAATATATTCTGACACAAACCATATTGTAATGTTGATATGCTCTTGTTAAATTTTGTTTTTAATTCCCTTGTTGTATCTATTTAATCATAATCCAATTAGGTGGTAATAGGAAAAGGGGGTGAGAAATAGTGAAGGAAAAAATGGAGAAGGGATGCCCTAAATTAGGGACACTCATAGACAAGAGCTTGGTAACTCAAGCATACAAATTCTTGATATGCATAATGTTCATTATCTCATATAATTCCTACCCATCTTGAGTAGATAATTTATATGTACCTAATCTATAGATAGCTGTGACGATGAAGGGGCCCAATCAATTGGATTCAAACTTACCTTTCTTCTCACACTCAAAATTAGTGTTATTTTAGTTTTATTTTAACACAAGATCACCAGATTCAAATTATCTAGAGATAATGTGATTTTTATAACCATGACATAGCTGATTTTGATATGATTTGAGGTGATTAAGGGTGGCTAGCCATTTCTCATCTAGGAGCTCCAACTCTACTAATATGTAAGCTCAATGGTCTTCCTCATCAAGAATGTCTTATAATGAAATATTAAAAGAGGGAAGCTCAATCTCAAAAGTAATAATTGACTTAGATCCATAGACAAGGGAATAAGGTGTCACACCAATGGGGGTATGGACATTAGTATGGTATACCCACAAGGCAAGGAATAATTCAAAATTCCAATCATAACCAATATCATTGATGATATTTTTGAGAATTTTATCAATGGTTTTATTGGATGCCTTGACTTTGACATTATCTTAGAGGTAATAAGATGGAAAATTTGTGCTTAATGTGGAATTATGAACAAAGGGATACAACATCCTTATTTTTAAAGGACTTATCATTGTTTGAGATGATAGTGGAAGGGACTCCATAATGAAAAATGAGGTGGTTCAATATTGAATTTTTAAATATGCTTACCAATTACATAATTGAGAGGGACTACTTCTACCCATTTAGTGAAATATTCTGTAGCAATGAGGATATGATTATGTCCATATGAAGGTGGGGTTAATTTTTCTAATAAGATCAAGCCCCCATGTATAAAATGGCCAACGATTTGTAATTAGTTGAAGCACCTATGTTGGATCATGAATAAGGTCACCATCTTTTTGACATGCCATATATTTCTTGACATAGGCACATGTATCTATTCCATAGTATGCCAATAGTAACTAACATAAAGGAAAGTTTTGGCCAGGACCATACCACTAGTGTGGACCCCACAAATCCATTCATAAACTTCTTTAAGTGTTAAGTTATATTCTCTAGAATTTAGACAATGAATTAGAGTTACATCATAACCCCTATGATAGAGTGTGTTGACAATTAAGGTGTAATAGGATGTGGTTTGTGTTGAAGACTTAGGTTGTACCCTTGCTGAGCAAATGATTGTTTAGGTCCTCTACCCAAACCTAGTCCAACATGGGAATGACCCTAGGCCATGGGTTGCCTAATGTTGGGTCAGACCTCTAGGGTTTTTAATGAGGCTAGTTCCTTTGATATGAAAATATAGTTCTTCTTCTAAACCTATACTATTAGGATGAAAAGGGAGAGAAAATACATGAATGAAAATCTATTCTAAATGTGGTGATGCACCAAATGTTCAATTATCCACTCTCGGCTTAGACACTTTTATGACTTCTAATTAATCTAATGTGACAAGCATTGATTATATTCTATGATAGAGTTACAAACATGAGTATTTTATATGAAGGTTGAAAAGAGACCTTCAACTTGAAGGATAGAAAGAGATAGGTCTATGTAAAACACTATAGACTTATGACACTTCAAGAAAAACCTCACTAGATAACACTTCACATAACCTACAAGAAACTAATAGTCTTAAAGCAAGGTACATGAAGGACATATAGATGATGAATAGAAAACATACATTCTATAAATCAAACTTCAATAAAATACACTTAGCATTAAACTAGAATCTAAAATTGTCTTATATTGCATCAAAAGAGTTTTACCAAGTGATTTTGGTATAGCTTCATTATATCAAGTCAAGGGATCCTTTAAAAGGCTTATAATCCTATATTTATAGTAGAAAAGGGGTGATAGAGATAGGGAACATGCATAGTAGAGTGGAAAAGGGGTCATAATGACCAATATCATGTAACTTCCTGGAGCTCCTTAATGCATTAATGCCACTATAACTATTTGGTCATGAATCCCAAGATGTCCACTACATGTAGTCAAAAATGGCCACTTGAACCCTCCTTGAGATCCTCTACATTAATGCCCTTCATTATCTTCCTTAATCATGCTTGATGTTATTTACATTATCAAGCAATTACGTGAACTTTCTCATTGATGTTCTTTCTGACATTCCTTGTGCAGTCACAATTCTACCATTGATTCTAAATCCTTAATATAGATCTATTATGGATGAAAACCAATCACCCTACTGGATTTCATATATTCATGATTATAAATGAAGATTCATAGGCTAGGTCCTCTTGAGTTTTATTGAGAGATAAAACCTACATCTAGAAGCTCCCAAAAATCTTAATAAGGATTTAGTGGCATTAGACATATTTGCAAGGTCTACTCCTGGAAACTTAGATCTTGTTTGATCTTACATTTATGTATTCTACCTACTCAGGGTGGTAAAATCCTTTGTCTGACTTCATGACATACCCTTGAAATATTTTCCCTAGCTCGACCTAAGTTAAATTCATTCTCCATTTTAATTCCCTAGCTTTCAAATTTTGATATTGACCATCGATCTTGATATGATCTTCTCATATTGTGCCATCCATCATCTCTTCAATCATTCTCAGGATCTTGTTGTCAGCTCTTTGACTCCTTGACCTTGCTCACACCATTGATCTCTCTTGGTATGAATTAACGTGAGCCACATATATTCTACGAGTCCAATGTGATTTTGAAACTTGTCACCCATGCATTTAGTCTTAGAATCAGTTGACCTTTTGACCCATTACTTGCCGTTAGATTTGCTTTATATGATGGGATGTGCTCTATTGATCTTGGGTCCTAAATTTTGAACATAGATAATTGATCTTGATTTTTACATAGGAATGCATAGCATTGATCTATTCTAGTGACCTTTTGACTCATTTTATTCTTGTATGCCATAGATATTATATCTCAAATATCAAGATATTGACACTTATCAACTCTATGTTAACCCTTAGGGACATTTGAATTTAAACAACTATTTGATGAGGCATAAATTTGACATCTACACACCCATCTCATTTTGCTATATTAACTTTGAAGCTTTATATCTTGATATATCAAGATCATCAAGATATGAAATTTATAGAGCATGATCAAGGCATGAAGAACATCACGTCCATGCAATATTTTGGCTTGAGAGGCTTCCTAAGTAAACTTATTAAATATAAAATCAAGCTAACCCATCCATTTCTGCCTAACATGTTGATGATGATCTGGCTCTTTTATACTTGTGCAAGAACTTTCAAGGATCAAAATGATTTTTCTAGACATACAAAAACTTGTCCCATGATCCTGACTACATTGATCACCATGAAAACTTTCTTTCTCAAATTTTGAAAAACTACACTATAAGTTTACTTAAAGTGTTTTAAAATCTTTACAAGTTGTATGTGATCTTTGGACCACTCATTCCATCTAGAAATTGATTCATTTGATCAAACCATTTATAGTTAGAATTTATTTATGTGGGCTAAATTTAGACAATATTTTTGGTGACTTAGCTGGCTTGACTAGCATGCTAGTCATGGAACCTAGCATTTGATCAAGCTTAATCATGATGACTAAAAAAATGAAGTATTACTTAAGGATTCTACTTAACTCTTGGAAAAAAATTGAAGTAATGAGACACACACAAATAAAAATTAAGCAAAAAAATACACCAAACAACTACCTAAACAATAGGAAAACAATGAATAAAGGAATGTGCAAGGGCATTTGGAGGTAAAGACATACCTATCTACCTATGTACAAAGATCATGAGATACACTAGTAGTAAAATTTAAGATACCTCTCATTGATAGGGATGGGAATGATCTCTTAATTAAAACTAGAAAAATCAAAGGCATTGCTCTCCTTGAAACATGTGAAAACATAAGACCCACTCTAAAGACTATCAAACTTGAAGTATTTTCCTAGATTTACATGGTCCTCATCCCATTCGAGGACTATATCACCTTGTTATAATGTCTTTGAGGGCTCTCTCTTGTCAAATGACCTCTTAAATTAGTGTTTATTATACCACATGATGTACATAGTAGTGTCTCTTGTCTCCTCCATTTGTTTCAGTTCATTAATCCTTATTTGTATAACATCATCCTCAAAGAGCTCAAGTTGGTTTGCAAGTTCTAATGTAGGTAATTTAAGAGAAATATGAAGTTTGGATTCTTTACCATAGAAAATAAGGTATGGGGAGTATCTAGTAGCTTTATTAGGTGTTACTATATATTCCCATAGAGCAGTCCTTAGTCTAGTATTCCACACTCTTTGACCATCTTCCATAGTTCTCTTGATAATCCTCAACAAGTTCTTATTTTTGGACTTTACCAGCCCATTACCCTATGGGTAATATCTAGAGGATACCTTGAGATAAATTCCATGTTAAAGAGCCCACTCACATACCTTGTTACTACTAAAGGCTAATGTATTGTCAAAAATGATTGTAGAAGGCACACCAAATCTAATCACAAGGCTATCATTGAAGTTTAAAACAAAAAATTCATTAGCTTCTTTGAGGGTAGTTACTTCAACCCACCTTGTAAAGTAATTTTTAGATATAATAATATATTTATGTCCTTTAATTGAAGGGGGTGTATCATCCCTATAAAATGTAAGCCCCATTACATGAAAGGTTATTCTACTTGTATGGGTTGCAAGGGAAGGGCAACCAGTCTCTGCTTTCCAAGAAACATTACACATTTTAGGAATTTACTTACCCAAGAGTGTACAATCTAAACATTATGTGATAAAATTGCCTATATCTAATGATATTAGAGGTTGTGGTCTTGGTAGCAAGGTGCCCACCAACTGGACCATCATGGAACTACTCAAGCAACTTGTCTATTTGGCATGATTCTACACACCTCAAAAACATGCCTCCTATGTATCTCTTGAAAACTTAAATTGCTTTCTCTTGGATTTATCAAGCCCCACAAGACATTGGCCTGACTCAAGAAATATGATTATATCATGTGTCCAACTAAAAGGTGTGTTGTCTATAGTTTCTTGTTGGCTGTCATGGACTGCCAAAACTTGATATTTATCTTTTTTTACCTATGATGTAAGGTGTTCAAATAACCCTCTACCACTTACAATTTTTTTAACTCTAAATTCAAGGTCATACTCTATGCATTTTGTCACCCATCTAGCTCTTTTTTAATTGAGGTCTCTATTGAGTATAAACTATTTAATACTTAGGTGTACTGCCATGAGTATTATCTTACTATTGGAGACCATGTGCCTAAATTTATTTAAAACTCTGAATACTACAAGCACATGTTTCTATACAAATATATACCTCTCCTCATACTCCTCTAAGGCATAACTAAAGAAAGTAATAGGCTATTCCAAACCTTGCTCATTATGTTGCATCAACATGGCAGATATTATATCCAACATAAAACATGCATACAAGTATAATTATTTAGTAAAATAATGATTAATAAGTGTAGGGGAATGAGAGATGGCCTAAAAAATCCTCTTACCCTCTTTGGTCTATATAAAATCCTTGCATTTTATTAACATGTGAGTAAGAGTCTTGACCAGCTTTGAAAAGCTTGGGATAAACCTTCCTATAAAATTAATCTTTCCTAAGAAACTCTACAAACCCTTCTTGTGCTTAGGCAAGGGTAAGGATAATATGGACTCAAATCTCTCAAGATCTATGGAAAGACCATCCTTGGACACTGTAGAAACCCCTATTTCCCCTAAATTCTAGAACTGAATATTTTTTTTTACTATTTTTGTGTATTCTAATTTTTTGGGTGTTTTTGCATGAAATAAAGAAGAATACATTTTTGCAAGATAAATTGTATAAATTTAGATAAATAAATACTGAAGCAATAAAACTTATAACTGGCTAATCTAAGATCTTATTATTCATTTCAAATGATTACAATAGTGAATCTCTGTCATGCAACAAAATAATATGAATATTATCTTCTAAAAAAACTTGATTCTTCTGCAAACCCTAGATTTGGTACGACTGGTATGGCTTTCTAGTTGATGTTTCAAACACACAATCACTGACATCAGTGATACTACCACAGTCAGTCGGATTACTGCCGATGTTGATTCCTGAGTCAGCCGATGTCGGTCTCTAGACGGTATATTTTGCCGATGTCGATATTCAGTCAACCTATGTCGGTCTCTGAGATCCCTGTGGCCTGACTGTTGAAACACACCCTTTTTCAAGACTATACAGCCTGGTACAAAACCATATGGATTTCATACAATAGCAATAAAAACTGTATGGCCTGTATGCTGGATGCCTGATCTCAAGAAATATTATGCTAATACTGAAGATCTTTATCTAGACAATTTTTAGACAAAAAAAGTTGATGAAATAAATACCTGTGATAACTTTTGTATAAAGCTATCTCTCAAACTAGCAATAGATTAGCTAATATCTCACAACCTCTGAGTTGCACACACTAAAGATTACATGTTCTCCAATGCAAAAGAATATTGGAAACCCTTGGCTCAGTCTTCTCAGAAAAATACTTAGCAAAATTTGTCTTCAACATCAATATTATGGCACTCCCTCCAATAAGAAACCCTTATATCCTCTAAAAGGTGTGCTTGCCCTAATTAGGGTTTCATAATTAAAAATTAGGGTTTCATAATTAAAAATACACCAAATAATTAATATTTAATTAAATCAATCAAATATTAATATCTCCCTCAATACATATTTGATTCTCGATCCGTCTGAAGCTAGTGAACAAGGGAGTGATTCTGCACATGACCATACCAAAACAAGGGTGCTCCACTGCATGTCAAATATCCCTAAAAAATAGGAGCTTAGGCAAATGTATCTGAAAAAGCTTGAATGAAAGCCAACTGGAAAAATTTTGCTAGTCAAAGCCAAGCCAAGCTCTGTCAAGACCCTCTATCCATCCTATCAACCTATGAGGGTTGCATAATAGGATAATCACCAACTCTGAAAGATGTCAACTAAAAAGGGGACATGACAGTCCACCCCTCCTGAAATTGCTTGTCCCCAAGCAATCACTAAACAATAAACCAATCAATCCACCTGGATCCCAAATGTAGTCATGATCTATACTGCTATCAATCAATGCAAGCTCCTGTAATATCCTCTAAAATATAACCAAGAGGAATCCATAATCAAACTATCAAATGTAACTCAACCAAACTCCAAAATCACAACTACCATATACACATTCCACTATGCTATGTGGAAGGCACACTCCAACATTGCCACAACTCCCAAATGGAACTACGCTAAGTGCGAATAATCCACACACTATACCTCTACTGGAATCAACATATCTCTATAGATAACTAGCCATGGTCTCATCACCCAAACTCCTATACATCGCTGATAATGAAGAGACATCACATGCTAGATAGCAATAACACAAACCAAATCTGCTTGCCATCAACTCCTACTCTAAGTCATGCACTGACAAAGTGTCAACCCCAACACCTATCACCATGCCATGTCTATCACAACTCTCATCCCATGGTGTCAAGTCGACCCAAGTACCAAGATAAAGATCCCAACATCCAATCCATGAATGGAAATCAACTGGCAACTCAAGTAAACTCCTCACCTGAGTAAGGTGAACAATACCAATTGACTTCATGCACCTATTTCCTGTACCCACTACAATCTCTAAATCTAGAGTGTGAATGCTAGACATACTCATATCATCATCAACATGTGACCTGACTGTAAAAGAAAGCTAAGTCCCTACCACATGTGCTAACTCCTAAACTAAACTTACCTCAAGACAAAGCTCATCCACATGTCTCTCCTGTATTGGTGCCAACGTGCACTTGACAGCCCACTCTACCACATCATGTCGTATGAGCCTCTCCATCCGATGAAAAAACAAATTTTTTATGTTGCTACCCCGTATTGCCTTAAGAATATGTGTCCTCCCATCAACATCAAAATGGACCTCCATGTCCTTGAGATGAAGAGTGACTTCCTCAAGGGAATGAAGCCACTTCATACCCAAGACTAAGTCTATATCCCCCATCTTCACCACATAATAATCAGCCTTCAACTCAGAGTTGTTCAAGCACAATGGGAGGTCTCTAATCATCCACTCACACCTAAGAGTGTAACCATCAGCTACCTTAACTCTAATGCCCTCAAAATCCTTGATAGTGAGTCCATGCTTCTCCACAAATCTAGCATCAATAAAATTATGTGTGGCCCCTATGTCAAGAAGGGTGATGACCCTCTATCCTACCAAAACTCCATAGAGTTTGAATGAACCATCTGACTGAATGCTAGTTAGGTGTGCCTCCTAAATCTAAAGCTCTGAATCTACCTCTACCTTAGGTTCTGAAGCCTCAGCCTCTAAATCCTCATAACTCTCCTACTGTTTAGAATCTTCTGATTCTTAATACTCATAATAAGCCCACATCACTCGATTTGCCTTGCCCTTAGGCCTCAAAGGACAATCGTGATTGGCATCATAGGGACCTTTACAATAGAAGCAAAGCTTCTTCCTACGTAGATCATTAAGAGCCTCTTGATCCAAAGGTGGTGCTACTGGATTGGCCTTTGAATCATTCTTAACACCTGATTTATCTTTGTTGAAATCTAACCTCTCTCTATCTCCATTGAAGCCCTTATTGTCCCTGAATGAAGAATTACCTCTAGAGTTAAATTTTCTGGAGGGGGCTGCCATCTCCATACTATGTGCCTTCTTCATAGCTTCTTATAATGAAGGAGGATCAAAGGCTTTGATCTAACCTCTCAATGGTTTGGATAGGCCCTCGATGAAGAGAACTACCAATCTACACTTTGAAATGTTTGGCACCATGACTGCCAATCATTGAAAATCACCAATGAAGGACTCCTAGTTACCTATTTGTTTCAACTATGTTGAATCTTGAAAGTAAACTTCTTGATCTTTCTTGTCAAACCTCTCAACCAACCTATCCACAAAGTCCTAGTACTCTGTCACCTAGTTATGCTGAAGTGTTACCATACCATGGTACCACCAATCATGTGCTACTCCCTCAAAGTGTAAAGTGGCATATTTGATAGTAATTATCTCTATAATTGGCCTCAATGCCAAAAATGTGTCAAGCTTATGTATCCAAGCTTGAGCTGTCATCTTACCACTGCCATCAAAAGTAGTCAAAGAAAGCTTGTCTATAGCCTTCTTTAGCTCACTACTCTGACCTCTAGGCCTCCTATCCTATCTAACTAATCTGTAATGCTCTCTTCTCTGATTTACAAAATGATCAAATGACATCCTCTCCCAAACCTAAGGAGCTAATAAATCCCACTCATCATTTGCAACCATGAGTGCATTTACAAATAGGGGGTCTCCTGCTGCCTCCTCTGCTGGAGCTTCTGGTTCCGCCTGAACAAATGTAGGATGTGTAGGCCTATCAACTATTCTAGAATGGGTTAGCTATGGTCTCTGATTAACTATACCACTCATGTTATCTCCTTGCTCCCCATTCTATGTAATAGGTGGGTTCATCCTCTCTACCATAGTAGTAAGTGCCTGAAGTGCCTGTGCCATCTGATGCTGGCCTATAACCATAACATGAAAGAAGTCTCTGGTGTCTTGATCCTCATTATTTCTCTAGCCCCTGGGTGGGCTACCATCATGCCTATCACTCATGATAACCGGCTGTGGTTCTAAAACCTATTTGCCTTCAAGCAAGGCTCTCCTGCATGTGTTATACCTGTGTGGCCTTAACTCTTGTGGCTACATAAGATTTGCTAAACCCTCAAGATGGTAGAACCTGGCTCTGATACCACTGTAGAAACCCCTGTTTCCCTTGAATTTTGGAAATGAATATTTTTTTAACTCTTTTTATGTATTCTAATTTTTTGGGTGTTTTTGCATGAAATAAAGAAGAATGCATTTTTTCAAGATAAATTGTATAAATTCAAATAAATAAATACTGAAGTAGTAAAACTTATAACTAGCTAATCTAAGATCTTATTGTTCATTTGAAATGATTACAATAGTGAATCTCTGTCATACAACAAAATAATATGAATATTGTCTTCCAAAAAAACCTGATTCTTCTACAAACCCTAGATCTGGTATGGCTGGTACAGCTTTCTAATTGCTATTTCAAACACATAGTCACAGACATCGGTGATACTACCACAGTCAGTCAGATTACTATCGATGTTGATTCTTGAGTTGGCTGATGTCGGTCTCTGGCTACCGACGTCGGTCTTTGGCTACCGACATCGGTCTCTAGATGGTATATTCTACCAATGTCAGTATTTAGTCAGCTGATGTTGGTCTTTGAGATCCCTGTGGCCTGACTGCTGAAACACACCCTTTTTTGAGACTGTACAGCCTAGTAAAAAACCATAAGGATTCCGTACAATAGTAATAAAGAACGTACAACTTGTATGCTAGACGCCTGATCTCAAGAAATATTATGCTAATACTGAAGATCTTTATCTAGACAATTTTTGGACAAAAAACCTGATGAAATAAATACCTATGAATCCCTGTGATAACTTATTTATAAAGCTATCTCTTAAACTGGCAATAGATCCGCTGATATCTCATAACCTCTGAATTGCACACATTGAAGATTGCACATTCTCCAATTCAAAAGAATACTGGAAACCCTTGGCTCAGTCTTCTCAAAAAAATACTTAGCAAAATTTGTCTTCAACATCAATATTATGGCACTCCCTCCAATAAGAAACCCTTATATCCTCTAAGAGGTGTGCTTGCCCTAATTAGGGTTTCATAATTAAAAATTAGGGTTTCATAATTAAAAATACACCAAATAATTAATATTTAATTAAATCAATCAAATATTAATATCTCCCTCAATACATATCTGATTCTCGATCCATCTGAAGCTGGTGAACAAGGGAGTGATTCCACACATGACCATACTAAAACAAGGGTGCTCTACTGCATGTCAAATATCCCTAAAAAATAGGAGCTCAGGAAATGGTGTTTAAAAAAGCCTGAACGAAAGCCAACTAGAAAAATTCTGCTAGTCGAAGCCAAGCCAAGCTCCATCAAGACCCTCTATCCATCCTATCAGCTTACGAGGGTCGCATAATAGGCTAATCACCAACTCTAAAAGATGTCAAATAAAAAGGGGACATGATAGACACGATATGGCCTAATACCCTACCCTCATGAACACCAAATATATATTATTTAGGATTCAATGACACACCAAATTCTCTACATCTTTTAAGTACTAACCTCAAGTGAGCAATGTGATTAGCTTAGTTATTTGAGAAAATAGTGATGTCATCTAGGTAGATGAACACCATGTCATTGATCAAAATTTCAAAGGCAACATCCATTACCCTCTAGAAAGTTGCTCCAACATTAGATAGTCTAAAGAGCATTTTCATATATGCATAAGTGACCCACTTTGTGATGAAGGCAGTCTTATGCCTATCTTCTTCCTTGACCATAATTTGATTATAAACAGAGTATTCATCAATCAAAGAGACTCTTTGAGAAACTACCACTTTTTGAAGAATCTAATCCATTGAGGGCAGTGGGTAATGGTCTTTTAGGGACACTTTATTGAGGTCCCTAAACTCAACACATAAATGTATTTTCCAATTCTTCTTCCTCATTGGCACAAGGTTTGACACCCATGAGGAATGTTTGATGGGGAATATTATATTTTATTTAATTAGCTTAAATAACTCCCTTCTCATCAACTTCTCCACTTTTGGGTTCTCAGGCCTTTGCTTTTACCTGACTGGTCTTGCATTTTTCTCTAGTTCAATGGTATGCTATGCAAGTTTAGGATCAAAACCTTTAAAATACTTTGTATTCCAATGCAAATACATAATATAAATATTTTCATAAAGCAACAAATGCAACTCTCTCTTCTACTATGTTAATATTTCCTAACTTAAAAAATTTACCTTTGAAGATCTCTATCCTTTCATAATGTTCCACCTTGACTGAGATACATGACTTACCTCTTCTCATTTGGTCATATTCATTGAATATGATTTCTAATGTCACAAGACCCTTAGGTAGCTTGTTAGATTTAGCTGCACTAAACTGATTATCATAGTGATGTTGGAATTTGTTTTTATTTTTATGGCAGAGTTCTACCTCTTGCATACAAAAATATATAATTTGAATATCATTTTCAAACACTTGCCAACTTACCTCATTATCAGGTATAGATACCCTGCATATGACCTTGATCTTGTCTTGACTCTTGTTTCCTTTGACTCCTATAATCTCATACTGAGATCTAATAGATGCAAGCCTATCTACATGTTAATTTTCCCCTTTTGGTATGGATTGTATATTGAATGCCAATAAGTCCTCCATGAGATCCCATACATGATGATTTTAAGCTTTAAAATGATGGTTCTTGACTACACTTATGCTTTTCACTTATTGAAAAGCAAGCTCACTGTCACCCTTCACTGGAAGAAGTTTGACACCTCTTCTTCTTACCACTTGATAACCATGTTAAATGGCTTCATATTAAATTGTGTTTGAAGTAAACCTAAATTGAAGTCTTATAGCTAAATAATAATTCTATTCTAAGGGTGAAACTAACATGACCCTATCTCCACTACCATTCTTTGACCTTGATCCATAAAAGAATAAATTCCATATACCATCTTCCTCTTAAGTGGTATTAGTTAGGCAAGGTATAGAAACACCCTCCTCATGCATACAATAAATTCCTAAATCTAGTTATTCAAAATTATTATAGGGATCAAATCCATGATTATTAACTACCTATTCATCTAGGTACAGGGCTAAAATGCCTTCAAGATGATCATAAGGCTCTTGTTCACTAACATTTTAATCCTCTTCAAATATGGTACAGTTGAAATTTTCAAGGTTGGGCATGTAGAGCTCTAGGTGGAACCTAGAGATAGGTTCTAGCCTAGCAGTGACCCTAGTACCATATCTGGTCTTAAAACAATGTATGACTAGTCATAGGAAAAATAACCCTCAATTTTTGTAGTAAAATCCCTAGATAGTCATAGGGTAAAATATGGGGGTAGGTCTATAACCATTACATCCTGAGTGATGACATAATTTGGGCAAGCTACCAATGTGATCTTAAGATCTTTCAATATACTTATTATTTTAGTGAAGGAACCATCTAGTTGGAGAACACCCTTTTCATTAGGCACATACTTAAGCTCAAGATTATGTGCTATGGATTTAGTCATAACTAAGGTTGAAGATCTTGAATATATCATACAATTGTGCACTAAGAAATCCCCTACAATGACTAGAAAATAAAATGGAGGGGACTTGATAGCCTTAGGGGAATGAACAACATTATGAACTTGATTTTGACTAGGAGCTTGACTAGGAATCTTTCATTTCTTCTCCTCTTTCATTCCTTCTTTTGTCCTGTTGAACCACTCTTATCTTCTCCCCTTCACATTCTTGTTTGTATCCAAGGCATTTTATTTTTTCTATCAAGTTTTGTAACTCATGTGTAATCACAAGATTTGAATTATGGTGAACAAATGAGTAAAATTAAAAACACATAATGTATCACTTACCTTTGTATACCTTGAGTTCTTCTTTTATAGCTTCCAACCCTTCAGAGCTCAAATCATTAGATTCATAAATCTTCTGGAAATTAAAATTCCACATTGTCATCATGCTCACATGAAACATGTGAGTATGCTTCTTGATTGGAGATGGTAACATGTTCCTCTATAATTAAAATTGCATAAAATAAAACCAAAATCCTATTTCATAGCACTATAAATATTGATTTTGAAGTATGACAAAAGCTTAACAAAATGGTAAAAAATATAATTTTTAAATACTTTAAAAAAAGCTTACTTATACTATAAAAATAAAATATTAACACAAATTTAACATTACAATTATGATGATGCCTAGTATTCCACTCTTAATCTATAAGACAATCTGAGTATGTTAAAATAATTTAAATAAACCATCATGCATCAATAAGTGAAAACAAAGATATACCATATCAAATTCTATATTATCTATGACTAAAGAGTTTTTACTCATCAACGACATAACTATTCTTCAAAGAGTCTATTAACATTATTATCATTTAAAATGATCCCATCCATACAATGGTCCCTACCCACCCTGACCATCGATTAAAGAGTGGAATAGTGCATTCAGTTTGAAACCCAAAAAATAAAAGAATATGCCTATATTAGTTTAGGAATGAGATCCAAATAGGGGTTCAAAAGAGACATACTAAAAAAAAAAACACTCAACTTTATTTAAATCACATTATATCATTAATTAAAAAACCCATTCAACAAACGAGTAAGTGCACAAAGTTGGGGGACAAAAAGTGGCCTACCCATAGACATGATTTTTTTGAAATTTTAGAAATTAGAACTTCTGTATATAATTTGAGATATCTACACTTCAAATTTGAAGATAGTTTAAAAACATGAAATGTAGAATTTAGAGTCTAGTTTCCAAAACACTATTTAAAAAAAATTTTTGTTAAGTATAACTAGGTCAAACATATAAAATTTGAATAGGAACTCTAGTTTTTTTAGAAAACATAGTAGATAGATGGTTGTGACGTGCACCATTTTTTGAGAAGCATTTAATATTATTTGAAACAATTTGGGGAAAATTTAGATAAAAGCTTGTAGCACGCCACCCATAATTTTTTGTATTTTTTAAATGAATACTTTTTGAATTTTGCAAGTAAATAGATTTTAAAAATTGACAAAGAAATGGATAATCGTCCATGGGTCAGGCTTAACTACATTTAAAAAAATGAAAAATCAATTTTTTTTTTAATGTGTGTAGAATCAAGTGTACTACATTACCATATAATTTATTTTTCACTTGGATCAATGAAACACAAATTAAATGAACATGTATAGGCATGTATGTTTATGGCATGTAGTGGCCTAAAAAAGACATAGTTAGAAATAAATATAGTTTGAAACCTTAAATTAGTCCAAAAACTATAAGAATCACATTTTTGGAAAGAGAAGAGTGTGCACATCACAATGGTATATTTTTTTTGAATTTTCACATAGAAATTCTAGTGTATTTGGAAATCAAAGTTGGATTTTTTTTAAATTTTTTTTGAACCTTTCAAAACTCAACTGTACATTGACAGTCCAAGCCTTTGGCTCAAGAATCCAAGCCATATCTAAGATAAAGGGCATGGGAATTGAATTCAAATTCAAATACCATGATCAAATTTAGAATATGATCATGTTAATACTGTGATCATGTTATTAATATGATCACATTATTTAATAATGTGATCATGTTAATAATGTGATCACGTTACATATTCTCAACATCCTAAAACCTAAATAGGAGCCATTATGCATAGTAGTCTTAAGATCAAATATTGGTTTCAGATTAATATTATTGTCTAATATGACTTGTGCTATCAAATCCATAATTGACATTATATTGAAGGAATTCCTTGCATAGGGACCAATTACTCTTAATTATAAAGATTATACTGAAGAAAATACTCGATTGGTTAAATATGATGTGCAAGTAGGGAAACATATTCATAATGGACAAATTAGATGGACACAATTCATTGCATGGGGTGAAAAATGCCTCAATTTATATTCTAAGTGGAATTAATTAATTACATAGGACTCAGTTGTCTTCAATGTCAGGATCCCTACTCCTTAAGAGTACACTTGATTACCTTTGTATAAGCAACTAAACATGGAATTTAACCAAAAGTCAAATGTAACTAGAAATTAGAAATAAAACAAATTCTGAGAGACAATACAACCTTGTATTAATACTCTTCCAAAAGGAAATACAATGAAGAAATCACACTCTCTTCCCACACCTCTTGGGCGTACCAGTAATTCTCCCTCAAGAGTTCTCTCACTCACAATTACACCCAAAAATCAACTTAAACATAGAGTTGTTGTTACCACCAGTCAGCAACAATACTGCCAGTACCACCAAATACTCAAAGTATTCCAAGTAGATCTCCCTGATCTTGCTCTTTATTGTGTTATAGATCTCCTTTGACCTTGCTACCCCGTAGATCAACCTAGTCTTGCACACTTGCAAACCTAGATCTTACACACCTGGAAGAACCCTTGTCCTTGCCTTTGCAAGTCCTTATGATTCTACAAATTACAATACAGCCCCATAGGTCTCTTAAATAAATCCCATACAAACAATAATTAGACTTTCTAATTACAATAATTAGAAACATAGACTCAAGACTAAAATTAGTCTTTTACATGCAAACTGACCATTCAAAAAACTAACTATTTGTGTGACTAATAGTTTTGGAATGCATAGGCGATCGATGTCAGTCACTATCTATCTAGAGATGACTGATGTCGACTGATCCATGACCGATGTTGGCAGCTTCCTGTCTACCCCTGACTGACGTCGATTGGCCTGACTGACGTCAGTTACTGTGACACTCAACAACCTCCTCCATGTTTGCATCAGTGAAGCTTTTAGCTCCACAACCTAACAATCTCCCACTTGGAGATAAACAACTGCACTTGTACCTATACCTGTACATCATCTAATTTTGTTTCTTGGCTTGTATCCCTCTTCAAGTTCAATCTTGAAGACCAACCACCACAAATCCTATGGTGCTACTCTTGTCATCCAAGTAACCTGCCATATCTAAATCTACATACCCATGTAGAGAAGTCCCTGACCTTGCATAGCATGAATCCCTACTACTGGTCCCTCTCAAATACCTAAGAATCTACTAAACTACTTTCCAATGATCCTTTCTTAGATTGGCCACAAACTTGCTGACAACTCCCACCACTTGGATAATATTAGGTCATGTACTCAACCTCATCATGTGATTTGGGACATTGTTCTATGAACTATCCATCCATAGGTGTGCTAACCAGTTTTGCATCCTACATATTGAACCTCTCCACTACCTTATTCACACAATCCTCTTGAGACAACATCAACCTGTGACTTTCCCTGTCTCTAGAAATACTCATGCCAAGGATTTTTGCTCCTCCTAAATCCTTCCTGGCACACCTCTGAGCTACTTTTACATTTAGCTCAACAAATCCTTGCATGTATGAACCTGCAATAAGCATATCATCCACATATAGTAACATGATAATGTAGCGACCATTATCCAACCTGGTAAAATAAACATAGTGATTACATTGACATTGACTAAAGCCATGCTTTGTCATACACCCATCAAACCTATACCACTGTCCTGGAGCTTGCTCAAGACCATATAACCTAGCCTTCTATCTCACGTGTCCATTCTCTCCTTTCTTTAACCTAGGAATCCATTTGTCTTTCAATACTTTCATCTTGACTGGCAACTCTACCAAATCTCTCATTTGGTTCTCTTCCAAGGAATCAATTTCCTCATTCATGCCATGCTCCCACTGTTTCCTAGATTCTACTTGCATTGCCTCTTTAAAACTTCCTAGTTCTTGACCATCAGTGAGCAACAAGTTCAAGTAGTATAAAGAAGGGGAATAATGAATTTGAGGCATAGTTACCCTTTCAGTCCTCCACATGGGCATTTGAGACTCCTTGATAGCTTGCTGTCCACCCAAAATTTGTTCTCTAGTCGACCTTGGTTTGCACCCAACTGATGTCGATTCCACCTGATCATCGACACCAGTTCCCTGATCGACGTCAGTGTCCACTTGCCCAACATCACCAACTTTGGTTTGCACATGACCGACGTTAATTCCTACCTGTTCGATGTCAGTTCTCACCTGATCGACATTAGTAACTGTGTTTTCCTATGAGTGATGTCTTTTACCTGCAAGCTCACTTTAGATCATAACCTTGTCCAAACTACCCTGCTCAGAATTATTCAGCCCCTTGAGTTAATCTTTGTCCATCATCTTCTCCATGAAAACCAAGACTTTCTAGTTCTTAAGTTTGTCAAAGACATCAGACTTCCTTTTAAGAACATGCATTCCCTTCACACTCATGTGACTAAGCGTATAGATCCACATCTTCACATCTACATCTGAAGTAGATAAAATAGAAGGAGAATCAGTAATACAAGTAGATAGATAAAGAGTACCTCCTTTCTTACCACATGCTAATTCAAGTGCACCCTTGGAAACTTTCCAAGATTCTGCTGTGAGAGTAACTATGCAACCCTCATCACCCAACTTTTCTATAGAAATTAGACTCCTCTTTAGGACTGGGACATGCATGACATCCTTCAACACCCATGTGTTGCCCGTCTACAATTTCAGCCACACTTCTCCTTTGCCAACAATTTGACAAGGCTCACCAACCCCTAAATAAATCTTTCCAAAGTCTCCATGGACATAATCATGGAAAAATACTCTATTTAAAGTTACATGGAAAGAGGCAACATAATCTAAAACCCAAGATTCTAATTTATCCAAGGAACATATAAGAGCAACCCGTGCAATAATACCTGTAACATCTGCTTCTTCATTTCCTTCATGCTGATCTTCTACCAACCAACAATCTTTCTTTACCTGCTCTTTCTTTCCATAATTCCATAATTGATCATTCTTGCCATTGAGTTTCTCCATTCTTAGCTTACTTTCTTTTGCCATTGCTTTACTCCCACTCAATCAGAAGCCCCTGAGAGTGACCTGTATCAACAAACACTAACTTGCTCTGAACTAGGCTCTGATGAACCTGCAACCTCACTTTGATACCAAATGTCAGGATCCCCACTCCTTAAGAGTACACTTGATTACCTTTGTATAAGAAACTAAACATGAAATTTAACTAGAAGTAAAATGTAACTAGAAATCAAAAACAACACAAAATATGAGAGACAATACAACCTTGTATTAATACTCTTCTAGAAGGAAATATAATGAAGAAATCACACTCTCTTCCCACACCTCTTGGGCATACCAATAATTATCCCTCAAGAGTTCTCTCACTCATAATTACAACCAACAATCAACTCAAACACAGAGTTGTTGTTACCACCAGTCAGTAACAATACTGCCAGTACCACCAAGTACTCAAAGTAGTCCAAGTAGATCTCCCTGATCTTGCTCCTTGTTGTGTTGCAGATCTCCTTTGACCTTGCTACCCCATAAATCAACTTGGTCTTGCACACCTGCAAACCTAGATCTTATACGCCTGGAAGAACCATTGTCCTTGCCTTTGCAAGTCCTTATGATTCTACAAATTACAATACAGCTCCATGGGTCTCTTAAATAGATCCCATACAAATAATAATTAGACTTTCCAATTACAATAATTAGAAATTTAGACTCAAGACTAAAATTAGTCTTTTACATGCAAACTAACCCTTCAATAAACTAACTGTTCATGTAACTAACAGTTTTGGAATGCATAGGTGACCGACATTAGTTGCTGTCTATTTGGAGATGACCAACGTCGGCTGATCCATGACCGATGTCGGTAGCTTCCTATCTACCCCTGACTGATGTCGGTTGGCATGACCAATGTTGGTTACTATGACACTCAGCAACCTCCTCCATGTTTGCATCAGTGAAGGTTTTAGCTCCACAACCTAACACTCAATTGTGCATAGTATTGAAAAAAATATCAATTAATTAAACATGGTGTACTTAAAGCTACAAATTACATTAGATGGATGTAAGTCCTTTCTTGGGGATTGAGTGGCATATCATATTGAACCTAAATACTCAATTATTTCAATATGGTGTGCAATTGGGTCCAATGGAACCCAACTAAAATATTATATGGACAAAATTACTTTCATAGGGCTTAGTTGGCCCCAATTATGTATATAAGATAAAACCAAATGCATGATTAGTTGGATATAGTTTACAATTAGAGCCAAGAAATTTGTAATTGACATTAATGTATTCAATTATTTTCATGAGCCTTGGTTGGCCATAATTACATACTCAATTGAATTATATACTTGGTTGATTTAATATGTTATGTACTTGGGACCAACAGAGCGCCCTGTTGATAGTAGAAGGATGAAATTTCTTAGACAAGGCTTGTTTGGACTAAATTTCATAGATCCCAAATATTCTTTTAGTTGAATTTGGTGCTAATCAGAATCTTGATTATTATTAAAGATGGATCTATAATTCCTTATAGAGGGTTCAATTGGTCATGATTTCATATCAGATTCATGATAACACTCAATTATTTGAATAAGGTGTGCAATTAGGGCCCTAATTAAAATTATGTTGACATAATTCCTTGGGAAAGCCTCAATTGGCCCCAATTATGTATCATCTGGAATTGAATACTCAATTAGTTCAATATGGTATGCAATCAGGGCCAAGTAAGCTCCAATTTCAATTATATATGAGTGTAATTCCTTACACATGGCTCCTTTGGACTGAATTACATATCAAATTGAAAAATACTAATATTTTTAATATGGTGAGAACTTGGATTCCCAATTGATATCATATGGATGAAATTCCTTACATTGAGGCTCAATAGGCCCATAGGATCAATTTCTCCCCAATTAAAATCTTTTATATATAATAAGAAATAGGTTTATATGGATGAACTTGGTTAAAATTACATCAATCATTACCACAATTGACTTTGTAAGATCAATTTGTGATGATGTGGGGGATAGTTGATCCTAAATTCACATTCTTTACTCACATATCTACATTCAAGGAGCTCAAAATTTCCCCAATCACCATCAAAATTGTACCTTATATACCCTAAAACCTATACCCCAATCCCTAATCCCTAAAATCTAATTACTAAAAATATAAACTCTTTAAGCCTTGAAACAATCATTTTAGCCTAAATTAACATCATTTAGACTAAGAATTAAGTTCACAGGGCTTAGTTTGGCCTAAATCACATGACAAATTGACCTATTTGACTAATTCACTCAATCTACATGGCATGAAATCCATGGTATAATGAAAACCCAAAAACACATTCTATAGTTTCAAATGGGTCCAAGTGATTCAAATTGTCCTCAATTGTCTTTGTGATTGACCTTGTGTACCCTAAACCATATATATACATTAAAACCAAGAAATTGTAAACCATAAACACTAAACACTATACCCTAAACTATAAACCATTTACTTTCTAGGTATTTACCAACTTTAATTTAGTCCCAATTAGCATCTTTTATAATAAGAATCTGGTTTCAACACATGTCATATCTAGTGATTAGGCATTAATATATAGGTCCTTAAACCTAAACCCTATGCCCTAATCTCTAATAATCCCTAAAACATTTAAATTATAAGACCTATGACCTAATGCCCACTATATGACACAAACACACATTCCTTATGATATAACTGATTTTATCATGAGATGTTATAATTTATGCAATTTTTAAACCTATGGTTAAAGCCTTTGGAGTACCAATCTAGTTGTGCATCTATTCAATAAATTAGGGCTATTTCAATCCCCTTTAACCTAATTAACCAAAAAGGAGGAGAGCTAGTTGATTCTTTTAATTGAGGAGGTATTTGAGGTCAATTTGAGGGTCTTCAATAGCAAGATGTGATTTGGGGCAAAATCAAAAGATCAATCTTCTATCATGAATTGATCTAATTAGTCAATTTTTATAATTCCGTACATGATTTGGGCAAAATTGAGCCCCTAAATGAAATTTATGGCTCAATATATTGTATAACACTTATGTAACATGTACATGGCATAATTGACCCTAATTTTATTAGAAATGCAAAAATGAAGGTAATCAAGTCATAAATAGATGTCATAAACAACTCAAATGTTCTTCAATTACCTTAGTGATTAGACCCTATATCTGATATCTTAAACCCTAAATTACCTTGTACCATTTAAATTTAACCCCAAACCCTATACCATTTACATTAAACCCTAAGCCATAAGACCTAAACCCTAAACCCTTTAAATTATAGACCCTAAAACCTAAACCAATAAATTTAGCCCTAATTAAAATTCTTTATATATATATTTATAGTAAGAATTAGGTTAATATGGATGAACTTGGTTAAAATTGCATCATTCATTACCATAATTGACTTTATAGGCTCAATCTACAATGATGTGGGGGATAATTGATCCCAAATTCACATCTGTAGTCATAGATATAGGTTCAAGGCTCCCAAAGTTTCCCCAATTACCTACATGATTGTATAAATATACCCTAAAAATTATAACCTAAGCCCTAACCCCTAAAGTTATTAGTACCTAAACTCTAAACCACAAATATAAACTCTTTAAACCTTGAACCAATCATTTTAGCCCTTGAATTAACATCATTTCTAGATTAAGAATTAATTTCATAGGGCTCAGTTTGGCCTAAATCACATGATTAATTGCTCCATTTGACTAATTCACTCAATTTACACAATGAAATCTATGGTATAATGGCAACCCAAAAACACATTTTATTAAATTAATGATTTATTAGTTTTTTTTGGGGATTTGATGTGCTCAAAGCTTCTTTCTCCAAGTATTAGGAGAAGAAAAAAATGACTTAAGAAGTAATACCATGGAATTTAATGCACTTTGGGAAACATATTGGTCGATCACTTAATAAATTGAAACTACAAGTGATATGACACTTAATGTACTTTGGAAAATGTTCCCAAAAACATTTTCATGCGATGTATGTCATAAAAGCATGCTACCTACTATTTTATTAAATTCACACATCCTTTCAATTTATGGGGATCCATTTCCCTTCCATCATAATGTCAATTCAAAACTATGGCTTTAACAGAGGGAGTGACATGATTATCCATAAAGCCAAGCCATTCTAGGGGAAAGGTCCCATTAGCCGTGCACCTTCACTTTGGACCTTAATTGTAATCCCTAATTTTATTAATCCATAATCCATAAAACCTATGCACTAATTTGCCTTAATGCCCAATCCATAATCCCTTATCTACATTAAGTATAATATGATCACATTTTTCTTAACATAGGCAACACTTAGTCCTCATTGCCAACTACCAATGCCATAGCTTATATCGATAATAACATGATCATGCTATATAACACAATCATGTTATTATTATTTTAGTGATAATAGTACTTATCAATGAGTATTTTAAGCCTAAATTGATATTTTTATTTGTACAAACATTCTCTATGTATTTATGTGAGAATTGCATACTTGTGTACTTAACCCCACCTTTGAAAAGTTGTCAATTTCCCTTTTGATGGGTTCTGGATCATGTTCAAAGAGGAAAAAGTTGTTGAAGAACAAAACACTAGAGGAATTAGAATATTTTAAATAGAAACACAAGCTACTACTATGAAAAGTTTATGGTAAATAAGGTACAAACCCTAGTCTTGATGAACTAAATGCCATAGATAATGAGCCAATTGATGATAATGAATTAAGAAATGATGAAATTGACTGTAATCAATTGAATAATGTTGAAATTGACCATAGTGAAATGAATAATAATGAAAGTGATCATAATGAAATGAATAATAATGAATTAGTTAATGTTAGAAGTTCACATTCAAAGTTCTAAGTGTTTAATTTTGTTGATGACGAGTCTATGTATGATGCTTCAACCCCCATGAATGAAGAAAATTTGATGGAAACAAATAATGATGAAATTAACCATAATTTTTTTTTCATGGAAACATATAATGAAAAAATTAACAATGAAGAATTTAATGTCATCCCACTTCTAAATAATGAAAGTAATAACGGTTTTGAAATACCCTCTCAACAAATTCCACCATTACCCACACCTCTATAACAAAATGTCTCATCAACATTCAAGAAGACTAACTCAACAAACTTGGGATATTTTTTTTCATAATTTGTAGTATGATATTCAAAGATGTCAATTATTTATTTCATTGATAAAATTGATTAATATGAGACCTATAATGTACACATTAGGACTAAGAACATCTAATATGAATGATGAAAATGATGAAAATATTGAAAATGTACATGATGCATATCATACTATAGGCCCAAAATCACACACCAAAGATTGTAATGCTACCTGATGTATACTTACAACTTGTGTAGTAAGTGACATAATAGTGAAAAAATGAATGATTTCAAAAACAAGATCAATACTTAATATAAATAGAAAAATAATAAGGAAAGCAATTGAAAGATGTGAAAGACTTAATGAACCTAATATCAATGAGATCTGGGCATTCTTTGGTAGACTTCCATGAAAAGAAAAGGCTATATCCTATACTCTCAAAGAGTTACTTTATCAATTTTGGAAAGACAATACAAGAGTTTGCCTAATGCAAGAGATGTTGTGAAAAGAAGAGTTGGTTCTTGTAACCGTTAATCATGCATCCAAAACATTTATTAGATATGACTCAAACATAATTGTACTCTAATTTTTTAGAAAAACATCCACAAATTTCTATTTGTCAAAGATATTTTGAGATGGTAAAGCCTTTTTATGTTAAAATAAATCACACACACACCACTTATTGAATTGTAGAAAACATGTTGAATTTTCAATGCACTATGATGTTTTTCACCATATTCATTTTAATTTGCATACTAACATTTTTCAAGAGTGTGGAATTGAATTGCCATCAAAATCAGCCAAGGAATTTATTCCAACTATTTTCTATAATAGATCAGATGGGAAACTATTTTACAATAAATCATGTTTAAATGGAAATTGTAACATTTGTGGTGGATTGCCAAATTTAAAAAAAAATGTATCTATGAGGAGATTATAAGTGCAATTTGACAAGAATTAGTTGGTTTAAGCAAATATAAATCAATGACTTATCAAGTAAAATATGAAAAATAATCTAAAAGGTGTGAGCTTGTTATAAAAAAGATACCTATTTCAAATTTTTTGGTCAAATTTAGGGAAAATATTATTTATGACTATGCAAGGCACACACAAAGGGCTAGATGGTTGGATGGGCATTTCAAGATATACAAGGATACATTCCCACTTAGTTCCATTATTTTATTAGTTGATTTTTCATAAAATTACACATTCAAACCCCAAACAGAATTTTAATCACAATATTACAACTTATCACAAGTTGCCATATTCATGCATATAACATTCATTCATGCACCTAATAGTATAGAGCAATAATAGAAAATATTAAGGTAGTACCATTTCTATATCAATAATGATAGATCAAATTGTTCAAATTATGTGAAAGGTTGTTTTCATAAGTTCTATGAATAGTTGAGTTAGAGGAACATTACTTTCAATCAACATTACATTTGGTCAGATAATTGCACATCATAATTAAAAAATGCATAGATGTTTTATCGGTTGAGTAGGATGCATGTTACCACATGTGTAGAACATATTTATAATTTCACTAAGGATAGCCATCAAAAAGGGGAACATGACAGTGCTAGAGCATGCATAAAAAGATATATTTCAAGGGAGTAGTTGAAATTTAAAGAGGGTGTTCATTTGACAAATGCAAAAATTATGGTTAAATGGTGTAATGAGAACATGTGCCATGGTACTCAACCAAATTCTACTATTTGTAGACATTTTTAGTTAATGGAGGAAGAAAACTTGGTAAAGTATGAGGATTTTATGACTCTAATGGGTTCAAGTGACCTCCACTCATTTTATAGCTCAAATAAAAGTTCTTGGACTATTCATATGAGACACTTGGTATGTTTTTGTTCTGCATGTGTGTACTCTGTTTGGAATGAGTGTGAGTCACAAGAGTGGGTGGATGATTAGAGTTCAAAAAATCTAATTCCAATCAACACATATCAGGTTCTAACAACATTACAACTTATAGATATGACATCATCAATGACTTTGACCATGTATCTGATCTAGTGCAGCTAGGTAGAATATTTTTTTATTATGTATAATTTATTCTTATTATTTATATATCTTCATATTGTTGCTAAAAATGATTTTTTATGATGTGCATGGAATATTTTTTTAGTCATTGTAGATGAGGATAAATAATAAGGAACCGATTAATACTTGTGTCGATGTGTAGAGAAAAATAAAAAATTGACTTCACTAGTTTTAGATGGAGAAAACATTGACTATCCGACTGGGTCAGTGGTAGTCACTGGAACTTGGTTTGATGATATCCTATAAAAAATTTAGATCAATTATTTTTTGAAGATTTTGAAATTCACAGGAAGGTACTACACCATTTAAATTTTATTCTTGAAATGAATATTCAATTATAAAAATATCATGGGAGGCCATTAAATAGGAAACTATGGAAAGTTCAAGAGTTAGATCATGAAGTTATTCTTGATACTATCAAGGTTAGATCAGATCCTAACAGTTCATTGGATTGAAATACAGAGGTATGTTGACTTTCAAATGTATATGTAATTAATTTTACTAAATGTTTTTTATTTTCTAGGTAGTATATATATAAAGTTCATTTTGAATTTCTTACAAACAATTATTTGTAGGTTAGTGGTGCCAGATAAGATTCCACCTTCACATGGTTAGCATTGTTAGTAAAGAATTCTATATTATTGAAGCTAAGAGAAGCTTAGGTTTTATATGTGTTTTCTCTAGGGTGTGATTATAGGGCTTAAGGAGGTACATGATGGATATGATAATTCATAAAAATAACTCACAGTTTTCATTTTATGCATGTTTGAACTTAGGGTAAAAAATTACATTTTTCTTGTATTGGGAAGGGTGTTCTTGAGGCCAGAATGTGTGGTGGGTTTGTTGATCTAGCATGATAGGAGGCAAATAGCCTATCACTAGATTTTATCCACACCCTTAGGCATGTTGGTGGTATCAGTTTTCACCTAGGAAGCATTAGAACTAGATTTTTGTAGCCACAACTTGAACTTTGATAACATTTATTATCAATATTTATGCTCTCCAAAATGGTAGTAAAAATTCACTTTCGGGTTGATTAAAACATCGTGGAAGAAAAATAACATGTAATTTTCCTATATAGATGTGATCAAAGTGATAGATTCATAGGTGGAGGTCTTGGAGGTAGAAATGCCAGTTAGAGCTTGAGAAGTTACTTGTTCACTGACAAAAACATGCATTTTTAGACCGGTCATGATAACTTGTCTAATGGATTGATTTCAAATATCCCACCCAGATTATATATGGTGAGATTAGAGGGATTAAGGAGGTACATTAGGGATCTAATGGTTCATGTAAATGACTTATAGTTTTTGTTTCATGCATATTTGAACTTAGGCTAAAAATTGTATTTTTCTTGTATTGGGAAGGGTGTTCTTGAGGCCAAAATGGATGGTGGGTTTGTCGATCAGGACTAAAAAGAGACCAAAAATCTAGTCCTAGATGTTAGATACCCACCATTAGACATGTTGGAGGTGTCATATTTCACCTAGGAAGCATTTGAACTAGAGTTCTGTAACCATAACTTGAACTTTAACAAGATTTATTATCAGTGTTTCTGCTCTCTAAAATGGTAGTAGAAATGCATTTTTGAGTGGATTAAAATGTATTGGTAGAAAAATAACATGTAATTTTACTATATATATGTGATAAAAGTGATATATTCACAATTTTAGGTCCCATATGTAGAAATTCCAATTGGATCTCGAGAAGTTGCTTGTTCACTGATAAAAACTAACATTTTTAGACTCGTCACTGCAACTTATCTAACATATTAGTATCAAATATTCCACCTAAGTGATCCAAGGTGAAATTAGAGGGATTAAGGAGGTAAATGAAGTATCTAATGGTTCATGGAAATGATTTAAATTTTTGGTTTTATGCATGTTTGAACTTAGGTTAAAAAATTGCATTTTTCTTGTATTGGGAAGGGTGTTCTTGAGGCCAAAATGGATGGTGGGTTTGTCAATCGAGCATAAAAGGAGGATAAAAACCTATTATTAGATGTTATCCACCTCCCAAAATGTGTTGGAAGTGTCATTTTTCACCCAGGAAGCATTAGAACTAAAATTCTGTAACCATAACTTGAACTTTGACAACATTTATTGTCAGTGTTTCTGCTCTCTAGAATGGTAGTGGAAATGCACTTTCAAGTGGATTTAAACATCATAGAAGAATAATAACATGTAATATACCTACATATATGTGATAAAAGTAATTTATTCATATGTGGAGGTCTTAGAGATAGAAATGCCAATTGGAGCTCTAGAAGTTACTTGTTCACTGATAAAAACTTGCATTTTTAGACCCATCATTTTAACTTGTCTAATGGATTGATCTCAAAGCTTCCACCTGAGTGATCTAGGTAAATATTATAGAGATTAAGGAGGTATTTCAAGGATATAAAAATTCATGAAAATGACTTACATGTTTTTTATGCATATTTTAAATTAGGCTAAAAAAATGTATTTTTCTTGTAGGGAAGGGTGTTCTTGAGGCCAAAATAGGTGGTGGATTTGTCGATCGAGACTAGAAGGAGGCCAATAACCTAGTCCTAGATGTTATAAATCTCCCTAAACATATTGGTGGTGTAAATTTTCACTGAAGAAGCATTGAAACTATATTTATACAATGACAACTTGAACTTTGACAACATTTGCTGTCAGTGTTTTCGCTCTCTAGAATGGTAGTGGAAATACACTTTTGGGTAGATTTTAATGTCATGGAAGCAAAATAACATGTAATTTTACTATATATATGTGATAAAAGTTATATATTTTTAGGTGGAGGTCCTATAGGTATAAATTCCAATTAGAGCTTGGGAAGTTGCTTGTTCATTGACAAAAACTTACATTTTGGACCCGTCACTACAACTTGTCTAACAGATTGATATCAAAGTTTCCACCCAAGTGCTCTAGGGTGTGATTATAGGTATTAATTAGGTAAATGAATTATCTAATGGTTAATACAAATGACTTACATTTTTTTTTTACACAAGTTTGAATTTAGGCTAAATTGCATTTTTTTGTATTGGGAAGGGTGTTTTTGAGGCTAGAATGGGTGGTGGGTTTGTCAATCAGCCCTGAAAAAAGGCTAAGAATCTGGTCCTAAACATTATCCACCTCACTATATGTGTTTTAAATTTTAGTTTTCACCCAAGAAGCATCAGAACTAGAGTTCTATAACCATAATTTAAACTTTGACAACTTAAACTAGAGACCTAGAAACTTAATGAGTAATTGATCTATTGACCTATTGACAACTTTGAAAAATTAAAATAGAGATAGTTATAAAATTAATGAGTAATTTATATATTGACCTATTTAAAACTTTGATAACTTTGATAATTTTGACAATTTTGACAACTTTGACAACTATGATAATTTTGATAACTTTGACAATTTTGACAACTTTGACAACTTTGACAATTTTGAAAACTTTGACAACTTTCAATTTTTTTAAAAATTTGAAAACATTGACCTATTTACATATTATATTTCATTGAGTATTTTACATATTGACCTATAGAACAAAGAAACCTTATTTTGGGTTAACAGTTAGTTTTGGTTTTGTAACCTCACATTCCATTCGAGGAAGATGGTGAAGAGTATGAGTATTCAATATTTACTTCTCTTGAGTTTTGTGGAGAATTTGGAGATGAAATATGTATGAAGAGTTAGATTAATATTTTTATAACATATATTTGGACTAGATTTTGTAAGTTTCACTTTGATCATAGTTCTTTCCCATTGAAAGTCCACAGTTGTAAACTCAAAACTTTGTATACTATAATCTTTGTATTGAATCTTATCTTTGATTCAAAAAGTGATAGATAAGGGTTTATAATGGTTATATAAGGTGGTGATAAAATTATTATTGGTTATAGAGTCTTTTGATGTTGAAAAACCTACAGACCCTACATACTCCTATTTCTAACATATAAGATATAATGTTGAATGACTGAGATTTCTTGTTTGTGAATGCCCTGAGGGTTGTTAGAACTTGAAAATTGAATGAAAAAGTTATAAAAATGTTATATAGATCTAATCCAAGAATTAGATCATTTTGAAAGTCATGGTTGGACATTATATGCAATTATTTTTAGTCTTAGCCTATATAGTTTCTACAAACCTTGACTTTTAGGGTTTTAACTATAGGAAGAGATTCAAAACTTAAAAATTCTTGAAAAATTTCAACATAGTATTTATTAGGGTCTATTAAGTGAGTAAAGTGATTTCATACTTTTAAATTCTATATTCTATACAGTAATACCCTATAGGCAGTCAACTAGCCTAAGAGACCAAGTGAGAAAGAGTCTAAAGAAGAAAGTTGAACTTAGGTGAAGAGTTGAGGACCAAAATTAATTGAAAAGAAGGATTGTAAAAATAGGTGTTCAAATATAGTTTTGTCTTGGTAAAATTGTCTCCATAATGGTCAAACCTTGGAGCTTTGTGCATTTGGAGGGCTCATTACAGTGTCAAGTAAGCCTAGAGATACAAGATTTTGTAAAGGAACCTAACCCAAGATTTATGTGAGGTAATGGTATGGAAAAGGGTTTCCAAACACCTAATTATTTTTCCTTGAAGAGTTTGTGTATGGAACATAACAAGGGTTTTTCACTAAAATAGGGTTATAAGCTAAGACAAAGGCTAAAGAGAGAAATTTGAGAAAAGATAAAAGGGAGAGGGGTTAAAAAGTTGGAATTGTGTTGTATGAGAAGGATAAGGAGTCTTGAGGTAGCAGACAAGTGATACACAAGATTAGATAAAAATACCTTTGATCAAGATCGTGAACACTTAAAAGTTGTTAAGAATGCTCTACATCAAAAGTGTACAAGAAGCAGATACAAAGAAAAGAAGGCCATTAAGCCTAAGTGATAAGAGTGTCATTAGTAAATTTAACTACACAATAAAATAAAAAATTTCATTTAAAAAAATATGTAAGATCCAAGATTTATAGCATTAAAAGGAATAATTTTTTAATCCTCATTTGTGAATGTACAACATTAAATATGAGATCTGATATAGATAATAATTGGAAAGATAAAAACAAAACTATACAATAACACACAATGAAATAAAAACTAAATATAAATTATATAGATCAAGCCATGATAGGTATATAATATAGGCACATACATATCCAATGTCAATAATACATAGATTGGGCTGTGATAGCCATATAAAAAATTACATCTATCAACATAATATCTAATGTTGGTTGAATATCATATGTGCATATACAATGCCAAAAATGCATCAATTACCTTAAAGGCATACAAAAAAGTACATCACATGTGTAAGACATCCTATTCATCAAATATCCTCCCTCTCTTTGCCTTCTTTGAAGAAGATTCTCCTTGGGATTCCCTACTAGTAGCTGGAGACCCCTCTCATGCCTTGGATTGCTCTAAGGACCGACTATGGGTCCTACACTCATAACTATCTTGTAACCGAGCCTATTAAAATACAAAAAATATTATGAAATTAACATAAGATACATTCAAAAAATTGTTAAGAAATTAATTTTAAACTACAATAAAAAATCATTTAAGCATGTGCACTTACTACAAGCTCGCGATCTTGATCTATCTATTTTTCATGTTCAATCAAGTCAATGACAACATCATCTATCTGAATAGGCATTTCAAATATGGGAGGAACATGATAAATTTCCCCAATCACTGTTTGATTGGGACTATCAACTGTCATATCATAACCCGACATACATAATACATAAACATAAGCTATATTTTCCCCAAGTACACATCTACTAAAATTATTAAAACAAGTCTATTTTTACAATTCAAAATTACAATAACCAATATATACCTTTGTCAATGCCTGTGTAGATGACATTATAGTAGTAATGCCTATTTCTATCTCAGCTCGTAGAGAGGGAGGAGTATCAATCCCAGCCATCAACTATTCATGTAAACAAGGTATCACTTAGTTTTATATAAATAACATCAAATATTATATATGGAAACCAAAATGATCAATATAAGCACTTGTACATATAAAATATCTATTTATATAAGTACATGAATTCAATGACACATTATAAGAAAGAAGAAGATAATCATGCACATAAAAATAAACTTAGATCTGAATTGATAAGCCATCTATTGAAGTGTTAGAGTAACAGCCTTATACCAAAACCAAAATTAGAGGATTAAAAATGTGAAAGGGAATACATAATATACTAGTTTCTTTTTTTCAAATTGATAAATATAAATATACTTGGGTCAAGATCTTTAATAAACATGATATATTACATGTTGGACTATATTGGTTGTTGATTTATTACTTGTCTAAAAATAGGGGTTTAACTTAGGTCTAGACCCTCATAATTCATTCCTTTTGGATGAATTTTCAAGATTAACTTAGAGTATTTAGGGATATTTTAAATTGTGTTTTAAATGTGGGCCTGCATTTGATGGAGTAGAGTGATGAAGTATGATTAGCTTCCTAGGATTATAAATAAATTAATGACTAATAATTTGGCCACGCTATATATAATAGGGATACTCTAGATTTTGTAGGTGGGGATTGTTATCCCATCGAGTATATTATATTTCTTGACCTATTCACCAACTATGATGTGTCATGTAAAATAGTTTAATTTTCCCACAAGTCCCTTGAGAGTGGACTGTCACTTTCAAGGTTATGATTATGATACTAGGCTTATCAGCTAAAGGTAAGGTTGTGGCCTTGATAAAGGGTTATGATAGAGGTAAGGTTATTTTATTGGGTGTAATAATTTTATGTACAAGCACATGACCCCTACACTCATCATGGGCTAGGTGTATAAGCACATGACCCCTTACTAGTGAGGGTTAGAGATTGGGATAGTGGGGGATATTAGGGCTTCTAGTTAGATAGGTATACCACCATTGAGAGACTTTTCATGAATGGTGGACACACTGATAATGATATATTTGGTAGCTCTACTATATTAGGGTATTTTAGGATAGTTTGTGAATGAGGTGGACACTCTACTACCATTGTAGACAAAATTAGGAAAGTACTAACTAGAGGAGTACATTTAGAAAAATATCTTGTGTCTAGGTTACAGTTATGATAAGATGCAAACATTAAGTACAACCACCACCATAAAATGTAGAAACTTAGATGTAGAAATAAGCATAGGATATAGGGTGAGAAGATGAAGTTTAGGGGGAAACAAGGGAGAGCATATACTTGTTAGAGAGTAACCAATAGGATACGAGGATAATGCTAAGATGACGTCCAATTAGGAATCATGCCTAGACTAACATGAAGTTACCCAAATAAAGTAGTGAGTTGGTTTATTTTTAGCTACTTTGTAATTTATTACTCATTTATTGTTTCTTTATGTGATTGGAGATTTATTTTCATCTATTTTTATATGGTTTTAGAGTGAATCACTTAGTGTTAGAGCATGATCAAAAAAAATTTGGTTAGGGTTTTTTAGGTGATAAATTATTTGAGCCTCAATAATATTTTAATGGATGTGGTTATCCATGTGTGAATAATCAAGCATACATATGTTTTTCTCCCTACTTGTCATATATATGTGAAGTTCCCTCCTAATAAGAGAGAGATAGTTGGCCTAGAGGAAAATGTGGCTAGTTTAGAGTCTCAATTAAAGACTCTCAATGATATTGTTAGGGCTAAAGGAGCTTAGGCTCCATCTAGCCAAAAAATCGTGGGAGGTACATCACCCATGTAGGTATAAGCAAGAGACACAAAAGTAGAGAAATTGTATCCTACATCACTCATAAACATGTATATGTAAATAACTACAGTCATAACAAATGCAAAGAGAAAAACATATATGTAAAAAAAATTTAAATTTATATATGTAAATGGTGTCATCCTAACAGAGGTATATGCAGTTATGGATGGCCCAATAGTTGGATCCAAATATGAAAATAATGGCTACAATAAATCCAATTCTATAAATGCCAACTGTGATGATGAAGGAACCATCACCTCTTGCGACATAAAAAATGACATATATGTTATGTTAGAAATTAAATTTTCAAATATAACTTAAATTTAACATGACATTTATATAAAATATACCTACATCTATGTGGTGACTGATGTCTGCATGCCAAAAACTAATCACTCATAAGAATATGATCTAAGCCATCTGAACCACTGATGCCATCATCATTATAAGGTACCATACACATAGATCCACATGAACTATAAAGGTGGGGTTAGGGTCAGGTAGCTTGTGTCATATTAGTAGCATTACTCTATGAAAGCTTACTCATATGTTGTATGAGTGTATTGGTGAGTGAACTAAGAGCATGGAGAGTGTTTATCTCCATGACCTATTGAACCACAAAGGGGATCTTAGGCTCAAGATTATTTTGGATATGAATCCATTTAGGTTGATTAGGTGCATGATGTGTACCTGGTTGATCTTGTGTAGAGCCTTTTCTTCAACCCTGCAAGTCACTAAAATCAAAATAATTGGGAATTTGATTGAGGACTAATTCACAATAGAGTTTTCTCAAAAAATATAATAGGACCTCATGGTTATTACATGGTGGATAGTCAAATATCATCCACCATTGATCCCAAAAATTGTCTGTGATTAAGTTATGTACATAGTGATGGATAGGAAAATGTTTAACAGTTATGGGAAAGGGGGTATTGGTGGTTGGGTTGATGAATAGGGTGAAAATGTCAGATTTTGAAATTTCCAAATTCTTGACTTGAAGGGATAACAACTTTTTAGCATAATATTCCCTACAAGTATCCCTATATGAGGTCCATTGGTCACTTTGACTCATTAGGTGTGGTGGGGTTTCGGGTCAATTTGACCTAAAAAGGTCTGTATGGAATCAACTAGCTAGGTGTGGTGGGGTTTGGCCGAACTAGGATATATCATTTT
Source organism: Torreya grandis (assembly GCA_037957365.1). Taxonomy (NCBI): domain Eukaryota; kingdom Viridiplantae; phylum Streptophyta; class Pinopsida; order Cupressales; family Taxaceae; genus Torreya; species Torreya grandis. The sequence continues at coordinate 2,442,887 of JARHVA010001639.1, forward strand.
GTCAATTACATCTTCAATTTCAAGTTTGTTTCCCACAATGTTTTCAATAAAAAAATCTTGACTGCCAAGGGGTTTTAGGGAACTGTATGAGGGTTAGGTGGAGGGATAGGAAGAACAATAGGGTTTTATGGAGGGTTAGGAGGAGGAGAAACTAGAGGGTTTTGTGGAGGCTCCTTTCCTTTATGTAGAAAGATAGGAGGAGGATAAACTAGAGGGTTTTGTGGAGGGTGAGGAAGAGGAGAAACCTATATACCTATATACCTTACATACATACATATACATATATATATATATATACATATATATATATATATATATATATATATATATATATATATATATATATATAGACACACACACACACACACACACACACACACACACACACACACACACACACACTCATATACCTATATACCTTACATTTGAATCTGAATGAAGTCTTACAATTTCCATCTTAGCTCATACCGAGGTAACACCTATTATCATACAATAATGACATCAATCAGTAATTTAAAAACTAATAAATCAAATTGAGAACATAATCGACTATACAAGTAGATCAAAAATCAAACTGCAAGATGGGTGTGAACATAAGAATCAAGAGAAGGTAGAGTTGTCTCATATATATAACTCATTCATATTTTTAAATAACATAATTTGTAAATGAAATATTTTGTAGTTGTCCCAAGTTATTAATACATTGAAATAATTATCAAATAATAATGGAAAACATAATACTAGGTATGAGTGGTCATGAAAATTTTCAATCATTATATCTAATCAAGAAGAAAATATCCCATATGGTTGTGCCCTTTTTAGATGTTAAACTAATATATTGCTAAATGGGGTTCAAAATTAAAAAATGTAGACAATCAAATTCATTGTAGGTAACTAACTAGTATAGTAAATGGCTACTCTAGGATGTTCCAATCAATATGATGTGCACTTATGGAACCAAATAATTCCACATGAGATCATGTAAAGGTCAAAAAGGAACATGGTAATAGAAAATGATAAATGGAATAGGATTAATTCCCATTTATTCCATTGGCCTGTTAACCCCTTGATGACATGAGCACCTTATCTAGATGGTATGTTCACATTTATGGATTATGTGTCATGGGGCACAGAATCAATCAACATCTGGTGCTTAAGGCTGGACTAACATCTATTAACAACATGTTAAGGCAAACAAAATTTTTTAAAGCAAACAATAATAATGGTTAAAGCAAATTCTATGGGTTAAGCTAAATGCAAAATGGAAATTAAATGTTAATATCCATTAAAATTTGAGCTATTACTTTCACACCTTTCCTTTATTTGAAGATTAATTAAAAAAGGGAATGGATGGAGGTTAAGGAACCTCAGAGTATCTACTTGGCATGTGGAGGTCACACTAATAGTTCACCTCCACATGCCTACTAGATACTTTGTCTACCTTTAGAGCACCTTAACTAGTTGATGCATTTGCATTTTTAGTTGACGTGTCTATAGGGCCCACCAAACCAGTCAAAGTCCATCATTCATAGTTGGTATAACATTCGTTAACAATACATTAATAAAAATGACAATGGTTAAGCCAAATGTTAGTTTAAAAATAAAATACTAATATATGTTGAGCATTGACTTGTTATTTTCATGCCTTTCCCTTATTCGAAGACTAATGAGCCAACATAATGGATGGAGATAAGGCATCGTTAGAGTATTCAATAGGCATGTGGAGGTTATGCTAATAATTGACCTCTATGTGCCTATTGGATACTTTTTCTACCCTTAGAGTATCCAACAATAACATGGAGCTTATGTTGACCATTGACCTCCACATGCCTATTAGATAATTTGCTTACCTTCAGAGTATCTATTAGGCATGTGGAGGTCACATTGACATATGATCTCTATGTTCATGTTAGATAATTTATCTACTCCCTCCCCCCTTTATTCATTCCATTGAGCTATTAGCCTTCCAATGATGGATCCCATTTTTTTATCTTTGATTCTAAGCATTACCAATTGGTCCATTCATCATCAATCCACCACTTGCATTAACCTATTAGCTATTTTTTGATGGCCTCCACTTATTGCATCCTTGATTCTAAGCTCATGTTAAACGTTGAGCATAGGCTAGTCACATATAATTCTCCATCACATGTCCCAAAGTGCATTGGGCTTAGTTGACATCATTTACCTTATTCATTATTATTTACATTAACCTTAGTTTGTTACCTTAAACATGATTGTCATGTTGAGTATACTTATTTATTATTCTCATAATTGAGGATGTAAAATATGAGGCCCATCATCAGAGGGATAATGGAAAAATAGAATGGATTAAAGAGAAGGACCCTCTAAGTATCCATTAGGCATGTGGAGTTCACATGATAGTTTACCTCCACATATCTATTGGATACTCCATCTAGCCTCTTCCTCAGAGTATCTAATAGGAACATGGTGGCCACACTGACTGTTGACCTCCATGTGCTTGTTGGATACTCTATCCTACCTTTATAGTATCTAATAGGCACATGGATTTAATGATAATAAATGACCTCTACATACATATTGAATACTTATTCTACCCTTGGAGTATCTAATAGGCATATGAAGGTCACACTATTAGTTAACCTGCACGTGCATGTTGGATACTCCATCTACCTTGCCCTACATCCATTTTATTGGTCCATTAGGGTTAGCTCATAATCAAGTATGTAATAAGTGGGGCCTATCGAGAGAGGGATATCATGCTAATTTAAGTGATGGACTATCAATAAATAAAATATTAAATACTTTTCAAATCTCACACCCCTTCACATAAGATAAGGTTTTCCTCTAGCTAACAGGATAAAATAATGGATGAAGTGTCAGTAGATAAAGTGACCATAGGGAATGTGGAGATAACATGTCTACATGATAGCCCATGCTAAACATACCACCTAGTTATGCTCACAATGGATGATCTGATAATTTATCTAAACTAAATAATTTATGAGCGTTAAACACCATCAACCAAAAAGTTTAACATGGATGACCATACTTGTAGTTGACCTATGCAACCCCATTAGTTACTTTTAGCCAAAAGTTGAATAACATGAATGAGGATCATTAAAAACTTTAGTATTCATAATCCTAACCTTATTGATAGCCTTTTGAGAGGGTTTGTGTTGGTCATGGTTGGTCTTCCATTGTTGAGCATTGTATTGTTCATAGTGGTTCTCAAAGGTTCCTAAGGTGGTATAGTAAAAATGAGAAAGTCATGGCATTGAAATTATTAACCAATACCATTGTTTGACTCTTTATAAAGTTTTTAGCATGGATTAAGATACATTTGGGGAAATTAAGATAATGGAATATTTATCTCATACTCATTCAAATCAATCTATCTCAAGGTCTAATGTACTTCAATATTATCTAGAGGTTATGAAAGTTCATTTGGGCCATTTTTTACTTTGTGAATATCATGTTATCCTTCTTAGGCTATACACTTGGTCAAAATGTCATAATACTTTAATTCTAACGTGAAGGTGGTAGTTTCAAGCATAATACATAACTTTCAAGGTAGAATAACATTTATTTTACAAGATATTACATTGGTCTAATGAAATCGAGGCATACCATAACTCATTTTAACCTCCCTAAGTTAAAATCATGATTATGAAACATTGGTAGGCTCAAAAAAGACAAAAATCCATTCATGTTCTCCATCAAACTTATTGGTAACCTGGGAGGGTCTAACAGTTTTCATTTGGTCCATAAAGGAGAGAGAATATCAGAGCTAATGCTCTTAGGGGATGATAAATCCCTTAATATCCTTCCAATTTGGGACATTGGTTTCAATATCTAGGTCATGTGATTTATGAATCATCACTTAGAAAATAAGGATCTCTTAAACCATCCTAAAACCCTACAGGGTCAGTTTTCCCTTGATTAAGTGCATTTGAGGGTTCCTTGATAGAAATGAAAGGTGGAATAATCTCTTGAAGAGTCATATAATCTCCTAAAACATCAATTTTGATGCATGAAATGATGATATAGATTTTCTAATGTAAAAAATGTGGTGTTTTTTTAATGATTTGTAGGTTTAAAGCAAGTTTCATGAGAAGTATGAAGCATTTTTAAAATGAAAAAAGTTGGAAGAAAGTATTAATGAGGTGTATAACTCAAAAAAATAATAATAAACTCTCCTACATCATTTTCAAAAAATATATCAAGAATAGATGAGGTGATAGATCATGATGGGTATTGAAAAAGAGTTTTTTGGATGAGGTTCATGTATACACATAATATTTGAAAACCTTTTTTAATTAATGACACTTTGTATCTTGTAGGAACCTATTGAGTCTCAATCTATCTGAGTACATGCCTTAAGGGATGCACTAGGAAATGGGTGGGCAAACCATTTTTTTTTGGTAAGATTATTGTCCCTTTTTCCAGTTGCCATCTACACATTTATCTCCTGAAACCATTAACCCTAAGCTTATTCTTCTCAATCCTACCTATTCTAGTTTTTTCCTCTTTCCATCCCTCATTTTATTACCTTAACTCCCTTTTGGTCAATCAATTGTAATAGGTTGACTGGGTCAACCTAGTATAGTTTAGGGGTATTTTTCACTTTCTTAGCTTGTTAGTCTTTTGGCCAACCTAGCTTAAACCTAGTGAATTGTCTTAAAAAACAACTAGGCTGACTAGGTCAACCTTATACAACTAACATTTCTAAGAGGATTTAGGGAAAGATACACCTATATATACAAGTTCATTTCCAACCATTTCATAATATAAGAATTAAGAGTGAATAAGTGATAACAAACATCTTCTTATTGAATACTCTACTTGAGGAATAAAGCTTAGGGTTCCATACTTTCATTGGAGATATTGATCTTATCTTGTGGATAAGTATTTTGGATGATTAGATAGGTTGTGTATCCTAGAGTTGATTTATCTTCATTATCATTACATAACCCAATAATCTCTTGCAAAGCACCTTGGCTAAGGGAGAGACTGAGGCTCAACAAGTTCATCTTCAAAGGTAAGTATTCCTCACTTTATTTCTCATTTGTAAGAGTAAATAGATAATGCATTTGTATTCTTATTCCATGTATTAGGATTTTCTATATTGTGACATGAGTATATGTCTTGTAATACATGTTTAGTATAGTTTTTTTATTGTTTCTAACCCCCACTTTGTGCCATAAGCTTTGATGTGCACTAGATTAGATTTATTTTCTTATTATTAGAGCAAGTGAATGTTTTAAACCATAGGACTCCATTATGGTTGATGTGTGATTATGTTATACTATAGGATTTAGAACCCTTCCTGGTAGCATATCCCCTAATTGGGTCTAGTAGATCCCCATATTGGTCATGCCCCCTCTTAAAAAGTGTATCCCCAATCGAAAGTGTAGTTATGCTCTATCTTCTCTGAACTAGGATTGATTTATAGACATGATGTATTTATGATTGCATAAATTATAGTGAAATTAACATGAAACTAACCCTTACAAGATTTATTTCACCTATTTTCAATCTTTTGGTCATTATTTTTATTATACTAGATCAATTCTATCAACCTAATTTTTTGACTTTTGTGCATAGGTTTCCAAGAATAGGTAACTAGATTGATCCAGTCAAACCAATAGAGGTTTCCATCCTTTTCAGACATCCAGTTAAACTTACTAAGTTAACCTAATCAACCTTGTACATTTTTAGCACTCTGTAGTAGGTTCTTGCATATCTTGATTGATCATGTTGACCCAGTTTGTAGGTTTCTCAAGTATATTTCAAGGTTCTTCATCAATAATATTTCTTCATGTCATCTCTAATCTACCAAGGTTCATTTATACCTCTCTATTTATTCTTTTTGTATTTCCTTTCATAGTTTTCAATCTTTAAAAATACCTTTGCACAGTCAACTGGATCGACCCTACTGACCTAGTTCTATGTTTTATGTGTTATCTGAAATAACTAGGTCAACCTTAGCTGACCCAGTTCATTTTCAGACCTTGCTTCTGTCATATAGGTTCGACCCTATCGACCCTATTTTATATTTTGTGCATATAGTGTCAATATTATACCTTGTTTCAAGTTGGAATTAACCTCATATATGTTAATAATTATCTCACACTTTCTTTTTTTATTGCTTGCATGCTTAGAATAGCTCACATAGTTTAATTAGGGTTTTTAATTAATCACTTAGTTTCAATATTTCTATTTTATGCACACATGACCAAATTAAAAAAACATAAACAAGCACTTTAACATTTTGTCTACCCAAGGCCAACCTACTTGGATTTCATCACCAAAGGGGAAGCTAACTTGATGCTCTAATAAAGTATAAATCATGGTTAATGGTATATTATGGATAAGCACCTGATACCTTTATCACTATGGTGTGTGAAGTGAGGGGGTAGGCCCCAATACCAAGCCTGTATCATTTCCACTATAGTCCCTTTCAATCCAATATACCTGAAACCATCCTTAGATTGATATCTAGTACCTTGCTTATATCCAACTTCCAATCACATGAAAAATCATATCTTAATAATCTAATAAACATTTAGGTTAACCAATTAGTTATCTCTTTAATTTTAAAGTTGATTTCTTGCTATTTTCTCAATTATGTATGCAAAATATTGCACTAGCCAACATTATTGCAAGATTTTGTTTTGTGTGTTTCAATTGGACTAGCCAATGTTAATCTAATTAGTTGTCTATTTACTTTCAGTACTTACTAATTTTTCATTACTTGAAAGATTATCTTGCTTCATTTTTACAATCTATTTTTAGGCTTCTTAAATTACTTGGCTACTATACTGGATCGACCTAGTCAACCCAATAGCTTTTTCTACCTACTGTACACTATACTAGATCGACCCAGTCAACCCTATAACATTTTATAGTCTTTGTTCTTGTGCTAGGTCAATGTATTCGATCCTATACTATTTTAATCACCTCTTTTTCCTTTGCTTTCTCATATTGCTTCCTTTCCCTTCATCATGGACTTTCTATTGGATAATGATACTACGTTATAGTTAACAGACATGATGAAATTTACCAATCCTAATAGGGTATCCCATATAAAGAGTAAGGATATTTTTTTAGATGTGAGTAATGCTCATAATTCCACTCACACAATGAATTATGGGACCCCTCCTAATACCTCTTCATAATGTAATCCTCTTTTTTCATTAGAATACCAACCCGAGTTAGAGTATACTCCCAAAATGCTCTTCTTTATTTCTAAATTTCCTTAACATTAAGGAAAGGATCATTCTACCATTTATAAATCATGATTAGTGGGAAAACTAAATATCCTCATTCACCTAATCCTACATTTAATACTAGATTTGGGGTTACCACTTTTTTTAATTCCCAACCTCTTCCTTCAATTTTAAATCCTTCTTATGTCATGCCATCTTCTTCTCTAACCTCTTCTACCTCCATGCCTATTATCTCAACTAACATGGTAGGTTCTACATATAGTGGGCCTCTCATAAGATCCACTATCCTTAATCCTTCTACTAGTGAATCATTTGATACCCAAGGTAATCATGATACTAGTGATTCTTCTTCTCAACCATTCACTAGTCCATCTTTTGCTACACAAGCAAATTTTTGCACTAGTGCCTCACATTCTCACAATTCATCTCAAGCTCATATCAACACTAATAGTGGTACCCAAGCCACTAATACCAACACAAATACCAATTATAATGCTTCTAATGTTAATCAAATAGATCAAATTTTATTAAAAAATCTTAATCAAATGAATACCTTTCAAGCACATAACACAGATCAAATGATGAGAATGCAAAACCACCTTCTTAACCTTCAATCACATCTAAAACCAATGGCTTGGGGCATACATAAATAGAATGTTTCCCCTCCTCCTCTTCAAGATTCTCAAGGTAATCTCATTCCTCAACCTCCTTTAATCAATAAAACTATCAATCATCTATAAAATGAACCTATCACTACTCAAATTTCTAACATTGATATGGGAGTTATAACACTTATAATTTCTTATAATGGGTCAACCAATCCTACCCTTCACCTCAAAATATTTGGAAATATTTATATGGATTGGGTCAAATTAAACACCTTTACTGCTACAAAGCTCCTAGATAAAACCCTCATGGGTGATGCCTTGGATTGGTATAATTAACTTAGAGATCATTCCATTTCCAGTTTGAAGAACTTAGTAAATGATTTAATGCAAAAATTACAAACTAATGATCTTCCTAAAAACATTTTAGCCCATTTCATTAATTGTAAACAACATGAGAATGAAACTACTCAAGCCTTTGTTAAGTGATGGAAAACTTTTTCAAACAAATGTGAACATAACATGGCAGATGACAATATTTTTCATCTCTTTACAAATGCTCTCTTTCCTAAATTACAATATCAGTTCCACACTCTCGATGTAACTTGGAAGAGGCTATTAACCATCCTTTGCCTAATTTTCCTCCTTGACATGATCCATCATGTATTCCTACTTTTTCAGTTGAGGAGATCATAAAAGAAGTATTTGCCCAGTATTCATTGAATATTGACGAAACTTTAGCAATAATGCATATCTATCTTCATAAAGACTTATCCGATGTAATGGATAATGTGTGTAGATAGATTTACTAGTATTTATGAGCACATTCATGGTGCTTTCACATTTATATTTTATTATACATGTGCTCCAATCTTATTTCTATCTATTTTATATCATTTGATATTGTGTCAAATTTTTCCTTATCATATATGGTGATTTATTGCTTGTTATACTAGATCTTGTTTATCTTATCATTTATATTTCACATATGTTTGTCTTTATCATTGCTTTCCCTTTTTCCCTAGTTTTTTTTCTCAAAACTCTTTTTTCTTTATTTTTTATGTTTATGATTATTTTACTTTCTTATCCCTCTTTTCATAGATAATTTGTCATAGTGACTTGGTTATATCAACCCTATTCCCTTTTGTTATTATCTCCATTTACCATGTGATCAGTTAGCAAACAATCTATCTCATTACTATCTCCTTACACCGGTCCTCTTTTTGGATCTCCTTTTTCCCTTCTTCCTTTTTCACAAACTAAGAATATACACGGTTGAGACTTGAGATCACATGCTAGTTCATTATCAAGCCTAAGTATCTTAGTAAGTCTTTATCTTTGGTTACTTAGCTTCCTTTAGCCTTATCCTACAAATCATTCGAGTGTATCACTTCATCTCTCATGATTGGTCATTCAAAATATGTATGGAGGAGGAGTCTAAAAAAAAAGACAAAAAAGTTAAAATCCAAATAATTTAAACAAAAGGAAATGATACAAAAGGAAAAAAATTCTTAAAAGTCTAATCACACTAAAATACGTGATTCAAGGCACATATATTTCTTTTAGTTGAATCTCAAACTCCACAGTTAGCCTCACAATAGAGTCAAGGTCATTTGGGGTGTGGTAGGCTAGTACATTGGAATATGATAATAAAAAATATTTTAGTGATACCTACTTTCTCACATAAGTACCCAATATTCATAGTATATTGAGGACTTTTTAAGGGGTCCTGAAGAACAGGGAACACATTTTGGGAATTCAGGTCCATTTTACTTTTCCTTGTACCAATCTACCTTCATGAGTTGATTTTAGTAGAAAACTTATTTTCCTACAAAGCTTTGTGTCTATAGTGAATATTTTCCTTCATACATAGATGACCACTAGTCACTTAGTGTCTTATCATGTCCTTAGTATGCCTCCTACCTCCTATGGTCTTCTCATAAGATGCCTAGTATTTATTTTTACACTCCCTATTTCATTCCTTATATCCCTTATATTTCCTCTTGAGAAATATTGTTTTGTCTACTGATCACTCCCCTTGGGATTTCATTTGTGAGTTGCATTATAAGACCATGGATAAGACATGACCATCTTCATAAATTACCATATTTTCCTTCTTATTACCCACATAATTGATTACTTGCTTATTCATATTTATTCCACCCAAAGGTGTTCTCTTTATGAGTTGCAGTGTAAGATCGTGGATAGGACTTGACATTCCTCACAACATTTTCCAATACCTAAGTCACCATACAAATTACATGTGTAAAATATAAGATAAGAATCGATCGAATATGAATTTACATGTCATTTTACATGATTTCCATCTTAATTTAGTATGTTTTATGCTTACTTCATTTTTATTTCACCTTTTTATCTTCTTATTTTTTGAATGTGTGTAAGATTACAACCATTTCTTAAATTTTTCATACTTCCCATCTTGAATTAGTGTGATCAATTTAAGACCAATATTTTGTAATTTTGTTTTTATTTTATACTCCTTAGCATGATTTAGTACAATTGATTGACTTAATTGATTTGTTTTTATACCATTTATGCCCTTTTACATACCTTCCATTTTATTAATTTATTTGTCATAATTACCAACATAAATTAATATGATTTTACTTGTTTCAATTTGGTGCAAAAATCTTTCACATTAGTTTTAAAAACAAATTCTTTTTACCATCTTGTTTTACCATTTCTTGGTTATTTATACTTAGTTATTTCTTGTTACTACATCATTTCCCATCTTGAAATAGTGTGTAGTACATTTCTTGATTGATTATATTTTGCTAAGTCATTTTTGCTTGTTTCTTTTTTAACATGCATGTATTTTTCATAATGTTAGAAAAGAAACCACATCTCATATATCTCCTATAGCATATACAACACATATAAATACATGTGCTAGAAAGAAATATATCCTAAGCATCCACAAACTCAAGTATAATGAAAAACCATAAAAAAACATAATGACAACATACACATCCAACAAAAATATTCCAAAATGAACCATTTATACATGTCATGAGTTTAATACAACATATACAACCATATACAGTGCTCTAGCTCTATGGCTAGGCTCCATCCTATCTATCTCGTGACCTAGCCATGCTACCTACTGAGGCATTGGTTTGAATCTTTTGAATATTATTCTTTAAGGAGGCCATATATGATTTTAATCCCTCTACCTATCATTTTAGGTGTGCTACCCACACCTATGACTCTGCCAGCTAGGTCGAAATCTCTATAATCTACACTACTATAGCTAGGTGCACAACTCTATCATTTGTTAGGGCTTGTAATGCCTATATATCCCTTACACCCATTATTTTGGTGGTTTTATCCCCTCTCTCTACACTTGTATCTACCTCACTACCTCTTCAACTAATTTAAACAAGCTCACCTAAGCTGGGGCATATGGTACACTTGGATCCTCTAGTGTCATGGGGTTGTATGGCTATAGAGTCTCATCCAAGATGTCATGGAGTGTTCCCCCTCACTAGGGACCAATATCTCTCCTCTGTATCCATATATGTATCTATAAAATCACACTATATGGATATTAGATCACTATTATATCTCAAAATATCTAACTCTACTTCCAAATGAAAACTTAAAGTAATAATTTTAACCATATTTTCTTACCTGTCTATGTCTCAACTACTAGGGTCTCACCATCTGTGTGATCACCTAATATAGTTTCCTTGTCTATGTAAATTCCTAGCACCTCCTATATAGGTCACCTCCTTAGCTCAAACCTAACTATCATGGCTTGTGTCCATCTCAGCTTGCATCTGAGTGGTCACTCTATCATCTCCTCTAGCTCACATATGGGGTCATCCAGGATGGTAATAGTCTCCACTCTCTCTTTCTCCTTTTGCCTTAATTAAGATTGTGTCCTCGGTGGCCACTACTAATTTTTTTATGAAGCTGTTAGTTGTATATTTGGTATCTCTACCTTTGCATCCCCATCCTCTTGCTTAGCTCCTTATTGTGCCTGATTAGTCCATGGTCACTCTCAATGTGGTCTAAGTATTGACTTCACTATTTGTGGCCCTAATCCTCTCCTTCCCCATGACTCCCTCACATGGTGAGCCTAGTGATGGACATAGATATTGATGTTTCTAGATGAGGTAGGCCCATCTACCTTGGCACCCATGCCACTAGATGCACTTCTCTCTACTAGAAATAGTGTCTAACAACCTCTATCCTTATTGTTATTAGTACAACTATGTCCTAGCTCACCTATGTAATTGTTATGTGATCATATGGATACCACATGATATATATATATATATATATATATATATATATATATATATATATATATATATATATATATATATATATATATATATATATATATATATATATATATATATATACCTTGGCACCCATGCCACTAGATGCACTTCTCTCTACTAGAAATAGTGTCTAACAACCTCTATCCTTATTGTTATTAGTACAACTATGTCCTATCTCACCTATGTAATTGTTATGTGATCATATGGATATCACATTATATATATATATATATATATATATATATATATATATATATATATGATATATATATATACATATACATATATATATCACTGACTATAGGCCTGACATGTGGGGAATGACCTGCACTACCTAGTCCTCTCTCCATTTCTATACCTAAGGTGACCTATCATTGACTACATGGGTTAACCCAACTAATCAATACATAGGAAACCTCTCATATGTCCAAGCTATCAGCAATATGATCCATCCCATGGTTTTTTACCCTTTAACCAACATCTCATACATATCATGTACTAGTTGGACCCATATGATAGATCTTAGGTTGTATAGAACTTGATCCTCTAAGATCATCATGCTCAAGGCCACCACGAATAATGGTACCTTGTTGTCTAACTTATGGCATATCACTCGCTATGTCACAAGGCCTATCATAACATTCTAGATGTCCAGAATCTATGATGTATAGAAATCAAACATGATAACTCTCTTACTCAGTAATATCATCTCAAATCCTGTAGCCCACATGGATAAGGCTCTACTCTTCTCTAGGCTATTTGGTATCCTTGTGCTCACTTGCACTCATAATCTAGATATCCCCAAGATGGCATGGACATCTTCTAACATGATAGCCACCTCTATTGTATCCTCATCCACCTCCTATCTGAAGGTGTTAGTTAATCATTCCTAATAACTGAGGAACATGACCAATAGATCAACACATATCAGCTATCTCACCTAGACCTATGGATCCTAGTCTATCCCTATCTCTTTTTGACAACCTATATAACAATTCTAATAACCATGTCACATCCACAAGTCTCTAAAATCTTTATCATCCTTGAGCCCAAAAAACAACAAAGGATGTATCAATTCCTTCATGTCATGTATAGTCATAATACATTCTTATTTACATTTTTAAAGTAAAAACAAGCATAAATTCCTTAATTTTATTCTTTTTAGCCTAATTTTATCCTATTTGGTCCTTCTTGACCTTACTTGGTCATTTTAGGCCATTCTAGTCCTCTTTCAACCTTTTACATGCTTTTTTGTATCATTCTAGCTCTTTGGTCAAACTAGTTTGACCAAAAGTTTCCTATATTTTTGCCTAGTTGACTAAAAAATCTAAGTCTACCCCCTTCTCTTCCCCTCCCTAGTGTTGAGTTTCCATTATAGACCTTTCAAACCACCTGGTAATTCCAAATTAGGCCATCAACTTGTAGAATATACATGGTCAACTTATATCTACTAGGTTAGTACTGTGGATTTTGCTCATTTCTAGCCTATTGGGTTGATTGGGTTGACTTAGTGCTTTTTGCCTCCCGACCCCTTGCATTTTCCTAAAAAAGTAATATTTTCTCACTTTCTTCCTAAACCCTCTAAACCCATTTTTTGTCTTCCTATTTGCTACCGCTAGAATCTAATTTTGTTTCATTTTGACATATAGAAAGGATTCAAATCAAATTTTACTAAAAATACACTTAATTCAATAAAAATTTCAAAATTGGTTTGAGATTCATAGTTTCATACCTATATTGCAGCTATCACCACCTCTGGAACCTCTCCCTATCTAGCCTGTCATCTCCTCACCATCTTATTTTTTTTATCTACAGAGATATTTTCCCCCTCTCTTACAAATCAAAACAAATAAATTACTTGTCTTTTGCCCTATTTAAAAACACTTTTAGCAATTCAAATTCTTCAATTAGTATCCTATAGATTCCTTGTTTTGATTATATCTTTGTTTTTATTCATGCATTTTACAAACCATAAAATTCATTGGATTCATGATGACATAGAGAATTATTTCCACTAACATTTTCCTATATTCTATTTTTTTTGAGTTTTGGCAATTTTTTTCACTAACTTCTATAGGATCATCTAGTATTCTCTATGTTGGACACCTTCACATTTTTTACAGTCTACTTCTTTATCTACGGCACTAAGGTATGTGTTTTTCAATTCAATCCTTTCATTTATCTTATTTTTTACTTACTACACTTTACCTAGCATCAACATTGTGTGTTATCATGTTCTGTTTCCCAAAGCACCATCTCATTTTACACTTATGTTACATGTGATGAACTTCGAGTGGGGCATATGTATACACATAATATTTTCAAAATTTTATTAATTGTTAACACTTTGTATCTTGTACAGGAACCTATCGAGTCTCAATCTCTCTAAGTGTATGCCTTAAGGGGTGCATCGAGAGAGGGGTGGGTAGACCATCAGTGATTCGTAAGATTTTTGTCCTTTTTTATACTTACCATCTACACACTTGTCTCCTAAAACCATTAACCCTAAGCTTATTCTTCTCAGTCCTACCTATTCTAATCTTTTCCTTTTCCATTCCATCCCTCTTTTTCTTACCTTAACTCCCTTTTGGTTAGTCAGCCATACTAGGTCGACTGGGTCGACCCAGTACAGTTTAGATGTATTTTTCACTTTATTAGCTTGTTAGCCTATCGACCAACCTAGTTCAGACCTAGTAAATTATCATTGAAAACACACTGGGTCAACTAGGCTAACCCTATATAATTAATGTTTCTAAGAGGATTTAGGGCAAGATATACCTATATATACAAGTTTATTTCCCACCATTTAATAAGAGAATAATTAAGAGCAAATAATTGTGACAATGAACATATATCTTATTGAACTACTCTAATTGAGGAATAAAGCTTAGGGTTCCATACTTTCTTTGGAGATACAGATCTTGTCTTGTGGAGAAGTCTTTTGGATGCTTAGATAGGTTGTGTATCCTAGAGCTAATTTATCTTTGTTATCCCTACATGCCACAACAATCTCTTGCAAAGACACCTTGGCCAAGGGAGAGATTGAGGCTCGGTGGGTTTGTCTTCAAATGTAAGTATTCCTAACTTTATTTATCCTTTTTAAGAGTAGATGGATAATGCATTTGTATTCTTCTCCTATGTATTATGATTTTGTATACATTGACATGAGTATGTGTCTTCTAATGCATGTTTAGTTTAGTTGTTTTATTATCTTTAACCCCCACTTTGTGCCACAAGCTTTGGTGTGCACTAGATTAGATTTATTTTCTTATTATTAGAATAAGTGAATGTTTTAAACATTAGGATTCCATTAGGGTTATTGTGTGATTGTGTTAGATTGTAGGCTTTGGAACCCTTCTTACCATGATATGTCATGACAAGTGATCCCCTAATCAGGTCTAGAAAATGCCCATATTGGTGATGTTCTCGCTTAACAAGTGTATCCTAATTTGAAGTGTAGGTATGCTCTATCTTCTCCAAGGCATGATTGATTTATAGACATGATGCATTTTTGATTACATAGAATTCAAGTGTGAATGAGAAGATAATAGAGTTTGAAGGAGGTCTTTATCCTTAATTCACTCTAAAGAGTTCATTTTGATAGTCATAATTCAATAAAAACCATGTAGTCATTGCAATATCACTAATGAGGAAAAGAGGTAAAACACATGTGTTTACTCATACATAGGGAGACTATGTAAACGTGTAGACAACCTAGAGTTGAATGTCCTTGATTAAAATTCATGGTATTTGATTAAAAAGGGATATAAAATAGGTTATATGATTTCATAATGTTTATAATGTATGGTAAATGAATAATTTTCAAGAGATTCAACTCAAGCGGTAGAGTTGAAAAGGGTTTTAAAATCATAATAGAACCTACATGCTTGTACACAAAGAATGTACATTTGTAAGTTAAGACTAAGATTTTAAGAGTTGTGTTAGGTCAAGATATATTTTTTAAATTAATATAAGGTGTGGAAAGAAGAGAAACATTCAAAAACACACTTTTATGACCTAATATAACTTTAAGACTAGAATGACAGCTACAACCAGACTGCGTTAGGACTACAAGCTTGAGATAAAGGAGTCTTATCAAGATATTATATTTTATATGGTTTGAATAGGTTATTAAACATTTAAATTAAACTCTACACTTGTAATAAAAATTATTCAAAGTCTCTAAAATCTCTTAAATAATAAAACCTATTTCTATAGCAAGGTGGTCATGGTTTTAGACTCCAATGTACAACTACAAGCTTGCTTGTACGAAGATGTACTTTATGGGTTGGATATGGAATATAAATATATTTTAAGTTGTGATAAGACATGATAAGGATGGTTAAATATTTTTACATAAATTAGGAGAATATATCAATGAAAAGGGTCATTCACATGCCTGGACAATGTGATAGGCCTAGATGAGCATCTACAATCCCACCTATGCAAAATTTGAGGAAAAGAACATTTGTTGTATTGAATAAAGATAATGAGGCATGTGAGAGAGTCAATTATATGTGTGAGTAGGATAATTAAGGTTAATTAAGTCTTCATAGGTGGATAAGGTGAGAAAATGCAAAAAAGGAGATCAAGAATCCTAAGATAGGCCTAATGGAGACTTACATGTTTATGCTCAATTTAAGAAGAGAACATGCAATTTTTGTATTAATTTTGGGTTTATAATGGTTAGGAAAGGTTTTTAATGTCATGGAATAATATTACATAGAGGTGTAACTCCTTTCAATATTAATAAAGTGGCATAATAAAATTGTTAGGGTCACTAGCAAAATGTTGTTCTCAAACCTTGACCATGGGAAAACATAGGTTGTAGTGAGTTGGAGAGGTGAAATGGTGAATAAAAAAACTTTAATACCTCAATATAGTGTTTAAAATTCCCCAATGATATGTTTATAACAAAAAAAAAAAAAAAAAAACCTTTGTACCTTATCATTCAAAATCACCCTTCTCAAGTTCTCAAACAGGCTTAAACAGTCAAAAAGGGTCATCTTCTTTTGCTCAAATTTCAATAGTCAATGTGCATGAGATAAAATGGAGTTTATGGATTTTGAATATGTGTATTTAATTAAACTTATTGGCCTTTTTTATTAGGTTAAGGTCTGAATCTTTATGAACTATCCTTAAGAAGGTTGTACAACTAAAACCCTTCTAAAACCCTACAAATGACTTGATGACTATATTTGTCTTATAAATGGATTAAAATGTATCAATTTGGATTTGAAATTATTAGGGTGACATATTTATGTCTCATGGGAACTTTAAGGGGCCATTTTTTGGCAAATATGGGCTTTGATCATATAGAATTTGGCCTAGAAATGACTATAACAAGCCTATAAATGTAATTTTTGATGGTTTCTCATGAAGTTTGACTGAGTGAAGCTTATAGAGTCCCTTGTAACCACTTATGAACTATAGGAATGTCAGGGTAATATTATTATAAATACTCATTGATAAGTACTATAGTGTTTTTCAATACCATTTATGGGTTTTAAAACACCTAGTTGTAAGCAAGTTACTATCAAGAACTCCTAACATGCCTAATGCACCTACGTATCAATATTGGAGATGATTTTCAAGCTTAAAAATGGGTATAATGATTCCATATAGGGTGTTAAATATGTGGCCATGATATGATAATATTCCTCAAGCAAATAACTAGGTCTAAGATGGCAAGACAAACTTGTTTTGTGGTCTTGTGGTCTTCATTTGAATCAAACAAGTTGTTCTATCAAATACAGGTTCTTATTAATTTGAAGAAATGAAAGTATTAATACTCAAATATATTAAATTGATAAACAAATTGAATTGGGTTATGGTGGCATTGGAAAACTCCAAGAATCATAATCAAGAATGCCACATGTTAGGATAAAGACTTGTAACTCCTTCTAGACCAAGAATGGGTAGTTTCAAATGAGGTTGATGAGTCATCCTAGAAGGTTAAGTATCACTCTAAACCACATTTTAAGAATAAGAGGATTATATTAAGTGTACACTTTTTGATACAAGACTTCATAACTACCTACTTGCATACTTTATTTCTTGTAACTTGTCCTCATGAAGTGACACTTATCATAGACCTCTTCTACACCTCTCTCCTTTATTTCCTTCTCACATTATTATATATATATATATATATTATATATATATATATGCCCAATTTTGGAATTAAATGGATCCTCCAATTCATTATGGTGAATCCATTTTCCTTTTATAATCCATTAAATAAATAAATAAGTTGGTTTTACATTCTATTATGACTATATTCTAGTGTTTGTGCATGGATGATTGATCTTGTATAGTGTTGATTCAATTCTCCTTGACATGTCTCATTATATTAGTTAAATGTAGTTTTAAACTCACTCTTATAGGTCTTATGAAATGTCCAAGTGGTTTTGTGAAGGATAAGTGAAGTAATCTTTGATTAGTTTCTTATATACCTCTTGGAAACAAACCCTCCTTGCCTAATCATCATCTACCACCTTCATATTGAAGTAATTATGTAAGAGGGAAATATTAGGATTAGTGTATGAATAGATCAGTACTATATTCCTCATGCATTTTTAGATGTGTTGTAGTGGTCAACAAGTTTGGTGGTTCACCTCCTAAGTTAGTTTGCTTTCAGTTGTCTCTCACTTTTCCCTTACAAGTTATTAGGTTTAGTGATAGTTCTTAAGTTATGCATCAAGGGAGATAGTCATATAAATAGGTTCAATCCATTATTTAGGTCATCCAAAACCTCGGATTTTTCCCATGCTATCAATTAATTGAGGAGGATTGAATAACCTCTTCAAGGGTACAAATTTTGATGATAAAAGTTTTGGAACACCTGATGGGACCAAAGACTTCACCTATTAAAGAGTTATTGGTGTTGATATTAAATGTACCATCATTTGGAGGCATGAAAATAAGCACCAATGGAAACTTTGAGCACATTCAACTAGCTTTAGGAGTTCATATATTCTTTCAAGCAAGTTCTCTCTTTATCTTACCTTTTTCATGAAGTGTAATAGTTGATTTTGGAGTGGATTTATATTTTACTCAAGTTGATGAGCCATATCAAGCTTATGTTGATCTTTATCAATAATATGTTGATCCATATAGGCCATATAGTGACCCTACTTACCCTCCATATGACCCTAGATATCAATATGACCAACTTGTTATCAAGAGTAATATCCTCCCTCCCTTCTTCATCAACCTTATCAAGCTTGTCAGCCTTAATATCAATCTTATAAATGTTTCCATTAGTAGGAGTTAAGGTATAAGGAGGATTTTATATCTAGTAAAATTCAATATAAGGAAGAGAAAGACTCTTAGTTGCTAATGAAAATGTTAAAAAATGAATTAGTAATGAGAAAGATGGATAGAAATGTAGAACCTAAACAAGTTGTCCCTATTCATCTCATTCAAAATCTAAGGGAATAATTATAGTTTGCATAGAGTGAAAGGGAATCCTTTGAGGAGGGAAAACAACATGCCCTAAATAATTAAAGGTTGTAAATAAGATATTTGAATCAATGTAATGAGGATAGACTAGTACAATGGGAGAAGCAAGAATTTCAATCTCTTCAACCTCAATTACCCTCTCCAATCCCAATCTAGTCCTCTTATGTTCTTATATTTCTCTAAATTAAAATATTACATTAAAAAGGGATTGATTATATGAAATAATCACTCATCATTCCTCAAGCTCAACTTGCTCTCCCTCAAGAACCTCCTCCTATGCCCATCAAAAATAAAAAATTTGAGAACAAGCCAAGGTAGTTTATAAGATTCCTAAACCCTTCATTTACCCTTAAAGTTGTAACACGCCATCAATAATAAGCTCATAATTTTAATGTTCCAATTTGGAATC
The DNA here is from genome assembly GCA_037957365.1 of Torreya grandis. Taxonomy (NCBI): domain Eukaryota; kingdom Viridiplantae; phylum Streptophyta; class Pinopsida; order Cupressales; family Taxaceae; genus Torreya; species Torreya grandis. Next base: position 2,462,889 of record JARHVA010001639.1, read on the forward strand.
AAGGGGTAGAGTCATGGGGGAATAAAGATGAATCATGCCTAGATCAATAAATTGAGGATAAAGAGGAAATTGTGCATATTCAATCCCCACCCATCCATCCTCAAGAACTTAAAGCCTTTCCACCATGGAATTTTATCCAAGAAGGCATCAAAAATAAGAAATAGGTCCTTATTTATAAGGTTAAAATCCCAAACTTTAAGACTGCCTACCTAATTCCCAAGTCATCATGAACCTATTCAAACCCCATCCCTCCCTCCTCAAGAACCCAAGACTTTCCCATCATGGAGGTCAAATCAAGAGAGCATTTAAATGAAGAATGAGGTCCTTGTGGATAATTTTGAAGACCAAATAATACCAATATTTTAGGTATTTATTGGTGAATGGAAGGATAATAATCATAGGTTCTTTGATTTCAAAAATCCAAAGCTTGTTTGTGAGTTTGAGCAGCTCATTCTAAAAGAATGTGTTCTATGGGATTAAAATGAAGGACAAGTTGTAGTTGTAAGTGAGCCCCAAAAAGGATATGAATAAGACACTTCAAGTGAACATGATGAATAACTCATCACTAACACTCCTTTTGGTGAATAAAAGAGTAAATTAGTCTTTGGAGATGAAGGAAAAAGTGACCTTGATGATGTGGCAATAGACTTTGAAGGAGAAAACAATCTCAAAGGTGAAAAAAACTCAATTGAGATAGTTGAAACCATTACTCAATCTATTAGTCATCCCAATGAGATCATGGATGATCAAGAACAATAGTTCTTAGAGCCTCTTGATGAATTGGATCAACTAGCTATAGTAGATATGCATTTGGATATATTCTAAGATGTCTCAAGTGGATAATAAGAGGTAAAATCTTGTTTTGAACTCTCTCTCCTTTGATTTAAAATGATGGCCTTATTTATTTTTGTAAAGATGAATTGGTTGATTTAGTAATAGAATAATATCAAGGAAGCATTTGCCTTGAGAGTCTTAATGAAAAGGTTGCATCTAGTCTTGAAGTGGAAAACATCTCAAGTGAATAAAGTAAAGTCTTAAATGGGATGGAAATGGCCTCTCATGCAATAAATATAAAGATATAAGAGGATTTTTTTTAGTTATTTTATGATTATATTAAAGATTCTGAAGCATTAAACTATCTTGCTATCCCTCAAGAGAATGTTAAGAATGAAATTAAACTTAGCATGCTTTCAAGTGACCAAGAAGAAGCTTCCTTTTCAGAAGAGACAAAAAAAGTTTGTTCAAGTTTAGATAGTACACCAACAATCTATGAGGATAATTCTAAGATGAATATTTTGGCCAATAAGTGTGATGAATACATGCATGAGAAAGATTTTGAATAGAACATCATGGTGGCTAATCTCATTGAATATCATGAACAAGTTCAATGAGGTATTAAGGACATGTGGCAGTTCTATTTTCACATATTCAAGGAATTTGAAGAGCTTGAGAGGTTAACACATATATAAGAACAAGATTAAGTTGATTCTACCCTCAAAAATCAAAGTATGATCAATTTGGAGGTCTCTCACATTGCCAAGAATGGAAATCAGTATGAGGCAAATTATGAAATTCAAGATGAATTTGTCTTTGTTGGAGACATGTTTTTGGATATTGATCCTTTTGAGTACAAGTCAAAGAAAATAGTGATCAAGAAAGGATATGCCAAAGCAAGAACAAATTTTGATAAGTAGTTTATATATTATTCTTATTCATCACATGAAGGTGACTTAAGGAGTTTTCCTTTTGATCCAGGAGGATCAGTTCATAATGGTTAGTTATACATAGTAGTTTCTTGTATTATATTTCCTATAAGTGATTTTTATTATAGTAATTTGTCTTGTTATTTTGATGTGTGTGTCTTTATTTGGTGTGTTTTCTTCTTGTATTGTTGTGTTGGTGAAGGTAATCAAATGTTCTATTTATTTTAAGAGGTTTGCAGTCAAGTCTTCAAGGTCCAATCAAGTCTGAGGTTGAGTGAGAAGTGACTCCATAGCCAAATGGATGGAATTGGAAACCAATATAAGGTTCATGGAAGGCATTCAATCCCAATAACTTACCAAATATGTTATCCAAAATCTGGCTACCATGAGTGATGATCATTTGAAACTTTGGTCTTCATACTCCTAACCTTGTTGATAGCCTTTTGAGAGGGTTTGTGTTGGTCATGGTTGGTCTTCCATTATTGAGCATTATATTTTTCATAGTGGTTATCAGAGGTTCATAAGGTGGTATAGTCAAAATTAGAAAGTCATGCTCCTTAAATGATTAACCAATACCATTTTTTGACCCTTTATAAAGTGTTTAACATGGATTAAGCTACTTGTGGGTAAATTAAGATAATGGAATATTTGTCTCATATTATTTCAAATCATTATATCTCAAGGTATAATGTTACTCAAGATTTTATAGAGGTTATTAAATTTAATTTAGGTCATTTTCCACTTTTTGAAGGTTATGTCATACTTATTAGGCCGTACACTTAGTCAAAATTTTAGAATACTTCAATTCTAATGTGAAGGTGGCAGTTTCAAGCATATTACATAACTGTCAAGGAAGAATAATATTTATTTTATAGGAGATTACATTGGTATAATGAAATGGAGGAATACCATAACTCCTTTCAACCTACCCACTTTTAAATCATGCTTATAAAACATTTGTAGGCTCAAAAAAGACAAAAACTCATTCATGTTCTCCATCGAGTTTCCTGGAAACTTGAGAGTGTTCAAAATTTTTAATTTGTTCCATAGAGAGAAGAGAATATTAGAGAAAATGATATTATGGTATGTTAGGTCCCTTAATTAAATTCCAAATTGTGGAATTGGTTTCTATATCTAGGCCTTGTGCTTTATGAATCATCACTAAGAAAATAAGGAGCTCTTAAACCCTCTTAAAACCCCACAAAGTCAGTTTTCCCTTGTTTGAGTGCATTTAAGGATTCTTTGATGAAAATTAAATGTGGAAAAATCTCTTTTATAGAACTATAATATCCTATAGCATCAATTTTTATGCATGCAATAACTGCTTAGATCTATTAATGTAAAAAAATGTGGTGTTTTGTCATGATTTACAAGTTTAGGCAAGTTTCATGATAAGTATGAAGCATTTTGAACATGGGAAAAGATAGAAGAAAGTATTAATAAGGTTTAAAGATTAAAAAAATACTAATAAACTATATTACATAATTTTCAATCAAGATATTAGGCATACATGAGGAAAATATGAGGTGACAGACCATGATGGGTATTAAGAAAGAGTTTTCTGAATGAGCTTCACGTGTAAATGAGAAGGCAATATAAATTGAAGGAGATATTGATCCTTAATGCACATTAAGGATTTAATTTTTATATTCATAATTAAACAAAAAACTTTTAGTATTTTCAATATTAGTAATGAGGAAAAGGGGTAAAACACATGTGTTCACTCATACACAGGCATACTATGTAAACTTGTAGGCAACCTAAAGTTGAATGTATTTGATTAAACTACATGGTATCTCATTTAAAAGGGATATAAAATAGGTAAAATTATTTACAAATGGTTCTAAGGTATTTTAAATCACTAAATGGAAAGAGAATCAACTCAAGGGGCAGAGTTGAAAAGGGTCTTGAACTCATAATAAAACCTATAGGCCTATACAAAAAGAACGTACATTTTTGAGTTAATATTGAGATTTGAAGAGTTGTGTTAGGTTAGGATAAAAATTTTAAAGGTATTTTAAGGAAATTAAAGAATATAAACATTCAAAAACCCACTCTCATGACCTAAAAAACCATTAAGACTAGAATAACACCTACAACTAGACTGTGTTAAGACTACAAGCTTGAGATAAAGGAGTCTTAGTAAGATATTATATTGTATCTAGATTAAAGAGGTTATTAAAAATTTAAATAAAACTATAAAGTTTTATTAAAAATTATTCAAATTATCTAAAAGATATTAATGAATAAAACCCATTTCTGTAGCAAGGTGTTGATGGTTTTTGACTCCAATGTACACCTACAATCCTGCCTATATGAAGATATACTTTGTGGGTTGAATATGGAATATAAGGATATTTTGAGTTTTTATAATAAATGATTAAGGATGGTTAAATATTTTAACATATATAAAGAGATGAAATCAATGAAAAGGGTCATTTTCATGCCTGAATAGGGTGTTAGGCCTAGTTAAGCATCTACAGGCCCGCTTATGCAAAATTTGAGGAAAAGTACATTTGTTGTATTAAATAAAGATAATAAGGAATTTGAGAGAGTAAAATATATGTTTTAAAAATATAATCAATGTGAAATAGGTATTAATGGGTGGACAAAGTGATAAAATGCAAAAAAGGAGATCAAGAATCCTAAGACAGGCTTAATAAAGACCTATAAGTCTATGCTTTCTTTAGGAATAAAAAAGCAATTTTTGTATTAAGTTTATATTTTTATGGTTAGGATAGGGTTTTAAGGTCAGATTGTAAGATTAAATATAGGTATAAAACCTTTCAATATGAATAAATTGGCACAACAAGACTATTAGGGTCGTTAGCAAAATGTTACTCTCAAACCCTAACCATGGGCAAACAAAGGTTGCAGTGAGTTGGAGAGATGAAATAGTGAATAACACCACTTTAATACATAATATATGGTTTTATATATCCAAATGAGATGTTTATAACCAAAACAAAACACTTTTACACCTTACCATGCAAAATCACCCTTCTCAAGCTCTCAAACAGGCCTAAATAGTAAAAAAGGGTCATCATCTTTTGCATAGTAGTCAATGGTCAATGTGAATGGGAGCCAATGGAGTTTAGGGATGTTGAATATGTCTATGGAATTCAAATTATTTGAATTTTTCCTTAGTTTAAGTTTAAGATATTTATGAACTATCCTTAAGAAGTTTGTACACCTAAAACCCTTCTAAACCTTGCAAATGCCCTGATGATTGTATTTGTCTTATAAATGGCTTCAAATGCTTTGTATTGGATTTGAAATTATTAGTAAAACCTATTTAGGTATCATGTAAACTTTAATGGGCCATATTTTATCATGTGCCAACTATGATAGTACAAAAATTCACCTATTAATGACTATAACATGCCTAGAAATGCATGTTTTGATGGTTTCTCATGAAGTTTGACTGAGTAAAGCCTAGGGTAAATTTTAATAGCCCATGTCTAAAACACCCTTAGATTCATTTAGGAATATTTTATTCATATCCTTGATGAATCTATAGGTCTATAATTTATACCAATTCACCCAACCACATTTTATGTTAATAGGTTCCATCCAAGAGGTAAAATATTTTAGGTTTCTACTTGGCTACGTGAAGGGGCCAAATAACCTAGTCAAATAATGTGGCTTCAGGAAAAGCTGATGGCTATGCCATTTAGATCTACCTATAGCTACACTATTTGGCTCTACCAATGGATACATAGTTTAGATCTATCGAATGACTGAGCCATTCAATAGAACCCTTTTGGCATAATGGTGTTGAATGGCATGCCAACAAATCTACTAAATAGAGTCACCATCAATAGAGTTAAGTAGTTAGGTTGAATAGCTATGTTGAGTGATCAGGTTGATCAACTCTACTAAGAATTTCCATCAAATGAATCTACTAGATGGCTGAGATAAATAGTTCTATTAGATGCTTATGTCTAAGTTGAAGGGTTACCAATACATTTGATCTGCTACCAGGTTGCCTAGTCACCTCCAAGGGGTCCTATAAATATGCCCTCATCCCCACCCACAATAATTCACCATTGACCATAGTAATAAAATATGTTTTTGAAGTACTTTCCACCATGCTAAGCCCGTGTAGTTTGAAGACCATATAATATCCATTGCTAGATGTGTACACATTATAATGATTAGATGATTATACTATATATTTACATGGCTATATACTGTAGAAATAAGTTCACATTTTTCAAGGAGATATTTATGAATATGAAGAGAAATCAAATTTATAAGGAGTTCATAATTATAATTTAGATTCCCTATGTTAGGAGTTAGCAAAAATGATGGTGTTGCCTTTATAAGTATTGCCATTATTTTAGACTAGCTGATATGAAAAAAACTAAATCAAGAACTGGTCAAGCTTCCTCTGGTAACCAATGTCATGAATCCATTAGATACATCCAAAATCCATCCAAAATCATATGGGATAGCTAAAAAAATGGTCAAGAATGTTTATTGTGAAGTTGTGGGGCATAATTTAGATGTTAGGGATAATGAACAATAAGAGATGGTAATTGAACAAAGATCAGTCAATAAAAAAGATAAAACCCTTGGTGACATAAAGATTGAACTATTACATAGAATTCAAGATTAGGATTAGTCTATATAGTGGTCACTAATCTTGAATTCCATATGATAGTTCAATCTTTATGTCACAAAGGATTTCATATTTTTTATTTTCTGGTCATTGTTCAACTTCCATCTCTTGTTGTTTGTTATACTTGTCATCTGAATTGTACCCCACATCTTCAAAATAGACATTATCGACCATTTTTTTAGCTAGCTTATATGATTTTAGATGCATTCTAAATCTATCCAATGGATCCATGACATGGTTACCAAAGCCAAATTCACCAGATCCTGATTTAATCTTTTTTGTATCAGTAGGTTTTTAAAATAATAGCAATACTTACAGAAGATGCACCATCATTTTTTCTTATTTTTGACATATGGAATCTGAATTCCCCTTATAAACCCCTTGTAAATTTGATTTCTCTTCATATTAAGAAAACTCTCCTTTAACAAAACATGAACTTCCTATTTTTATAGGATATCTAGGCAAATGTAAAGGTACACATTTAGTGTTTTAAGTTTGTACATTCCATTGAAAGTCACTTAGGTATCCTTCAATAGGTGAGGTACATTTAATGGTTCTATCTTTCAAGGTTTCAAATTTTGGTTTCCTTATTATTTTCCACCGGGTCCTGGTAGGATTTGGGAATATAGTCTTGATTTTTTTGTGTTCCTTTTTTATTCTCATGCCCTTAAGCTTTAATCCTGGTGAATGTTCTTGTAGTTGTATAAACCTAAAACTAGCCACTAATAACCTCCAACCAAGCTTCATACCAATTTCTATTAAAATATACAATTTGGCTTAAAAACACTAAAACATGCTGAATGATGTGAAACTATCATATACAAGTGCCAATTTTGGCCCATGTATACATAAATGGGGCTATGTATTTTATGAGATAACTAAATTTTATTTGATCATTTCATGTAAAAATGATGATTTCACACCTGGGTGCTCTAAATTACTCTTTTATACCAAATTTATTATATGAGACATGTGCCCTTGTTATTTTGTGTTGGTAACATCCTAAATGGGATAACAAATCCAATGCATCTAACATCACCTTCAAATTTCAATCTAGGCAGATTTTGAGCCAATAATATGACATTTTGACCAATTTGTACACCAATTGCTAAAATTTTCACCAACATTGATATATCATGTTTAAGGCTAATTAATTTGAATCAAGAGCTTAAGTTAATTTTTCATGAAACTTGTTAAATATTTCATTAATGAAAATTGATATTGAATATTTGCATCATCAAGTGACATCATTTTTTGGGAAGGATTCCCTAGGCCATAAATGTAATAAATATCTAATTAATCCCTCCTGTGACTCTTTAATGCCTTTCTATTCCAAATATTTATGAGGGCATTTATTGATTTTAGCCTCCAAAATTGAATGGATTCTTAGCCACACATCTTCATCTTGAGATGGATGGTTTAGGTTAATTCTGATCATTTGCAAAAAATATATAAATACAAGGCCTAAAAACCATAATTTTAAGCTTGGATAGTGTAAATTTACAATGTGCAAATGATTCCAAAGGCTCTTACAATTAGTGCTATTATGCCAAATTTTTGAACGAAGACAAAGCCATCACAAGCCAAAGGTGCCAAGGAGAGAAAGAGCGAAACAACTCCATTAATGAATAATATTTGATGTGCACAAGCTGAGTAATCCACTCTATGAACCATTTGGAAGCTCTAAGGAAGGTGAAATAAGGTTTATTTCATGTTTTAGTTGTTGCTTTCACATGTATGTTTGTTACTAAGCTCCTCATAGTGTCTAGGCCTAGAGATGTCATGTTTGTTAGTGTGTTATTTTCATTTTAATTTTATTTTGAACTAATACTTGATGTAACCCCCTCTCTGATTCAAATTACTAGTTCATAGTAGTTCCATTTGAAACTATCATTTGGTATGCCATTTGGCACAATCATTTTATAGTGTCATTTGACATTGTCATTCGACTATATCAAGATTTAGAGGTGTTGTCTTATTTGATATTAGGATCATAGGGTATGTGTGTGTGTGTGTGTGTGTGTGTTAAATTAAACTATTTTCAAAGATAATTATGTAAAGTGTTAGCGATCTGACCCCCAAAATAATTTATATCCCTAAAATTTTGACGATCTAGTCCCATCTGCTAACCCTAACAAATCACCAAAACCAAAATCTAAAAATTGGAATATTCATGAATTAATGAATATTTGACATTAAAATTTACCCTAGTGAATCCTAATGGATTCCTTTATAACCACCTATGACCTAGAAAAGGTAGGGGAAGATGCTTCTAAAGACTCATTAAGAAGGTCTACAGTGATTACAATACCATTTAGAGGTTTTAAAACACCTAGTGGTAAGCAAGTTGCTTTCAAGAGATCCTAATAGGCCTAATGTACCTATGTACACATCTTGGAGATGTTTTTAAGATTTGAAAGGGGTATAATGATTCCTAACAGGGTGTTAGAGAGGTGGCCAAGTTGTGATAATAGTCTTCAAGTAAAGAACTAGGGCTATGATGGCAAGACAAACTTGTTTTGTGGTATTCATTTAAATCAATCAATTTGTTCTATCAAATTAAGGTTATTATCAGTTTGAATACACATGATTCTTAATCCTTAGCTCCAAAAAGTTGAAAAACACATTGAAGTGGCAAAGGGTGGAATTGGATAACATCAAGAATCATGATCAATAATAACAGATGCTAGGATAAAGACTTGTAACTCCTTATAGATCAATAATGGGTAGTTTCAAATGAGGTTAATGAGTTATAATAAAAGGTGAAGAGTCACTCTTTGCCACCATTGAAGAAGAAGAGGATTATATTAAGTACACAAATGTTTATAGAAGACTTCAAAACTCCCTACTTGTAGACTTTCTTGTTTATAACTTGACCTAATGAAGTGAAACTTGTCATAGACCTCTTCTATGCCTCTCTCCTCTTTCTCCTTCTCACATTATTCCATACATATGCCTACTTTTGGCATTGAATAGATCTTCCACTTGAGTAAGGAGAAGCCATGCTCCTTTTTTAAGCCATTGAAGTAATAGACAAGCTAGTTTTATCTTCTCTTATGATTGCATTCTTGTGTTTTTACATGGATGATTACTCTTGTCTAGTGTTGATTCAACTATCCTTGACATTTTGTCTAATTCTCTCACCTATATGCAATTTAAAACTCACTCTTATAGGTTATATGAAGTGTCTAAGTGGTTTTGTGAAGGTTAAGTGAGGTAATCTTCTATTAGTGTCTTCTAGACCTCTTGAAAATCAGCCCTCATTACCTAACCATCATCTACCACATTCAAATTGAAGTAATGATATAAGAAGGGAAGCTTAGGAGTAGTGTATGGATAGATTAGTCTTATATTCATTATGCATTTACATATGTGTGGTAGTGGTCAATAAATTTGGTGCATCACCTCCCTAGTTAGTTTGCTTTTAGTTCTCTCTACCTTTTCCCTTATAAGTTAGTAGGTTTAGTGATAGTTCTTAAGTGATGCATCAAGGGAGATAGCCCTATCTATAGCTTCAATCCATTACTTAGGTCACTCATAACCTAGGATTGTTCTATTGCTATCACTTAAGTGAGGAGGCTTAAACAACCTCCTCAAGAGTGTAACTTTTGATGATAACCATTACTTCATCTACCAACACTCTGTCTACCTAATTTATTTATAATATAAAAAATAAAAAATAAAGCCTTATATGAGATAATTTATTTATAACATAAGGATAGAATTTGTTTTCAAGACAACACTTTCTTGCTAAGCACAAATAGCCATTACAATTGGTTTGGACTACCATACTGGACATTGACTCCTAATTAGACGAGATAACTAAAATATAAATTTTAGCCAAGTTACTCACACACCATTTAGGATGTTTCATTTTGAAATCTATAGGATCTTATGCCCCATTACCCTATCATAATCAAAAGTAGGGAACAAGGAATTAAACTAATTATACCTAATTCTAAGTGTCGTCAATTTTGATCTAATTGAATTAGTTCAATGCCCTATTCCATATAGTAAAATAAATTAAATGATTTGATGAGATAACTTATCCCTCCATATGGTATCAAAATTAGAACCTTAACTAATCAGTGCACTCTCATTTTTAGTTGACATGTTGAGGGGGGTGCACCAAATAAGTCAATATCTAATACTCACAGTTGGAATAACATACATTAACAACATGTCAAGTCAAACAAAAATGGTTAAGTAAAATGATGGGCATAGGATTTAAAAACACTTATTGTGTTAATTTATGTTGATAACTCAATTAAGATAATAATAGAAGGATCATAAAAACCCATTGACTATATTTTTGACTTCTTGAACCTGATGGTGTGCTTGTTTGGGAATGATTTTAGGATCTTACCCCATTATGTGCTTAAACGAGCTCATGTTGAGGGTGGTTATAAATATTCCCTTAAATAGTGATATGAAAGGATGTTTCTAATGTTTAATTTCTTATTGTTAATGGAAAAAGTGACGTAGGTGGTGGATAACTTGCTACTATGTTTCTCTCAATGCTATGTTTCTCTTAACTTAATACTCAGTATAAGTGTTTCTTGTGGTCTTTCAAAAGACTTATTGTTTTTATTTTGGTTGATAACTCAATCAATTTCATAATATAAGGATCATTGAAATCTATTTACTATATTGTTGACTACTCTAAGCAATTAATAATAGGTGGGGCAAAGTTGGAGTTTTGTGAATAATGTTTAGATAAATCTATTCATTTTTTACATAGGATTATGGACAACATATTTGTATTGTGTATAGCTATTTGATATGAACCATCATTCTATATAATCATGTAATGTTGTCCATTTTATTACAGTCTTTATAATTCCCTACATCTTGCTTGTATGTATAATACCATTTACATTATGTATAATGGTCTATTGTTATCAATATTGCTACCTAAAGGAAAGGAACCAATGAACCAATTATTATTTTCCTTAACATGTTGTTAATAAATATTATCTTAGTCATGAAATGTGAAAACACTATCTAGTTAAGGCCTTTTTGCAAAATTTGATATTTATAATGATTAAAAATATACCATTATATAGAAAAAATGGTTCCTTGGTTCCTTTCCCTTATGTAGAAAAAATGATTGTTTTAGTGTTTTAGTGTTTCATTGGTTCCTTTCTTTTATGTATCAAAATGAACAACAATGTGAATAGAGAAGGGGTCAAAATTCCAAACATTCAAATTCCTTTATAATATAACTCTAGATTACAAATGTATAGAGTTCTAATTCCTTTATATATTTTATATCTGAGAATGATATATAGAGTGTAAAGGGTATTATATAGACAAATAATGGTGCAAATTCAAGGCATTGTACATACTGTAATAAAGGGTATTATACAAGCAATGACTTATTTTCAAAAATAATGTCAATACTTATTCTATGTATACCATTACAAAGACTGTAAGAACTGTGCGATTTCTTTTACCGTGTATAATATTTTTTTACTCTAGTTTGAATATACCATAACCTTCCTTGTGACTGTGCATACTTGATCTATGTATACCATTACTTGACCAATTTATATAGGTATTAGATTATATATGTATACTTTTTTTACATTTTAATATGAATGTTTGACATTTTGACTCCTGATCTACTCACTAACCATGTATGTACACTCATAATATGAACCATTATGGTTATACTTCAATACAAATTTTATTGAAACACCGATTAATTTTATAATTGACTAGATGAGTATAATGCCATATGTACTATGCCCTATTGTAATACTTAATAATGCCTTCTTGATTTTATACTTGACTGTACTTGTATCATGTCCTATTATAATTTCCTATGTATTAGTGCCCTATTTTAGGAGGTAGAGTATATGAGTGTGAGTTTTTTTTGAACTAGTAACTCGCATTGAATGAATTATATGTATAATATCTTAATTGCATAAAATATTTAATAAATTAAGCATTTAATGAGTGATTATGCCCTAACTAATCATTAATTCCTTCAACAAGTAAACAATATAGTAAAAATAAAACAAACTATGCCCTAACTTATCCTTAATTCCTTCAAGTAGTCAACAATACAATCAACATAATACTCAGTTATTCAATGATAATTATGCCAATTTGAAGGATGGGCATGTATAACTATTTCTTCTGGGCTTCTAAAACACTTATTGTGTTCATTTTTCTTGATAATTCAATCAAGTTAATAACATAAAGCTCATGGAAAACCATTGATTGTATTGTTGACTACTTGAACCCCTTATGGTATGCCTATTTAGTAATGATTTAAGGATCTTTCTAATGTTTAATTTGATGTTATTTATGGATAGAATTAACATAGGTGGTGTATAACATAATACTATGTTTTCTCTCACTATTGTGTTTATTTAAAACACTTATTGTGTACATCTTTGTTCATAACTCTACCAAGTTAATAATAGAAGGATCATGGAAACCCATTGAATATTATCTAGTAATGGTGATGAAGAGGGTGAGGGAAACTAAGATCACAAAGGGGTGTAGGAATTGAAAATAACAAAAATTTAATTTTGATTTTCCTTGGTTTTTAACATTCCTTGTGATTGCATTGGTGGGACCCAAAAATGGCTTAACAATCACATTTAAGGAAAAAACTTAGGTTATTGCAAATAAAAATGGCTAAGGAAAATGACAATGTTAAGCCCAATGCACTGGGGAAAAAGTGATAAATAAATGGATGTGACTAGTCAGGGGTCAACATTTAACATGACAGTCCATGTTGAAATCATCCATTGACTTTATTATTGATTGGTTGAAGCAATTAATGTTTTGGGGGTAGAGTTGGAGTTTTGTGTGAATAGTGTTTAGCTAGAATAAAGAGGTACAGAATTCAAATTCCTTTATATGTAGCATATCCAATCATTATTATGCATTTAATTCATATGAAGTCATTGAATTATATGTAGCATATTCTAGTAACACAAACTAGTCAATAAAATATGTGTTGAATGAATGATTATGACATTACTAATCCTTGATTCCTTTAATGCAGAAAATAGTTATGCATTGAGTGAATGTTTTTTCCATAAGTAATCATTAATTCCTTCAATAAGGAAACAATATAGTCAACATTAAACAAACCCAAACCAATATTATGCTCAAAGATTGAATATTCAACACTGTAAATAATGATTATGCATTAAATGAATGAGTCTGACCTAAGTAATCATTAATTCATTCAAATCATTCATTTGTTCAATGTAGAAAATGATTATGTGTTCCTAAGTAATCATTAATTCCTTCAAGTAGGAAACTATATATTCAACATAAAATAAACTTAAATCGATATTATACTAAAAGGATGGATATTCAACAATGAAGCTAATGATTATGCATTGAATGAATGATTATGACTTGAGTAATAATTAATTACTTCAATTAGGAAACATTAGAGTCAACATAAAACAAACCAAAATTGATATTATGCTCAAGGGATGGACATTCAATAATGCAAACAATGATTATGCATTGAACAATGATTATTCCCCAAGTAATCATTAATTCCTTCAAGCATATAACAATAGACTCAATGTAAAACCAACCCAAACTAATATTATTATCAAAGATTGCATATTCAATAATGAAAATAATGATTATGTATTGAATTAATTATTATGCCTAAGTAATCATTAATTCCTTCAAATCATTCATACCTTCAATGAAAACAATGATTATACATTGAATGAATTATTATGCCCTAAGTAATCATTACTTCCTTCAAGCAAGCAAAAATACAATCGATATAATACAAAACCAACCCAATATTATGCTCAAGGGTTGTATATTCAATAATGCATATAATGACTATGAATTGAATAAATGATTATGCCTTGACTAATCATTAATTCCTTAAAACCCTCAACAATACAATCAACATAAAACAAACCAAAATATTTTATGCAAACCTTACTGATATGCCTTATTCATCAATATCACACATCTCATAAGGGTAAAACCTTAAAAACCTATGAAAAAAGAGCACGAGAACTTACATAGTGGGTATTACTTCTTATACCATTCACAATGCCATCTACTCATCCTTGGTTGAAATCACCATACTTTCCAAAAGATATGCAGAGTCTCAATGTTATATAGAGGATCTTAATGGTTTGGGCTTCAAATAAAGAACATAAAGATCTACAACTATTTATCTAGTGGTGGATATGAAGAGGATGAGGGAAACTAAGCTCGTGAAAGGGAAGGAGGGGGGTTTCAAAGATCTCATGAAGTAGTAAGAGTTTTAAAATTAATGAAAACTAAAATTTATTTGTGCTTGATTATTAACATTCATTATGACTGTGTTGGTGGGGCCTTAACAATCATGGTTATGTAAAAAATATAAGTTAACAATAACAATAACCAATTAAGGAAATAATATTGGTTAATCACAACTTAACAAATATTTGGATGTGACCAGCCATGGGTCAACATCTAACATGGTATTTCATGCCAAATGTACTAGTTGGTTATGCTCAGTAGCTAGATATCTCTAAAGAATGTCCCTATTAGAGATGGTAGATGAAATAACAAGACATATTTCCAACTCCATCAAGGCCACTTCATTTAAGTCTCTAAAAATGTATGTATTAATAACTAGGTTAGTATACCTTTATGACCATCTAAGAATTATGATGAATTGATGAGAATGAGCAATTTATTCTCAGTAAGGAATGATGCAAGAGGCTAATTATTGTAGCATTTACAAAAATTCAACCAGACACAGACAACCTTAGCCTTTTGATTTTTTTTTTAAATTGCATGCCCACTACTCAAGCCCACCACCTAGGTAAAGGAAATATGCTTACTTATTTTAATGCCTAGGAAACAAGATTTCTTGAATGTCACATTGTATTTCTTTATAGTCTTTAACATCTTGTCATGCGAACATTCCATAAGTTAGTTCATGTGATGTATGTTGTCTATAATGGACCTATCCTATTCTCAATTCCAACATAAAATTTAATTATTTTTTGAGCTTCACATCTTGACAACACATTTATTTCAATGCACTATTCATGATGTTAGAATTCTACCCCTTAATAACATGTCCACAATTTCAACCAATCAAAAGACATATAAATAGTTTTTTCATATTTTTTTAATAAATGCACAAGTTACTTATTGGTAAACTAAAAATATTTAAATGCACAAAGAAATGAATTTTTACTAGTCCAAAAGTTAGACTTTAAACAAAAGTTAAATATAATTGATTCCTTTAGTATACCCTTCAAGACTAATAATAACTAAACAAATTTGTATAAAGTTTGAAAAGTGGTGTATAAATAACTAAATATGTTCTCTCACATTTTTATTTAACATTGTACCTCTTTATTTTCATGGGTCAATTTTGACTTTTGTAGACAATAATATCAATATATAATTTTATCTTATGGCTGATATAAATTAAAAATAAATGGACAATTAGGAAGGACTAGAGTTAAGTATCTCATCTTTTATGATGCCTACATTCAACTCTATTGTATAAATTATATTAATTAAAAAAGATTCAAAAAGTCAAAGTTATATATGTTTTCAAGATTGTAATAGTTATTATACTACCAATTGCATTGAAAAGGTGCAATGAAGATGTTGATAGATGCAAAGACACATTAACATGAGAGAACAAGATACTATATAAGGGTAATAAATTTGAAGTTTAAGGAAATGAAAAATTACAAAAATGTGTAAAGGCATGTGTAAATAAATAAAGAGAAAAAAATATAAGAAACACAATTGTAATAAAGAGAGAATTAGCTAGCTAAAAGGGAATTGTTTCATGAAATGATTTTATTTATTTATTTGAACATACACATTGTCTTGCATTTTTACATATCACTAAAAAAGGAAAGGAAGAAAGATGCAAAGGTATTAAAGTGAGTGTAATCTTGAGATTATTAAAAAATTAGTCCTTGTTATTCAATGTTTCCAATGCTGATTGATTCTTTTTTTATTGGTAGGCCATGCATTGTATGTATTGTTAGATCCCAAGTCAATTTTAAGGGATGTTATTTTTAATTGTCATGTATGACATGTAGGATTAGGACATGTTTAGGGTTTTTCACATCACATATTAAGCCTATTATTTTTAAAATGATACATACACAAACATTGGAAAATTAGGGACATTCATGTCTTTTTAATAAGCAATCACATCAACTTGCCCAAAAGTGCCATTCACCAAGCTAACATTCAACCATAAATTTATAGTAAGATAATTTTTTCCCCTTATAAAAAATAAATTTGGCCTCCAATTGATCATCATTATAATATTCTAAGGGTTTTTTTTTCTGGTGTGCTTTGCATAACTACATGTAATTGGCACATTCCCTGATTTCAAGATTTCTTTATTACATATGATATCCAAGACTATTTTTCCTTATAAATTTATTGAATAATGAAATGAATATTTTTATTTTGGATATAAAAATTCATCTAATTGAGAATTATGAATATATCTCTCAATACTCAATTTTAATTCAAATTTCTAATATTCAATAAGAGGTTATGAAAATCCACTCGGACTGGGTTAAAACATTGTTGGCAAAAAAATGTGTGCAATGTGATAGAAGTGTTAAAGCTTTTCCAAAGGGTAAAACAATATGATTTTTATATAAAAAACTGATATGCCTTTCAAAAAATTAAGATAGCCTTGGTTACCAATGACAATTATTGATCTCCCACCAAAAATACAGACTTACGTTGGGCAAAGCTTGATGCAAATATTGGTCAATACATGATAATAATTTTGGGATTATGAATCTCATTTATTTATTCAAAATGTAGTGGATATGTCTAAAATATTATTAGAGAATTATAAGTGTTTGGACTTAAAGTGGTTTCATTTCCTTCATAGGTATATGGAGGCTTGCATGTATTATTGAACCATTGATGTTAAAGGCTACAATGCAAGTTTGAGCTACCAATAATAATGGATAGTTATTCTAACTTTTAAGTGAAGTAAATGCAAGCTTTATTTTTTTGGTAAGGTATGATAATTTCCATGTACTTGTATGGCCTTGGATTATAATTTTCAACATAATTATTATATCTCATTAAGTGAAGTGGTGCAAAATAATGTAACTTCAAGCTATTATTCTACAAGCAAAGTACTAAGAGTGGGGAAGATGGAAGAATGAAGTTGAGATATTTGGTGGTTTTTTAGATTGATATCTATAAAAGAGGTATTTATTTCTTCCAATAATGGGAGAAGATTATTTTTTCCCAATTATGATGCATATCAAAATCATTATGGCCAAGCATATAAAGTTCAATTTTTTGATATTATTTTTATGGTAGAGTTCGTACAATATTTACCGGTCATCAAGTTTTTTGGATCCATTATCAAAGATGACATCATTTAAAGGGTATTCATATGAATTTGTTTCATTCTCATAATGTGTACAATAAACATGCCATAGATGGTATGAATTTCACATACATTCAAATTTGTAATGATTTCTTCAATGGAGCCATCATTGTATATAATGATGTTCTAAAATGGTTTGTAAAAGT
Organism: Torreya grandis; assembly: GCA_037957365.1. Taxonomy (NCBI): domain Eukaryota; kingdom Viridiplantae; phylum Streptophyta; class Pinopsida; order Cupressales; family Taxaceae; genus Torreya; species Torreya grandis. The sequence goes on from JARHVA010001639.1 coordinate 2,480,760, forward strand.
GGAGCTCAATCCAAAAAACATTTCCATAGGAACTTGAATCTTTCAATAGGTTCACAAAGTGTCAAAGGTAGGTCCACAAAAAATGGTTGGTAGTTCTATGTTTTTCCATTTCTCAACAAAATGGTGTTTTTCATTCGATAGAGATCTTTCAGCTTTAGTATTAGAATAATTAGCTTATTCTATATAAGATCGGTTAGCTTATTAGTATTACATAGTTTGTTTTTATGTATCAAACAAAATATGGTGATTAGTTTTTAAGTATTTGGGTTGTGGTTTTGGGTCAAGCCTATTTGAGCTTCCTAATAAAATTTGTTATACCATCCTTTCTCTATTTTAGGAAATTTAATAGGCTATCTATGTGGGATTTACAATTAATGAAATACATGACTTGTTGATTCTTACATCTATGTGTAATTTATTATGGTATCATAGCATTAATAAACCTTCAAACAACCAACTGATATAATGACTAAGTCTTTGAGTAAAGATAAATTTGTAAACTTATGAAATAAGTTTGGAGTCATTTCTAGTTCATTTATTAGGGGAGGGTATTAGAATAATTATCTTATTATCTATAAACTCAATTATATTATTAGTTTAATATTGTAATATTTTGTTTTTATGAGTCAAACAAACTATGACGATTAGTTGTTAAGTTGTTGAGGTGTGGTTTTGGGTTAGGGCTATTTGAGATTCCTATATAAAAGTTGTTATACCTACCTTCATCTATTATAGGAGATGTAATAAGATATATATGTTGGATTTTAAATTAATGAAATACATGGCTTATTGTTTCTTACATCTAAGTGAAATTTATAATTTAATAAGTGGTAAAATTTCTAGTGAAAAATGGTGGGCCAATAATGCATCAATGGAGGCTAAAATTACAAATAAATTGGTTACAGTTTGTGATACATGATGTAGAACCATTTTACCAATAATTAATGAAACAAATGGTTGGTTTCACATAATGATAGGGAGTTTTTGAAACATATGGTAAGTTTCATGTGCACTACTACCATGCTCAACAAATAATATCATTAAAAAGCTTCTTGAAGTAAATTGAGGATGGTTCATGTGAATCCACACCCTCTACAATTATATATAATGTATTGGGATATATTTATAACCAACTCTATGATTTTGATGCATACTTTAAATTATATTTCAACACAACATTCTAGGAGAGAACAATATGGTAGTCCACATTTTCTCTCCAAATGGATTTAGCATGCCCAAGTTTTTGATGTTCACCCTATCATCATTACTTGAGGAAATGTATTTTTATTTTCTACTATCTTCAATGACCATAGAATATTCCATGTGAAATTACCAAGAGGCCTTGTAACAACATTAAATGGATGTTCCTTTCCTTCACAAACATGTTTCTTCACTACATTTAGTGTCCTTGAACAAAGTCCAATAGTTATTCATATTCTACAAGAGGACCACTTGAAAATATTCTAGTTGTTCTCAACAAATATGGATCATCGAGGATGGGACAATGCACAAATTGATTTATTTCGAGATTATGTCATGGATTACAAGCTGATACATATTTATCAATATATTCTATCACCAAAAAATCTATAGCTTAATTATCCCAATTTAATTTGTCAATATTGGGTGTAGTTTGAAGCCAAAGGAAACCATGAATATGCACAAATAATCAATGTTTCCCTTCATACCTAGAATCAAAATATATGTATATAAAATTTAATGAAAAAGAGGTGATTTTAATAATAGAATAAAAGGTAAATGTGGTTGTTGTGCACCTATACCAATAGTCTTGTTTTTGAATTTTTTTTTCCAACACTTCCTCACAAAAAATGTGAATCTATGATGAATATAGAGAGATGTGAAATGCGTATTTGAAAAAATATTTTGAATTATTCAATGATAAGTCTAAATTTCATCTTTGGGAGTTTTTAGGGCTTAGTATTTTACACTTCATTACATTTTTTATGTTAGCATCAATAAGCATGAAGAGTAAAGTATGATAAACTAGTTGCATTATCATGTATATTAGTTTGTCACAACATTTTTTCAAATACGATCTTGACTCTTGAAAGTTGGATCCAAAGTGCATTATTTTTTTTGAAATTTTATCATTTGGAAAGTCATGTAAATGATGTTTTTTTTTTGAAATAGTAGTTTACGGGTTGTATCCAATATGTTTTAAACAAAAATAACCATTTTCCCTTCGTTGTGATGGTGCATCAAAATGTTAAGAAAAAATATGTAAATTTTTGATGTGTAACAAATATCTCAACATTGTAATGCATCAAATGAAGAGCATATCATTGCATTTTAATAGATATTTAATGTGAAGTTTCTTGAACATGGTCGTACATGTAGGGGAAAAAAGTAGGAAATACCATAGCAAAAAATACTTCTATGTTATATTCATTTATAAGTGATAATCATGTTGGCAAGGCCATAACATATGGTTTTGATTGATTTATTGATTTCAAGTACCTATGTATCTCTTTTATTTTTTATCCTATAAAATGGAATATAGGCACAAATTATATGCATAATTATTTCATGCACTCATAAAAAAATTCATATCCAACAAAGCTCGTTCTACTTTCTAGATTTGTAGAATATTAATAGATACATGCCGAAGCATGGATGAAATATATACATTTTTAGAATACAATGTTAATAGTGAAATTTCATTAAGAAGGACATATTTTTAGTATGAATCATGAGCTAACTTATATTTCAAGGCTTGAAAGACATGTGATCCGCTAACATAAAAGTCATATTTTTTTTAGGTCCCTGTCTTTTGACCAAAATTATATCCAAGCAGTCAATTTTCCACAGAATATAGTTTATAATCACACTAATGTCCCAAGGGAAGCTAATGATATGACCAATGTATTTATATTTACCTCCACATGCATGATTCACCTAAAAATTTGGATTTACTCTTTCCATAAGCATTTATTCAATTGAGTAAATGCACCCAAAAATATAAGTTTTTATCTAGAATCCATATTATTCATTTTGAAGGAATGATGGTCATTTTGTTTGGAAATTCATGTATCAAAAGAACATGACCCACTTGTATTCTACTCTTCATGCTGGGTAATTTTCTTTGCATATAAAACATGTGACAACTAATCTATCATTTCATGAAAGTGCTTATGCATATCTAAAATTTTTATAGTTATAATAGTTATTAGTAAGGGATGTGTATGGATTTATATTAGTGGGAGGAAAGGAGAATTGACATGCTTGGCTATGATACCACATGTTGAGCTATAGCTCATATGAACCAGCTAGGACTCAAACCTAAGACCTTCCATTTTTGTTCAAGTACTTTGCCAACTAAGCTATTGGCCCCTCTATGGCTAGCCTACTCCATCACTTCTATAACTGCCATTGTCTCTAGGTGTCGAGTCTTCCACACTTTCACTTCCCACATCTCAGAATTCAAACTTTGATGTTGTGTGGCAATTAGATCTTGATCTTTGATACTAGATAAAGGTAGTCATTGATCATTGAATAACTTTCCTATCCTAATCGAAGTGAACTACTAGAAGAAGAGAGTTGTGAATATAAAAACTCAAAATAACCTGCATTCATGATTTGTAGACATAGAGACATTGGTGTTCATAACACTTAGGATACATGACCTATTGGCAAAAGGTAAGGATGTTGTGTAAAAGATGTGTTTGGAGACTTCTATGGTCCAAACTATCCAAACCTATAACTACAACCACCAAGAAAGCAAGTATATAGTGAAGGTTTTGATGGGACATGTGAAGCAATTGTCTTCCATTAAGAAGGAAAGAAAAATTATGAAGAAGGCTCCCACAACTGATCTTTTGAAGAAGGATGAAAATTCTATGAATGTTTCTCCCAAGAAAGTGGTTCCTATTGCAAGATAAAAGAAGGTGATTTCAATAAAGTACATTCTTTTAATACAAAATTTGGAAGTATTAAATATTATTTTATTATATTTATGAAATCTTGCATAAGTAAAAAAATGTCTGCACTCAAATTACTCTTATCTGATGCCCTAATTCTCAAAGGGCCAAATTTCACTACATGGAAGACAAAGATGAGAATAATTATTCAATTCAAAGAATTATGGGGCATTTTCATTGGTGCAATGACCTATCCTATCAAATTTGATGGAGAATAAAATATGATAAGTCAAATGCAAAATCCCTGATGTTGATCATACCTAGTGTCATTGATGAAGTTCAACCTCATATTCAAGATGTGACAACATCAAAAGAGGCTTGAGACATTATATCCACCATTTATAAGGTGAAGAACTAGATGAAGATTATCCATCTCCAATCCAAGCTTCATACTCTCAATATTAAATATGGTGAGAAAGTTGAGGAGTTCTTATACTAGGTAGAAGAACTATAACCAAAATTAATTACACTTAAAGAAATGATTAAGGATAAGCTATTGGTTTTGATCACATTGATATATCTCTCCCATTAATTTCCCACATTCATCATGAAACTGAACATCACAAATCAATCAATGTCTTTCAAAGAACTAGTGAATTTACTTTAACAAGAAGAAGATATCCAATTCGTGCAAGATGAGTTCAAGGATAAAGCCATGATTTCCAAGAAATGTGGTCTAAAGTTATTGAAAGGAGCACTAAAGTATTCAAAATAATAGTATAAATCTGAGAAGGAAAAAAGATAGTGTCGTATTTGCTTCACTAATAAGTATGACACTTATCACTACTGGTATAATGCCTTGACACAAGGCTCATCTAGTCAAGAGGGAACATCTGGTGGAGATGATTCACATAAATAAAAAATATGCCCTTGACAATGGAATTAGCACAGACATGTAGTATCACAACATCAACATGATGATGCATCTAAAGAGGAGGTACCCATAAAAGTAGAATGCAATGGTGCATATATAAGGATGTAGTTCTTGTCTCCCAAACCTCATCATAAATGAGCAAAGTTTAGTTGATCAACTCTAACACCAACAAGTATATGACAAAATGAAATGAACTCTTCAAATCACTAATGAATCAACCCACTAGAGATCAAGTTTGAATTGTAGATGATAAAGAGAATGTTACAAAAGGAATTAGAACTATCACCATTCCTCATAGGATGTGAACCTATACTCTCACAAAGGTCCCTGGCTTGATAACAAATCTCTTGTCTATAATTCATCTCTTGAATCATAAGGTTAAGGTGGAGAAAATTATCAAGAATGACATAAAATCATGTCTCCTTTCATGGTAAGGTAAGGTAATTGTTAGAGCTTTTTTGAAAGATCGATTATTTTCCCTAGATGTAGTCTCATCTGATATTGTTGCTCTCTCTACCTCTACGACAAAATATACTACACTATGGAATTATCGATATGGGCACATTTCTATTGGTTCTTTATACCAACTTAGATCTAAGGCCATGGTCCATGTACTTCCTCAGTTATCCCATTCTTTGCCTATATACCCTAGATGCCTTATCGGTAAACAACATAGGGTTCTATTCAAGTTGAGTTACTCACACACTAAGGATTGTTTTGATGTGGTACATATTGATTTGTGCAGACCCTTGCCTACTTATTTCTAAGGATTCAAGTACTTCTAGTTGTTTGTTGATGATTTTTATTGTAAGACATGGGTTTTCTTTCTCAATAATAAGAGTGAAACCTTTACTCATTTTAAGGTCTTCTACCAGCTTGATGTTACCCAGTCAAGGAGGCCTCTTTGGCTCCTCTACTCAGATCAAGGGGGGAATTCACATCAAAGGAATTCTTGTAATTTTTGAAGCAATATGGCATTAAAAAAAAACCTTACTTCTCCGTATATGCCTTAATATAATGGAATTGTAGATAGATGTAATAGTTTAATCATGGAGATGGCCCATTACATGCTTTCCACTGTGAAATTGGATGTGCCATTCTGATTAGAAGTAGTTTAGATAGTCGTATATCTTCTCAACAAGGCACCTACAAAGATATTTCAAGATAAGACACTAGAAGAGGTATGAAGTGGTTATAAACCTTTGATATCTCATCTTAGAGTATTTGGTTGTACATCTTATATGCATGTCCCAACTAAAAATAGGAAGAAGATCAAATTGAAGACAATCCGGTGTCTTTTATTGTGGTATAATACTACCTCAAAAGCATATCATCTCATGGATCTTGAGACACAAAAGATTTATGAAAGTATAGACATGGTTAAATGTGTTCAAGGGATGTTTTTTCTCCCTTTTATGTTGATGATAATGTTACATATTTGATATAAATTGCATCTTTGTTCATTTATATAGGGTATATTTCATGCGTAAAACTGTCACCATTGATATCTAATTCCAAAATCAAATATCTATAGGTTTAATTTAAAAAATAAATAAATCTCCTTATATGACATATATGAATAAAATAGTATCAACGAACATATATGAAATCCAAAAGATACAATATTGGCATGAAGCATTTATTTTGAAATGTTGCATTAATACATTATGTTTGAAATATATAATACAAATCAAGAAGATGGGAAACATATCAATAAGAATAAAATTACAAGATATAAAAAATAAGGAAGAGAATTTGACTCTTTAAGTACATAAAAATAAATAAAAATGCATTTTAATTTTATTGAATATGATAACAACACTAATTAGAATTTCATAATTGCATTGAAAAATAATTTTCAAGTTATTAAAAGGTACCTATTATGCATGCCAAATTTATATTAATATCACTTTTAATGAAATCACCTACGACTTTAAAGGCACAAAAAAATGTTGACCACTTATCAAGTCTCCTCAAATCTAGGCACAAAAATATTCTCTTAAAACTTAATATAATTACATATTGTACAATGAAGGTAAGAATTCAAAATGCAACATTGGCTAGACAATACAATTAAAATAAAACAGAGGGAAATACTTGTCAAGATCATTAAATATGGTAAGAAATATACAATAAATTCCACATATAAAAAAGATGTAGAAAAAGGCATTAGAAAAGGGTAGGAATGATTTGAACACATATAAACTAACTTGTAGATACACATATTTCAGATTTTTTGAAATTATAAATGGTATATTTATGTTTCTCTTTGCCATTTTAGGATAAATTTTTAATTGAGAGTGTCATAATAAAATGTTGATCAAAAACATGATTACTGATTTCTCAAGTTGCCTCATCATTCATGGTGAAAAATTGTACATCTTTTGGTCCACACTAAGATTGACAATTCAATCTTTTACATCTTTTTTTTGGGCATCTTTCCCTTCTTTCACTTTTATCAATGTTTGTTCCTCTTTTTTTGGTGTTTGTACTTTGATATGCCCCAATTTTGAATTTAAGAAGTCAATAAATGCATAATTTTAGTAATGCATTTAAAGGAGAAGTGATCACATGTGATAAGAGACCTAGGATTGGAATTTATATCATAATGTTGCATCTTGCCTTTTACTATTGTTGTCTATTGAAGTGCATGCACCTATTGTAACAAAATCTGAATTGAAGTAGTGAAAGAGAGTGTATAATCTATTTTTTGCTTGCATCTCATATCTAAAGATAAGGGTTGGGTATTCATATTTCACTAGATTGCATGGGTGTTGACTTCCAAATTTTTTAAGAGTAGGGGTTGGACTGAAGTAGACTCCTCATCAATACTATAATTTTTAAGTCATTGTAAGGTTTCTTTGAGTGGATTAGGATATCCACATTAAATAGGAAATTTAGGATGATATGTGCATCAATTTGAGAATTTGAGTTAGGTATTTTATCATAAGGGATAGATGAAGGTTTTCACAAAGTTTCATCTAATTTTGACACTGTTTGACAAAGATTGAACCTTGCCTATTGAAATTAAACTTCAATTTTGGTCACTATTGAAATCAAGTTGCCTAATTTTGGTCAATTTTTTAAAACTTCTCTTATATACTTCAAACTTTTAGATTTTCTTTAGTACTGATTACAAACTAGTTTCCAATTACTTCGAGCCTTAGAAAATGCAAAAGTTACTTAGAATTTAGGTATTTATTTAAAAACCTCTCTTGTGAAGTTTCAAGCTTTAATTTAGTTCAATTTCATGTATTTCATATCTAGTTTTATACTATATTGTTGTGTTTTTTTTAAAAAATTTAAAATCCATATCCGCTTTTGATGAGTAATATAGTATATCTTGACCATTAATCACTTTTCATCAAAATAAGAGGAGACAAAATATTAAAATAAAGTGACTCACATTATAAATTTACAAGGCCTATCCATGATCATTTGTATGTTCCTAACATTATCTCTTTATAAACTTATATTTGAGTTACTAACAAATGCATTCAAACATCTACATATCGATATAGAGAAATCAAATGACCATAACATATTTAAAAATGACTCAAAAGTCTCCTATATCTAATTTTGTATTTAATTAAACATTATTTACTATATTAAACTAATCTATTTTATCATGTAAAAAAAAAATTAAACCATATCCATTAAAGAAGACAACAATAAATTATTTACTATATTAAACTAATATATTTTATCATGTAAAAAAAAAATTAAACCATACCCATTGAAGAAGACAACACATAAATCAAACTAATCTATATGGATGTCAAATAACATAATTATTTAATATTTTCATACATTGCCATACAACACACTTATTATACACAAACCCCAGACAGTTACGCTTGCCAACTTAGAGTTGCACCTTAAAATAGTAATCATGATTTATCTAAACCCTGTGGTTCAACTCTAAAACTTAAGGAATTTATTACACAACCAACTCTTGCATAGCCTTTATTTATAATAAACTATGGTATGCAAGATCCATTCCATACAATAAGAGATATTATTGTATCACTAATATACCATACAAGCAGAAGCATATTATTGTAACAGTGATATTTATGGCACCCACGAATGATCATTACATGTATAGTTCAATTACAGACGACAACACATCCAGTTGATGGACAAGCTTCACTGACTTGAAACTTGCAGCTTCTGAATTTTTTTAAAACTCATTGAGGTTTCAGTCCTTTGCCCCTTGAAAGAATTCCATCATGTGTAAATCCAGTTCCAATGCATCCCTGTAGTCTGCACTTGTGTCCGTCTTGCTTGGCAGCATGTATTCAATCACAATCACCTTGCCTTCTCACCCAGTTTCTCATGGCAATTTATTAATATCTTTATACACTGCTCATCTCCCCAGTTATGCTTTATACACTTCTTAATATTGTTTATAATATATGCTTTAAAATAATTCTTATGATCTTTTAAATATATAAGATGTATTATTATATATTTTTAATATTATTTATATTTTAAATATTATATGTATTTAATAATTTATGTTTTTTAAAAATAATTTTAAATTTTAAAAATAATATGAAAAAAATAATAATTAAATTATTATTATTAAAATTTCACTATTCTAATATATTAAAACATTATAATATATTATATAATTAATATTTAATGTAAAAAAATAATATAATATATATTATTTATGTAATAATTAATATATAAAAATATTATATTATAATATATTTATCATATTATATAAGTTGAGGAAAAAATATTTTGGAAAGATTATTAAAATGAATATCATATTATTATTGTTTAATATTTGGTGTATAAAAAGTTAGATAGGGTCAGCCATGATGGGTTTCTAGTAAAATGCAATTGTCAATTTGCACTCTTTTGATTTACAAACCCCCTCTTACTAAAATAAAAACTTACATCGCCTTCAATGCAATATATGTTTTATGCATCACAACATTTGTTTTGTAAAGTGAGGTTTTGTCAAATAAAACCGTGTAAAGTGAGAGTCATACCTCACTTAAAACCTATTATGGATGACCATGTCTCATAAAACATGTAAGAAATGAACATTTTCAAGGTGAGTTGGGTAGTGATGGTGACATACAATGATAGTGTGACCTATACAACTTTTCATTTCACTATGCCTTACTGCTTGTCTTATGTAAGACCAGCAACAAAAATTATGGGTGCACACAAATGTGCCTCTCCCCAAACTAGGCCCTCTAAAACCATATAAGCATCTTTCAAATTTTTATCGTATGTAAGATGAATCTCAGACATGTAAATACCGATAAAGATGCCTTCAACTTAATATACAAAGCTTCAAAAATCTAAAATAATATATTTTTAAGATTTTAATAGTTATTAGTCTAGAAAAATAATTAATAGATTCAATTTGCATTAACTTAGAATTAATTATTAATAATCTGATCAATCACAAACAAATTTAATTTTAATTTATAGAAAATTTTAATGTTAAATTAGAAAGCTATATTTTATTTTAAAAATACTAAAAAAAACCTATTTTATCAACATTTAATTAGCTTAAAAATTTACTATTATGAATGCCTTCACATTAATTGAGAACCAGAATGAATATTACTGACGTTATGATGAGTAATCAAAAAGCTACATTTTATTAGTCCCGAAGGAGACTATATGCCATCACTTAGCTTTAACTGGTTATAATCTTATGCTATTTTGACCAACCAAAATACTCTATTTGCCGTGCTTAAAAATTAACATAACTTTTCAAAAGGTAAAGTGCTTGGTTTTTAAGTTTAAATATTATTATTATGATACACGGATTGGAGGAAATACTTTTGATGTTATTCACATCGTCATGTTATTTGAAGCCACCATAACATTTGTAGGGAAATGCATTGATTAGCATAATAAATTTGTTTAAATCCAATCCTAACAAATGCAAAAAAATATAAATATTTCACTTTGTTAGAGGCACATAGTCATAATCGATAGAGCTCATGTAGCACACCATCGACATAGCTATCCCCCATATCTCACATATGTACACTGCAAATACCTACAACTGTACAACTTAGGGCACTGTCATGATCGTACATGGTTTTTGGAAATAAAATATCTAAGAAACTTCTCAGTGTAGTGCCCCAAAAGTTGAACTTGTATGCACTTGGACATCCTATTATATTTTCTTGCAAGCTTGCAATTGTTTTAGCAATACCCACAATCTACAACCAGAATTACATGTCCAACTTCTTCACTTCCACCACAAGGACAAGTAAGTATACTTACATTCTCATTTTGAAAACTTTAGATTTAATGTTAATGATAGATTTAGGTATATAAATTTATCTTGCCTTTTGAAGTTTTTAACCCACTGTTATCAATAATGATAATATTATCTCAATTGATACCCATCTCTTATATACCATTTCTTTATCTTTTGTATTGGTAAATAAGCATAATTTTATAATTAAACAAACCCATGTCAACCACCCATCCCACCTAGAATTGTATGCAAAGCTTCTTCACTTTTATTTGAAAAGGAAAAAAAAAAGATATAGGGTTTTTTAAAAAATAGTTTTGTTGGTGCTAATGATTGAATTGGGTATTAAACTTTATCCTGTGATTTGAAGTCTTATAGTAGTTGAAACATTCAAAAATGTCTCTCAACCAAATATACATTTTTGTGTACTAGCCCTTTATATTGTTAAGGATTAATAGAACTATAGCTTTCCCCTTGACGAGCTCCTTGACAAATTTTGCTGGACTCCTATTAATTATATCACAGGAGAAAACCTCAATAATGGAGTAAGTTTTGAATTTGTCTTGAAAAATTAATAAGAACCAATGGCACACCTTATATTATACATTCTGTTCAGATGTATTACGTGTTGAAGACATTAACGGAACATGTTGCTCTATAATACATGGCAAAGGAGGGGATTGAAGGGGTGACAATGTTGCTAGCGATGGTGGGTAGATCTTGTCTCACACCCACAGAGCATTTTATGAAACCTTTGTTTCCTCCTAGTAAATTTCATATAATATGTAGTTACTATGCTTATATGGGATACACATAATTAACATTGATAACAATTGAATTTACTTTCCATTTCATTGTTATTAGTGATGGGTCCTTTATTCCATGTAGTGGGTTTGTCATACATTAGGAATTGGAATAAAATGTTATACATTTATTCTACATCTTTCTTGTTGATAGTGTACTCAAAGTATTTAACTTTATCTAAAATATAGTTAATGTATCCATCTGTAAAAATACAACCATCAGAACATTTGAAAATTCCAATCTTAGGTTTGTATCAGTGTAATCCCTATTTTTATACGTGTTAATGTTTTGGAAGAGAAGTGTCTAAGGAGGAAGTAATAGTTCTATTAATACCATGAACTATATATAACTTATTCCAAGAGCATCAATGACATTTGAGCTAGTGTTTTGTACCTTGGAGTAGCGTCATAGCTATAGAAAAATTCCCTATGAATTTGTGAAATTCTATTTATAGATCGATCAAATGTATGCTCCACCAATGTGTATAACCCCATAAAGATTAAAATATAACAACTCTTGTTTCTACACACCCAAATTCAAAAATATCCCTTTCATTCACTCATCCCCACATAGGTGCATCACACAAATGCTTTATACATATACCACCAATGAATACACCTCCAAAACACCTAATCCCCAATAGGTCTTGTCCCTTGGCTTCACTCCTTAGACCACAGGTATATCACCTATGTGTTCTGCATCTACCATAACACCAATAGAACCTAATCTTGCACTCACCTTGTTCCCCCACAACCAAAATCAAAATACTTGTTGCTTCACCATGAACCCACCATATAAAAGCTCAAAACAAGATCAACATGCCACATTGATGTTTTATAGATCCTCATATTGACAACCATCATCCTCATGCAATCTAATTTAGTTCTTGTCAAACAAAATCACCCTCCCCATTTAGAAAAAACTTCACCCACCTCCCCATTTCAGTCACATATTTTTTAACAACAAAACCCATTTGAGCTTTCATGAATTGAACAAGAAAAATATGGAAGAGAATAATTTAATTGAAATAATCATACCTAAAATGACAAACATGTTATTCTATTATCACAGAATCCATGTAGCATATAGGTGTTGGTTCCCATTTGTACACCTCTCTAGTCTGGCCTTAAACACTTTAAAGAAAATGAAAAATAATTATGAGAAACCCGCTAGCATGTTATTGTGGCCGGGGAAGGGTTTGACATCAAGAATGGACTAGACTAAGAAAATGACTGAGAGGCACCTACAGAAGGTATGTTTAGCTCCCTGCTACTTTTGGATCTACCTGAACCAAGGTGAGATGACCTACAGGGTAGCTTTGTCACATGGAGAGATTCTTCAATTCAATATTCATGGGGATTATCAACACAAAGAGACACAAATCCATGACTATAACATAACCAAGTTCGTTCACTCCACCCGAGAAGGGTTGTCACACAGAATGAGAAAATGTTCTAAGTCAGATACAAGCTACTAAAGATGGATATGAATGTGATTACAACCTTCATTCGAAAGAAATCTTCAACAACACAGGGGTTGAATAAAAGATTTCAATATTGGGCTTTAAAGCACAAAATGTAGACACATGCTAAATATACAATGTTTATGCATCTGCAGGCAAATAACACTTAAGATATGTAAAGGGCATATTATTTGCAGGGTAGGATATGGTAGGATTAATTGATAGCTATAAAAAGGGGGAGAGTGGTGTGATGGAGTTCTTCAATTAGTAGGGATTCTTTCAGCATTCATGACATCATCTATTGCAAAGATGTATAAAAACTCAAATGCAAGCTAATGGAACTAGTAGGAGTGATTTGGATTTTTCCATTGAATCCATAATCCTAGGGTTCCCTAACAAGTTATTCAACAACATATTTTCAAATATAATGCATAAACGTATTTATAACCTAGATCTAAGCCCAAGATGACAACAAATAATGAGCAAGGAATGAGGTGTCTTATCAACAACATTTGTAAAACATATTAATGCACTTCATCAATAGAAAATAGTATAAAACCACATGCATTTTCATTAACTTGAAAGAAAAATCTTTCATACTCCAATGTTTCAAAATATTTTCATGGGACAAACATGGTGGATCTGTTTCATGTTGGATAGGGGAGACATATAAGCATGCTCTCAGAGCTTGTTAATGGTTGTACACTTGGAACCAACTTAGCAAGAGAGACAAAATACACACATAGCCATGATCCTAAAATATGGAAGAGCCTATACTTGGGATAAAAACAAAGATAAACATCAACTAACCAAAGAATAGAGGAGAAACCCTCTATTTATACATTTTTACCCTTTCAAATCTGAGAATGGGAGTTGCAATTTGCAAAAGTGAAAAACACCTTTCCAAGTTCTACCAAGATGTTCGTAGCTGGAATATGCCCTTTACCACACCTAGAATATTCATGTATTTACAAGGAAAATGATTTGTTGCAACTGAATTTACAAGGAATGATGGAGATTTGCAATAAATCGATTGATTTCTTGGTTGGAAACGCATTTCACATGAGCTAGAAGGATAATATTTGTGGTGGAGGCTAAAAAAACCATTTGTCTTTTGTGTAACCACCTAAATATTCCCTTGACCACTTGATTGCATAGTTGGAACCTCCTGGATAGTTGTCATTCCTTTTATGCATGCCATGGAACAACCTACTCTTGAATTGATGGCATGTGAATATTCTAGATCCATGGACCTTTGAATGATCTTCTTTGGAGTGGCTCACCTTGGAATTGCAAACCTACAATTTCTTTCCCATTGAGAAGCTTGGACAAGCAAAGCAAATGAAAATACAACTTAGGTTATTTTCAACTTTTTACTTTTTGGCTCCAACTTGTATTTTCACACATTGCACTTTGCACCTTTACTTTTTACAATTTTGGTTTTTTTGCACTTTTCAATATTCACATTTGATTTTTTGTAAATTTTCCCTTTCATAATTTCCTTCATGCTTTTTAATGCATAAATGCATTATTTTCACTTTTTGCATTTTGGGGAAATCCTAGCTCCTTTTGCAAATTTATGCAGGTGCAATCTACATAGGTGAAATTTGCATAGGTGCAATTTGTACAAGTGCAATATCCACAAGTAGCTCCCCTTGTTGAATGCTAGAAATGGGAGATCCAGGTACAATTTTCACTTTGCACAAGTGAAAAATTGCATCTCCTCAACATCTCCTTGAAGCTCCTTGAGTTGAAAATTTTCAACTTTCTTTGATTGGTGGGAGTGGGAGAGTTAACCATAATTTGCACGGTGCATTTTGGATAGTTACATTTTGCACTGTGCATTTTGGGAACTTGTAATTTTTGGTTTTTTTTTCAATTTTCTTACCCAACTCCATTTCAGCTACCTGGCTGCAGCACCTTGTAGAAGATTTTACCAAAATCCAAGCTCTTTCCCTATATGATGCAAACTTTGATGGAATCCCCGAGTCTTTCATTATTCCAACTACTCACATATAAAAGTTTTATCTTTAATAGGCATGTGCATAGATGGAAGAAACCTACTTTTGACTCTTTTCAATGATGTTTTCCAAAAATTTGAACTTCCGTATTGAGGATCTATCCATTGCCACTTAATTTTTTTATGAAGAATAACATTATCTAGAGGTACGTCTTCTTTTGCATTGGGGAACCCTTGATTTATATATCTTGAAATGTTGTGGTCATGAATATAAATAAATGTTCCTCAAGGTATTTTCTCTGCACATGAAACCCGTATATATTCTTTTTGTCTATAAGTAGTTAAATGCCATTTTATATATGGGCCACCCTTTGAAATCAAGTTACAAAAATCCTCCCATTTCGTATGTGGGCCTCGATTTTAAATCTGTCCAGCTAACAGGTATGACAATAACTAATATCCTAGACTTTACTAGTATCGGAACGAATATAGGCAATCATATCATATCATTAGTGGTCATCTCAATTACACACACACATACATATAGGGTTCATATACATATATAAGATGCATGTTCCAACCTCTATATATGTAATATATATATATATCTAGTTTATTATACATATATATATAATCTATATATATATATCATTATATACATACACACATATATATCGTATATATATACTATATACATACATATATGCAGCATAATTATACCTTGCAGATTGGCTTTAATTGAGGCTGCTCATCTAGAAAAGTGGGAAAAGTTCACTACTCTTGATATACTTGGCTTCATAGCTAAATCGATAACCTACACTTTTAATTCAAGACTCTAAATGGCTACCATAGTGAGATGAGTTCTAATATCCTACTCCACACATGGATAACATTCTTTGGGAATGGCATCACCATCACATGCATCTCTATTCTACCAGCGGGACATGTACCAATTATACATTTGACTTTCCCACTCATTCACCCAGCCTTGCAGAATCTAGAAATACCCCATATATTTTGCAAGTGGTTTGGTGAAAAATTCAATTCACATTCCCATGTTCCGCCATCTTACCTCTCTCTCCATGTTCCACTAAAATCCGAGGATGGTGCATGAACTTGACACTTTGCACTTGTGTTGGTTCAAAGTGCGTTTTACCTTCCACCTTCCTCCAAGTCCCTCATGCCACATTCTGCGGACCTCTTCGTACAGTTTTGTACCTGTTTTTATCTCTCACACATTTGGCAGACTTCAACACCATCCCGTCCACTTTCAATTCATCCTATATATCTCTACAAAACTTTGACATAGTGTTTGTACTTCGATTTTTATTGTTCAAACTTCTGGCAGAACCTTGGGACCTGTTTTGCACCTATTGTTTAATACTCACATCTCTGATAGAATTTGACCCACTCAAATGCAATTTCTAAAATTGCGTTCACACCATTCCATCCTCTGGCAAAACTTTATATGTTTGAATGCAAATTACCTTTTGGCCTCCCAACCTCCATGTGTGTGTGGAGATTTGTAGCTTAGCTTGTAATTTTCAAAAATCTACAGTAAACACCCTTTATCTCAGCCAAGTACTCCTTGTAGCCGTATTGAAAATTTTGATGGTGCAGGCATCTCAGGCCTACGTGGTCATTATGCTTGCATATCATGCTTTTTACTACAATTTTCCATTTATTTTGCAAAAATTACATTATTATGTTCCATTATCCATGTGGCAAAGGTAAAAGGGCGTGGTTTAATTCCTCACCATTTATATTTTCCTTGGTGCTACATAGGTCCAAAGGCCTCCAAATGGGCTTCCCACTTTGTTGGCCTACGTGCATTTTGGGGAACCAACACTGGATGTACACCCCTTATGGGGTGCATTTTGAACCACATAACACAATACCAGGTGCCAATCCAATGATTATAGGTCAACATTTAGCAATTTATCAAAAGAATCCATCAAGCTCAACATCTAATATTGCTTATCATTGAAAAAAATAAATCAGGAGGATCTGAAAATGAACACATGACAAAAATGCAAAGGGAAACTGTACAAATAAGGCCCGAAGCAAGGGGAAACAAAGCAACAAAATAACAAAGCTATACACTTGTACATAGTTACAAGCTCAATTGAAAAAATGTTTCAAAAGTTCGCCATTGACTGACAACTCCATAATTTTGCCATCCCTTAATCTCTTGAACTTTTCTAGTAACTTGGTGGCCAAGATGAAGTAAAACAATCTCTGCACATGCTTGAAAGTACTACTACTAGGATACAATGAGATGACCAATTGAAACAAATCCTTCCTATATGATCTTAAATATGGATAAGACTATACTAGAAGATCTTAGTACCTTTTCAACAGTTGTAAATAAACCTATATCTCAGCTGCAATTAGGCAAGTACCAAGTTGGAGTGCTCAGGATTAACAATGTCATTCATGCACTCGAAATACTACTTGAAAAAGAACTTAAAATTTTATCCTTAGGAGCACAAAGAATAAACCCATCTTCATTGAATGTCATTCTCCAAAAAACACCTTGGTTGTCAAACCTAACATCCAGAATAACTAGTTGCTCAACAACATCTACATTCTCAATGAGGTTACCCAATTCCACATTAATGTGTAGCGGTTCAATTAGAACACACTTTGGATCTTCAATTACATCATGATTGGATAACTCATTTACTTATGTTATACTATCATCAAAAACAAATTCATATGTTGGGATGCAGACCCTATTGATTGCACTCTAAAACTAGTTTGTAGTAGTAACATTCATCATTTCAATGGAGGAAAAAACTTACATTGGGAGTCTTGATAATTGAACATCATAATATCATCATCACCATTAGCCACAGACTTAGGATCATCCATATTTTCATCACTTGGTCCAGAAGCATCACATGGGGGATGCGGAAGGAAGCATTTATCACACCAATCAATGTCAAAATTATAATTCATAAAATTTACTTTGGCATGCAATGGATCAGACACTTCTTTTACAACCCCTCTATTATGATTTATGTCATCAAGTGCAAGCCTATTTTGTGCTTGACTTAGATCTGGATCTCTCTCATCACTTTTAGACCCATGATGCAACCCCTTCTTAGCTTTGGATAGTTTTTATGACATCTCTTTGATAGTGGAGGCCAAAGTCTTAATAGTCTCTTCAAGGTTGGTATCCTTAGTAGACTGCATGTTTTCCAGATTGAACAACTTCACACTAGCCTGATTGTTCAAAGGCTTTCTCATAGCCTTTATGTTCTCAATTTGGATGGCCATATTGAATGCCAACCATAGGTTAGTGGGAGCCTTATCCCTTAAGTAATATGTAGTCTTCTTGTCAAAGGCATCATAATACTTGATCAACCATGATGTATCACTAGGGCTGATGTTTTTGGGTAGCTGCATCATAGCTTTGTTGAACCATGTATTGAATTACTAAACACACTCATTAGGGTTCTTCTTTATGTTTTCAAATTTAGCCAAAAAGAACCTCAAATAAATTCTATCACCATATTGAATTCTGAAAACATTCCTCATTTCTTCTCATGAATCAATGCATCCACTAGGAAGAGAATTGAACCATTCATGAACATCTTCCTCTAGTGTGTGCATACAATAAATTAATGCACACATCCTCATGCTCAACCTCATAATCTTCAATAATATTATGAAAAGACCTCAAGTGCTGATCACTAATGATTGTATTGTTCCTTTGAAACTTTGGAATGCATTTCCCCTTTTCATTTGGCACTTCATTAAGATATTCTTCCATCTCATCAAAATTGATAGGCCTGAATCTAGGAACGTGAAATGCAGGATGTGCATTCTCATCTTGGTCCCTATGCCTCATGATTGGTTCAATTGGAGGTTCAAGAACAACTGGAAAAGGGATGTGAGGGGGTGAATGAGGGGGACTTTATGGATCAAGATTAGAAGGAGGTTTAGCTGGTTGAGAAGGAACTAGATAATAAATTGATTGTATGATTCTAAAAAGTTAGAAGAACTATGACAATATTTAGCAATAGGAAGTTCAATAAACAAAAGTTTAGATTTACTAGAATCTTGATAGCCCAAGCAATCCTTTGTAGCTACACTATGTTCTTCAATAGGCTTCCAAACTTGTATGCTTCTTTTCTGATGAACACTAAAGGGTGAGATGAGTTTATTTGATGAGTTTCCTTTGAAGGAAGACCTCAGTCCTTCCATCATTGCAAGCAAAATAAATCTCAAAGATGAATATATTCGAAGCGGGCATTGATCTTTATTTTAAAGTAGATGATTTTTTGGAGTTTCCACTAAAAGCAAATATATAGAATATAACCATTTACAAACTTGAAGTGATACATACGAAAACCATATCTTTCTAAAGTTAGTGATGATGTATGAAAGCAAAGACAATGAAACTTTCAGATTCATGTTCAAATAGTGAAAACCACCTCAAAACATGACATATTTTTAGCTCTTTACAATAAAAAATAGATGTCAAATATCAAATCTTTAAATTCCTAGCACATCCCCAGTGGAGTGTTGTAGTATTGACGGACAAGATAGTAAATTAGCAAATAATAATCTCAACTTTCAAACCATGAGATAATATGAATAAACCTTGTCTGAAAACACAGCTGAGATTACTTGCAATAAAATAGTGGCAGAGAACTTTTCAAACCTAAACTTATAATGAGCTTTCTGTAAGAGTCCCTGATATCATGGGTGACAAAAAGTGTCCTAAAAAATGATGTCAATTGAGTGTTGGTTCCCAATTTCACACCTCTCTAGTCTAGCCTTGCACACTTGAAGAAAATGGCAAACAATGATGAGAAACCTGCTAGAATGTTGTTGTAGTCGGGGAAGGGTTTGGCATAAAAAATGGACCAGACTAAAAAAATGACTAAAAAGCGCCTATAGAGGGTATGGTTAGCTCCCTGCTACTTTTGACTCTGCCTGAACTAAGTTGAGAGGACCTATGGGGTAGCTTGCTCACATGGAGAGATTTTGCAATTCAATCTCCATGAGGATTTTTAGCACAAAGAGACACAAATCTAACTATAACATAACCAAGCTTGCTCAACCCACCCGAGAAGGGTTGTCATATGGAATGATAAAATGTTCTAAGTTAGATACATGCTACTAAAGATAGATATGAATGTGATTACAACCTTCATTTGAAATAATCTTCAATGGCACAGGGGTTGAATAAAAGATTGCAATGTTGGGCTTTAAAGCATAAAACATAGGCACATGCTAAATATACAATGTTTATGCATTTGTAAGAAAATAACACTTAATTTATGCAAAGGGCATATTATTTTCAGGGTAGGACAAGGTAGGATGAATGGATAGTTATAAAAAGGGGGAGGGTGGTGTGATGGAGGTCTTCAATCTGTAGGGAATCAGAAATTATGGATGCTCTATCCACAAAATTATATAAATCCTCTTGCAAGATACTAGAGGTACATGTAGGTGTCAATATGATAAGATCAAGATGTTCTTCCTTATCTTTATGAATAATATTATCCACAAATCTTTCTTAAGATCCGTGTGCTAGTATGTGATGATCTACTATACTAATAGTAGAAACAGTAAAATCGCTTTCACGTTCTAACATAGAACACATTACATTAAAATAATCATCGCAACATTTATGACATCTTCTATTGAAAAGATGTAGAAAAACTCAAATGCAAGCTAATGGAACTACTTGGAGTGATTTGCATTTTCCCATTGAATCCATAAACCTAGGGTTCCCTAACAAGTTATTCAATAACATATTTCCAAATATAATGCAGAAAGGTATTTATAACTTAGCTCTAAGCCCAAGATGACAACCAATGATGAGCAAGGAATGAGAAGTCCTATCAACAACACTTGTAAAATATATTACTGCACTTCATCAACAAAAAATAGTAGAAAACCACATGCATTTTCATTAACTTGAAAGAAAAGTCTTACATACACCAATGTTTCAAAATGCTGCCATGGGGACAAGCATGGTGGATCTGCTCCATGTTGGACAAGGGATACATATAAGCATACTCTCAAAGCTTGTTAATAGCTATACACTTGGAACCACCTTAGCAGGAGAGGCAAAATACACACACAACCATGATCCCAAAATATTAAAAAGTCTATACTTGGGAGAAAAACAAAGACCAATAACAACCAACCAAAGAATAAAGGAGAAACCCTCTATTTATAGATTTTTACCCTTTCAAATTCGGGAATGGGAGTTACAATTTGCAAAAGTGAAAAACACCCTTCCATGTTCTACCAAGATGCTCGCAACTGGAATATGCCCTTTGCCATGCCTAGAATCTTCACGTATTTGCAAGGAAAATGATTTGTTGTAAATGCATTTACAAGGAATGATGGAGATTTACAACAAACCCCTTGATTTCTTGGCTGGAGATGCATTTCACAAAATATGGAAGGATAATATTTGTGGTGGAGGTTAAACAAACCATTTATCTTTTGTGTAACCACCTGAAGATGCCCTTGATCATGCTTGCATAGCTGGAACCTCCTGGACAACTACCATTATTTTTATGCATGCCATGGAATAACCTACTCTTGCAATGATGGCATGGGAATATTTTGGATCTATGGCCCTTTGAATGATCTTCTTTGGAGTGGCCCACCTTGGACTTGCAAACTTACAATTTCTCTCCCATGGAGGAGCTTGGACAAGCAACACAAATTAAAATACAATAACTTAGGATATTTTCAACTTTTTAATTTTTGGCTCCAACTTGTATTTTCACACTTTCCACTTTTACATTTTACAAATTTGCTTCTTAAATTTTTTTCCCTTTCATGTTTTCCTTCATATTTTTTAATGCATAAATGCATTATTTTCACTTTTTGCATTTTGAGGAAATCCTGGCTCTTTTGTACAATGTATATGGTTGTAATTTTCACGAGTGCAATTTACATAGGTGCAATTTACATGGGAATTTTGCACAGGTGCAATTTTCACAAGTGCAATTTACATAGTTGTAATTTGCATAGGTGCAATTTGCACAAGTACAACTTGCATAGGTGCAATTTGCACTTGTAGCTCCCCTTGTTGACTAGTGTTGATTGGCAAAAATGGGAGATCGAGGTGCAATTTTCACTTTTCACAAGTGCAAAATTGGATTTCTCCTCAACATCTCTCTGAATCTCCATGAGTTGACCTTTTTCATGCTTGTTTTGATTGGCAAGAGTGGGAGAGTTGACCATAGTTTACATGGTGCATTTTAGATACTTGCGTTTTGCACTGCGCATTTTAGGAAATTGTAATCTTTGGATTTTTTTCAATTTTCTTACCCAACTCCATTTCAGCTACTTGGTTGCAACACCTTGTAGAAGATTTGACCAAAAGTCAAGCTCTTTCCCTATATGATGCAAACTTTGATGGAAGCCCTGAGTCTTCATTATTCCAACTACTCACATATAAAAATTTCAACTTTACCAAGCATGTGCATAAATGGAAAAAACCTATTTTTGACTCTTTTCAATAATCTTTTCCCAATCTTTGGACTTCCGTATTGATGATCTATCCATTGCCTCATAAAACTTTTATGAAGAATAACATTATCTAGAGGCACATCTTCTCTTGCATTGGGGAATCCTTGATATATATATCTTGAAATGTTGTGGTCATGAATATAAATAAATGTTCCTCAAGGCATTTTGTCTGCACATCAAACTAGAGATTCTTGTTGTCTACAAGTAGTTAAATGCCATTTTATAGATGGGACACCCTTTGAAAGTAGGTTAAAATCTTCCCATTTTGTATGTGGGCCTCCATTTTGACTCTGCCCAGCTGACAGGTATGATAATGACCAATATCCTAGAATTTACTAGTAGCGGAATGACTAGAGGCAATTGTGGTTAGATCATTGGTGGTTGTCTCAATTACATAGGGTTCAACAGATGCATTTCCAACCTCTCTTAACCTATCTAGTTTATTTGATATTCCTATCACTGATATTGTACCAACTGAGCCTATGCCTTGAAGATTGGCTTTAATTGAGGCTGCTGGTCTGGAAAAGTGGGAAAATTTCACTACTCTTGATATACCTAGCTTCATAACTAAATTGATAACCTGCATTTTTAATTCTAGACTCTAAACGGCTACCACAGTGAGATGAGTTCTAATCTCCTACTCCCCATGCAGATAACATTGTTTGGGAATGCATCACCATCATGCATGCATCCCTATTCTATTATTTGGACATGTACCAGTTATACATTTGACTTTTCTGCTCATTCACCCAACCTTGTGGAATCCAGAAATGCCCCAGCATTTTACAAGTGGTTTGGTGAAAAATGCACTTCACGTCCGTTTCCACCATCTTACCTCTCTCATGTTCTACGGAATCCGGGGATGGTGCAACACTTTGCACTTTTCACCTTGTGTTGCTGCAAAGTGCATCTTACCTTCTGCCTTCTACCAAGTCCCTCATGCCATGTTCTAAGGATCTCTTCGTATAGTTTTATACCTGCTTTTATATCTCACACATCTGGCAGACTTCAACACCATCTCATGCACTTACAATTTGTCCCATATACCTCGCGCAGAACTTTGACATAGCGTTTGCACTTTGGGTTTTATTGTTCAGACTTCTGGTAGAATCTTGGGACCTATTTTGCACCTGTTGCTTAACACTCACATCTTCGATGGAATTCGACCCACTCAATTGCATTTTGGTCTCCTAACCTCTGCGAAGCTTTGTGGCTTAGCTTGAAATTTTCAAAAACCTACAATCAACGCTCTTTATCTCTACCAAGTACTTGCAACCACGTGGCAAATTATGATGGTGCAGGCATCTCATGCCTACGTGGTCATTATGCTTGCATTTCACACTACCTGCTGCAATTTTCCGCATTTTGCAAACATTACATTGTTCTGTTCCATTGTCTATGTGGCAAAGGTAAATGGGCATGGTTAAATTCCTCACCGTTTAGATTTTCCTTGGTGCCACGCAAGTCCAAAGGCCTCCACATGGTCTCCCCAGTTTGCTGGCCTACGTGCATTTTGGTACACCAACAGAAGGTCCATTCAGTTTCATGGTTGCTTCTTTTTTATAGCAAAATTTACCATTTTTTTATTTCTCAAAGTTTCCATTTTGGCAGGAGCAAAATGTGGTGGATCACTGATAAAATCAACACAGATTAAGCCAATATAACTTCCAAGGAAGCTGCGGGGACCTTTATCCCATCCCCATAGAATTGTTATGTTGAAACGATAAAGGAAATCTTTGGTTGCACATTGATTTGAGACAATCTTTTTACTTTAGGCCATCTCTGGATGCATTTTCAGGAGGAGGATAATTAATTCATGGACTCAAGGCCAACACTTTATACTCATTGTGCTAGAGGAGAAACCCAATAGGTGGTAATTGTGTCTCTTGAGTAACCAAAATATGAGGTATTCTTACATTGGATATGGGATAATTATATGAGGTATTCTAATTGATGTGGATTATGATAGTAAAATGTGTTTTTTCAACCATTTTTGTACAAGACAAACTAGTAAAACACAAACTAGTGGTCATGAACTCAAATTATAGCGTAATGCAAGTGTTTTAAATCTTTCACATAAAATGGATCACAATAAAAAATTATGAAATAGTTTAGACCAAGGGTAACTAACTTTATAAAAAACTATAGATTTGAGTTAATACTGAAATCAATCTAAATAAACAAAAATAGATTTGAGTTAACATTAAATTTTATATATATATATATATATATATATATATATATATATATATATATATATATATATATATATATATATTTATGATCTCAAAATCAGAACCTGAAAATTTCGTAGGCGATAGAGCATTTTATGAAACTTTGGTTTCATCACAATATTTGGTGGGCTCTGTTTCACTGGTCTACGTCAAAGATGTATCCAATGCCCATGTTTTATTGATGCAGCAACCATTTGCATTAGGTTGATATGTGTGTTGTTCAGTATTTTGAGAGGGTCATCATGAAGCGTATGCTTCCAGTGGGTCTTCTTATTTTGACAATGCAAGGAGGTTGTCGACAAAGGGACTCTTAACTGTTCAGAATGGTTAGATAAACAACAGGTTGGTTCAATAGTTTTTATCTCATTTAGGAGTCAATGTTTTCTTTTCAAAGCAACAAATCCATGAGGTGGCTCTCGAACTAGAGAAATCCCACCAACCATTTATCTTAGTGTTTAGTGTACAATATAGGGTGTCTGGTTTATGTTTATGTGGAAGCTTATTCAGTGTTACAATTTGATGACCACAAAGACAATGAAGTCATTGTAAATTTGCATGGGGGTTATTTCATCAAAGAGTGTATTTTCTCTTTACCAAGAAGATTAATTGGGTTTGGTTGGTGTTTCGTGTTTGTAGAGTATTCTTAGCCAAAGTTTTTATTTCCTCAATTTTTCAATATCTAGAATACCCAGTTTCACTGGCACAATTCATAGGTGCATTTATTAATTACTTCATTTCATTTCAAATTTCAATTTAATAACATCAAAGTAAGGAATAAATTATTTTTATGAAAACTAGGGAGCTCCCCTTCTACCTTTTTTTCAATATTGTTCCTATTCTTAAATGAAATTATTTTTTTCTATTTTTCTAGATTCCTTTGTTCATTTTTTTTTCTAGACATAGCATGAACCTTCACAAATATTTATTCAAATTTCATATGTTTTTTTAGTGCATAAGGTTTTTATATAACAATTTGTTTATGCCTCAATTTTAGTGCATAAGTTTTTTCTATAACAATTTGATTATGCCTCAATCATAATTTAGGTAGCTTATATGTGAGCACAGGTCATATTTCTAGCTAGGCTTAATTTGTGAACAAATTGGAAAGTATTAAATTATCTAATATGATTTGAACACATTTTACATAGCAAAAATAGTTCTTAAAAGAGAAGGCTTCATAAAATATTTTCAAATTACAACTGTTACTACATAATGCCTATGCATTCAATTTCATTAAAAAAAAATCTTGGGTCTGCTCAAATGTTATTATTTTCAATAAAATTTTTAGTAGTAGGTCAGTTTCTTCTTTTAAAAGATTGATATTTAAAATTGTGCATCTTGTATCCCTAAACAAGATGCATGCAGCTACATATTTTCACATTGAATTCCAATTCTATAAGAAAAGATAGTTAAGAGAAGTGTAGTCATATAAAATGTAAAATTTGGTAGCTTGAGTGTGGCTTATGACACCCAACCCATAGGTCCCTCTTGCATGTTTTCATGACCCTTCTAGACACCTTTTCACTTATTCCCAATCATTTGTAGGCTTCCTAAACCTGATTCCAGCTCAACCAGGCTACATTTTCCATGGTGATTCCATCCCCCCATGTCTCATACCTATAGGAAAATAACATCCAAATTATATTATAGCGTCAAACCCTAGGGTGTCCATTTTTGGTGATCCTATCAAATTGCATTTTTAACTCCAATGGTCATTTCTTTTCAGTTCCTATCCTTCTTATTATTGGCCTAATGTGAATACATTCAACCCATGACCAACAGTTCTCTATAAAATCTCATTCAAAGTTCATTTCGAAGGGTTTGGTAAATATCACAAAACAAGCAAGAATACAAGCAAGACTACTCAATCATATTTCCCTATTCTCTACATACAATGATCCAATACAGCCATAAGCTTATTCAAACCCTTACACCAGTCCCTAGACACCTCAAACACATCTAATTTTAGCATTTTTCATCTTCATACACACTATTTCAGAAAGCACACCAAGTGGGAGAACTACATATGGCTTGATCCCTCTTCGGAGTATTGGTATGTAGGCAACATGCCCACATAAGGGGTGTGGATACACATTGAGTGCATTTTACACACACTAACCACCCCTCTTTTTCAAATTTTATCAAAGAACAATGGATTCTAGGGTTTGAATACTAATTTATCTCTACAGGGAGTTATGGAAACATCCATCATCTAAATTTTCATAGGCAAGATCACATAGGGACAATGAACAAAACCCAAAAAACTCAAGTCTGTAGGACAAAATCAATAGAAGAGGACTATAGCACTGGACCCCAAGGTGTTTTATTTTGACACTCCTATCCTTTCACAAAATGAAGGCCACTTCTTGAATCATGATACTATCCCAATCTTACACAATAGATTCTAGACGCTATCTTAGTCGTCTCAATCTAGTTTAAGCTAGGTTATATTTCTTTTCATTTATTACTATTTTTAGAAAGGTTCAAATTACAATTAAATTATACAAATGAGTAGATTAATTATTGTAATATTATTTACTGATTTAATTAACTCAGACCCTTAACTAAATTAGGAATAAAATTCAATATTTTCAAAATAGTTAAATCATTTGGTGAACCCGACTTACTTCGTTTGTGCATAAAAACCCTAGGGTAAATTCTTTGTTGTTTTTTTCAATAATTTTTTGATTTTTTAACATGCATATTTAAATAATAAATTAGCATCAATTTTTAAAATTACATAGCAAAAAAAAAATACTTCCAAACCCTAGTTGCATATATTAGGTCCCTTAAAATCACAATTTTTCCAATATTTTTATGATTTTTAACATGCATATTTAAATCATAAATTCACTTCAATTTTTAAAATTCCATAGTAAATTTAACACACACATATTTATGTATCATTTTAAAAAAAACCTAGTTGCATATACTAGGTCCCATTACTTTTGAGGTATCACCTTATATGTTTGTGAGCTTCGTATCCTTTTACGCACTTTCTAGTTTGCTATTTTTAGGACTTTATATTTCCTATATTTAGTACTTTTATTCCATAACACTTTTCTTATTACAAATTATTTCAAAAAATTCAATCCATTTTCAATTTGTTTTCTTGTATTAACAATGGTCCAATACACCAATTTTGATGAAACTAATAAGAGGGAAATTTAAGACCTTTTAACTAAACATCTTGATATAAAAGATGACATGATTAAAATACTATAAGAAGAATAACAAAAAGTAAACAATGGTCAATCTTCTCAAACCACAAAGCATCCAGTTACGCATGACACTATGGGGCAACTATGTCTTAATAACCCCCTATAGCATCCCAACCTACCTCTATACCACCTTCAGCTATGCCTAGTACATCTTTGTCTCTTGATGTGGTAGCCTTTGTGAAAGATATAAAAAAATTTCAATCTAAGGTTATACATCTTGAGTAAGGTGCTTCTATACCTACACAGGCTTTGGATTCTTTTTCTCTAATTCATACAACATTGGCACGTCATATTGCTTCTACACCCTTGCCACAAGGTTTTGTTCAACCTAAGCTCACTCTATATGATGGAAAGGGTGATCCAAAGACACACTTCAGAGATTTTCATGTAACATTCTTGGACTATGTGCCAAATGATTGGCTACTAACCAATCTATTTCCATGAAGTCTAAAGGATTATGCTTTACAATGGTTCTATAGTCTACCAAATCAATCGATCAACACATTCAATGTTTTAGCTGACATGTTCCTAGATCATTTTAGCATTAAAATTGGTGATAAGGTTTCCTATGCCCAGGTTGCACAACAAAAACAAAGGTCAAATGAGCATCTCACAGATTATGTTCTTCGATATAAGACTATCTTGACTAAGATGAATAGCCCCATAGTTGATCAAGAGTTACAATATCTTTTCAAAAATAATCTTCTACCAGCCTTGCATGAATCAATAATGTTCAAAATATTCTCTTCCTTCACTGAGTTATGCCATACACTAAAGGAAAGGGAAGTCAAACTAATTTCAATGGGAAAACTCAAGTACACAAGCATATCAAAAACAACAAACAAGAGTAACATCAAAGTCCCATACAAATTCAAGGTCAATGATAGATAGAGTCAAAATTAACCTACAGTCAATGCAACTTTAGATCCCCCTCAATAAGTGGTTTTATCAGCATCTCCTAGGCAAAATTTTACCAATCTACCTATATCTCTAGCCAGAGTTTTACAATAGTTATTGGAATGTAATATCATATCTCTCCTTCCTATTTGGGAAGTTGACCCAATAAAACCTCTTTCATGGGGATATGATCAGAATGATTTTTGTGATTTTCACAAGACACCAGGCCACATGATAAATAGATGCATCAGTTTGAAACACAAGATACAAGACTTGATATATGGCAATGTTATTGATCTTAGCCCTTTAGTTGAGGCTCTTCAGACAAAACAAACATAGGATAAAGCTTTTAAAATATTTTTAGATCATTTCCCACAACATTCTAAATAAGAGATAGGGGATACATTAGGTGGTCATCACACTTATCATGCACATCCTCAACCAGCTACATATCAGGCACCTTCAGTTTCGTTACACCCTTTGAGCAACATGATTGGTATATACAATTATAGAGTTTAGCTAGACCTTTGATCTTCTTCTCTGAGCAGGAGATAGTTGAAGATGATTTAGATTATCATGTACTCTTTATTAGAGCTTACATTCATAATCATCTTATTCATAGTGCTCTTATAAACAATGGATCCAACATGAATATGTGCACTATGACATTACTATAGCATTTGGGATATTCAAATCTTATTTACAGGTTGGTCAACCATGGATTTAGTTAAGAAGATCAAGTGAAGCATGTGGCCATCCCATTTACTATTATTCCTAGTGCAAGAGTTTTTGACATGTGACTTGGTCAACCATGGATTCAAAAACTTTGAGCAGTACCTTATATAGTTCATAGATGTGTAAAATTCATTCACATTAATTAGGTTGTTATATTTAGTGGAGTTCCATAAGAGTTACCACTTTCCACTTTAGATCCATCTACTATTTTACAGTCACCAATTTTAGTTCCACCACCAGTTTTAGTTTGTCCACTAGTTTTAGTTCTTCTTCTAGTTTAGAATCAGACACAATCGAGGCCTCCATTACTAGCACAGAGAGTTCATACACTTCCATAGAGGTCTCTTTTAGAGCAAACACATTTTTAGAATTCTAGACAACTTCTAGCTATAGTGTTCACACCCAGGGCAATATCATTAAGGTCTCATGCCTCTACACATAGAACACATGTTTAGAGAGCTTCTCCTAGTACCAAATGGGTCCTTAAGATCCCTAAGATTGTATCTACTTCTCAGAGTTATAGGGGGACCCCACAGTCAGTTTCCACTATAAAGATTTTAGAGCATTTACAACATGCACAATTTTTAGAGCCATAGTCTCAACCCTTTCATCTTACTTCATGATCATGCATGATCCCTCTCCTTGATATAGGACACCATGATAGGGAGTCTCCCATGAGACTCATCAGTTAGTATCATTTCTTCTCAGTCTTACTTGTACATATCTTCTTTTTGCTTACTTGTACATAGTTTCTTAGTATTTCTTGTACATAGCTCATACCAAAAATACCAAAAACAATACAAAATTTCAAAAATATCAAAAATATTCAAATATTCAATAATCCAAAAATATTCAAATAATTCAAAAAAATTTCAATTATATGCATTTTCATACTTTACATTTTGATTACCATGATAGACTTACATTTGCTATTCTATGCTATTATTTGTTTATTTATCTACATTACCATGCTTCACTTGATGTTCTTTGAGTGTGTGCAGTGATATCCAGATCCATGGTTACTTCACTCTACCCATTGAGGGGGCATCCTAATTCTACATTCAAGATATACATCGATATATCTACCCATTGAGGGAATCTTCTACATGACTAAACCATCCAAGTTGTGTCATTCCTATACCACATACTCTAGATATTATGATGATGTACATTATTTACTAGCTTACATAGATTACTCTATCAACATTTCACTAGTATATAACACTTGTGTATTTCTTAGCATATACCTAGTCTTGTATTCCATGTTTTTCATACTTTCACTTTTTGTTTTGATTAGTTAGATGTGATTGTATCTCTAGTATATTACATGCCTTCCTTTATTGCTTTGCATAACTAGATGTGATTGCATTTCTTAGTTCTTATTTTATCTTCTGTATGTGCCTTAAGAAATTTTCTAATGTCCTTTGCTTCTAGCTTGTGTGTGCCTTAGAACATTTACCAATATACTTTACTTGTACTCTTCTATGTGCCTATGGCCCTTGTGCCAACCTTGCTTGTTTCAATTATATGTGTATGTGGCATTTAAACATGCCTTGTATGCTTTCTTTTTAGCTTGAGTGACATGAGCCCATGTCCCTTATTTTCTTGGCCCCTTGGCCACTCTTCTATGCCTTTTGCTTCTTGCCTTGTGTGTTTGTTGATTGTTTGCTTTTCACTATTTGTAATGCCATGATCCACATCATGCATTATCTTAATTTCTTGGATGTCATGATGGAAATCATGCTCCATCCTTCCTTGACAACTAAAAATTAACAACTAACATTTCTAGTTTCAATTTAGTACATTACACATGCTGTTACATTATTATATCTATCTAGGCATACCCCTATTGATCTAACAATCTCCATTTACAAACCATGCTATATCTTGAGATATCACGATTATCATTACTATATCATGTATGTTCATATCATAACACACTTGTAGGGCTCTTTATTCTGAGGATAGTCATTATAGGTTCTTCATTCCTACCCTCAGAAGAGGGGCAACAAACATGGGTTTTGTCATAGAGATCAGAGCTCCTTCTAATTAAAAAAAATCAGCTTTTAGAATACCTAGAACAATACCCTGACTTCAAACCAGGCATAATAGACTAGACAGATAGTGATAATTATAGAACAATCATTAGAATCAACACTAGATAAGAGCACCAAGATTATACTATAGCACCAGATAGTAGGGTGTCTAATTTTGGAGATCCTATCTAAAAAACAAAAAACTATATTTTCTAGAAATAAACAAAAAAAGTAAGTATAATTACAGTTTTGTCAGAAACAATTCAATTTAGAATGAATAGTTTTAGTACAATTTTTCAAAGAGAATCCATATATAGGGGGCATCATGCATGGCATGATGGATCTCACTTCTAGTTTTAGATTAGGCAGTTGATATAACTTCTAGATCAGAATCCATGTTTTAGACACCAGTGATTAGGGGCAATGTGCATGACATATTTAACTTATGTTCTTTCTAAGTTTAGTACATTACCTAGGTATTCTCAATAGTTACATTCCTTATTTCATCTGTAGGTGGTTGGCATCATTTTTGAGTGGCTTCCACATAAGCCTATTTCCTAGTTTTAGAGTGGCTTTCATAAAATCCTAATATCCAATTTTTTTGAGTAGCTAAGAGTGGCCTATTTTCCAACACACATTTAGCTATCCACACCACATTATTAGATTATAGAACATTCATAGGCTTTAGGATCCATCTCATATGACACCTATTTCATATAGGTATTAGTTCATAGCTTCACTTAGTGGGGGTAACGATGGAGACAAATTAATAACTAGCCTTTGTATTCTTGAGCTACCTACATAGAGGGATTAGACACATAGTCAAAACATCAATTAACACATGCATGATCACATAGATTCACTTAGTGGATGATATTGGAGCCAAAGGGCCAACCTTTGCATTCTTGAGCCTCTTTTGGGAAATTGAACACTCATCTCCATTCATGATATTAATTGTGGTACAACATCATTCAACACATACACAACATCACTTATCATCACAATAAGTTTTATATTGGTTCACGTACTTGGTGAGGTGTATTCATTCCTTTTTCTTCCTCTCTATCTTACACAATTTTGCATGTTTTCATTTTAGATATAGCATATCTAATAAGAACTAATTTAATCTTTATTTTCTCTTGAAGATTTACAGTTCACAATGTGCTCTCTCTAGGCACACCCAACATCACATAACTTCATGAGCTTCACCCTCATAGGTAAGTTTAGGTATGCTTTCTATTTTCCTTTATCCTAGTAATTCACTTTACTACATTACTAGAATAAAAAGTGGGGTGGGGGGGGGAATATAGTCATATAAAATATAAAAATTGGTAGCTTGAGAGTGGCTTGTGACACCCAACCCATAGGTCCGTCTTGTTTGCTCTCATGATCCTTCTAGACAGCTTTTTACTTATTCCCAATCATCCATAGGCTTCCAAAACCTAATTATAGCTCAACTAGGCTAAATTTTCCATGATTATTCTATCCCCTTAGGTCCTGTACCTATAAGACAATAACACCCAACTTAGACTATAACACCAGACCTTAGGGTGTCTATTTTTGGTGCTCTTATCCAATTACATTTTTGACTCTAACGATCATTTCCTTTTGTTTCCTATATTTTTTCTTGTCATCCTAACATGAATAAATTCAAACCATGACCAAAAAATCTCTATAAAATCCCATTCAAAGTTCATTTATAAGGGGTTGACAAATATCATAAAGCAAGTAAGAATACTCAGGCATATTTCCCTATTCTATGCATATAACCATCCAATACAACCACAAGATTATTCAAACACTTACACTAATCCCTAGTCACCTCAAGTACACTCAATTTTAACATTTTTCATCTTCATACACACTATTTTACAAAGAACACCAATTGGGAGAACTACATATGGCTTGATCCCTCTTTGGAGTATTGGTATGTACATAGATGTGCCTACACAAGGGGTGTGGATACATGTTCAGTGCATATTACACACACTAACCCCCCCTCTTTATCAAAATTTGTCAAAGCACAATGGATTCTAGGTTTTGAAGACTAAATCAACTCTACAAGGAGTTCTGTAGACATCCAATATCTAACATTTCATAGACATGCTCACATAAGGACATCGAACAAAACCTAGAAAACTTAGGTCTCTAGGACAACATAGGTAGAAGAAGACTATAAGACTAGACCCTAGGATGTCCTATTTAGACACTTTTACTTTCATGAAATGAAGGCTAGATCTTGATTCATGACACTATCCTAGTCCAATACAACAAATTCTAGACCCTATCCTAGTTGTCTTAGTCCAGTTTAAGCTAAGTTATATTTCTCTTCATTTATTACTATTTGTAAAAAGTTTTAAATTAAAATTAAATTATACAAGTTAGTAGCTTAATTATTAAAATACTATTTATTGATTTAATTAACTCAAACCCTTAACTAAATTAGGAATAAGACTCCAATATCCCCAAAATAGTTAAATCAAGAAGATAGTTTCACTAGTTTATAGGACTATTTTCCTAAACCAAATATTCAATTATTGGACATTGGTCTTATGGAATTTCCTTCTATTGCACTGTGTATAATATCCTCTCTAGGTCCAAATCAATAATTTGATAATTTATTATTATTCTTGCTAATAATTCTTTCAGTTGGTGATAATCTATTATTATGTCTACTAATAATTCTCTCAGTTGTTATTATATAGGCTAAATTCATGAATGTTAAAAATCCCTATATATCCTCATGTCTTAGAGTATTACTACGTGTATTGCATTTATAGGGATTACAAGAGAAATGCATGTCTTGTCAAGAGGAATGAATATTGGAGGCATATACATGTAACATAGTTGATATTTTTTAGCTCAAATAATTTCGATACAAATAATTTCTATTTATAAAACATGTTATTAATATCAATGCTTATAAAATCCTCAAAACTAATTCTCATTCCTCTCAATCCTCCTGTAGGGACTTGGCACTATGCGCCCTTGTTTTAAAAAAAATACGACACACATATAGTGTAAGGTCCACTTTCTCATTAAAACTTGTTATTTTTACAGTACATAATGATTTCACTTTTCCACCATGGTCATTTTTGGTATTAAATACGTACATTAGAATATCTTAATAAATCCCAAAATATCAATGCTAAATATTAACACATATTTAGTTGGGTTGGTGATCAATATAGTAGGCCTTACCTCTAACATTTGTTATGGCATCTAATGAACCAAAATAATGTAAATCAACACAAAGAGGTAAGAAAATTATTCTCCTATTTATGTTACCTATGAGTAAAAAAACCCTTTTATAAGCATAGAAAAACAATCCACAAGGACAATTACTTAATCTCATCATCACGTATATGTTACCTTCAATTGATTATGCCCCAACTTTTTCAAATATGACTGTTCTACTATCAATGACTAGTACATAATAGGTACATGGTAGCCTCTTTGCATCATAGGTGGAAAGTGACTTTGAAGAACTAAGGCATCAACTTTAAGGTTAATAAAAAAACACGTATTCTTTATCTATATTTGTTCCTTTGAAATTGATTTTAAGGGTTAATCTTTGGACCTTAAAGACACATATTATCCTGAATGATCCTCTTACCCTAGGTTTTTTTTCTTACTTTTATCAATAATAAGCTTTGTGGCCATGTAAAAACTTGCTTTTGTTTCCCATACCTTTCTCATTGTTGAACAATGAGAAACCTTAAATTTAAGTTCCACCTAACCTCCTCTTCCCCCTGCCTCCCCCCAAAAAAAAGAGCATTCAACTTAGAGTCCTTGTTAACTAATAAATGCAAGAGAAATCAATATTAAAAAATTATAAGATTAATTACTTGTTTCAATCTATAAAAAATATTGTAGACATCAAATATATTTTGCATCAAAGGGCCTAGTAAGATGGTAATCATTAAACTATGAACTAAAATGTGATTAAACAAGTCAACATTTTCAGGACTTGGCCATAATTTGAATCCTACTCATTGTGGAATACCCACAGCCTAATTTGAGGCCTAACTAGTATGATCATGATGCAAAGTATATTTCCAATAAATGTTGTTAACATGGACCTCAATTTGTATAAAATGTAGAGAGCCATGTGTAACCAATTCAAGGTTGTTCGACACACCATAATAAACTTATGAATTATTAAAACATTGTCCTAATTTTAATTGAGCTTAAGAATCAAAATTAATAAAGTTGAATAAAACTCGTTAATTATTTAAACACCCAAAAGTTAATAGGTTGACAACATGAGAACATCTAATGCTATTTAATTTGATTATTTTAATGATAAAAAAATAATCACATGATCCCTATTTGAGCTAGCTTGATCAACACCCATCTCAATATCTCCTTGTTGGTGTAACACCCATGTCAACAACTCCTAACATCCACATGAATCTATTCTTAATCAAATTTTTATTAAATACAAAATTTGTTACAAACTACATGTAATTTATTGTTGCTCAAGATGATCTAATATCTTGTCCAAGATCAAATAAGAACATAATAAACCAAAAATAAACAATCCACTGATAATTTTCATAAAAATTATATAATTTAAAATTCATTAGATTATAAGAATAGATACTCGGTAAAGTCTTTTTATGCTACACTATTTTGGAAAAGCTTAACTAGCACACACTAACTCCTAGTGTGCTAGTCTTTTCCTGTCATCAGGGGGTTGGTCTCCTTTGGTCTTCATTGGCCTCTCACTTTTGTCTAACCACCAAATTTAACTCACCTAACCATGATTAATATTTAGCTCACCTAAATATAGTTAATTTTTAACTTGACCAATCTTCCCCACCATGGTCACCACCACCATCACCACTAATGGCCCATAGACCATCACCATCACACCAACCAAAAATTATGACTGTATAGGTGTCACTCAACTTGGCATGTGGCATAGACCTAGCATGTCATGTAGATCATCCCATGGTAAACCTAATTATCATGCCTTCAAACATTGATAATCATGCCCTATTAGCATTAATCTCCTATGGCCCTACTATTAACTGGGTAAAGCCTAAAGGCCAAATAGATGTCATTTACCATTATCTCACTATTGGATCCAAGGTGGAGGGAGATAGTTTAAGTAGAGGTCGTCAATTTAAGGTCAAAAATTTCTAGGTTTAATCCCAGGTTTTAAACTTGTTCATTTTGCCAAGTTTTCAAAATTTAATTAAAGTTGATAAAGCAGTCAACATCAAGGTCCATTGTATAAGGTTTTATCATTTTGATAGAATCATTCATATTTGTGATCATACTATATTTAGGGATGTATAAAACATGTATATGACCCTACATAAAATTGAATCCCTAAGTTATTTATGATAGAGTCATTCATATTTGTGATCACATAAGGGCAAGTGGACATTGAATAAGCTGAACAAGGAAAGAAATCCCAAAGTTAATAAATGTGAAAAAATTAAATCCATAACTTATGAACACAGAAAAAATCCAAAACATATGAAACATGAATAGGTATGGGAAAAAAAGGAAAATTCTTTAGATAAGCACATTCAAAGTTGTTAGGGTGTGGAGCTAAAAGCTTCACCTTAATGCAAATTGGGAGGTTTCTGAGCATGACAGTCACCGGCGTCGGTAGGCCACAACTGACGTCGGTCAGGGATCAGTGTGCAGGAAATCAACATTGGTAGGGATTGGCTGGCGTCAGCCACCTCCAGTCAGACAGGGACCAATGTCGGTCGCCTGTGGCGGTTCCAAAACTACTGTTGACAAATAATCAGTTAAGTGAACGGGTTGTTTGCATGATGAAGACCAGTTAGAGTCTTGAGCCACAAGTCTAATCATTCTATGCATGAGATATATATAATAGACTCATGGGCTGTATTGTTAAGTGAAGAACTAAGTAGAACTTGGAGAGTTCTTCCCCTAGAAGAGCATGTTCTTCTAGGTATGTAAGATCAGGGTTAGTCAGCAGGGTGTTGCTAGATCATGGAGGAGATCTACATGTGATAAGTAAGATCAGGTTGGTCTGCAGGGGTGTATGTATGCGAGGGTCAAAAGGATATCAGTGGGGGAGCAAGATCTAAGGTGACATCAATACATCAAGGAGCAGGATCATGGTGAGATCTACTTGGAGTATCGGTTCGTACTCGATTGTACAGGTGTACAGTGAGGTGAACAACTTGTGTTAGCTGTGTGTTGTGACCTAGTGAGAGAAGATTACTCTTGAGGGAAGATTATTGGAAGCCCACGAAGTGGAAGAAAGAGTGTGATCTCTTTGTTGTAATTTCCTTCTAACTGAGTTGAATACAATTGTGTATTGCCTCTCACATTCTGTGTGTTTTCTCATTGATAGTTATTTTTTCTTCTGGTTATTTCTGCATGTTTAAGTTACTTATACAATGGTAATCATGTGTGTTCTTAATTCTGACAAGTTGTGTTAGAGCTTTGGGGAACTTCAATCCTGCCAATTGGTATCAGAGTGAGGTTAGACGTTCTTAGAGCGAGTTTGACTAATAGATGGCCCAGATCTGGTTAGTGGTTTCTTTATTACAGGTTACTCATAGGGGTTTTTGTTTGAGTGGGAGTTTAGCAATGGCAGAAGAAGGTAAGCTAAGAATGAAGAAATTTAGGCATAGGATTAATAGCACAAGGAGTGTGGTGGGTAGTCTTCAGGATTCATCTTAAAGAGGAATACAAGCCAAGATGTAGATTAGACAAGGTACTGGTACAGGTACAGGTGCAGCTGTTTATCTCCAAGTGGGAGATTGTTAGGGTGTGGAGCTAAAAGCTTCACCTTAATGCAAATTGGGAGGTTTCTGAGCATGACAGTCACCGGAGTCAGTAGGCCACAATCGACGTCGATCAGGGATCAGTGTGAAAGAAACTGACATCGACAGGGATCAGCCGGTGT
Source organism: Torreya grandis (assembly GCA_037957365.1). NCBI lineage: Eukaryota > Viridiplantae > Streptophyta > Pinopsida > Cupressales > Taxaceae > Torreya > Torreya grandis. The sequence continues at coordinate 2,519,578 of JARHVA010001639.1, forward strand.
CGGCCACCTCTAGTCAGACAAGAACCGACGTCGATCACCTGTGGCAGTTCCAGAACTATTGTTGATGAACAGTCAGTTAAGTGAATGGGTTGTTTGCATGATGAAGACCAGTTAGAGTCTTGAGCTACAAGTCTAATCATTCTATGCATGAGATCTATATAATAGACTCATGGGATGTATTGTTAAGTGAAGAACTAAGTAGAACTTGGAGAGTTCTTCCCCTAGAAGAGCATGTTCTTTTAGGTATATAAGATCAGGGTTGGTCAGCAGGGTGTTGCTAGATCATGGAGGAGATCTACATGTGATAAGTAAGATCAGGTTGGTCTGCAGGGGTGTATGTATGCAAGGGTCAAAAGGAGATCGACGGGGGAGCAAGATCTAAGGTGACATCAATACATCAAGGAGCAGGATCATGGTGAGATCTACTTGGAGTACCGGTTCGTACTCGATTGTACAGGTGTATAGTGAGGTGAAAAACAGCTTGTGTTAGCTGTGTGTTGTGACCTAGTGAGAGAAGATTACTCTTGAGGGAAGATTACTGTAAGCCCATGAAGTGGAAGAAAGAGTGTGATCTCTTTGTTGTAATTTCCTTCTAACTGAGTTGAATACAATTGTGTATTGCCTCTCACATTCTGTGTGTTTTCTCATTGATAGTTATTTTTTCTTCTGGTTATTTTTGCATGTTTAAGTTACTTATACAATGGTAATCATGTGTGTTCTTAATTCTGACAATTTGTGTCAGAGCTTTGGGGAACTTTGGTCCTGTCAAAAGTGTGTTCATAAGCCTTTTTGCATAAATTATTTAGATGAAAATGCAAAGAAAAGTAGTGAAGATTGTAATAAATCCTTTAAAAGGACATCTGTCTTCAATTTGCCTATACCTACTATTTATTGGGCCCTATTTCTCCTTTTCAAAGGCCCACTATACATAAGGTTAAGATCGCCCAAGATTTTGTCTTTGTTAATAAGTTATTTTTATACATGAGGACAAGCTCTCATATGCACTATGAATTTGACAAACAAAACTGTTCAAAAGGGTAGAATGGGGTGTATAGGATACTCTATAGTATTTTACAAGCTTTATATCTTGAGCTCTATATTTAATTCATGTGTTTTTATTCACCATTTCATTTGTATTCATGCTTGAAAGTACCTAAATGTACTCTATTCTTTGTGATGGGGTCATCATGTATGTGTCCTTTTAAGTACATAGAAAGTGTTACTCTTATCATATTTCATGTGTGTATGTAGACTTCCACAAAGTAAGAGTGTGTGAATCCATGTTTTGTTATACTCCCATTGTACTATGTACTACATAATTATTATCATTGACTTTTTCATTTAGAATGTTTAGTGAGCTTATTAAATATTTCCATCAACCTCTTTCATTGGAGCTGCATTTAAAATTAATTTTTTTGCATACAATCTCCATGGACTTGACACTCTAGGATTCAAAAATATTATTGCTAACCTTTGAAATTTACAACAGACATGTTTTGGCTCTTTTAAAGTATTCAAAATGTAATGTGTCCATTACATTTTCTCTATCTCATCTACTACATTCAAAGGTTTGTTTAACTTGTCCTTGAATTGCCACATGAGGTGTAGCCATATTATATAGATTGTTTCCAAATGAAATGGTATGTTATGTTTCTATAATGTGAAAAGATAATCTTTGCTTTGGAATGTTACACTATATATAGAAAACGTAATGCCTTCTCATATGTACATTTCCTTATTGGAGGCTCACAATATATACTTTTAATATAGGGTGTCAATTTCATGAATAATGGTTGCACTAATTATTCTATGACTGCTATGTTATGTTAACAACTACTCATATTACCCTATCCACCAGCACACCATTTTACTCTCATGGTAACCTTTACGATTATTTCTATAAGCATTTCATTGGTAAGAGTTAGTGTTGTAAAGCATATTCTTAACTTGTTTGAATGCAAGTTATTGTTTGTTAGCAACTAATACTATGAATGCTAATTGTTATAGATTTAATATGGATGAATGTGAATTAGATGATTGCCTCAAATAAGTTTATGCTAAGACTAAACAAATGGTATGCATCTTCAGCTACTATACTCGAAGGTGAATTTGAGTTGTATTATTTGTTTGTTGATGCTAATTTGTTGTAACATGCATTGTGTTAGGAGAAAGAAGTCAGTCAAAAGTACTCATTGCATGCAAGTGCTTAGTTTAGACATTCCCCTCACCCGCTTAGAGATTGAATGAGGAAGCTATATGGAGAATCAACAATTATGGATGGTATTCCCACTGTTATGAGATAACCATCCCCTACCCATGAACAACCAGGGGTGTAATCCCAGTGTGAGATTGAATCTTTATTGAATAAATATGCAAATAAGGGGATAACACAAGTAATTTTATCAATGGTCTGTGTATTTTCAATGCCTGATTTAATATCCTTTCATCATATGTAAAATTCTCAATATTTGTGAACTATGCATCCCTATTTTGATTTGTTGCATCTTTTTTAATACTGCAGGAGGAGGGGGTGGAGCAGACCAAAGGTGAAGTGGGTGTCCCTAAAGTACCTAATGACTATTCCTTAAGAGATGTATGGGAACCTTTGGTTGACCTTAATGTTTTATTTCTCCTCATGTTAAATAATGTATCTTTCTTCCCTCTTACAACAATAAAAATTAGAATACTTTTGACAGACCATGCATTTTTATATGTTATTTTTGTTTTACATTTTAGTTGGAAGGGGTGGAGTAGAGCCACATAGATGTGAGTGATAGTCACCTGCATAATGGATTCATCCCTTCAAATGTGCATATTTTTTGTAATATTTCTTTCATTTTCCATGCTCAATAATTGTGAACCATACATCCCTATTTTGATTTGTTACATCTATTAGGAGGGGGTGGAGCAGACCAAAGGTGAAGAGGGTATCCTCAAAGCACCCATTGACTATTTATTAAGAGATACGTGGGAACCTTTGGTTGCCCTTGATGTTTGATTACTCATGTTAAATAATATTTATTTCTTCCCTCTTACAACAATCAAAAGTAGAATACTTTTGACAGACCATACATATTTCTATGTTGTTTTTGTTTTGTGTTTTAGTTGGAAGGGGTGGAGCAGAACCATGTGGACATGGTTGATAGTCACTTGCATAATGACTTCATCCCTACAAATATGCATATTTTTTGTACTCTCTCTTTCATTTTCCATGATCAAAGCCCCATGTTTGTTATTCCATATATGTTTGGACAAACATTTATGTCCACCTATGTGGTAGGAGGATGTGGAGTCATATGACCTTGATGATAATGATGATGATGATGATGATGATGTTGATGATAATGATGATGACAATGATTGTCTTCTGGATGATTCAAAATCTGAAATGAAGGAAGAACTAAATACTATAAGAACATTTTATTATCTTTGATGATGTTATATTATGTTTATTATTTTATGCTTTTAACATTTTATTATGTTTGATGATGTTATATTTTGTTTCTTTATTTATGTTTTTAACCTCACATCTCTTTCTTGTTGAATGATAGTATGTAGGTGAGCACAAAATTAAGGATTAGGGTATTATGAGGTGGAATGTGCAACTTTACTTGTTGAGGCCACGTGACACATTTAGAGCTGATGGTGGGCATTCATTTTGGTCATGAGACAGACTTAACACTCACCATCATAAGATTCATGGTTGTTATCCCATTCCAAGGAGGTCTCATTGGCATGATAGAAGTGGGAAATGTAATCCTAAGGGAAGAGAAATAATGAAAATAAAAAAAAAGGAGGCCAATAGACTGATTCTTGAAAAATTAGAGCATCAACAAGAGAGATAGGCTAGAAATATCATTGTTAGCTAGGGAGAATGTGTCTAAGCTATGTTATCTTAGTGAGATAGCCTTGAAGTCTATCAATGATGAGATGGGTGCATATGATTCAAGAGAAAAATTGGCATGGAGAAGGGAAGCTTGCATTTAGTGAAGAGAATATCATCGATAAATGGAGTGAGAAAGAGAACGGGTGGAGAAATAACAAGGTGCATACAATAATGGACCTCAAGGTAAATGCAATCTGTTCATTGGTTTTCATGAAGTTTATGTTAAGTTCAATTCAACTTACTTAATATTAACATTGATATTTCTACAATAATCACCATTTTTATTATATAAGGATGACCCTCAAGCCTATTTTAGTTATGATGATCACATTCCTTTAAGATAAATGCATTTGTAGAATGGTAAATATGTTTGTTGGGGGGGTTTGGTAACAAATGAAAGTGCACATGATAGGTTGCCTCACAAATTGATATTGTAGTTCTTAAGATGATTACTTATTATATGCACTCTTCTTTATTCTCCCTGCCTTTCTTTCAACCTTGCCATTATATATTTTGATAGTGTTGTATATTGTTATTGCATATATGATTTTTGTGGAGATGAGTTGGCATAATCATAAGCATGGATGGACCATGTTTAGGAGGTATGATAGTTACTTCTTATTTACCAAAATTGATAAGTTTATTCTTCATGTTGGTGTCTTATTATTGCATTTTGTTAATATTTCTAAACTACATATTTTCAAATGCAAGTGTTTGGGGTGACATATGTATATATGTGCATTTATGTGGTTGACTCTTTCCACTTGTTTGTCCATTCACAAAGGCCTAATAGCCACAACATTAACATTGATATTACCTTGCAGCTACTACCTTGGACACTATTATTTGTATCCATACATTTTGGCATAATATGTATGACATGTATGATGTGTGGTCAAACATATTATTTGGATAGGATATTTGAATACAAGTGTTTCATTTCTAGTTTGTGTTGGATATGTAGTTTTTAATTTATGTATGACTTAAGGAATGTTTTGGTGGTTAATTTGCATTTAACAATGTATTGCATAATCATGCATGGTTTAATGATGCAATGTTTTTACCATATACTCATCATATATTTTTTACGTGTATGGTATGTGATGTTTTGACAAGTGATCTATCATCTTCACATGTATACCTTATTCTCTTTTCATTCTTTCACATGTTGGTGATAAAGTGCACATGTTTGCATGTCTCTATGTCTATATAAAAGTAACCATGGTGGGAATGAGTGAAATATAATATTTGTATACACGGATTGTCTCTCTAACATTCCTTTATCTCATATCATGTGTTTATCTATTCAAGAAATCAACATAACAACCATCCATGTTTATGGCCCATAGTTCAAGGTAGGGAAGGAGGGGTAAGAAGGAATGGGGAAACACTCCAATACATCAAAATGACCATGCCACAAGTAAATAATGATGGTATTTTCTATTGGTTTTTGGTGTTTCAAAGTAATTTTAAAATTTGTCATTAGCCATTGTAACATGAAATACTATCCATTTCACTTTCCCACTTTTCTCATTTGTCAACATTGGGATAATATAATGATTTCATTATTTTCATTTCAGTACTCTATGTGTGTAAGGAAATTATTCATAATAAAAAAATAGATATTCTTAGCTTTTGAATATTCTCATGGACCCTTGTTTATGTCTATCTTTTTTTAGCTTTTCAATGCTAAAAATATTGAATGTTATCATTCAATTTCACATTTATTTTTTACAGACAAAGTCTCAAATTCAGAAGAAAATGTGGCTTCCTAATTACTTGAGGACATGGAAGAACTTCTTACAAGGATGAGATCCCAAAATGCAATGGGTGTAGAAGAACATCTTGGTTTGCAACTATCATTAGCAGTTATAAAAAAAAATCACTTGAGAGGGAAAACCAATTTTTTTCTAACTTCATGATAGTGTAAGGGTAATGGTTATCATGTTGGAAACTGCATTGGTTGAGAATACAAGAGAGGTTTAGAAGTTGCACCGTGCACTTCTCATATTGAGGGATGAGAATATGGATGATGAAATAAAGTTTGTCAATCTACAAGATACCCATGCCTACACAAAATCACTCCATGATGCAAGGACAAAGATTATGTGGGCCATGCAATTGAAGCACGAAGGAATAGTTACCATATATGAGCACCAACTATAGATTTTGAAGGTAGAGTTTGATTCTTATTTGTAAAAGCCAATGAGATGTCTCCCAATAGATGTGGTATTCCATACATGAACAATGATAATTACTTGTGTGAAATGACTTATGTGTCCAATATTCCGTGATGTATAATTATGACTTTGGATGGAAATCAATTGAAACACATGCTTATTCACATTTTAATTTACATAATCAATGTTTATTTGCCACCAGTTGCTACTTCATCTTATGTATTTAAGTTTTTTATGAATGAATGAATGACTGTGTTCATAATTTTTGTAGGTGCATGTTAAGAGATCTAGAAAAGTATGGAAAATGGTTGTTTACCAATATATTTTGACGCCAATTCATGTATAAATGTGTTTTCATGCTAGTTGATCACCATACAATGGTTTTAGAATGATTTTCAAGTAATTGGAGGTTTTATAATGTTGAATAAGTTCATTTACAAGTTTACTGTGTATAATGATCTCAACAAGTATTTCACCTTGTTCACAAACCTCTTTAGATAGCAATAGTCTTTGATCTTTGTTTGGCTTGGTAACTTTCTCTTAGTATCTCTATTCAAAAATAATCTATGAAGTCAATATATACTATATTAATTATCTTAGATGATCATATTACACCTAGTATAAACTCCTTCAAGTCCTCAAACATAATCCACTACTCTTTCTCATACCTCTAGGTCACAATGTTCTCACTAAGCTTGTAACCTTTTTTTGATTAATTTGTATTTTAAAGACGTGTAAATTTTAACCTTGAGAGATAAAGAAATTTACCAACACCCTTTATAATCTTATATGTCTCCATGAAATTTCATGGTCAAACTCCCTTTCTTTCACCCTTTTTTGGCTCTTTCTTCTATCCAATTAGCCCTTTTAGGCCTAGTTAACCCCTGTTTCAACACAGTTGCTCATATCCATACATATGAGTCTCATACATATTTAGAAACACCATAATCTATTATATGACATAGAAACCTCACTAATTACCAAATTTAATTGAATTCCATTTTCGTAAACTCATTTTATATAACTTTGTAGCTTTTAACCCTTAACTATGATTTCCTGGACTGAGACATGCCCAAGAGGGCTCAATTTGAGTTTAATGGATATGAAATTTATTTCAAGCCTTGTTATGACCTGAATAAGTTCTACCCTATTTTTCAACAAATTTTCCAAGCTTTAGATCTCTAAAATAATTCCTAACCACCTTCAAATCATAAATTTCTATAGTGTTCTCTTAACACAAGCTACTTATAGAGAGTGGAAACAGGGTTTGGAGACCTTCATACCTCCAAAATGTTATTAGAATATTTTATATTCTCTTAAATACAATATATTTTAACTCCCTTATATTTTTTAGTGTTATTTTCTACATCTAAATTTATACCATAATCTCCACTGTGTAGTGTTTCAACTGCATATAAGCCCGATAAGTTTTTAAAGGACTTATTTTGAATTGTTTTGCCTCTATGGAATTATTAATACCTATAAAGTGTCAGAACCATCATACAATTACTCTTTAAAATTTTTGGATGCTTCATCTAAACCTTAAAGCTAATAAAACCTCATTCATTTGCCTTGACTGTGTCAAACACACATGGTACACAGACTGTGTAATGTTTGAAACCTATTTGTCTTCACAATGTTCTATCTCTCCTCCAATACCAAATATTTTACTTTAAATATATGAAAAAATAACTCATTATGAAAATGAACATTTATTTATCTAAAAATGTGTCCTATAATCTTCTAAATTAGGGTTGTGAGTCTATACACTTAGGGATTTTATTTATGTTTGCTTATGTAGGGACTGTAAACTAAATTTTATCCTTACTCATTTATTCAAATCAAATGATATTTATTATTATAAATTATAATTTCCCATAGACCATCTCTTATTAAAGATCATAACTTGTCTTTCAATAAACATCATTCATTCAACTCTATACCTTACTATTATAGGTATATGCAGGGTTCTAAAACAAAAGTGGCGTTTACCTCAATTGTCAACACTTAGGAATAGTAACTCAATCACAAAAGGATCACTATGATGTTATTACCTCAAAGGAACAATGTGAAATTCATTCTTTATTTTAATAACTTTAAGATATCACCCCACTGCTCCCTACCAAATTGTAATCTACAGTCTTGTCCAAGCCTACAACTTAACACAAATGTCAACATATTCATTACCTTAAGGGACTTTTAAAGACATTATTTAATTCATAAGAATCCAATACTATTAAATGACATGAAACCACATAATCATTTATTTATTTATTAATTTGATCATCAAAACATTAAATGATTGGTCCATCAAAGGACTCTACCACCTTTATCGACACCATATATAAACACTCACTTTATATAAGACAACACACAAACATATATAAAGGAACATTATAAACTCATTTCCATCCAAGGAAATCCTTTTATTCATTGATTAAAACATCAAACACTATTATAGACATGTGGTAAAATATTAGAACATTCTGGATCAATATGGATACATGAAAAGTGAAGGTAGAATTTGAATGATACGAGTCAAAATCAGAACATCAAGTAATATATAAACAAATATGTACTTTATTTATCAATAGATTAAACATGTTCAAAAAGAATTGATTACAAGACTCAACACTTTTTATCAATATTGAAATATATTTTTATATAATTGTTCTATTCACTTTGTGAACCATCACTATCATTCAATGGATTGTAGTCACCTTCACTTTCATCATCTATAACATGTGTGTAAAAAAATAGTAGTTCTATTCTTGAAATTATTTAGCCTAGTTAGATGAGAGAAAAATCTATGTTCTAGGAGATTGTGTACCTCTTCCACAATGTTTCAAATGGTTGGGTTGGTCAAAGCCTGGAGGCATCAAAGTGGTTATTTCAAATGCTATATAGTTTGAAATGCACTCAAAATTGTAGTTTTGCACCAATGAATATATTTTGTACCTGATCTGGATGCACATAGACATCTAGATCATTAGACACCTTTGTTGGTAAGAACTTCTCCAAGAAGGGCCTTAGATAGGCTAGAATGGCACTAGGAGTACCCCACACATTAGGCAAAATGGCATCATCATGTGGCCATTCATATGACCACTTTATGTATAAATTAATATTAGACCTATCTATGAGTGCCATGTACTCATAGCTCATAATTGGAATGTGGTTCGAAGGATATTCCATGTTGTAATTTAGGAAAACATTTACCCATCACAATCCATCAAGATGGATGAAATTTATTATGATTCTAATCCCCCTCTAGTGGATGGAACTGGCCACCACACATGAGATTTGGCACAATGTTTAGTGTTCCATATTTAGCTCCTCTAATATATTTGTTTTCTTTCATATGAATTTATGTAATTCATCTCATGTTTCAAAAACACTCCCCATGTTTTTATAGTATTAATGGTATTTTCCACAAAATTACAAAAAATAATTAGCAATAATTTCTAAAAATAATTCACAAACTGTAATTAATTATTCTACATGTATTTAATCAACATAGGAAGATGTTTTATGGAGTTTGGTAAAAACTAATGTGTTTAGTAAGTTATTTAGGTCCTAAGGTGTCTTAATAAAGAGTGGAAGGTGGTCAAATACATAAGATATTGTAAATGAAATGCAATTTCATGTAATCAAGTAGTTTGTAACTACCTACATACGTGTAACTAAAAAGTAAATAGAAGAGAATGCAAGAAAAGTAGAGATCAAACGGATCTGAGAGGTAGAGAATTCAACTCTAAATACTATAAATTACCATTTTAATGTCTACCTGTATTTATCCTCTATAATTCCATATTTTGTGTTCAACTCTAAAGATTGTGTATATGCCATTTTCAAAGGGAGAATCTATGGAAAGATTTTGGATTACTTATGCATGTTGATAAGCTCTTCTTTTCATGCATTTATGATTCAACACATTGTCTCTTGTTATTCTAAGAAAGACCTTTTGTGGAGATAAAATAGAGAACACATGTTTCTTTTATGGGTTCTAGTAGAAGACTGTGTACACATATTTAAAAGTGTTCTTAGTGGAGTTTTTAGGTGATTTCATACTTCCTTATGAGCAATTTTAACACATGCCTATAAATGTTAATAACCCTCACACAATTAGTATAAAAAATGGTTTACATGCTTTGCATAGGTGTTAAGGAGTGATAAAAGTATTTAAGAAAGTGTCTCAGGGTTAGGAAGACCCTAAGAATCAATTATAAAGTGTAAACAAGGGGTCATGTTTAAATTAGACCAAATAGTGGTATCTCGGGCCTATAAGCAGGGTTAAAACCTTAAGTAAAGATAAAGAAGGATATATTTACTCATACACATTCAAATCCTTAGTAAATAGTTTATAAATTTATCAAAGATGGTGTATGAGATATTTAAGGAGGTTTCAATATGTTAGTAGTGTGATGAGAAACATAACTCAAATGCCATAAATGTAGACCCTATTGGAAACCATGTTAAATAAGTATAAGTCTATCAAAATGCATGGTCATATGAGTGTAATGATTACTATAGATGATTTAGTAATTAGAAAATATGTCTAGAGGGAAGACAAACTTAATTCAATCCTTATAAGCATTTGAATAGGCAAGGAATTCAACATAGTGTATTGAAACCTACAAGTAATTAAGAGACTCCCAATGTATAAGTAGGAGTTACAAGGGAGTTAGAAGTTGGTTATAATAGTTAGAGTCTTTGGAGACAAGTAGCTATTTTGGTGTGGACTGAGTCATTAAACGTATGAGAGTTGATGGGGTTGGGTTTGAAGGATGTAATGTTGTGAAACCCCAAGAAGTGAATAGAAGAAGTTTTGTAATTAGAATCTTATGCTACAACCCATGTTTTTATTGTATATGTGTAATGTGATGCCTATATAAATAAATTAATGGAGTAATATATTTAGATAAAATGTATTTGAAGCATTTGTGAAGTTGGAATATTCAATACATATTTCTAACATTTTCTATAGAAATGATTTGCTTGTTTATAGAGGCCTTCAAGAGGTTTTTATTTATAGACCCTGTGTCCATTTATACTCTATGTTGGTAGTGTATGAGAGCATTTAGAATAAGAAACCTTGTTTATTCATTTGAAATAGCATTAAAAACAATGAGAATTGATGTCTTTGTTAAATTTAAGGTGTTAATAAGGTCAATGCCAAAAATAAAGAGGTGAGTTATCCAGTTTGCAGACCTATTGCCTGTAATTAATTTTAACATTCTTGGAATCAAGATATAACCCTGTGTGTAAGCACCAATGGAAAGGAATATCTCATAGTTCCATGTTTCTAATGACTGATATGGAATGGGTGAGTCCTTGTAAATTTTATTGAATGCATTGATGCAATTCATTTATTTATTTACACTAGTTTGTTGGAAGAATATGTAACTCTATTATAATAGTGTAAACATAAACAACCCAAGCATAAAATTTGTGAATATGTTACACAAAGGTGTTGGGGTGATATTAAAAATTTTAAATAGGTTTGAAAATTTATATAAAATGATTATTAACCTCTATAAATATTTATAAACCAATATTTATAGGTCTAAACCCTCAAGACAAAGCCCACAAACCCTGCAGACTATGTCTGTGTAGGTAGAGAGACCAAGATCATTATTAAAAAGTTAAGAATAGGAGTGTAGGGAAAGAACCAATGAATGGATAATATTCTCATAGGACCCATAGACCCTAAACAACCCTCATAGAGGTTATAAACTTTGTTGTAAGAGTGTGCAAGCAATTTGAATGCTCTCAAGTTGTCACAGAGTCTATAAGCTCTAATTTAGGGTTTTGTGACAAGAATGGAGATTTTGGAATATTTTTTGATGACAAAAATTGCACTTGATCTTAATCAATCAAAAATGGGAAGTTTCAAGCTGTGGGATAATGTGGCTTGAAACAACCTCTAGATTTTAGAGAAGCTGGTCTCTTCTTTTGTATCAAGTGTTTGGGGAAAAGGGATAGGAAATTAAACACAAATGCAAGTGCAAGAAATGAAACCTAACTATGGTGATATGCCTGAGTGTAATCCTAATCCTAACTTGAGAAAAGTGAGACTATATATAGGATTCAATTACATTTAAGAGTAGACAAGTGCATGATCAATATAAAAGATCAAAATAATAGAAATAGAGGCTCACAATAGAGACTTCTTTTGTTGAGATATAAGAAATGTCAACAAAGGCATAGTGTTCAATATTATTAATAGAATCTTTCAATCACATAAGAGGCACAAAAATCACGTACAGTTATGTATACCTTTCGATTCAAGAAAATGAGACAAAAGAAAATGACATTCCTAATCACAACTCTAGAGAATCTACAGTATAAACTACCTTTGCAAATGACATAGATAACATCGACCAAGGCATAGAGTTCAATCTTCTTGATTCATTCAGCCCCATAAAAGGGACAGAAACATGCATAGTTACATTAACTTCACAACTCAAGAAAATGAGACAAAAGCAAATGATATTATTGGTCAAAAACTCTAGAAAGTCTAAACTATATAAAAGTCCCCCCTTTCCTTTTTCTTTGATCTTCTTCTTTTATAGCCTCGGATGCCTCTTTCTATCATCCCCTTTCCCACATAATTCTACTTCAATCTTAACTCACAAGGGACAAATAGACAATGCTTTCAATGTTTGCCGGCCCCAAAAATCTACCCAGTGAACTGTTCCATCTACTCGAATTAACTCTAGCTAAGTTTCCCTCCATTTCACTTTGCGGTAATAGATACACAAAACACTCTATTATGTTGAAATGGGAGAGGAAACTTAGTCATTTTCTTGAAAATCCTCTTATTACTTAGAAGGCATCAGAGAATGGCACTTGGCAGTTTCTGCCTGATTCATCGAAGACACGTAGCTCTCCCCACTTCTCTTTAGCTACGCTGTAGAATTATTCAAGGTACATATTAGAATCTTATGGATGGTGACACTTGGTAGCATCTGTAGATTTTTTAAAGTAACACCTGGGGCCCATTGCAATCTTTATTCAGCAAAGGAAACTTGAAGATGATCTCTCGGTCATTGACACGTGGAGGCTTCTACTGGTTCGAGGAAGATACGTAGCATCTTCTGTTACTTTAGTTAAGGGTATGTGGTGGCTTCCACTTTTCTTAGGGATGGAGTAGGGAGGGGCTCGGACAGTGACACTTGGTGGCCTTCACTCATATTTAACACTTAAACAAAATGAAACAAATACCCCTACTACCTTCCAAAAGGGTGCTGACCCCTTTGGTTTTGGGACACTCCCTTGAACTGCCCGATGAACTAAAATGGTTCAACGGTTCAACACTGCGTGCCCTTCACACATTAATCAAGGTATTGAACCAAAAACATTGAATCATGGCATTGAATCCTAGCATTGAACCAACTATCTTTTGGATGTCAACACGTGGTGACTTTTGCTTCTTCTGAAAAGTAGTCTAGGGCCTTCCGCAACTGCCACCTGGCACTTTCTGTGGCATCCTGCTCCTTAGCTTTTTAAAAAACTTTGCCAAAAAGAAGAAATGTGGGTACCGATATGAGACACAAATGATAACACATGGAAGCTTCTAGTTAGCTACTATTTGATATGTGGCACATTCTGTAGCCCTCTTGTAAGTTATGAAAAATGTTCTGGTTGACGCCAGTTGGCCGGCTTCATGTTTTGAAAAGTGACACTTGGCCGCTTTCGCTTGAATTCAACACTTAGGCAAAAATGTAATGATGGAAATAGAAAGGGGGAAATAAAACCTATGCTCAAACAACACCACATGGTAGCCTCTACTGCACTTCAATAGTTAGATGGAAAATGAACCTGCGCTCTGCTCCAAATCTGTCGCTACGACCAAGGTATACGGGAACCAAAATTGCAGTGCCCAACTAAAAATTTGAATTTTCTCTATAGTTATTGGTGACCCTCAAGAACTTTGAGCCTACTCAAAAAGAAAACTTCACCTCCCGCTAGATCAAAATTTTGAAAATTACAGCTTCAAAAGAGCCATCGACATGTGTTTAAAACACTTATTTAAAAAGAAAAATGGGAGAACAATGAAAAATAATGTGAGAAAGGAAAATTATTTAACTATAATACATAAGAGGCCCAAATTAATTGAAATGCTTCAAATATATTCCATTTATAGGAATCTCTTCAAGTTCTCCTTCCATCGACTCTAGCTTGAAAGAATTCTTCTACTTACACGCGCGAATTTTATATGGGCCAATCCATAGCGCTTCGAATTTGGTATGCTAACCTGGCTTGGCAGCCCTTGCATCCCATTTCAAAACAATTAAGCCTACTTTAAAATTAGGATTTAAAGTCCTTTTATCAAAACAATTCTTAACCATTCCCGGATGCTTAATCAATGAATCATGGGCTATATCCCTCTTTTCCTGCACTTCCAAAAGATATGCGAGTCTGACCTACATGGGGCCATTTTCTTTAATTTCAATTTGTTTGATCAAATGGAGAGTGGGGATTTACAAACTTAGGGGGATCACAGTAGACTTTCCATATACCAATTCATATGGGGACATTTTGATCACCTGCTTAGGCGTGATTTGATCAGCCCATAATGCTAGATTAAGCACTTTATGCCACTCTTTGTGATGATCAGCCCCTACTCTTTTGATGAGTCTTATCAGGTTCTTGTTGGTTGATTTTGTTAGACCATTACCTTGAAGGTAATAGTTAGATGAATTTTTTAGATATATTCCATGTCTCAAGGCAAAATCAGATACTTTAGACCCCAAGAATGCTATAGCATTATCTGAAATTATGGTGCAAGGAGCCCCAAAGTGAGTGGTGATACCCCCTAGAAAATCTAGGATCACATTCTCTATTGCTTCTTTAACTGGGACTGCCTCGGTCCATCTGGTGAAATAGTCTGTGGCAGTTAATATCCATTTGTGACCCATACTAGACACTAGATTTATCATGCCAATGAAGTCAAGACCCCATTAAGCAAAAGGTTCATCCATAATTATAGGACTAAGGGGCATGGCTGCATTCCTCCTCATCCCCATATAATACTGGTAGGATTGACATTTTCTAACCAGCTAATAACAATCTACAACTAAAGTAGGCCAAAAATATCCTGCCTCACTTATCTTCATGGCTGTGGTCTTTACATAAAAATACCCCCTTGATATTCCATGATGCATTTCATGTAGTATTCTCTTAGCTTCAGCCTGTTCTACACATCTTAACAATTTTCCATTAGAATTTCTTTTGAAAAGGACTTGTTCAATTAAAACAAAATAGACTCCCTGTATCCTATAATATCTCCTCTTGTTTCGAGGGAGTTCTATCAGGTAAATCCCATGTTTCATAAATTGAATCCTACTTGTGACCCAAGATTCCTGATCTACCTCTTGTAATTTTAGCACCGTCTCCATCTCTCCTTCTGAATCTGCTTCCTCAGGTAACATCTTTTCAAGCTCTTGGGTTATATATTGGCATAGACCCCTGCCTCTGACTAACTTGGTGGGTCTAACCTCCACATCATATTCAAGGATCTTAGTGATCCAATTGGCTCTTTTATCAGTAATTTCCCCCTCCATGATGTATTCCCTGACACTTGGGTGAGCCACAAGTATCAAAATTTTGATCCCTGATATTAGATGCCTAAATTTCTTGAGGGATTTTACCATGGCATAGGCTTATCTTTCCACAAAATTGTACCTGGTCTCATAATATCTGAGATTTCTTGAGAAAAAGGCTATTGGGTGTTCCCCCCCTAGCTTGTCATTCTTTTGAGTCAAGACAACATCAATACTTGACTCTCCTCCATAGACATATATTACAAAGGGCTTGGTAAAATCTAGGTTCTTAAGCACTGGGGCTACTGAGATAGCCTTCTTGACCTCTTCAAAGGCTTATTTCCCTTCTGTAGTCCATTTGAAGACCATGCTTTTCTTTAGCAAGAGTGTCATTGGTCTAACCAAGCCTACAAAATTAGATATGAATTTACTGACAAAATTGATCTTCCCTAAAAAGGACTGGACTGCCTTTTTATTTACTAGAAGAGGTAGGTCCATTATAGTTGTGATTCTCTCGAGATCTATAGAAACTCCTTCCTTAGATACTATGTGCCCCAACAGTTTGCCCTGAGGTACATCAAAGATGCATTTCTTGGGATTCAATGATATCCCAAAATCTTGACATTTCTTGAAGATAGATTCTAAATGATCAAAAAGATCGTCAACATTTTTTGAAAATACGATGAGGTTAGCTAGATAGACTAGGATGATCTTATTTATAAGCTCACCAAAGGCTATGTCCATAGCTCTTTGGAAGGTGGCTCGCGCATTTGATAAGCTGAATGGCATCTTTGCATAGGCAAATGTTCCCCATTTGGTGGTGAAAGTAGTTTTGTACTGGTCTTCCTCATCTAGCCAAATCTGATTGTATCCAAAGAAACCATCAAGTAACGAAAACCTCTCTGATCCAGCCACAATTTGCAAAATTTGTTCCATGGAGGGCAAGGGATAGTGGTCTTTCAGAGATGCTCTATTTAGATCTCTGAAATCTACACACAGTCTTACATCTCCATTCTTTTTCCTAATTGGGACTCGGTTTGATACCCAAGTTGAGTGCTTGATTGGGAATATTATTTTTAAATCTAAATTTTTTTGCAACTCATCTACCATTAGAGGCTCAATCCTTGGATTTACTGGCCTCTATTTCTATCTAATGGGCTTGGACCCTTCGGTCAATTCTATTGTGTGCTCGATAATGTCTCTATTGTATCCATGAAGGTCTTCATAGCTCCAAGCTATGACTCTGTCATATCTCTGGCATAATTCGATTAGTCTTTCCTTCTCTTCTTGAGCTGTGGAATTCCCAACTTTTAGTCTTTTCTTGTCACTCACCTCCATTTCAGAATAGTTGGCCTTATCTACTTGGAACCTTTTCTTTTCCATGCTTACATCCTCTAGGTCAAACAAGTTTTCTAAGGTGATCAATCCCTTGGGGAGCTTATTAGTCCTCAATTGTATAATATGATCACCATATGCCTCTTCAATTTAGTTTGCAACTAATCAACAAACTCATCTGATCATTGTAAGAAAGAGACTACCTGAGCATTATTTTCAAACACTTGCCAATTTTCATCATTGTCTGGGATGGTCGGCCTCACTATAACTTTTTCTGACTCATTGTTAACCAATAGGCCAGTTTCTGGGTTAAACTGTGAGCCAATCTGGGCCATCCTATCAGCCTCAGAGTTTTGACTTCTAGGGATTATCTCAATATTGAAATCTTCAAAATCTTCTATTAAATCCCAAATCCTATGCCTGTAGGATCTCATTCTCACATTCTTGGCTGTTGCCTTTTCCCATATTTGCTTTACTACTAATTCTAAATCTCCTTTCACTTTTAGGTTCTTTATTCCCTTTTTCTTGGCTAATAGGAGCCCATGTACTAAAGATTCATACTCAACATCATTATTAGTGCAAGCAAATTGGAATCGGATAGCCCTTAAAATTTTATTACCATTTAGAGCTATAAGACAAATTCCTACTCCAGCACCATGTTTACTTCTAGCCCCATCAACATTCAAAGTCCAGATCCCTAAATCTTGAGTAGTAGGTGCCTCTTCTCTTATAACATTTGGGATTGCCTGATCCTCATCAAAAATGACATACATGCCCAAACCAATAGCGTCATAGTTCCCATACGGGTCGCTATGCATCATATCAAACAACTGGCTATTTTCTTCTTCTTGATCATGCTCAGTCTAGTCACCTAGTTCTTCAACAAAAATCCTTTCTTTATTTAACATGGCGTGATCTGCTTCTAATATTGTTGTTGGTTCATTGATGATATGGTCTTTGGATAGTGGTTTAGATAGAATTTTCATCTTTGAACCGTATCTGGTTCTCAGGATGAGATGAGACCAATCAAGAGACATATACCCTCCTATTTTCACTATAAAGTCTCTGGATAAACATAAACCAAAAATAGGAGGTATATCTATGACAACTATATCTTGGTTGACAATTATGTTGGGACATGTGTATAACTGCAAGGGGAGTTGTTTAATTCTCCCTATGGTTTGCACTGTTTTGCCATCTAGCTGCATAACTCCTTTTGCGAGGGGTTCATATTTTATTTTTAAAGCATCAACTATTTGCTTGGGCATCACAGTTGTACTAGCTCCTGAATCTATCAATGCATTATGCAGAAGTTTCTTTCCAACTACCAGAGTCAAACAGAAAGGCTCTGGCTTGGATTTACTTACTTGTGCTACATCATTCACGAAGGCTGTTGCCTTTGGAGGAACCGTATCTTTGAGCTTATCCTTTCCAGCAGGTCCTTCCTTGGTAACAACACCTTTGGGCACTACTTGCCCTTGCAGAGCTTCTTGCAGTAGTGTCTTTTATTTAGGAATAGCCAAAATATCCCATATAGATATTTGCACTGGAGTCTTCTTTAATTGGTCCACTATATTGATGGGTCCCAAAGACTGAGTTTTTTGGTAATAAGGGTACCTCATTTTTTCTTGAATATAGGTAGGAATCCCTTGATCTTGGTGTGGCTAAGGCACTTCTTGTCTAAAAACAGTGTTCCTTTGCCCTTGAGATGGAGGATTATTCTTGACTTGACCGCTTACAATTTTGGGCTACTCCACCATCCTCCTCTTTGATCTGGTGTAGTAATCAGATTGCACCACTGACCTTTGGGAGGTAGATGATTCATTCAAGAAAACTGCTTCTTCATCCTCAACCCATGAGAATAAAGCATGTTCTTGGTTTATTTCTTCCTCTTGTTGTAAGGACATTCCTTGCATCTGAGCCACTAGAACTAAATTCTACATACCGAGAGATTAGTAGGCTTGATCGTTACTAGTACTGGCAAACTGACCATCCATTCTCCTCTGCTCTGCCACCCTTTGTTGTAGATTTCCCCTAAGACAATATTTAGGTGTATGAGCATCATTTCAAGGAAAACACCAAGCATTAGTATCATCCAAATAATTATTCTGACCTAGAACCATCTCCCTATTTGAGTCGGGAGGAATGGTCTGTGAGGGTGTGGGAATTACAACTAATTGGTTTGCTGGCTGATGGTTAGTTTGTCTTGGAGGACCTTGATATTGGTTTGGTTGGGATGAAAACCTATTTCCTTGATATCCTTGATAAGGGGGCTTAGGGAAGGTATTCTGCTACCTCTTTATATTAATCAGCTCAATGGAAAATGTCCTCAAGATATTCTTGATATCATCCATCTCGGATGACTGAGGAGGGACAGATTCTTTTACAGATGATTGAGGGTAAGTGTACATCGACACAGGTGGGCTTATAGCTTTAGGAACTTCTTGAGGTAAGGGCAAGGAAATTTTTATGAACATAGGCATGGGAGGCCTTGGAGGTAACTTTCCAGCATCTATTAAATGATTTTCAACTCTGACTGCATAGTCATAAGCCGCTGGCAAAGTGTGTCCTCCCAGTGACTGAATCATAATAGATATATCTGAATTTAAAGCCTTGAGATAAAATACTATGGCCATACCAGGTGGTGGTTTAGCTGTAGCAGGGATCTTATCCCAAGTTTTTTGGAATTTGGTATTGAAGTCAGTCATGTCCTCCTGTGGTCCCCTTTGAATGGTGATTAACTATTGTAATAAAGAAGACTTATCACCCTTCTCTATAAATATTTTAAAGAATAGATCTCCAAGTTGGTCCCATGTAGAGATGGTATTTGGGGTTAAATACCGATACCATTCTAAAGCCTTCCCTTTGAATGAAGCTGCTAATAACCTTATGGCTCTACATTTTGTTGTGTGACAACATGTATGGCACAAACATCTGATACATCTTGAAGATGTTCTGCAGAAATTTTTGAGTCTTGCCCACTAAATTTGGGTAGAGCTTTTAGAGCATTTACTGGGATAAGATCCCAAATGGATGGTGGTGTTGGGAGGATTAAGGGACTACCAGTGTTCCAGCTTGCATAATTTCTTGGGGGTATAGGGGCTCCCATATTTAGTATTGGTGCAAACTGGTTAGCTCTTCTTCTTGGACTAATTACCAGAGGTGGTAAAAGAATACCTGGGTTTATAGCAGACTATGATCTGGTGACTATTCCATAGCTCCAACTTCTCATAGCTCTCTGGTTCATGTGGCCTTGAAAGAAACTTCAAGACTGTTCCCATCAGGCGTGCCAAAAATTGTTGATGATAAAAATTGTGCTTGATCTTAATCAATCAACAATGGGAAGTTTCAAGCTGTGGGATAATGCAGCTTGAAACAACCTCCAAATTTTAGAGAAGCTGGTCTCTTCTTTTGTATCAAGTGTTTGGGGAAAAGGGATAGGAAATTAAATAGAAATGCAAGTGCAGGAAATGAAACCTAACTATGGCAATGCGCCTAAGTGTAATCCTAATCCTAACCTGAGCACAGTGAGACTATATATAGGATTCAATTACCTTTAAGAGTAGACAAGTGCATGATCAATATAAAAGATCGAAATAATAGAAATAGAGGCTCACAACAGAGACTTCTTTTGTTGAGATACAAGAAATGTCAACAAAGGCATAGTGTTCAATCTTCTTAATAGAATCTTTCAATCACATAAGAGGCGCAGAAATCATGTACAATTATGTAGAACTTCTGATTCAAGAAAATGAGACAAAAGAAAATGACATTCCTAATCACAACTCTAGAGAATCTACAGTATAAAATACCTTTGCAAATGACATAGATAACATCGACCAAGGCATAGAGTTCAATCTTATTGATTCATTCAGCCCCATAAAAGGCACAGAAACATGCATAGTTACATTAACTTCACAACTCAAGAAAATGAGACAAAAGCAAATGATATTATTGGTCAAAAACTCTAGAAAGTCTAAACTATATAAAAGTCCCCCCCTTCCTTTTTCTTTGATCTTCTTATTTTATAGCCTCGGATACCTCTTTCTATCATCCCCTTTCCTGCGTAATTCTACTTCAATATTAACTCACAAGGGACAAATAGACAGTGCTTTCAATGTTTTCCGGCCCCTAAAAATCTACCCGAGTGAAATGTTCCATCTACTCAAATTAACTCTCAGCTAAGTTTCCCTCCATTTCACTTTGCATGGTAATAGATACACAAAACACTCTATTATGTTGAAATGGGAGAGGACACTTAGTCATTTTCTTGAAAATCCTCTTATTACTTAGAAGGCATCTGGAGAATGGCACTTGGCACTTTCTGCCTGATTCATCGAAGACACACAGCTCTCCCCGCTTCTCTTTAACTATGCTGTAGAATTATTTAGGGTACATATTAGAATATTATGGATGGTGACACTTGGTAGCATCCATAGACTTTTAAAGTAACACCCGAGGGCCCATTGCAATCTTTATTCAGCAAAGAAACTCGAAGATGATCTCTCAGTCATTGACACATGGAGGCTTCCACTGCTTCAGGGAAGATACGTAGCATCTTTCACTGCTTTAGTTAAGGGTATGTGGCGGCTTCCACTTTTCCTGGGGATGGAGTAGGAAGGGGCTCAGACAGTGACACTTGGTAGCCTCCGCTCATATTCAACACTTAAACAAAATGAAACAAATACCCTACTGCCTTCCAAAAGGGTGCTGATCCCTTTGGTTTTGGGACACTCCCTTGAATTGCTTGATGAACTAAAATGGTTCAATGGTTCAACGATTCAACATTGCATGCCATTCACACATTAATCGAGGTATTGAACAAAAAACGTTGAACCATGGCATTGAATCTTGGTGTTGAACCGACTATCTTTCAGATGCCAACACATGGTGACTTCTACTTTTTCTGAAAAGTAGTCCAGGGCCTTCTACAACTGCCACTTGGTGCTTTCCGTGGCATCCTACTCCTTAGATTTTTAAAAACCTTTGCCAAAAAGAAGAAATGCAGGTACCGATATGAGACATGAATGCTAACACGTGGAAGCTTCTGCTTAGTTGTTATTTGATACATGACACATTTCGTGGCCCTCCTGTAAGTTAAGAAAAATGTCCTGATCGACGCCAGTTGGCTGGCTCTATGTTTTGGAAAGCGACACTTGGCGGCTTCCACTTGAATTCAAAACTTAGGCAAAAATGCAATGAGGGAAATAGAAAGGGGGAAAGAAAACATGTGCTCAGACAACGCCATGTGGCAGCCTCTGCTACACTTTGATACTTGGAAAATGAACCCACACTCTGCTCCAACTCTGTCGCTACAACCAAGGTATACGGGAACCAAAATTGTAGTGCTCGACTGAAAATTTGAATGCAACGTAGAGTAAAATTTTGCTCTACAATATTCATTTATGATAAATCCATGAAAATTTGTTATTCAATAGATATTGATAATAGATACAATATTTTTAAGTGTTTTAGGTGTTTATGTACATGTCCATATAATTAGAAGGTGTTGTGTGTTAAAACAAGAGTTAGAGGCCTAATAAGCCTAAACAGGGGCCAAAAGGTGACAATAAATGTGGGTTAAGAATTGAATTTGACCAAAAAACTTCTTGGAAAGATATTAATAAATAGATGGTAGTTGAAAAGGTCAATAAGTTTCCAATATTCCTTTGTACACCTCTGTTCTACCAAGAAAAGCCTTAAAAAGGCTAGAATCATATGTGGTAAACATGTTGAGTTGTATAGGTTGAGAAAACATTGATAAAGAGTGTTGTTAAGGGGAAAGAGGACTAAAGAGACTATTATAATCATGAACATAGTACTAAATCTACTAACCAATCAAATGAATCTCAAAACTATTGAATTTTTTGTTTATATAATATCAGTAACATTATTTTTTATGTAATATTTATATATTTAATTTCTATTTAAAATAATGGCTAGCTTTACCACATTCCTCATATTATATTTAAATATCATTCAAAAAATCCTTTAAGAGATAGTATATTTATGCAATATGCTATTGCATATAGGCAGTCTAAGAGAACTATTCACCTTCAAACAAAGGTATTTATTTTTAGTTATATGCATTCATTATTATTACATGCATTTATTATTATTGTGATGTCATTGAAACCTACAAAAGGATGCAATCAGGATGCATTATCTTTATTATGTACACCCCTATCTTGCTTTGCTTCCCTGTATAGATCATCATCTTAGACTTGTCATTTTGGATTGTTACAAGGTGGGTTTGGAAAAAGTGTGGTCTCGTGACATGCTTTGATGTCTACATTTATTTATATTTTATATGAAGTCTCTATGTCTATGAGTGGAAGTTCCATGCCCATCCTACATTTTTTTGAATGGATGAGGCATTGGGTGTTGTGCATTTAATATCACCCTACTCTACACCTTGTTGTAAACATATGCCATACAATTTTTGAAGAATGCCATAGTTTTTATGCTTCTATTTACTGCACAAAATCTCTCAAATATATCTCATGCTTCACATATCAAGGTCTCAACATCATCAACTTCAGTAGTATATAGGATCTCTTCATAAAAATGAAAAGAATCTAGCTAGAAATGCTAAAAAATATGAAAAACATATGACTTTAAGTAGTTACTAGACTTATACTATCACCCTCTCTTAGTTAGTTTTTAATTTCATCTGCCAAATTAACTTTAACACTTTATAGTACATGGCTTGATCCTTGCATATTTGTATTTGATACACCATGAATTTTAGTGTACAAACCTTAGACACCCATGACTTCTTCCTCATTTTTAATTCAAACTCCATTGCCTTTTACTTGGGCAATGAAAACATATTACACAAACTATAGTCACCTCAAAGTTGTCAATGCATATAATATAAGGGAAACAAAACTTACATGGTATTTAAAATCGATGTTGTTGATGCTATTTTTAACACCATGCATTATTGCTACATCCTCTACAACTACCTAAGTTATCATCTTTCTCATTAGGTGCACCTTGACCACATGATTTCAAGTATATCCTTGGAGTGAAAATGAGCAATTATACATTGACATAGAAGGTGTCACATTGAAGACATGATAATGCAACATCTCATCTTTTGTACTTTCCACCCATGTCTTATGAGGGTTGTTATTGTCTAAGGTAACAAGAGAATCTGGGATCTTCAAATCCCATACCCGTAAAATATTTTCAAGTCTTTCTACTTTGAATTTATTGGGGAAGCTGGTGTCCTTGCATAAATGTAGCCACCAATAATATATGTAAACCAATGTTGTTAGTTGGTAAACCAACCAATACACCCTATGATGTATAGAAGTCCTTATTGTGGTTAGGATATGACATTTCAAATGGGAATGGTAATATTTAATAGATTCATTGGTGTCTTACCCAACATGCAGAAGTGTTCGATAACAATGAGACCATATTCAAACCCTATATGCCCAGTGTTATTCTTAGTATTTGACAAAAATGGGCTAAGAGGAGTGACATATTTATACAAACTTTTTGGACTCCCTTGTATCCATGTCCTCATCGACATAACTATGCATTATGAACCCCAACTTAATAAACATTGCACATCTTACATCATTATCTTTCACCTTTGCTATCTAATTCCTCAACCACATGCGACGGACTTGCTAAATGCATAAGTAAACCTCACAGTCGAATGTCTTCATGCGTAACAAAATAGTTTTGCATAAGTTAATGTAATAAGGTAGGGATGGTGTCATGAACATCCAAATATGAAGTCCATAATGCATGTATGAATAATGATGATGCACCTAATAGCTTTTATCTCTGCACTGACATCGTTGACCATGAAGGCACTGATTGTCCATTCAATGTCTTTCAAATGCACTCTTTGAAGAAGAATTTTTATCCATTATTTTATGTTGATAGTACATTACCAAGACACAATGAACCATGTAGCAAGCACACCTTTGTGTTTGGAATCAAATACCAATAGTGTGTATAATTGAAACTATATGAAAAAAATAAAAACATTGGAACAATTAATATTATTACAAACATCAGAATAGCTAATATTATCAACTACTCTTATAAACATTGGCACAATACCTTCATTGCATTCATCCCAAACATTTCATCTATTGCCAATAAGCTATGCTCCTAAAATATCAACAACCATTCTAGTTGTTGTGGGAGTTGGATGCCCAAGATGAAGGGGATTTACCTATCCTCATCAAGATATCCCTTATTGTATCCCTAATAGAAAAACCACTTGTCAGGATTCACCTACACCCACTCTAAAACACTTGCTGTATCATCAACATTATACATCTATTTTTCCTTGATCATTCATTCTCTATTGTATATGTCATTCTTGCTCAAGAAATTATCCCATTGTGTTTAACCATTAGAAAATACAAGTTTATGATACACCATCTCTAAGTGTTTAAGGTGGATAGCATCAAAAAACACTCCCAATAATAGTAGCCTATAAACCCATTCATTAAGTTAGGGATTGATGTGTGGAGAAAAAACATTTCTTGCCCTTAAAATGTTTATATTGTTGGTTATGATAATAGCTACATTCATTGTTTGTGTGCTCTACATGATTGTATGTGAGAAGCACATGATCGGGTCTATAGACCATGCATTTTGTGATGAAATGACAATGACAACTGCACTTTATATGCCTTTGACTAAACTGACTATCCTTTCTAGACTTGGGCATTAAAGACTTGTCTTTTGGCATGGCATCAATTTATCAAAAGTCATCGAGGCCATATCAACACTAGTAGATGCATGATTATGGTGGACAAATAAATGGTCATGAAAAGTCAAAAAAAGTGTACTTGAATGGAATATGATAACATTTAAATAGACATCATCTTGTAATATATAGTGTGAGGTGACTTACATGACATATTCAGAGGTGGCGGTGATCCTGCTATCCTTTCTAATAAAATCTGAATTTCTCTTGTGATGTGAAACATGAAAATTTGTAGGTAACAACACCCTTATTGATTCTCCTTTGATGAAGCTATCAACCCTATCCTACTCAACCTAGGCAACCCATAAGTCTTCCCTATTTATGTCATCAAAATTATCCCACTTGATATAACTGCAATCAAATAGACCCTATCCTAGCTTTTATAGTTCAAGGTGCATTATTTCTTTCCACCTTTTTGCCATCTATTGTAGTCTACTCATTTCATTGAATGAATTAGAAATGGACTTTTGGTATTGAGTGAATGCAACTTTTCATTTATTGTAATGGAATTTTTTTTTGATTGAATGCTATATATCATATATTTTAATGTACAAATGATAATGATTGAATAATGCATACAATATAAGCATAATTTGGTCCAAACAACATTACAACATGGTACACATCATTGAAATGGGTAGTCATACTCGTATGTATTGACAAAAAGAGAATTTCTTTTTGGATACATTTATTTTACCTCACATCAAATACGTTGTTTTGTATACACTATTACATTTAACCCATATTGGGCCATTCAAGTTATAAATCTATTTTACAATGCATCGTATGTAAAAACATTGGCAAGTTCATGACACCATATAAATAGTGAAAATAAAGTTCATATAAATATATGTTTAAATTATCAAGAGAAGTAAAATAGATTTACAAAAAAACTTTTCATGACTTCCTTTAAACATTACATCAAATAGGGGAAGAGAATGGAGAATAGTATGACAACTACAAAAGTGAACATTACACAATGATTAAACAAGAAATGATGCATGTCAGCATTGGAAACTATGTCGACCAATGGAAAATTAGTTAGAGTATCAAAAAATTCATCCATGAGAACATCTTCTAAATCAGGGATTGTAAAATGCATCCATAGTTATTTGTCATATTTCATTTTATTTCTTCCTTGATGATCCTTGTTGAAGATGTATGTGAATATCTAGAAACAACCCATACATGAAAGTCACATTACCATGTAGCTCAATGAGAAGACCTTGAGGCACAGCCATATCCCCTATAATATCATGATAAATGTCTTCAGAATTGATGTCCATGCACACACCTATTTGATCATGCAAATACAAACATAAGCCTAGCCTGCCTATTAAAGCAATGTAGGATGCACAATGTAAAGACACTTCATCGAATAGAAAAGTGCCGTATTGCCATATGATTTCATTTTTAGGAGAAAATAACATGATTTTGATATAAATTTATCTTCCTTTCCACTTAGACCTAACCAATAAAGGCATGTGTTGGTTAAACATATCATAAATAGAAGCCATGAACTGCACATAGAAATTAAAATATGAGAATTGAAACCACTTAAGAAAAATATGATAGAAACTATGAACAAAAAGGTTATAAGAATGTGCAAAACCTCATTGAAATAAATATAAAACCCTTTATAAAACATATCAAAATAAAGGCATGAAACCATATAAATAGACAAAATAGTGCATGTATGAGGTAGTTGTATTTATAAACGATCTTAGGTGGCACACATTAACTATGTGCACATGGGCAGGGTGCATGAATGTGATTTTAATAAAAATCCCATAAATTCAAGAAAGGTTTAACAAAAATATAAATTTATAGGAAGCCCATAGAATGAAAATAGGGTTTAAAAAATAGCGAAGTTACTACGAAGCCTATAGAATCAAGAGAAAGTAAAAAAAAAACTAAAATTGCTAAGAAGCCCATGTGATATTTTGGTTGTCTATCATCTTATGATTCTTGTGATGGTGGGTTAAAGTAGATGTGAACCCAAATTAGAAGCCTAGATAAGGCCAAATCTTGGCAAGATGAAGCAACAAGGTAGTTGCTTAGTTACCAAAGTAGAAATCCAAACCTAAATGGAGATAATGATAGATTGTAATCGATTCCCATTGTAAAAAAAAATAAAGAATGCTAGAAAATGACTTGTAACAAGAGGATATTACTTCAAGAAACATTCTTAATCTTGGAATGAGGTAACTTTGGTTGATTCAATTCTCTAACTATGTGTACAATAGAGAGTGTATTTTTACCAATGTCCCTTATAACTTACAAATATATGCAAGCGATAAATGGGTTGTGTAATTATTGTGGTAAAAACTAGTCATAGTCTAAAACTTCATAGCTGAAAGATAAAATATGGATTTCATTTCCAAATATCAATTGTAAAATACACATTTCCTTGATTTAACAATGCCAAATCAATGGATGTTAAAATGACAAGAATGAATCAATAACCATTTGAGAGAATGCCTACATTTGATATTCGTGGAGTCATAAAAAAGATTCTTATAAACTCATAAAAGAATCTTCAAAAATTTGAAGACTACTAGACTAATTGTGAAGATAAGTATGATGTGTGATCAAGATATTATTCCAAGATGACATTGGATTAAATCAATTCTTTTGATCTAATGAATGTAGCAAGGGGAATTATTGATGACAGATAAACCATGAAGATGCTATCTAAAATTATAAGAATATCTTAATGAAACCCATCCCCAATATTGATTGGTCTATAAGAGAGGATACAATACTTAAATCCAATACCAAAGTTATTATAAGCTGATTTATTTTGGTTAAAGGGGAGGATATCCAAATTTACTATATCATAAGATCACTTATATAAAGGCCAAGGTTAATATCAAGTCACTCCAATAGAAGAGGGCTCTAGTGTTGCATAGTATTCCAGTTTTACCATAGGGTATTACTCACTAGTACTCTATATTGCATATATCACTAGTGTCTATGATGATCCAAATCAAACTTAGAAACAATCACTATATATTTGTGAGACTTTAGTCTCTACATTATAACAATGCAATAAAGAATACTCAAATAGATCTGCCTACCAAACCTATTCATGAGAAGAGAAGTTTAGGTTTTTAAATGGATTTATCACCACTTAGATGTAAAGGGTTGAATGATCCTTATAGTGATGTTTTTAACATGCAGGGAATCTTTGAGAGAGATTAAGTTATCTAAAATGTTAACAATTCATCAAGCATTGCTTTACACCTTTAGTATTTCCTTTATCATAAGTTTCATGTTTATGAAAGATTCATTACTTATATGAACTAAAATTATAAAAAAATGTTAAATTAATGGCCAAAAGATCAAACCAAGAGTGTCTCATAGAACATTAAGCATTGTTAATGATAACCTTTAAGCCTACAATCTCCTTTAGGTAGAGTGAGCTCTTATAACTCAACCTATTGTTAGAGTTAATTGTACACTGGATTATTCATATCCAATCATCAAATAAACATTCACACTAGGGTTTCATATTACAAACCCCTTTAATAAAAACATTACAAAATATGTTATGGTTTACCATCTACCAATTTTATCAAACACTAATTATGTGGATTATAAGAACAATCAATACATTAAAATTCATGTTGTTATTCAATCTTAATGTGATTAGATGAGGATTTATTAATGATTTTAAACTTCTTTTAATACATTAATAATGTGGATTTCACTTGAAAATCAATAAGACATTAACCAAGGCCTCATAATAGAGTTTTTTACATTACATTTCTAGTAGCTCTCAAGGGATTTCTTAATGTGAGGAAATGTAATATCTAGAGCATATCCATTGGGATTGCAGTAAAAAATATACAATAAAATGATTAAAATATATGAATGAGGATAATGTATTATTTTTTAAAATTTAAGATTACCATACAATGACTCTTCGATAACAATATCCTTTTTTTTAAGTCACAATTCTTTATCGAATGCAGGTCTTCCACAAACATGTGGAGTGCCTACTTAGAGGAATATCCTTTGAAAATAATTAATTTTGGAGTGCCTAATATTGTGTTATAATATCACTCAACTTAATATGAATTAAGTTACATTCTCCAACAAAATTTTTGCTAACTAGTGACAAATGATATCAAAACCTTTTGGGTAAAAAAAAACCTTGGAATAAAATTCAATCACAAAGTGGCAATGAATTTTACCAACCATATGTATTAAAAGATATGTTTTTAACAAGCAAACACATAAAAAATAGAAAGGATTAGAGCACAAATTTTTTAGTTAGAAAGGTGAGACAACCACATACATTTCAATGTTTGCTTTGAATTAGAAGCTTCCAAACAGTGGGTGAGCAGTGAATGGGGCATTCATTTAGACTAACTAAAAATCCCATCATCTATCCAAAATTTTATTTTTCTTATTTGTAATTGTGTATGGTATTATAATTTATGTGGCCAAAATCCCTCATATACACAAGGATTTAACACTCAACTAGAGCAATGAAATAGTTTGTACAAAGCTTCAAGGTGTTTAAAAATGCAATCCTGAATGAGTAAAACCAAGAATATCAAGCTCTTCTTCAATAATGACTTTATGTATACATATCCTCTCTTCTCTATTGCTAGGAGAATAAAAATCTTAAAAATCATAAGTTAAGTTACTAATTCTACTTACTAATTCATGGCTAGTAACAAAGCATATGGCTTTGTTCATTTTTTCTTTTTAATTTTTAAAACTAAATAAAATGAACAGAGTTAAGGATAAAGTAATTTTTGCACTAGTAACATGTGGCAAAACATGTTAAATTTTAATTCATTGTATGCGGATATACACTTATAGTGAACAAAAACTTAAATAACCCCCTCTTAAAATATATTACTGTTAAATTTAGAAATTTTAATTTAATTTTTAATTTGGGCATGTTTAACTATTTTGAATATACTATATTATTATTTTATTTAGGATCAGAATCGAAGCTCATCTCATTGATCATCCTCATAATAATCTCATAATATCTTCATCCAATCCTCAATAAGATTACTCTAAGTCAACGATGATCAACCAGGCTATGAATTGGAAAATATATCTAAGGTGGACACTAAATCATATTCATCATACTTGTATCCAGGTAGGAGAGCATCTAGTGTCTTAATCTAATACTTTTATTTTGCTATCTCAAGGCTAAAACCTCAAGGTATACTTACTCAAACTCTAGGGTAGGCTTATTAATATGACCAAGTTAGAGTTGTAGCTCTAGTATATTTACTCGAATTTTACATTAGGAATAACACACAGGTGATCCCAATGACCCAAAGAATACACTTAATGACCCAAATAAGAAACCTATATAACATTACCATACACCATTTAAAAAAGACCTAAAACTAAGAGCCCTAAGCCATGTGTAGGTAATATTTGCTCACTTTGAATATACCAGTAGCATGGAGTTGCTCATGCTCAAACTATCACAGAGGAGGGAAATGGTCACTCACCATCATAGATGAGGAGGAAATTTGGGTAAAAAAATCGGGGGAAATAAACTTGTTATTTTTTGGGGGAGTTTGAAACCCCTGCTCTTTTTTTTCCTACCCAATGTAGTTGAAAGGTTTGTTAATTATGGTAACATTGAAGTTAAACGTCACCTATGGTAACTTCAAATTTAAATGTTAACTATGGTAACATTAAAGTTAAACATGGCGATCAGGCGAGTTAAACATTAACTATAGTTAGGCAAGTTAAATGTGGTAGCCAGCTGAAACTTAGAGGCTGACAAAGACCAGTCCACCAGCCCCCTGATGATTGATGAAAACCAACATGCATCAGGAGTTAACATGTGTTGGTTAAGCTCATCACCCTATTCTAATCTACACTTGGCATTCTTCTTTCATGCACATATTCTACACAAGCATTGTCTTATTCCCCCGAAGATTTATGCAAGTAGGAAGTACATCATCAAGGATAATTAGTAGATAATATCGATCAAGACACCTATGGATTGAATTTAAAAGAATAGTACCACAAACTGCCATGCTTCCATGCAAAAGTGATAGGCGCCCTGCTGAGGAAAATTGAAGGGTTGAAGTAAAAAATTCAAAATACATTTTAATTGATACATCTTCATTTTAAATAATATGTATATTTATTCAATGATTATGAGCAATTCTCTTGTGAATGGAAAGGTTACTCTTTTTTTTCACTAGTAAATATATTTAATCCCCATTTTTCATTGTATATTTGGCTTTAAAAAAGGGTATAAATATCATTTCTACAAATATAAAATAGTATTGTATGTTGTGGGGGTTATGTAATGTTATTGAATTATGTTATAATAATTAAATGTATTGAATGTTATGGGTTTATGTAGTGTTATTGTATTATGTTATGATGATAAAATAGTATCAAATGTTTTGGAGTTTATGTAGTGTTATTGTCTATGGATTATGACTTTTTTTTATCAATGAAGGCTATGAGGTTCATGTAGAGCCAATGTCCATGGCTTGTGACTTGAATTTATTACAAATTTATATGAGAAAATTAAAAAGAGTACATTTGTTTTTGTTGCTTCTATGTATAGAAAGATATATTGATAAATTTTATTCCTAATAGCTAAAATGTAAGTGTTATTATTTAAATAAACATGTGAAAGTACATAGGTTAATTTTTTGATCCAGATCTTGAATTTGATTTGCTAGTGCACAAAAAAAATCTCCAGTCTTTCTAGTGAGAATACGGTGTCACATTTTTTGTACTATTTTTGGAATTTGAAAATAAAATAATTTTTATTTAAATCATAAAAATAATATAAATGTTTTTAGTTGTATTTAAATTACAATTTAATGTTACAATTTTTTTAAATCTTTAATTAGTATATTCTCAAATAGATCTTTTAGCATAGTTTATATCATTTTCTTCATTGTATTTATGAATTATATATTTATTATTTAATATAAATTGAGAATTATATTTTAATTACATTGTTATCAACTTTATAAAATTATAATACCATCTTATTTGGACTCATTCAACACTACTAAGGGGTTTGAGCTATGGTGTTGGTGTTAATTGAGTCCATAACTCATAACTTGCCATTACACTATTATAAACCCATAAAAATTATCCCTTCACATTTATTTTGGTCCAAATTAGATGTTATTCAACCATTATGTCAATGAAAGTGTCATTAAATCATCTTTGATTTATCTCTATAATATTTCTTTGTGTTATTTCATATTTATTTAGAATAGATTTAATTTTATTCTAGACTGCTCTTTAATATACAAAGTGACAAGTATCCTTATTTCTTATGTTTTATATGGATACATTACCAATACATTTGTTTTTATTGATGGAAGTTCGTAGAAAATTTCTTTTCATTTTGGAATGAGTTAGAATTTTTAATTTACTACAAAAACCACAAAGTTTTGTTGATGAAATAAGATGACATTTTCTTAAGAATTTCAAACCTTTTACATGCTTGAAATATCTAAAAAAGTTTTAACACACACATCCAAATTTCTTCCTAAGATAAAAATTAGATCAAATAAATAAACTGTATAAGATACATTTACAAGCATATTTGGCAAATAAACGATCAAAGAAAAAATGTTGAATACTTAAAAATTTCCCACATATATTGCATAAACCAAGATCAATGATAAATTTTCCATCAAATTACTTACAACAAGTTCACCAAGATCTATGACAATTTTTGACCATCACATTACTTATGACAAGTTTTTAGTGCATTGTGAACCTATGTAAGCTCTAAACAAGAGACCTAGATCATAGAGAATTTATTCTTCTATTCTCTTTCAATTTATTTATTTTTTTAGGTGGTATCATTTAATGGTAAAAATGGAACAACATACATTTTATAACAAGTTCCTCATTTCCCTTCACAATTTATTTTGATCATTTTATCTGTTGCTAGAAATTAATTATAGTGTTGAGTTGGACAAACTGTGCATCCATCTCAACTCTTAGCCTTGTCTAAATAATAGGTATGATAAACCCATTTATTCAAATATTTCAATTAATATTTGTAATTTTATACACATAAAATCACTCACTTCATTATTGTTGACTAATATTTCTATTTGTCGACACTAATTCTGCTTAACCTATTTTATCCCACTAATTTATCCAAATCTTAGCCATATATCTAATATTCCACTTCTATTATCCTAAATTAACTAACCTTATTCATCCCACTCCATTAATTTTATTATAATCCCGATTATTCTAATCTAATCCTAGTTATCCATTATATGGGAATTTAAAATTCCCATAACCCCACCGAACCACCTACTATCCAACACCTTAGGCATTCTTACATCCCTAGGAATCTTAATCCTTAT
The DNA here is from genome assembly GCA_037957365.1 of Torreya grandis. Lineage (NCBI taxonomy): Eukaryota > Viridiplantae > Streptophyta > Pinopsida > Cupressales > Taxaceae > Torreya > Torreya grandis. The sequence continues at coordinate 2,553,624 of JARHVA010001639.1, forward strand.
TAATCCCTATCCAATCTCCCTCATTATCCCCTAAAACTATGGAGAATTTTTTATATTTGGAGAAGATCTTCCAAGTCTCTATAAATCTCCAAACTAGCGACTTCTAATAATTTTTAATTCCTCTAAAATTCCCTCTATTTGCCTATCTAAACAAGCTCTCCCTCCAACCTCAAACCAAATTGGAAACCCATATCAAAGCCATGTAAAAATAAATCCTTGAATCCATTATCAAGATCCAATATTAAGCCATCATGTTGTTCAAATTTTGAGTCAAGGTATATCCATCTCAATCTATTTATCTTTTTGTTTAATCTTAGTTTAAAGCATTTAGGATCTAATATTTGAATGTAGGACTAAGTAGTTATTTCATCCAATTAATTTTAAATATTATTGTATTTAGACTTTAACTGGTAATTTAAGATTTGAGTAGATTGAATTTCATAGTTTAATCTCATAGGCCCAAATTTTGAGTTACATTTTGGTGACCACAGTGGGAACTAACTCCTAATTAATCAATTTTGAATCATATCCCCTAACAACATTTACTAAAATTAATCCATGGCATGATTTTTATTTGAAAAACCATTACTCCTTTCACTTCATCCACTCACAATTCCCTTTCAAATAAGGGTAAAATGTATACACCTAAAATCACTCGCTTCATTATTGTCGACTAATATTCCTATCAGTCGACACTAATTCTACTTAACCTATTTTATCCCACTAATTTATCCTAATCCTAGCCATACATCTAATATCCCCCTTCTATTATCTTACATTCACTAACCTTATTCACCCACTCCCTTCATTTATTTTATCCTAATCCCTATTATTCTAATCTAATCCTAGTTATCCATTATATAGGAATTTAAAATTCTCATAACCCCACCTACCCACCTATTAACCTACACCCTAGGAATTTATACATCCCTAGGAATCATAATACTCATTAATCCCTATCTAATCTCCCTCATTATCCCCTAAACCTATGGAGAAGCTTCTAGAATTGGAGAAGCTCCTCCAAGTCTCTAAAAATCTCCAAACTAGAGACTTCTATAAAAAATTAATTTTTATAAAATTCCCTCCATTTTCCTATTTAAAAAATCTCTCCCTCCACCCTCAAACTAACTTGGAAACCCATATCAAAGCCATGTCAAAATAAATCCTTGTATCCATTATCAAGATCTAACATCAAGCCATCATGCTGTCCAAATTCTGAGTCAAGGTATATCTATCTCAATCAATTTGTCTTTTTGTTTAATCTTGGTTTAAAGCATTTAGGATCTAAGACTTTAATTTAGGATTTAGTAGTTATTCCATCCAATTCCATTTAAATCTTAGTGTCTTTAGACTTTAACTGGTAATTTAAGATTTGGGTAGATTGAATTTCATACTTTAATCTCATAGGCCCAAATTTTGAGTTAAAGTAATCAAAGCTATAATTCATCTATGTACTAAGATAATTCAATATAATTATAGGTATCTTAAATCTATTTCATATAACATTTCATTTAAAGTTTATAATCATAAGTATAGTAAACTTGAGGATTACTCTAAATATCATAGCATTATTGATGTATTCTAATTTATAATAGAAACTTACTTCCATTAAGCATGCACCCTAAAAATTGCTATTATAGGTTCATTACATTATTCCTCACAATCCAAGAACCACATGTTGCATGGTGGGTTATAGATCTAAATACCAACTGCTCATAGTGTATATATTTTGTATCTATTTCAAAAATAAAAAAAATTATATATAGATTTTGAATGAGAATAATGATTATAGATTTTTAAAATCTATTGACTTTTTAAAGACCACAGTCAAACCATCATCTTCAATAAATATGAAATTCATTGAACAACAAACTTGTTACCTTCTATGCCACCATCATTATAAAGTGAACTTAATTTAGCAATGTATGCTTACCAATTTGCAATAGTTGGTAAGTTTATTATATTGTTTTCTATTAAATCTATTTTTAAAAAAACGTATGTTTCTAAATCTCCATAAATAAGGTAATTTAAAAAATAATGAGTTGTATAGATATGTAAAGACCATATGTCAAAATATTTTTCTATTAAGTCACAAAAATCATTAAATATGTTATCACCACAACATGACATTTCTCCCATTATTTTTGTCAATCCTTGTAGTCGTATCTTTAGGGAATTTACTTCCTAACAAGGAGATAACATAGTACATTTTCTTGACAAAGGAATTTACCTTAATGGGTATGGATATTTATCTAATTTTTTGTATTAAAATGATTCATGGTGTTTATTGATCAGGTTTTGATCATGAAAAAGAATGTAGTACGGAGGCAAAGGTAAGTTTTTGTTAAGGTGCAAGTATTTTATCTTGATTATTAAGGACCAAACACAAATGCATTTTGAAAGCCAGTTTATGAAAAAAATTATCACCCCATAGGCCATGTTCACCATTTCGTGTACATGACAATGTTAAGATTTGCATTCAATCAAAGTATGTTTCAATGTCCTGTACACAATGGAGTCTATATATCTCTTTAAGATCTAGCTCTAGTTCAATAGATATAAGTGCCTATGAATCATTTTTTCCAAGAAAATTTAGAAATGTTGTATAATTCCAACATGAAGTTCATTCTATGTGTATCAAAAATGTAATAAGACTTGAAATGCATCAAACAAGTAATCATGAACATTGTATTTGAAAATACAAGTTCTAAAAAGAATCACTCTTTTCAAAGAAACATCTATGTAATGGAAAATTATTTATGCAAATGGCTTAATCTCTCTTACAAAAGTAAACTATTTATTGATACATTAGGATGATTCATTTTATTTTCTAAATACCCCTTTTGAAAAAGTTTTTCTATGAATTTTGTGAATTCTTCATATCATTTTTTTCATAAATCTATGTGATGATCTAGAATCTAATGGTTGAAAATGCCTCCATCCATTTGATGGTCATTTTATTTGAGAAAAATATAATGTTGGGTTTACAAAACATGAAATATGTCCTCGAAAGAAGGCATACTTGGAAATCCTCCATTTTTATGTGGATAATGGGCTGCCTATGAAGGAATAAAATGTGAGCATGTGGTATTATTTTTGTATTTGAATGTCTTTGAGTAATGTTGTAAGGATCATCCATGAAGGTTTTAAGAGAGGAATAGAGGAGATAAATACAAACTTAATGCTTTAAAAAAATAGGGTTTAATTTGTATAGATAAAATACAACATAAAAATAATAACCCAAAAAATTTAGAGGAAGAGAAAAAGAACAACTATAGTTGTTTATGAAACTAGATCTACACATAAATTATCTTCAACTATATGAATATATTCATCAACAACATACAGGAGCTACATCATCACATAAACTATATATTATTGAATAATCCTCTGTTCTAGAATTTTTACACCTTTCTATATGTTCAATGCTTCAGCTAGACTATGCTTTATTTCAAATGTAGTGCAATCAAAAACTAAATGACTCCTCTCTTCTCTTAGTAGGTTGCATTGGTATCACACAAGATAAATATAACATCAAAATAGAAATAGCCAAAAGGATCAATAAATCAAGTCTTCTTAGAAGACAATACAACTATAAAAGACAAAAAAAATATTTAGACAATAAATTCTTAGCTTTGAGTAATTACTATTTTTCCAATACCCCCCCTTAATTATGAACTACTGGGACCATAAAAAAATTGCATCAAACTTCTCCAGAGATGTATACATTGCATGATAAAAAAAATACTAAATATCCCTATAAATACTAAAATGTATCCTTCACCAATGGTTTTATAAATATGTCAACAAACTAATCTTCAAACTTGCAAAAATCTAGGCAAATTCTTTTGTTGTTGACAAGCTCTCTAATAAAATGATACCTAGTATAAATATGCTTAGTTCTCTTATGAAAAACATGATTTTTGGATAATACAATTGTTGAGAGGTTGCCAGAAAATATTTTAGTGTCTTGTTTTTGATCATGCATTAAGTCTTTCAACATCCTCCACATCCAAACAACTTGACAAGTTGCACTAATGGTTGCCACATACTCAGCTTCATCTGAAGAAAGAGTTACAATGGGTTATTTATTTGAAACCCATGACACAACACCTATACAAAAGTGAAAAGAATACCTGAAAGTGGTTTTTTTATAATCTATGCTACCCCCAAAATCGTTGTCCATGTACCCAACAAGACTTAAATCAACTAATGTGGAATATAATATGCCAAATTCTTTTGTACCGCTCACATATCTTAGTATTATCTTAATGACATTCCAATGAGAGACTTTTGGATACTCCATAAACCTTGAAATTAATATTAGACTATATATAATATTAGGCCTTATGGTTATCAAATACATAAGGCTTCCAATTAACCTCCTGAATAATGTAGGATCCACATATGGTCCATCATCTCTCTTGCCTAGATTCAATCCCATCATGACTGGTGTTGGGGCTGCCTTAAACTTTACCATATTGAATCTCTTCAAGATTTAATTTACATATTTGGTTTGATAAATAAATATACTAGCATTGGATTTATGGACTTTAATGCCCAAAAAATATTTCATAAGCCCCAAGTTAGTCATTTCAAATTCACTCTTCATTGTTTTTTGAAATCATATATGCTAAGATCATCAGTAAAGATTAGATCATCTACAAAAAATCAAAAAATTAGAATTTTACCTTTATTTTTGAATTTTATGTACAAAGTTGGCTCACAATTACTTCTTTGTAATTATTTTTGACTGAGATAGGAGTCAATGTGGCTGTACCAAGCTCTAGGATCTTGATTTAATCTATAAAGTGCCTTTTTCAACCTATATACCTTGTTTTCATGACCTGGTATCTCATATCCTTATGGTTTTTACACATAAACTTACTCTATATATATCCATTTATAAATGTTGACTTCACATCCATTTGGTACATAGGCCACTTGTTGTGAATATCAATAGCCAATATGGTCCTAACTGTGTCCAACTATTCAACAGGAGAAAATGTTTCATTGAAATCTATTCCAGGTTATTGTGTGAATCCCCTTGAAAATAACCTTGATTTATGATTTTGTAATTTTCCATTAACATCTTTTTTAGTATTATAAATCCACTTTATACTTATTACATCCTTGCCATTAGGTAACTCAACCAACTCCCATGTTTGGTTCTTCTCAATAGACTCAATTTATTCATCCATGGCTTGTGCCCATGTATCATCAACCACAACCTATTCAAAAGTTAATGGATCATCTACATGAGAAAATAAGTCAAAAACTGAAAATGAATTTTGTATATCAATGTTATATAACTGACTCAAACTCCTTATTTTTCATGGTAACATGCTTGCTAGAGTTGGATTCAAAGATGCAAAACTATTTGGAGTGCTAGTTTGAGTTTCTCTAAGAATGATATATTATGTAGGTGCTATTATTGTTACCTATGGATTTTGTTGTACTATTTGTGTGGGTAGAAACCTTGAAGATCTCCTTGCCATGAATGGAGATGCAGCTTGAGCTACAACTTATGTTGTTATCTCGAGAGTGGAAAGACCTTTTATTTGAGTTGTACTTGATGATGGAAACACTTCATCCACCATATAATCATGAGGAAAAATATATGTAATGTTTATAGTCCTCTCTACACTTCCATCCCACACTTTACTCTCCACAAACTAAACATCATGATTAATTATGACCTTCCTAGTGATATGATTAGACAAATTATATGCCATTATATCCTTTGAATAAATAACAAATATACATTTTTGTCCTTTATTGTCTAACTTTTGTCACTTGGATTTACATACTTTGAGGAGATGTAAATATATCCTCATCCAAGTGGCATAATGGAATCACCTCTAGGCTTGTGGGTAGCCTAAGGAATGAGGTGAGTCTCTGGATAGGGCTAACTTCCTTGATGTACCACTTTGGATTAAAACTACTACTAACTTTGGGGAATGAAAAGGGAGAGATATAAATAAAATAAAAATAACCTAAGGGAGGTGATACACCAAATATATTGATGGCATTCAGCCATATGCATATTACACTTGAAATCAAAGGATAAACTAAACATATACTCTCCAATCTGTCTTCTTGCATAAATGTTACATTGTGGGCTTATGGATGAATGTGAAAAGATAAAAGGAATAGAAAAGAGGCCTTTAATGTAAATAATGAAGATAATAACTCACTTAAACTTTGACATTTCTTGGAACACATCACATGCCCTGCAAGAATAAGCTGTAAATAGGTGAGAGAATGTGAAAACTTGCTAAGGAATCCATAGTCTTCACTAAAAAAATTCAATATTCAAGGTAAAAACACTATGAAAAATCATGGAAGAGGTAACACTTAGTAATTTTGTTGATCAAAAGTTATACAAATGATCAGGTCATTTCCATACTCAAGTGGATCCTCCATACAATGACCAAAATGGCTAATTCTTATAGAACTTGAGAGAGAGAGAGAGAGAGAGAGAGAGAGAGAGAGAGAGAGAGAGAGAGAGAGAGAGAGAGAGAGAGAGAGAGAGAGAGAGAGAGAGAGAGAAGAAGAAGAAGAAGAAGAAGAAGAAGAAGAAGAAGAAGAAGAAGAAGAAGAAGAAGAAGAAGAGAAGTCCAAGGGTCACAAGGACACTTGTAAAGATGATCCAAGGAGTTAATTGTGCATATGGAAATGGTATGGGGTGAACCATACAAGTTCAAGAGCTAAAAGTGCCAATCCAAGTCACAAACTCCATGAAAAGTGGCAAGAAAACTCCTCAACTATATTAGAAAAAATGCATACATGATTAGGCCTATTTTAACAACTTAAAACTAATTAGGATCAGGTACAATGATTGGAAAGAATATTAAGGGTATCAAGACTACATCTACATGAATTAGTTGTAGGCTTGGTCCTTTAGAATCACCTGGGAAGGAGAAATCATCATCTATTTTCCAAAAGACTTCTCTTTCATGAACCCTACCTACTTGGCCTCCAAATTGGATTCAATTTCTCATGAAAATTCATGGGAGGGATTTAATGAAAAGTTTTAAGACCATAAATTTCCTTATAATCATTAGGGACACCTTAAAATGAGCTCATTTAAACTTTTCCATCTTCTTCACTAGCTTGTCTAATATGCTAGATTTGACTGACTGAGTGGAATCGATTTGTTGGGGCACCTAGAAGTTATTTAAAGTAATTAAATGAATATTATTATTTATTAAAAGTCTCAATATTATCTCCTAAATTTGTTTCATATCTTGACTCCTTATAGAACATGTAAAACACATAAAATAATGAGAAAAACCCTATTTTGTACCATGTTTGTATAGTTCCATACAACTAGTTGGCATGTGAAGTAGCTTAAAGGATAATTTTCAAATTCAAATAGGTTTCTAGTCTAAATATTCCATTTTATTTCATCTCTAACTCCATTTTCTCAAATTGGTCCTAATTGAGGGTTTACAAGGGTTTTAGAGTAGTTTTGACCCTTAAGCTTGGTTCATAAAAACCTGATGTTAGAGTTTTATAATAATTCAAAAAAATGGTTAAAAGGGACCTCATATAACTCCTATAAACTCCTTTTTATCCCATACAAACCCTCCAAGAAGATGTGATCTCTAAAAGTTGTCTTATAGAGCTTGCTTCCCTCTTTTTTGCATGTCTGAGTGGGTTTTGGGCTTAAAAATGACCTATTTTCAACCTCTCTACTATATAAAAGATTTAAAACATATTTATTATCCCAAAAAACATGTTCCAACATGTTACCAAGCTCATTTCATACTTTAATTTTGAAAGACCCTCAATATAGACATATGCCTAATCCTTGCCTAGTAGGTCCGAGTTGTCTTTGAGCTAAAATATGGATTGATTGTACTTATTTTTCATGACATAGGATTAGGTACATCTTAAATGAAATAAAAATTAGTAAATTATAATGCTCACCTTATGATATAATTGAAGATGGCATCTCAGTTGGGCATCAAACTTGAACTCTACCTAACAGTCCTGTTTGCAACTTTGAGAGTATATAATACTCTGCTAAGACTCATCCATTATTTCAAGGATATTCAGGTTTTTATAAGAGTATTAAAACTCTCTATTTCTTTTAATATGGTCTATATAAGTCTCAACCTATTATTTCATCACTTTCTTCAAGACTACTAGGGTTTATGCTCATAAGGGAGTGCCCTCTATTTGAGACAAAACAGATGGAACTCCCCTACCTCCTCATAAAAATCATAATATTATAAGATATTATAAAATTCATAAGGTTACTCTACACAAATTTTGAGCCCCTGAATCTAAGCATAGACCTTCCAACTGATCAAAACTTCAAAACATATTAGTAAAAGGCACTGTCTGCAAGGATCCTTAGGAGGACTGTATTTTACATGTTTAGGATCCTTTCTCTCTTTGTTATAGTATCATGAGGATATCATGAGGTTTATTTAAATGATATTAATATTTCCTAGCCTTAACTCACTCCATCACCCTCTCAAATCTCCATATGCTCCTTTGACATATTATTCACTTTGATTGAGTTTTTGCTCATGTGAGGGGTACCTATAGGAAACCTTTCAATGGTTAGACCTTATCATGATTTTCTAAACATTTATTTAGGTTCACAAGACATTTTTTCAATGAGATAAATCCATTTTTTAATATTCATGATCTATTCATAATTCAAATGCTCATATGAACATGTTGTTCACTATCAACCACTATTCTAGCTGACTGTATGTGACTCTTAGAACTTATGAAGGTTTAAATCACATTGTCAAGAACTTATGGAGGTGGTAAGAGTCTTTATGTAATTTTTATGTTAATTTAATTATTCCATTGGGATTATACCCTTCACATGTCTCTTAAACTCTCCAACTGAGTCCCTTTTCTACCTTGACTGAGAAACTATACTTGCCCTTGTCTATGGGTGTCCTTTGTCTTGACTAGGATTGAACAATATCCTTGAGAAATTTCCTTGAACCCTCCTAGATCACCAATCATATATTTTATATTTTCATCTATTTTTAAGGGATAAAACACTATTAAAACCTCAAACTTAAGTCACTACCTATCTCAGTCACTCAAGGTTGGTTGTAAGTGCTTATTTTCACTTGGGTGGACATTTGTATGTGTGAATTACATACTGAGATTTATACCCTGCTCTTTTAAATGTACCCTAAGGTCACAAAATGTGTGTTTGAACTAGTAATCAAATTTTAAAACCTTAAAATACCACTTTTTGTATCAAGTTTTAGGTTACTACATTATACCTTGCTGTAGGTGAATAATTTATATATGGGGACACTTATAGGTGTCTATGAACTTAAAACATCATACTATAACATCCACTAATGCCTCTCATGCCTCTATGTACACTATTCAACTAATGAAACCTTTCTATCTATAAATGAATACTTGCTTACTCTTTATGATATCAAAATGTCATTCAAACTGTTAATCTTGTAGTTACTAATGAAGTATGTCAATGAGTTTCCAAGCAACTTTGGGCCCTTAAAACACCACTCTTTGCCAATATTTTTGACCTCATTCTTGGCATCAGTCCTCCCCATGTTAGAGGCTGTCATAAATCACTTAGATTCATTCCTTAAAATCTTTTTCACCATGTTTTAAGATGTTTACAAATAACCCCTTGACCTCTATTTTGACTTTTTAAGGAAAGATTCCCAGAACTCAGTCCTTGCTTGATCATAGTGGTCCACTTCATTTTTTTGCCTATTGACACTTCATATGGGTCTGTCAAAGCTTGATACTCATAACACAACCTCAAGTAGGTGTCAAGTGGTTTCATCTTCTCCATGAAAGCATTTATTACTTTGCTTAGCCACTTGTAGGTGGATGCTTTAGTGCATAACAATGAGTTGTAGATAAGTAATATGAAACCATTCATGCAAATGAACCTAGTATGCTATTATCAAACATACTAATGTACCTCTTGTGGTTATAAGAAGTTAGAAACACATCAACCTTATCACACTTTGGTGTGACATTAGCAAGGGTCTTGTAAGTGTTATCTGATTGTATATGTGGACAATGAGCATTAAATCAAGGAAAATGTGAATGAAAGGTCCTAAAAACAACTCAAACTCAAATTCCATATTTAAAATACATAATTTACACCAAGGAAAAACTTGAAACAAGTTATAAAATTTCTAATTCAATGTGAAAATCACTTTCACATGTGAATAGAGCAAGTGGAGGGTTAGATGATTGGTCTAGCATGGTGGAGGCATGGGTTTGCAACCATGAGAATCAAGGAGAATTGGATAAAATGTGAAAATAAAGGTCAATAATACCTTGAAAAAATGTATATGAATCTATCACAACCTTTTGAATCCATTAACAAATCACAAAAGCTATTGAAAATGGTGAAAATTTCCCATAAATTAAAAACTGTAGCTTCTTAAAAATTACGATGATTATCATATCAAAACATTATGAAACATGAAACCAAGTGTGGAGAGAATTGGAGAAGGGATTCAACATGATATGTAAGTAATATTAACAACTAGATTATATGTACTTCTTTAAACCAAGGTAAACCCTGAAGGGTACACATATTGATAGAAATATTTACACAGTCAATTTCAAATGAATGGTTCATAAAGCAAAATTAATAATTATAAAACTTATTTATATGAAAATTAATGTATATGAGCATAAAAAAACCTCCCAAAATAATTCTACTTGAAACTCTTTCTACTAGTCATACCAAGTACAAACCTACAAGTCACTTTTGCATGTCTAAAAAGGCAAAAAAAGGGTGGAATGGTTTTGGGACAAAAATGGCACTTAAAAATTAAAAAAATGTGTAAATAATCTTGGGTAATTTTAATATTCATATTTCAACCTTTTCCAAGTGGCATACTTCCCAAGGAGGTTGTATAAGTGTTAATCTCTCCTTTTTCCTTAAGAAAACTGACTTTCCTTTGAAAAACCTGCCATATTTTCAGTTTTTTCAATTTATTAAGACCTTTGTGGACACATGGGGTATTAAACCATCTATTTTGACCTTCACATGTCCTAAGAGACCCGTATAAAGCATTAAATGCACCCTTTTTGACCTTAAAATGACCCAAAATTGATAAAAGGACATAAAAACTAATTGACCAAAGATAATATAACATTATTTGACATCAATTAACCTATAAAACACCTCATTAAAATATATTATACCCCTTCATAGACCTAAAATCCATTTATTTTACTAGGGGTGCCCCAATTTGACCTAAAAGTCAAATTTGGTCAACACTAACTTCTTCCTCAACTCATCCAGAATGTGTGCATATAAAACACAACTAAATACCTTAAAATTAGAAACACTATGTTTCATATTTGTCCAAGCCTCTTGAGGGACTTTGTTCTTCACACTCTTTGTTGGGCACCTATTCATGATATAAATAATAGTTACCACTACCTCAACCCAATATTCATTAGGTAAATGTTGGGATACCAACATACTAAATGCCATATCCATAATGGTTTTCTTCTTCCTCTCCTCCACACCATTTTGTTGAGGTGTATAGTGGGCTGTAAATTACTTGTGTATTCCACGTAATCTACAAAATTTGAGAAAATCATTTAAAATATATTCACCACCTCTATCCCTCCACAAAACCTCGATGTAGTAGACACTTTGCTTCTCCACAGGTGCCTTGAACTGATAAAAATAAGCAAATACATTAGACTTGTGTTTTAAAAATTAAACCCAAGTTTTCCTTGTAAAATCATCAATAAAAGTAAGGAAATAAGTGCAGCCTCCTATAGATGGTGTTTACATTTGCTCACAAATATCTGAATGAACAATCTCAATTGGTGCTCTTGTTCTTATTGATTTTCCAATTGAGAAAGACTCTCTATTTTCTTTGCCCAAGTTACAACCTTCACAAACTCTTTCTAGTTTCTCAATCAATGGCAAACCTTTCACCATATTATTTATATGTAGTAGCTTCAACCCTCCAAAGTTCAAGTGCCCAAATCTTAAATGCCATGACCAAGATTCATCCTTTATAACTAACTAAAATGTTGTTTTAATTTCTCCTCCACTACCTTTTACTTCTTTGGAGATAAATTGGCTTGTTCCAGAATTTATTAAATATGTAGAATTCATTTTAGCTCTTGATTTTGTATTTTTTTCCTTAAAGGTAGCTCTGGAATATACATTATTTGTCATATGAACAACTTGGTTTGTTTTTCCCTTCATATCTGACCTTATCCTCAAGGGAAACTTCTGGTTTTTAGTCATTTCACTTTGGTAATCAGTAGGTTGCTTGGAAACCTATCCAAAATCACACATTCATTATTTTCTATGTACACTCTATAGCCCTATTGTACCAACTAACCAATACTCATAAAGTTATGTTTTAGACCAACAACATAATACACATCATGCATATACTTTTGCTCCCCTTTTTTGGTTAGAATATTAACTATACCTTTACCCAAAAATAGTAACCTTATTGTTGTTACAAAGTGTGACATCAGTTTGAATTGAGTCATCCAAGCTAGAAAACAAATATACATTACCTATCATATGATTACTAAAACCAAAATCCAAATACCATATGTCACATGGGCTTTCTTGGAAAACATTGCACTCAACTAGGGAGTTTGTAGGAATTACTTCAACAATCCTAATGCATACAATAAACATACTACTTGTGGGAATGCTACTTGACTAATTTTGACCTTGGTTGTGTTGGTCATAATTTTTTTTCTTGCATTCATGATCATAATGACCAAGATTCTTACAATAATGCAATTGAATGTGTGATTTGTCAAACCTTTATCCACTTGGGTGATTGAAATTATGTTTTTTGACCTCTACCACCAATATTTATAGGACTACTACTACGTCCACCTCTAGGGAAACTTCTCCCTCTACTTTTAGGACTAAATTTCCAAGCTCCTCTTCTATGGTTTATATATGGCTGAGATGAAAATGCATTTTCCAATGAGATGTTTGACCTATTTAGTATATATTCATGATTGATGAGAGAGGCATGAAGCTAATCAATAATAAACTGACTCAAGTCTTTGGTTACCTCCAAAGCCACAACCAAAGGGTCAAATTTAGAATGGAGGATTCTAAACACTTCTCAACAATCTTCCTATCCTCTATGACCTCTCCATGTGATTTTAGTTGATTAATTAGACAAAAAACATGGGTAATGAAAGATTCTCCTGAATCCAAGTCTCTCATTGATAAATTTTCAAAATCTTTTCTAAGGAGCTATAATTTTGCAGTCTTTAGCTTATCCATACCTTGGTAAGAAAATTTTTAGTGTATCCCATGCCTCCTTGAAATGATTTTATAATACTACTCTTGGGAGTATGGTCTCATGCATTGCTTCATGGATATATAATAAAGATTTACCATGCTCCTTCATCTTTTCTTTCAAAGCATCTTTCTCATCTTGTGTAAGGGCATTATATGTTGTTTGGTCTACAAATTCCACATAACCATTTTAAAATGTCTCCCATGTGTCTTGAGATTGAAATAATGATTTCATAGTTAAATACAAATACTCATAATTATTTATTTTGAAAATATGGGTTTGCAAACTGGACAAGGATGCACCAGGCATGGAAGCCATTAATGGAATTCAAGAGAATTAAAAAAACTCAAAAAAAATAGAAGTTCAGAGATTCCTTTGGATCTAATACTAGATGAAGGTTTTAAGAGAGGAGTAGAGGATATAAATACAAACTTAATGCTTTAAAAATAGAGGATTTAATTTGCACAGACAAAACAAAGCATAATCATAACAACCCAAAAGATTTAGAGAAAGAGAAAAAGAATAGTGATAGTTTTTTATGAAACAAAATTTACACATAAATTAGCTTCAGCTATATGAATGTATTCATCAACAATAGATAGTAGATAAAAATTCACATAAACTATATATTATTGAATAATCCTCTATTTTGGAATTTCTACACCTTTCTATATGTTCAAGGCTTGAGTTGGACTGCTCTCTCTCTCTCTCTCTCTCTCTCTCTCTCTCTCTCTCTCTCTCTCTCTCTCTCTCTAATGTAGTGCAATCAAAAACTAAATGACTCCTCTCTTCTCTTGCTAGGCTACACTGGGATCACATAAGATAAAGATAACATCAAAATATAAACAAATAAAAGGAACAATAAATCAATTCCTCTTAGTTGACAATACAACTAGAAAAGATAAAAAAATATTTGGATAACAAATGCCCCTGAGTAATTACTATTTTTTCCAATAATCCAGACCAATGTTTGATAGTGCATATCTCACTTGTCATAAATAATTCAATTTTATTTCATGGAACCTAATGAACCAAAAAAATATAAATCAACACAAAGAGGTAAGCAACTTATTCTACTATTTATGTTACATATGAAAAATAAATCCCTAGTGTAAGTGTAGGAAAATAATCCACAAGGATAATTTCTTGATCTTATCATCATGTATATGTTACATTTGATTGATTGGGCCCCAAATTTCTCAAATATTATTATTTTACTATCAATGACTAGTACATAATAGGTACATGGTAACCTCTCTACACCATAGGTGGCAAGTGACTTTGAGGAACTGAGACATCAACTATAAGGATAATCAGAAATGCATATTCTTTATCTATATTTATTCCTTTGAGATTGTTTTTAAGGGTGAATCTCTAGATATTAAAGACAATGATTATCTAGAATGCTCCTCTTACCCTAGGATTTTTTCTTGATTTTATCAATAATAAGCTTTGTGTCCATTTAGAAACTTGCTTCTACTACCAATATTTTTCTCACTATTGAACCTTGAGAAACCTTAACTTGAAGGTCCACCTAAACCCCATGCCCCCTTCCAAATAAAGCATTCAACTCAAAGTCCTTGTTAACTAAGAAACACAAGATAAATCAATATTAAAAAAATTATAAGATTAATTACTTATTTCAATCTGTATAAAATATCATAGACATTAAACATGTTTGCATCAAATGACCTAGTAAGATAGTAATTGATTTAATAATTTTGGGAATATTGGTGTATTATTCCTAATTTAGTTAAAGGGTTTGAGTAGTAAAATTAGTAAATAAATATGCAATAATTAAGTTACTAATTTGTGTAAACTAGATTGTAATTTTGACCTTTTTAAAAATAGTAATAAGAGATGGAAAAGAAGACTTAGCTGGAAATTGACTGATACAGCTAAGACAAGGTTTGATTTTCATGGTGTAAGACTGGGACACTATCACAAACTAAGATCTAGTCTTAATTTTGTAATTGGATAGGATCACCATAAGTGGATAGGAGTGGCATCAACAATATATTCCACCTCTACTATTGTTTCCTAGGGATATGAGCTTTATAGATTTTGTTTGTTAGGTCTGTGTGACCTTGTTTATGAATTTTTGGTAGTTATATATTTGTAGAGTTCCCTATAGAGAAAATTTTCTCTTCAAACCCTATGTTCCATTGTTCTTTGACCAATTTCAAGAAATAAGGGGGGGGGGGTTAATGTGTGTAAGATTCACTAGACATAGATCCACACCTCTTGTGTGGGCATGTTACCTACATAACAATACTCCAAAGAGGGATCAAGACATATGTAGTTATTCCACTTGATGTGTTTTATGAAATTATGTGTATGAAGATGTAGAATGATAAATTGGATGTGCGTGAAGTGGCTAGGGATTAGTTTAAGGATTTGAATAAGCTTGTAAGTGTGTTTGCTAGTTGTATGCATAAAATAAGGAAGATTTCTTGAGTAGTCTTGCTTGTTTAGTGATAATTTACAACTTTTTCCAAATAATCTTTGAATGGGATTTTATAGGGATCTATTATTCATGGGTTGAATGTGATCAAATTAGGATGACAAGGAGATGGTTTGAATGTGCTCATATTAGGGCCAAAAATAGACTTGGATAAGAGCATCAAAAGTGGACAAGAGTGGCATTGATACTATATTCCTAGTGTGGTGCTATGGAAAGAGGAGTCTGGCTTAGTTGGGATCAGGTTTGGAAGGCTATGGATGACTAAGAATTATTGAAAGTGAAGCTTATGAGGGTCATGAGAGAAAGAAAGAGGGATCTAAGGGTTGGGTGTCATTAACCATACTCAAGTTACCAATTTTTGCATTTTAAATGACTACATTTGCCTCCTTTTTATTCTAGTGATGTAGCAAAGAGAAATACTAAGATAAATGAAAATATATAGTGTACCTAGACTTTACTTAAAGGGTGAAGGTCATGAAGCTATGTGATGTTGGGTGTGCATAGAGAGAGCATGCTATGAAGTGTAAATTTTCAAGAGAAAAAAAAAAGTAGATCAATTCTTACTAGATACACTATATCTAAAATAAGAATGTAAAAATCTAGGTAAGAGAGAGAGAGGAAGAGAAAATAATGAATACACCTCACCAAGTATGTGAACCAATACAAAAACTATTATGATGCTGAGTGATGCTATATCAAGAGTAATATCAGAAATGGATTTGAGTGCTTAATTCCATGAGAGTGGTTAAAAAATTCAAAGGTTGGCCCTTCAGCTCTATTGTCACCCACTAAGTGAAGTTAGGTGATCATGCATGTGTTGATCGATATTTGGACTGTGTGTCTAATCCCTTTCAATAGGTGGCTTAAGAATACAAAGGCTAGCTAGTCCTTTGGCTCCCTCATTGACCATAAAGTGAATCTATGAATTGATACTGATATAAAATGTGTGTCATATGAGATGGATCTTGAATCCCATGAATGCACTATGATCTAAAAATATTGGCATGGATAATTGAATGTATGATGGAAACCAAGCCACTCTTGGCCACTCCAAAAGATGGAGATTAGGCTTGTATGAAAGCCACTTTGAAACTGGTGTACTAAGCTTATATGAAAGCCACTTGAGAACTTGAAAACTTATGATTTTATAAGTTAGGCTTGTATGAAATCCATTCCAAAATGATGCCAACCACTTGTAGATGGAATAAGGCATGCAACTATTGAGAATGCTTGGGTAATACTAAAATTGAAAAGGAAAAGAAAAAAAATGTGTCATGTACATTACCCCCAATCATTGGTGTCTAGAACATGGATTTTGATCTAGAAGTTATATCAACTACCACGTCTGAAACTAGAAGTGAGAGCCATCATGCCACACATGATGCCCCTATATCTAGATTTTGTGAGTGAAAGTGTACTAAAAACTGCTAATTCTAAATTGTTCTAGCTATGAAACACTATAACTAAACCTACTTTTTTCCTGCTTTTGGAAAGTCTAGGTTTTTTGTTGTTTGGATAGGAGTGATGAAAGTGGACACTAGTGGCACCAACATTGTATTCCAAGTTTGGTGTTGTTTTCTTGGGCTAAATCTAGTAATTGTTCTGATATTTTCACTATCTATATGGTCTATTCTAAATATTTTAATGTCTAGTTATTGTTCTGGGTGTGCTAAATGTTGCTTTTTTATCATTAAGGCTCTGATCTCAATGACAAAACCCTTATTTGTTGCACCCTCTTTTGAGGGTAGGAATTAATACCTTACAAATACTTCCCTTAGAAGAAATATCCCTATAAGTGTGTTATGATGCAAAGATACATGATATAATAATGATAATCGATAAGATATCTCAAGATATAACATGATTTGTATTGAGATATTATTAGATCAATAGGGGTATGCCTAGATGGATATAATAGTGTAATAACATGTGTAATGTACTAAAATAGAAATGAAAGTCTAGTTAGTTATTAGTTTTTAGTTTTTTTTTCATCCATTGAATCAGAGTAGCTACTATCAAACCCAAGGGAAAAATGCATGAAAATAAATAAAATAGCATTTAAATTAGAATGATTATATTTGAAAATGTCTTAATCTAATAAAAAAAGTAGAAGTTCAAAGAGAGAAGCTCACTAGATGAGGATCAAGATGAAGAGCTTGAAAATAACATTGAGTAGATTTAATTATGGCTTCTTTAAGCATGGATGAAATGGCCATAATTACCTCTTTATTGATACATGTACATGTGGATTGTATAACCTCTTGCATCCATAATCATAAAATGTTTGAACATGAGTATTGTGTGAGTGGTACTATAACAAATGAAGCAAATGTCAAGACCTGTGAAGTAGATGTTTGATGTAAAAACCCAATTGATAAAAAATCTATCATAATATTTAGAGCAATCAATATCTAAAGTATAGATAGTCTCTTAGGATTTTGGAATTAGGTCTTACCATAAACATTGATATTTGTGCAGAAGATTAGATTACAATGACTGATGCAATGTCCTGTAACAAGTATTATAGATTATATCAATTATATAAATACATAAATGTTAAAAAATATAATATTATTGAAAAATAAAATCAAAATGATGCATCCAATATCATAGGAACATAAACAATTGCTACTTACTAGTTTATATTTAATAGCAAGCATTATTGCACTTGCAAAAATCAATCAACTTAATTGCACTGGACTTTGACATCCTAATGTCTTGTCTTTCTTGTAAAGACATATTTATTACCCAAAATAATAATTGGGATATGTTAACCCTTTCAAATACTTTAAAAACCCATCAAACTCTTATTTATATGAATTACATGTAATCCATTCATATATGGCACATGCAAAAAAATGTAGATAATTATGACAGAGAATATTCTAAACTACAATGTCTAATAGTTTATATATGAAAAACTATGAATCAACATATGAACATGGCTTCTAAATAATTCTAAAAAATTCTCTTTAAAGCATGCAATTGTAGTAATTCATCAATGAACACTCATCAAAACTAGTACTTAGACTACAAAAATGTGCAACACAAAGAACAATCTATGATTTAAAAGACAAATGAGATTAAAAACAAGTATTAATAAATATATGACATTATAGATGATTTTTTTTTTGGTCTTTAGTATATCTGCATACCCATGTCAAAAATAAAGTGTCATGCGACATGCCAATATCCACTACTATAATGATCATAGATAAATCTAGTGACATGAACATCAAATAATTTGACAATAATGTTGTCGATAACTTAGCCACAAAAATTGGTTGTAATAAGTGTCAGGGGTGCCAAACAATTATTATGTTTAGTTTTGAAAGTACCAAAGCACCTTGAAGTTAAACAAAAGAAAAAAAACTAGTAATATAATCTATTATCAAATATACTAAATATATTTTTGAAATCTAAAATCATGATAATATTAGAACAACAAAAAACTTACTAATTTGTATTTATGTTTTTTTCATGTATTATTGCAAAAATTGTGCCATCCATCGCAATTGTGAATGTGCCATTTAGATAGAATTTTTGTAGTGTAAAAATTATTGGGGAAAGGTCATGTTTATATTATTTAAATTATGTTGTTATTGATGTTGGTAGCAAACTTTGGAGCATAGACTTATACAATATGAATTCAATATTTCCATCTCTAGTATGCACATTGTAGGTTAGTGCATGAAGAAAAGTATGCCCTGAGTTTGGTAAGCATCTCAAGAATTGCAAAGGATCATCGTGTTTGAGATGCATTCCCATAATTGGATGTTTTAAAAAAATATATATAGGCTAAAAGGGGACTTCGGTTTTAGTGTTCCCATCACTTGTGTATTGTACTATTGGTCAATTTTTTTAAAATGTGTTACGAAAACTAAAAACATAATTGCAAACTATTCTTAGCTAGCAAGAAAATAAAAAAATAAATAAACAAAAGACTTACCTCAATGTTGGCTGCATTTATTATTTGTAAGTGTCTTTTGGTGGATTCATCACCCAACAGTTCAATAAATGATGTAGAGTTCACGTGAAATGTTCAAGAATGTTTTGGTCCTTTGCATATCATGTTTTTGAAAAATCTATATTGGCTATTTGTCGAACATGAGCTCTTCTTGTATTTCATGGTACAGCTACTGATATTGCTCATTAAGTTGAATATATAATCAAATGGTTATAATTAATTTATAAAGATATAAGAGCACAATATAAAATAAAATATATATATATATATATATATATATATATATATATATATATATATATATATATATATATATGGCTAAACACTTAAAATTACAGTGTTATTTTCTATTTCACCATCCTTAAAATGCAATTTAAATTACAAGTTGGTTTGCTAGCAACTAGTTATCAAAGATTAAAAAGATCCTTCTTCAAAGGAATCATCAGATGCTATGATATCAATAATTTCACATTTAGGTGTGAGTTTAATTTTTTTTGAAAACTACAAGGATGTTTTGGATAGTTTACTTTGTAGTCAAAAAAATAAAAACATTATCATCCTGTCTTTCATATTTTGTTTTTTCCTTGATCATGAAATTTGAAATATGAATACTTTTTCTAGGAGCCATATACGATTCAAACTTTTAAATTATTTTGTTACTAATGTTAGTTGTTATTGTCATCTAACCATGGGCATCAACCAAATCAATGTGAAGTATTTCTTCCTTGATTGGAGAAGCTAGATTAGTGACATAGGTAGGACCATAAACTATCATAATATCTCTTTCAAACATGGTGTAAGATTTGCTAGCATAAATGTCTAATAATGTGCATGACAAAGTTGTTTCTATTTTAATGCTAAAATAAAAAAAGAAATTATGATTTCTTTTAAAAGACAACAAAAAGAGTGAGTAAAATGTCATGTTTTTATTTTTTTTCTCTCTTTCTATCTCTTTCATTCTCTCTCTTCAAAAAACTAGTATCAATTAAGAAATAATGAAAAAAGAGAAATGAGGTAAGACTTACCATTTTTATAATTATTGTTTTGGGTATTCTGTTTGACTAGTCAGAAGTAAAGTTGTTTCTTTTTGTTGAAGAGCTTATTTTTTTACAAGACTATTTGATATTGAATCTATGTTTTGTCTTTTTTCTTTGCCTGAGCTAAATGACTTTTATTTAGTTTCTTCAATGCAAAAGTTTTGTAAACATAGCTGATACAAATAAATGCATATACAATTTTCAAGTGGTGAGGCAATGAAACATATGAAATAGGATGATTCTTTTTAAATTTTATTTATAGATAAATATAATAAACATAAATTATAAATTTATATAGAAATGAAAGACTCTGAATAGAAAATCACATAATGCTTAAGTTTTAAAGTAGTGAGATATATATAAATTTGATTTATGTTAAATTTTTATGATTAAGTAACATTTTAAATGACCCAAAAAATGGCATTATGGTCAGTCCAATATGTCTCTACTATTACTATATTATTATGTTATATTGAAGTGTTTTTCTAAACATGGTTTATGTTCCTACTTCCAGTGTGCTTATATCTATGTGACTATAAATGCATGTTAGAAGCTAACTTATATTTTTCAAGGAGCCTTGCTAACTTGTTTGAAAAGACATGTCAATGTTAAGGTCCCTTAATATGTATATTTTTTAAAACATACTTACATTTAACAATTTTATTTTAATAACATCGATAATATCTAAGATACAAGCAAACGGGGATGCGTAGATGTTAAAAATTATATATTTGTGTCCATGTATTTTAATTTCTATTGTTAACACTTCCATCTCACTTGAAATGAATTGCATTAGTTTTAAAGTGATGACATGGATTTTTACACATATCATGATACCATGTACATTATGTATCAAGTTACAAGTCAAGAAATTTGGTCTATGGTTAAAGAAATCGCTAGATGCAACATAAGTTTCTGACAAGCATAATAAATCACATCTTATCAAGTCATAGTCATTGAGAATGTATTCTACATTATGAGAAAGACTATGAGTAAACAAGGAACATATAATAATAGAATAAGATAATATATGTGATTGAAAACTATGTTCCAATATCCATTTTGACTCTGATTCTAATCTTAACATCTCCATAATTTTTTTTGGGTTGACTATAAAGTTTTTCTCTATAAGTGGAGTTAACAAATATAATGATTATATGATTTTCAAATGAGAGATAGAGTTGTATACTCTAAGCCATATATTGTTACACCAAGTAGTTTAAACATAACACCATGCATAGCGAAGCCTTGGGATTTGTGCCTTATACGTGCACATGTTAGTTATATTGGGAACTAACTTCGAATTGTTAGATGTTTTTGGTAAATGGTCATGGGAGTTGGCCTACAGATTCATTATATATGAGTCTAATCAGGATTAACATGACTTTTATATAGATGAGTATGTTTTTTAATTTTCAAGTGCCTAGTATCAATATCATTGAATTTAATCCAAATAATGTCATTATTCTATTATTTTCTATACATTTTGAAATGCTATCAAAACCATTGATGAAACCATCTTGAAAAAATAATGCTACTAGCATATTGTGTTGTCAGGAATATGACATTATCATGTCCCTATTTTCATCATATGTATTATGTTGTCTTTCTATTGCATCAATAATGATTGATTCATGCAGAATAATTTCAAGCATTTGTTATTTTGTACTTCATAAATAGTCTTTAAGTGAGAGAGATATGAAAACAAAGGATTGTTTGGTGCTAAACAAAAACATTTATTATTAAGATATGTTATATCATTTTTATGTGAGAGCATGTACGTATTCTGTTCAGTATTGACACAAAGACTTTATTATTTTTCCTCATGGTTAATTTCAATTGATAACATTTTACGTTTACCTTCCAAAAATAATATGAAATTAGTTTTTTATTCATTTTTGGATGTTCCAAGATCAAGAAATCATTTACAGGTTGGACTTGATAATAGTCTCTGAAAAATATAATGTAAACATTACCAAAGTGTATTGTCAGCAGTTGCATAATGTCACATAATATTTTTTCAATATAATACAACATTCTTGTGTCTACAAGAGATATCTCATTGACCAAAATTACACATAATTTGATATAGTGTCAATGATATAAGCTATGACTTGTTAAATGGTAATAGGAATGTACAATGTAATGTCACTCCAATGGAATTGTATGTAGTATTTGATATGTATGAAAGGGTAATACCATTTGGATTAGAAGGATAATTATCAAAATAATAGGAGTAGATATGAATTAGCATTTCATATACATTTTTTTTTAAAAGTCTTGCATGTGTGTGCACCTCCAGTCAAAAATAGGTACAATAGCTGGTTTTTGTCTAGACATTTTTTTGAGGCAACATCCTTTACAATTTATTGTTATTAATTTTTCAACATACATATACATTTATATTATTTGTCACTTTCTAAAAAAATGGAAGGTGGCCGATTTGAAATTGTTTTGAACTTTTGCTTACAAGATACAATGTTTGCCAATGGAAAGTCCATGTGCAGATCATATTCTTCTTACATGTATGTTTTTGTAGTTGAAACAAATGTAGTATCAGATATGATAGCAACATTGACCTCAACTTGGAAAGCAACATGTTCTATGTTTCTCTATTCAAGATTTACATCAAAGTTGAACTTGGCCTTGTTCAGCTTTATGATGTCAAGTTGCAAATTGTATGTTTGATTTCTTGTTTCAAGATTTTATTTCAAAGTGTTTTCATTTTTTAGAAAGGGGGCATATAGAAGTAGACATTCACAAAAAAAAAAATTCAATGTCAAGTTATTTGTTAAAATTAACAAAGCATATAAATGAGGTTTTTTTCTTTTAATGGCTTTTTATTTTTTTGATAGTAGGAAATAAGTTCTGCTAAGAAATTGTGGTTAATTTTAATAGGACATGCAATGTAATAGTCTATAAGAGATCGGTAAATTATGTTTTTAGGCTCATACGGTTCTTGTCTAAGGAAAATTTAAGGTTTTAAGATAAATATCTATTCATCAAGACAATTTTTTATATGAATATACATGTTCTTGAACTCCGATTCAATGGTAATGATAATACTAAATGGATATATTGTTATGCAAACATTTATTGGTATTTTAACATTACATTTCCAAGCCTATATATCAGCTATAGTATGTTACTACAACATATTCATTTAGTATAAATTGTGTGTCTCTATTGGCTTGCCACAAATATCCCATGTTTTTTATAAAATTATTGATCCATGCTTGTGATGGCCTACAAATAAGGAATATGGTGGGTTGTTTAATTTTAAATTGTACTATTGCTATGTATTCAAACTCAGTGATACTTAGATATTGCAAGAAAGTGTAAAATCCTTCTGAAGTAGTGTATTATTTTATTCTTAGTAATTCATAAATTCACTTCACTGATACAATTATAAGCTCATCTATTTTTAATATGGTTCAATAATCATTGTTCGTTACATTAGAAATTGAGGAAATTTGTATCTACAATTATTTTCCTTTTATTATATACAAATTATAGTATAATGCTATATGTGCAATTTGTGTATGTTACTTTCTAGAATGTTAGTATCAAAATTTATGTATCTGTCTATGAAATCTATAACTGTCAATTTTTCATCTTTTTCGTATATTTGTGCATATTTTATCCATACCTACTAATGATCATGAGAATTTACCCCTCCATTTAAATTATGTCACAAAAAAATAGTCTATGATTTTACCTAGTAAGAATTCATCATCACATAGCATGCGTCTCAATGCATTGATTTAATGTCTATAATATCATGTACATGTAACTAGATCAATACTTATTATAAATGAATCATTATTTGTTTTTTCAAGTTCATAAAATTAATGATTTTATTTCTAATGTATTTTAGATGTAACTATCTAAATGCATACATCAATGGTTACCACTGATGTTCGACCCTTGAAAATTTTAGAAAAATGTTAGTGGTATTAGTTGATGTATCATGGCAAATGCATTTTTTAGACCTTGAAATTAATCAAGTGATGTATATATTATTTTGAAATCTATATATCTATTTTTTTTATTTAAGAAACTTTTCTAATTTTGGTCTTTATTTAACATCTCTTGCCTAAAATTTTATTCCCTTTAGTTGTCCCTACTTGATTGGAACCCACATGGTATTTCCAACCAGATTGATGATTATTTTTATTACTTTGAAAAACAAGTCGGTAAGGTGATAGGTGAATTGGAAATTAACATGTGACAGTTCCTATTGTGTCATTTGTGGTATGAAAATATTGAGATAATGTCTTCATCATGAGGATTTCCAAAGAAAAGTGTTCAAAAATTCATCTTTTTTGAGTCCTTGTCTCTAAAAATTCCTAGTGAATGATTGTATTTAGCTAGTGCTATTGCAATCACCTTATTTTCCATTACTGCAATAGATGTCAAGTCTACAAAGCCATGCACCATAGTATATTTACAACAGCTCCTATCCATGTCAAAATACATGTTCATTTGATTATCACTATTACTTTCAGATGTATTGGAGAAACTATGACTATTTGCATTGTCCATGACATCAATATGTATGAATGGTTTCTAATCAGTCTTAATTCATACATTATTAATAATGTATAATTTTCATGTGCATAGTTCCTATAATGCTTCCATAATGAGTTTTAGATGAATTTTTTTGTATTGGTATGTTTTTTTGTATTCTAATCAACTTTTTAATGTTATAGCAACTATTATTTTTTCATCTATAGATCTGGGCAATGTATTTTGAATTTTATCAATGTCTAATAGAATATTGATGATTGGACTATTTAGTCTAATTTAAGGTTTATTATAGCCTAGATATATTTTTTTATGCAAATGTTATCCTCAATACAATAAGTATTTCTTCAAAATACAATAGAAAAAACATATATTTCAAGCACTTTTTTGTCTAATATATGTAGGTGTTGAAAATCTAGGAAGAATTCCACTTTTCAATGATTGATTGCAATTTGCACATAATTTATTTTTACAAATGACATTATTATTTGTTATTAATTATTGGAACAAGTCCTTTTCAGCATTTATGAAAGGGATTTATATTATTTTAAAAATGTAGTTGTTTACAAACTACACAAACATGAATAGGTGTGTCATTGATTTTTATTGAAAGTGTATATTCCTTTTCTAGGTGAATTACTAATAGTTTTCTTGGCCAAGCACTTTTTACATGTAATTTTCAATGTTCAAAGAAAATATTGATTTATTTTTATATGTAACTTATCTATAAAATTATTAAAATATTCAACCTTCTCATTAGTTTATTTGTTCATTATCAACGGTTCATAATTTACATGCACTGTATTTGTTTCAAAGAAAATTATGTTGTGTGTCATACATGATTGAGAGCAATCATTATAGATTCTGATGATATTCTAAATTGTTGTTGACCATAGCCAAATAGTAACATTTAATACTTATGAAATCCATTGAAAAAACTATCATTACCTTCCACCCCACCATCATCATAGATTGAACCCAATTTAACAATGTATGTTTTCCAATTTGTAATACTAGACATGTTTTTTAAGACATCAAAAGTCAGATTTGTTTCTAGATAAGCATACTCTTGTACATATCTAGAAACAAAGGCATTGCAAAAAGACTAGGTTGCATAACATTACAAAGATCGTATGTCAAAATATTCATTTGTTAAATGGTAAAAATCATTGAATATGCTATTGCCACAGTTGGGTGTTTCTTCCAACATTTTACTCAATCCATGTGATTGTATGTTTAGAGAATTTGCTTCTCAATATGTATAAATAATAGTACATGTTATATACAAATATGTTTATCTCTTTGAGTATTAATAATTTGTTAACTTTCTATAGTGCAATGCTTCATAGTGTCCATATGTCATATTCTGATAATGGAAACGAATGCAATATGAGTTGATTTCAAGTTCTCATTAAATTGCAAGTGCATATTTTTGGTTTTCAAATACCAAACATAGATTGAAATATTTAGCCACATAGAAAGCTAATTTATGCAAAAATTATCACCCTAAAGCCCATTTTCACCATTTTCTATGCATGAAGTAGCTGACATCTAAATCTGAGCAAAGTATGTTGAAATTTCATATACGCCATGTAGTCTATATATATCTTTGGGATCCAACTCCAATTGTAAATATCTGAGTGCATCATGGTCATTTCTTTCCAATAAAATTTAGAAATGCTTTATAACATTGACATGTAGTTCTATTGATGTATATAAAAAATGTAACAAGAGTTGAAACACATCAAATAATCAATCACTAACATTTTATTTGAAAAAAAAACTTATGAAAAGGTTTTATTTATGCAAAGTAACAACTATGTCATGCCAATTAGCCCATGCAAATGGACTGTAACCCTCTAATGAAATAAATTGACCACTAGCATAACCACCTATTATTTTTTATTTTTCTTGATGCAATGTCTATTGTAATGTCCATGATCATTGACAAGTTCCATGTTCGTAGTCTTTTCATGTGAGATTTTCAATGTTTGGATCAATGATCATTTTATTTGGCAATGTGTTTGCATAATCAGTAAAACACTTATCTTCGTATTTAGTTTTTTATTAAAATATCAATGGTTTATAGTGTATATGTTTTATCTCTATTTCAAAAAAAATGTTATATATAGCTTCTGATTGAGAACAATGATTATAAATTTTGACAATTTGTTGACTTATCAAAGACCATAGCTAAAACACTGCCTTCAATAAATATGAAATCCATTAAACAAAAAACTTGTTACCTTTTATGCCACCATCATTATAGAGTGAACCCAATTTAGCAATGTATGCTTACCAATTTGCAATAGTTGGTAATTTTTTGATAATGTTGTTTGTTAAATTGGTTTTCAAAAAAATATATGTTGATACCTCTCCATAAATAAATTCATTGTAAAAACATTGAGTTGTATAGATATTCAAAGAGTGTATGTCAAAATCTTTTTCTCGTAAGTGACAAAAAGCATCAAATATGCTATCACCACACCATGACATTTCTCCCATTATTTTTTGTCAATCATCGTAGTCACATATTTAGGGCATTTGCTTTATAACAGGAAGATAGTATAGTACATGTTATTGACAAATGAATTTGATTTAATGGGTATGGATAATTATCTAACTTATTATATTACAAAGATTCATAGTGTCCATAAAATGGGTTTTGATCACGGAAAAGATTGTAGTATGAAGGCAAAGGTAAGTTTTTTAAAGTGAAAATATTTTATCCTACTTGTTAAGTACCAGACACAAATATAAATGTTTAACCACTTAGAAATCTAATTTATGCAAAAAATGTCACCCCATAGGCCATGTTCACCATTTCATGTACATGGCAATGGTGAAATCTACATTTAATCAAAGTATGTTTCAATGTCTTTTACATGATGTAATATGTATATCTATTGAATATTTAGCTCTAGTTCAAGAGATCTAAGTGCTTATGGGTTGTTCTTTTCCTAGCAAATTTAAAAATGTTCTTTCAACACAGATTTCATTCAATGTATATTAAAAATGTAATAAGACTTTAAATACATCAAACAAGAAATCACCAACATTGTATTTGAAAATACAAGTTCTAAAAATATTTTCTCTTTTCAAAGCAACATCTTTGTCATGGAAAACTATTTGTACAAATGGCTTACTCTCTCCTACAAAAGTAAACTATTGATCAATACATATGTCCACTATTTTTTTATTTTTATTTATGCACATAATTTTAAAATGTCCAATAAGGTATAGTTAAAAGTATTTTAAGTCAACATTTGGATTTGTAATGCACATATATGACTATGCAAACTTTCTATTTTTTTTTAACATAACTTTAGTATATATGGAATAAAACTAGACTAGAAGACACTATTATCTATGTCTAATGATGTTGATTCAATACCTAGATGTTGTATCTTTTACTCACTAGATCAAAGTAAAATTTATAGATATAATAGTTGATAATTATGGAAGTTATGGTAGATGTTACCAAAGTCTTAACCTGCACAACAAATAAAAAAGTAAGGGATCATCTATGGAAAAATATAATTGCAAATGACTCAAAATGAAAACATAAGCCTATTTCTATATGAATATTTTTAATCAATAACTTCAATTTTTACAGCATGTTTCTCTTTATAGTCTCAAAAAAAAAATCATTTGTACCATCATTACCTGACAAATAAATTATTATAATATAACTAGTCTTCTTTTTGTCTTGATTTTTTTCACATTATTATATTGGTGTTCCGCTTACAATTTTATATTCTTTAGCTTTTTTAGTATCAATGGTTTTCTCATACATACATACATACATACATACATACATACATACATACATACATACATACATACATACATACATACATACATACATACATACATACATACATATATATATATATATATATATATATATATATATATATATATATATATATATATATATATATATATATATTCTAACCATGCCATTTATATTGGATGTTTGAACCTTCATTCATTGTGTTGTATAAATAGAGTATTTTAACAATGAACACATTAATTACTACTATTTGACTGCATAATGTATGATGTTAGTTCATTGATTTACAAAGTAAGTTTATTTCATATTTTGACAACCATTTCATACTTCTATTGATTTACAAAAAAATGAATTCTATTATGTATTTTTGATAAAGAAAAAAAACTACCTATGGAGTATTAAGACATGTCAATAAAAACTCTATAGTCAATCTAAAATCTAGATTATTGTTTTTCTTTTTTACATTTTTTGATACCATGTCTATGGAAATATGAAAACTCATAACATTTTTTTATGTTTATATTCACTTAAGTAACATATCTTAATTATATAGTGTAGGAACACAATACAAATCATTAGTCAAATTTACAATCAAGTGCTATTTCATGTCGAAAAGACTATGTTTCACACAATTGTCTAGCTTTTGAATTCAATGACATTAAATTAGTCATCATTCAAATAGTTCACACAAATTTGATTCAATTTAGACACAAGATCTTTCATCGATTTATTGTCAGAATTGTAAAGACATTAGTTAGATTAGTGAATATTGTTGGAAATATTGTTATTGATGTCAAAGGTCTAGCATTATTGGTGATAAAGGCCCCATTGCATTTAATGGTGTTTTTCATACTCATAACTTGGATAATGTGTGTTAATATTTATTTAATATTAATGAATATATTTTTGGTTGCATATAAGTCAAAAGAGGGGCCATGGAGAAGTCAAAGAGTCATGGGGTAAAAGACGAAAGAGGAATGGGACACATTTTCACATGAAAAGTCATCTTGAGGAATTCGAAGAGTCACCATGTGAAGACAAAAGAGGTATGACACATTTTTATATGAAGGGACACATTGAGGAATATGAAAAGTCACCAAGATAAAGATAAAAGAGGAAAATACACTTTTGCTTATGAAGGGTCACCATATGACTTTTTAAATGTAAGGATACGAAGGGTCATGCAAGTTTGGTACCATTTTCCATGAGAATTGAAGGGTCACAAAGGGTGAATGCCAAAGGTCATTTGAAAAGCTATAAATAAAGGCTTGAGAAGTCATTTTTAATATGCAAGAGAGTACATGGTTTGTATTTGTTTTCAAAGAGAGAAAAGTAGGATATATTGTAGAGTTCTATCATTTGTTGAGTAAGAAACATTGAGAGATAGTTGTGTTTTATACACAAGAGGGGTTGGTGCTCTTGTGGGTTGGTGATCCTATGGGTTGGTGCTCACAAATAGTTATTGTGTTGGTACTTTGTAAAGGGGTTGGTGATCCTGTAAGTTGGTGCTTGTGAACTTTGTATTTTGAGTTGGTGCTCA
Organism: Torreya grandis; assembly: GCA_037957365.1. Taxonomy (NCBI): domain Eukaryota; kingdom Viridiplantae; phylum Streptophyta; class Pinopsida; order Cupressales; family Taxaceae; genus Torreya; species Torreya grandis. The sequence goes on from JARHVA010001639.1 coordinate 2,584,247, forward strand.
TTCATATACTTGAGATTGTTCTCCATGGTTTCCATGTAAAAATATGGTCTCTCTCTCTCTCTCTCTCTCTCTCTCTCTCTCTCTCTCTCTCTCTCTCTCTCTCTCTCTCTCTCTCTCTCTCTCTCTCTCTCTCTCTCTCTCTCTCTCTCTCGTGTAGTGCAAATTATTATTTCAATTTTATTGCATATCTTGAATGTATGATTGAGTGGTTAAAGAAAATAAATCAGATTTGTTGGGGGATCAAACCAACAATAGATTACAATTGTGCAAGCAATAAACGCAGAATTAAACCAGATTGACAAGTAATTAGAATGATAATAGCAAGAACAAGAGATACAAGAAAACACCCTGAAAACTTGTATTAACAAACTCTTTACAAAAGGAATACAATTGAAGAAAGCTTCTTTCTTCCACACCTCTCCTAGATGTATAGATCTCTCAGTAGATCTCTAATCCTCAAGAGCTCTCTCTCTCTCAAGAACAATCAACTCCAATAAGCCTGGATTAATTCAATTCTGTACTGTTCTTCTCACACAATGAATTACAATAATTCACTCTCTACAACAATAACTACTAAGCTAAGAAGATCTAATTCTACATATAGAATCAGGAGACTTGAGCATGTACAACCAACAAGTAGATAAGCCACTTGAACAAGGGCTCTAAAAATAGTAATGCCAATAATAGAGATGTGAGCTTGAGACTTCAACTCAAACTTATCATGCAAACACTCGCTTCTGTCCACAAAAATAGCTTTCTGGACACGCAGGTAACCGACGTCGGTTCCTGCTGCTTGTCTGTGACTGCCGTCGGCCGACCTTCTACCGACGTTGGCATCTTTACAACTTCCTGTGACCGACATCGGTCGCTCTTGACCGACACCGGTGTCTGTGTAGACCCAAACCTGATAAACTATGCTCCTTGGTGAAGTTTTTAGCTCCACACCCTAACAATCTCCCACTTGGAGATAAACAGTTGCATCAGTACCTGTACAGCAACATCTTCTAGCTCCTCCATCTTCAACTTAATCATGAAGACCAACAGAAGTTGAATGAAGATTCAACTTCTCCTTTGTAACCAGCTTGGTTAACATATCAGCAAGATTCCTATCTGTATGGATCTTTTCCAGCTTCAACTCACCATCTTCCAATACCTGTCGTATGAAGTGATACCTTAGCTGTATGTGCTTTGTTCTTGAATGAAAGGCTGAATTCTTAGCCAAATGGATTGCACTCTGACTGTCATTGTACAATCTGCAACTCTCATGCTCCCTACCAAGCTCATCTATGAACCGTGTCATCCATATCATCTCCTTTCTAGCTTCTATGGCTGCAATATACTCTGCTTCTGTAGTTGACAAGGCAACAACCTTCTGCAACTTAGATATCCAGCTAACTGCCATTCCACCTACAGTAAAAACATAACCTGTAGTGCTCCTCCTGCCATCCAAATCACCTGCCATATCTGAATCTACATAGCCATGTAGAGAAGTATCTGAACCTCCATAGCACAAGTGCCTACTGCTGGTTCCTCTCAGATATCTAAGGATCCACTGAACTACTTTCCAATGTTCCTTACCTGGATTGGCCATATACTTACTTACAACTCCCACTACTTGGGCAATATCCGGTCTAGTACACACCATTGCATACATCAAACTCCCTACTGCGGAAGAATATGGAACCTTACTCATGTACTCTACCACATCATATGAATTGGGACATTGTTCTTTACTCAACTTAAAATGTCCAGCCAAAGGTGTGCTTACCGGTTTAGCATCCTGCATATTGAACCGTTTCAACACCTTGTCCACATAATCTTCTTGAGACAATATCAACCTGTGATTTTTTCTGTCTCTCTTAATGCTCATGCCAAGGATTTTCTTTGCTGCTCCCAAATCCTTCATAGCAAACGTTTGAGCTAATTTCACCTTAAGCTCTGAGATATCCTGCATGTGAGACCCTGCAACCAGCATGTCATCTACATACAACAATAGAATAATATATCTACCATTATCAAATCTCTTGAAATACATAGAATGGTCTAATTGACACCTACTGTAGCCATGCTCAGTCATAAACCTGTCAAATTTTAAGTACCATTGCCTAGGAGCTTGCTTGAGGCCATACAAGCTTTTCTTCAACCTGCACACAAACTTCTCCTTACCCTTGATCTCGAATCCTTCTGGCTGTTCCATATAAATTTCCTCATCCAAGTCTCCGTGAAGAAATGTTGTCTTAACATCTAGCTGCTCAAGATGCAAATCCTCAAAAGCAACCAAAGACAATACAACCCTTATTGAAGTCATTTTAACAACTGGAGAAAAAATCTCACCAAAGTCAATACCTGGCTTTTGTGCAAATCCTTTTACCACTAATCTGGCCTTGTATCTCATCTATCCATTCTCACCTTCCTTCAACCTGTAGGTCCATCTATTCTTAAGTGTTCTCTTACCAGCTGACAATTCAACCAAATCCCATGTTTGGTTTTCTCTTAAGGACTCCAACTCCTCAACCATGCCACGCTCCCACTCACTCTTGGACTCCACCTGTATTGCTTCTTTAAAACTCTCTGGTTCTCCACCATCAGTTAGCAATAAATAATATAAAGAAGGAGAATATCTAATTGGAGGCTTACTCACCCTTTCTGACCTCCTGATGGGTGTTTGAGACTCGTCTACAACATGCTGTCCACCCAAATTCTCTGATAGTGACCGACCTCGGTCACCTGTAGACCTGTTACTGGCCGATGTCGGTTCTGCCTGACTGACCTCGGTACTTGTATGGCCGACATCGGTCTCTGTATGGCCGACGCTGGTTTTTGTCCAGTCGACGCCGATTCCTAACCTACCAAGGTCGGTCTCTGTGTTTTCCTGTAAGTGATTATTTCTTTTTCCCATGAGCTCATCTTGGACTTTCACCTCATCCAATTCACCATTGCTCTGCTCAGACTGATTCAACTTCCTTAGCTGATCACAATACATCACTCTTTCATTGAAAACAACATCACGGCTCCTGATTACCTTGTTAGTTTCTAGACTCCACAATCTATAACCAAAATCATCTGAGCCATAGCCAATAAACGTGCATCTCATAGACTTAGCATCAAGCTTCTTTCTATTTTCCTTATCTATATGCACAAAGGCTTCACAACCAAAAACTTTGAGATATGAGAGATCAACCTTTTTACCTGTCCATGCCTCTTCTGGAATACCACCATCCAGAGCTGTAGAGGGTCCTATGTTAATCAGGTACATTGCAGTGTCAATAGCTTGTGCCCAAAACTGTAAGGGCAAACTGGCATGCAATCTCATACATCTTGCACGCTCCATTATTGTCCTGTTCATCCTTTCAGCAATACCATTCTGCTGAGGTGTCCTTGGAACCATCCTTTGCCTACAGATTCCATGCATGTAACAATAATCTCTGAACTTATGACTGCAGAACTCACCACCATTGTCTGATCTCAGGCACTTTAATCTTTTACCTGTTTCATTCTCAACCATAGCTTTCCAAACTTTAAAAGTATCAAATACATCAGATTTATTTCTAATACAATAGATCCATACCTTCCTTGTGGCATCATCTATGAAAGATACATAGTACTGTGATCCTCCAATGGAAGCAACCTGAGTCGGTCCCCACACGTCTGTGTGAACAAGCTCCAACTTGTGCCTCTTCTTAGTAGACCCAGTTTTGAGAAAACTAACCCTTTTCTGTTTTCCAAATACACAGTGCTCACAAAACTCTAGATCTATGCCTTTTAAATCTGAAAGCATACCTTTAGACTTAAGAATTGACATCCCCTTCTCACTCATGTGGCCAAGCCTTGAGTGCCACAATTTAGTGTCCACATCTGAAGTAGATAATACAGAAGGAGATTTGTTAGTAACACAATTACACAAATCGAGAGTACCTTCTCTCTTACCTCTAGCCATAACAAGTGCACCCTTGGTCACCTTCCAAGATTCTGCTGTGAGAGTTACTATACAACCCTCATCCCCTAACTTTCCTGCAGAAATCAAATTTCTCTTCAAGCTAGGTACATGCATCACATCTCTCAACACCCATGTGTTGCTATTATGCATCTTCAGCTACACTTTACCTTTGCCAATTATTTTACAGGGCTCATCATCCCCTAGATACACTATTCCAAAATCTCCATGGATATAGTCACTGAAATATTCTCTGTTAGGAGTAGCATGAAAAGATGCACCAGAATCTAATACCCAAGATTCTATATTATTATGCAGAGAAAAAATTAAAGCATCTTGTGCAATACCTGCAATCTTGGCTTCTTCCTTTCCTTCGTGCTGGTTGTCCTCTTTAGGCTTTGACCAATAATCTCTGCTTATGTGCCCCATCTTTCCACAATTCTAGCATTGTGGCCTTCTGCCATTTCTGGATTTAGATCTGCCTTTCCCCTTTGACTTGGATCTTGCTCTGCCTTTCTTGCTCTTCTCTTTCTGCCTTCCCCTACTCTCAAAACTTAAAGCGTTCCCGGATGCCTCTTCTGTGCTTTTCCTACGTATTTCCTCATTCAAGATAACACTAACAACATCCTCTACTTTCAAAATATTTGATGCAGATGCAGTATTACTTACTGCCATTACTAAGCCATGCTAGCTTTCAGGCAAAGAACATAATATCAAAAGAGCTTTTATCTCGTCATCAAACACTATATTCACTGAACTTAATTGATTCACAATACCATTGAAATCATTCAGATGAGTAGAAACAGATCCACCTTCATTCATATGCAAATTAAATAACTGCTTCATAAGATATACCTTATTAGAAGCTGAGGGTTTTTCATACAAATTTGCTAACGTAGTCATCAACTGTACCGTAGACTTTGCCTGTGATAAATTGGATATCACAGTGGATGCTAGACTCAGTCTTATAGACCCCAGAGCCTTCCTGTCAAGAACTTCCCATTCTTCATCCTCCATGTCTTTGGGCTTCTTTGCAATACCTCCTAATGGTAAGTAGAGATCTTTCTGATACAGATAATCCTCTATCTGCATTCTCCAGTGTTGGTAATTTTTGCCATTGAACTTTTCCATTCTTAATTTACTTTCATTTGCCATTGCTTCTCCCACTCAAATAGAAATCCCTGCAGAAACTCCTGTGAGAACCTGTAATCAATACACACTACACAGATCTGAACCACCTGTTAGTGAACCTGAACTTTGATACCAATTATCAAGCTCTGAACCTGTAACCAAGGCTTTGATACCACTTATTGGGGGATCAAACCAACAATAGATTACAATTGTGCAAGCAATAAACGCGGAATTAAACCAGATTGACAAGTAATTAGAATGATAATAGCAAGAACAAGAGATACAAGAAAACACCTTGAAAACTTGTATTAACAAACTCTTTACAAAAGGAATACAATTGAAGAAAACTTCTTTCTTCCACACCTCTCCTAGATGTATAGATCTCTCAGTAGATCTCTATTCCTTAAGAGCTCTCTCTCAAGAACAATCAACTCCAACAAGCCTGGATTGATTCAATTTTGTACTGTTCTTCTCACACAATGAATTACAATAATTCACTCTCTACAACAATAACTACTAAGCTAAGAAGATCTAATTCTACATATAGAATTAGGAGACTTGAGCATGTACAATCAACAAGCAGTTAAGCCACTTGAACAAGGGCTCTAAAAATAGTAATGCCAATAATAGAGATGCGAGATTGAGACTTCAACTCAAACTTATCATGCAAACACTCGCTTCTGTCCACGGAAATAGATTTTTAGACACGCAGGTAACCGACGTCGGTTCCTGCTGCTTGTCTATGACCGCCGTCGGCCGACCTTCTGTCGATGTCGACATCTCTGCAACTGCCTGTGACCGACGTCGATCACTCCTGACCGACGCCGGTGTCTGTGTAGACCCGAACCTGATAAACTATGCTCCTTGGTGAAATTTTTAGCTCCACACCCTAACAAGATTAAGTAAAAGATATATGATATACTAATTTACCCCCCTCTCAGTATATTTCATGCTTAAAAATTAGTATCAGAGTAGGTTCCTTTTGAAAAAGGTTTACATCTTGAAGGAAGATCGAGAAAGCAAGGTGGCTGGATCACATGAAGGATTTTCTACAAATAAGGCACCTTTGTTTGATGGGATGAATTGTATTTTTTGGAGCATAAAAATGAAGAATTATTTGATGGCCCTTGTATTCAATATATGGAAAGCAATGGTGGAGGAATATGAAGAGCCACAAACACTTGTAACTACTCTGGTAGAAAAAAAGGCAAGTGAAAATAATGCTAAAGCTTTAAATGCTATTTTATGTGGTTTATGTGAATCAAAATTTGTTAAAGTTATGTAATGTAAATCATCTCATGAAACTTGGGTAAAACTTGAGAATATTTACAAAGGTGATAGAAGGGTTTAGCAAGTTAAACTTTAGACTTTTAGAAGATAGTTTGAGAGTTTGAAGATGGAAGAAGAAGAAAATATAACAAGTAATCTCTTGTGGGTTGATCAAATAGTCAATTAGATTCAAGGTCTTGGAGAAAATTTAGAAGAGTCAACTATGGTTCAAAAGGTTTTGAGATATCTACCATTGAGATATCATGTGAAAGTTTCAATAATTAAATAGATGAAGAATTTATCCAAGATAAAGATGGATGAGCTTCATGGTATTCTTATGGCATATGAGATGTGGACTGAACAAGATAAACCTTAAAAAAGAGAAGCGGATTTTAAAAAATCAAAGAAAGAGAAGACTAAAATTCAAGAATCAAGGGATAATTCTAGTGATGATGAAGATGACAATGGAACTCTATTCATTCATAAGCTAAAAAAGGGCACATGCAAATATCAAGGAAAATTACCTTTTAAATGTTGTAATTGTGGAAAGATTGGACATTTTGCATCTAAATGCCCAAATAAGAGTAATGATGACAACAAAGAAGGAAAGTCTATATACAAGAATAATTTTAAAGTAAAATTCAAAAAAGGATTCGAGAAGAAGATTTTGTATTCTAAAGATCCTAGCTCAATAGAAGATAGTGCAGTCAGTGACTTAGAAGAAGAAGAGATTCTATTCATGGCCAAACATGAAGATGCCTCTGCTAGCAAAAGTATAGATGATCAAGAAAAATAACAAGATGAATCTGAAGTGAATCTAGAAAGAAAACTCCTTGTGCCTTAGAAGAGTTAGAAGCTCTTGAAAAGAAGAATCTAAGATTAACGCTCTAAATCGAGAAAAATGAAAAGGAGTCAAAGGAAATAATTAAAGATCTACAAGCACACTTTGAAGAAGTCAAGAAGAATGAATAAGATCTAATGACATAGTTGAAAATAGTAAGTAAAGAATGTGAAAGGTATGTTATTGAAATTTCTTGTTTAAAAGCAGATCTTGAGAAAACAAATAAAGCAATCAATGATAGAGCAGTCAATGATTCAAAATTTGAGAATAATATGTTGAATACGATGTTAGAAAATCAAAGATCAATGTTAGATAAGATAGGGATTAGATTTTAAAAAGAGAAAAACAAGGTCACTACTTTCACAGACAAGGAAAAAGGAAAGAGCTATGTTGAAACTCTTATAGAAGAAGAAATAAAAAGGGAAGAAGTTAAGCATATAGAGGATATCTCAAAAATAGAAGGCTGGAAGGAGTAGAGCTACAAAAGGCAATCAGGTCAGAGATACACAAATAGGTCCTATTTTTATGGTTACTATTTTTGGTGTAGTGGATATGGTCATAAGAAATTAGAATGTCAAAAAAGAGCTAATAGTTTCAGAAATAAGGAGAAAGAAAGTCATGTAGAGTCAAGCAGAAGCCACAACTCTTTTGCTCTTCTATCAAGCTTTAATGAAGAGGCCATAATATGTTACAAGTGCAAAAACTTTAGACACATAGCCTGGTACTATAAAAGTGTGTTTGAGTTATTCAAGAAGGAATAGAGTTTCAAGGCTCCATTCATCAAGAAGAAAGTTTAGACAGGTTCATGGCAAAAGAAATAACCTAAAAAATCTATGTTGGTGCAAACTGCTTTGCATGGAAGAAATGAAGAAAAGCCATGGTTCATTGACAGTGGATATTTGAGAGACATGACAGTAGATAAGAGCAAGTTCATAACCTTGAAGAATATCAATGGTGGCATAATGAAATTTAGAGACAATACTATTGCCAAAATTTCTAGAAGAGGTACACTAAGTTTGGATAATGGTAGAACTAAAACTAAAAATGTTTTAAATGTAGATCTTAAGCATACTCTTTTGAGTGTAAGTCAAATGTGTGATCAAGGGTACACACTAAAGTTTTATGTAGAAGGTTGTGAAATTATAAGAAAATATTCATATATGTTGGTTGTAGATGCTTAGAGAACATGCAATAATTTGTATATGCTATCAGACATCAAAAGTCAAAGATGTTTTTTGAGTTAGATTGAAGAAAGTTGGCTATGGCATAGGAGAATGGGGCACATAAATTTTGAAAATCTTGTCAACATAATTAAGAATCAAGCAATCAAAAATATTCCAAAGATTAAAAAGCCATCCAACATGCTTTGTAAACCTTGTCAGCATAGGAAGCAGGCTAGAAGGTGGTTTAAAACAAAAGAGTACTCGATTACTCAGATGATAGAGCTTGTTCACACTAATCTATGTGGACCTATGAGATCTCAAAGTACTCAAGGTGAGAATTATTTCATGTTGCTTATTGATGATTTTTCATGTATGACTTAGGTAATGTTTTTAAAGAAAAAATCAAAAGCTTTCAGACATTTCAATGCATTCAAAGCATTAGTTGAGAATGAAACTAGTTTAAAGATTAAGTGTCTAAGATCAGATCAAGGAGGAGAATTCATGTCAGATCAATTTATTGATTTTTGTGAAGACCATGGAATAAAGATATATTATTCAATAGTTATAACTCCATAGCAAAATAGAGTAGTTAAATGGAAAAATGGAACAGTTCAGGAGATGATGAGGACAATGCTAAATGAATCTAAGATAGAAAATAAATATTAGAAAGAGGTAGTTGATATAGTAGTGCATATTCATAATAGAGCATTATTAATAATCAATAGTGACAAGACTCCTTATGAGCTATGGAAAGACAAACTAATAACAATTCATTATTTTAGAATTTTTAGCAACAAATGCTTCATAAAAAGAATAGATGAAAAACTTAATAATTTTGAATCCAGAGCAGATGAAGGTATATTTCTTGGTTATTCTTGAAAAATTAAAGATTATAAATGTTATAACAAAAGAACCAAGAAAATTGTTGAAAGTGCAAGTGTCAGGATAGAAGAAGATGGAACACAAAGAATCAGTGATCCAATAGGCATTCCTGACATCATTGAAGAGGAAGGTTTTGAAGAATCAGATGAAAATGAGAAGAAGGAGAAAAAGGGCACAAAAACTCCATCCAAATATGTTCAAAGAAATCATAATGAAAGTGACATCATCAGGGATAGAAATGAAGGAATTCACACTAGAATAATGATGGTAAGTGAATCTGAGTAAGTTAATTTTTCTTTGTTCTCCAAAATTCAACCTAAAACTTTTTTATAATCTAAACATGATAAGCATTGGGTTAAGGCTATGGATAAAGATTTAAATTAGATAGAAAATAATGATGCTTGGGAATTAGTTCCTAGACCAAAAGATCATAATGTGATAGGAAAAAAATGGGTTTATAGAAATAAGTTGAATGAAAATTGAGAAGTGACCAAAAATAAAGCAAGATTATTATGTAAAGGATAATTGAGGGAATAGATTTTGAAGAAAATTTTTCACCAGTGGCAAGGTTAGAGTCTATTATAATGCTTCTTGCATATACAGTGTTTAAAAATTTAAGTGTTTCAGATGGATGTCAAATTTGCCTTCCTAAATAGGAATCTAGAAGAAGAGGTCTACATTGAGTAGCCTGAGGGATTTATTCTCTCAAATATTAGTAGCCATGTATGCATATTGAAGAAAGTAGTGTATGGATTGAAACAAGCTCCTAGAGCTCGATATGCAAGACTTGATAAGTACCTATAGGATTAATGTTTCAAGAGAGGATTCACTGATAGTAATCTCTAAATCAAAAAAGAAGGTGAGCATCAATTGATTGTTGTGGTGTATGTTGATGATATAATTTTGGAGGAAATATTTAAAATATGACAAAAGAATTTTTTGATAATATGCAAAAATAATTTGAGATGTCTATGCTTGGAGAATTGTCATTTTTCTTAAGATTGTAAATATTTTAGTCAGATAAAAGAATTTTCATATCTCAAAGTAAATATGCCAAAAAAATTTAGTTTTGAGGATTGTGCACCAGTTGGGACACCAATGTGTAAAAGAAATAAGGTAAGCAAGGATGAAGATTCACCTATTAAAGATCAATCTTTGTATAGATCTATGATTGGTAGTCTTTTATATTTGATAACATCAAGGCTAGACATCATGCATGCAATAGGTATGGTTGCAAGATATCAATCATTTCCAAAATATAGTCATGTGTGAAGAGAATATTTAGATATATCAAGGGGACATTGGATTATGGATTATGGTATCCCACAGGTAGATATTTCACTTTGGATGCTTATATAGATTCAGATTGGGTAGGGTACTTGGATGACAAAAAGAGTACAAGTGGATGAGATTTCTTCCTTGGTGATAGCTTAGTATCATGGCTATCAAGAAGCAAAATTTAGTATCACTTTCTATATTTGAAGCAAAATATATTATAACAGTATTGTGTTGTACTCAAGTGCTTTAGATGAAGCAAACTTTGGAAGATATCAAGGTAAATTATGATGAACCTATTTATATTTTTTGTGATAACACAAGTGCTATATATATTATAAAGAATCCAGTGATGCATTCAAGAACAAAACATATTCCCATTAGATATCACTTCTTGAGAGATCAAGTTTCAAATCAACAGGTTAAGATGTAATATATCAGTACTGCAGAGTAGATTGCAAATATTTTCACAAAGGCACTATCAAAAGACACATTTGAGTATCTATGAGAGAAGTTGGAAGTGATTTCTTTTACTTCTTACCATTGAGGTTTAGCATCAATTGAGGGGGAGATAAGTGTTATCTTAAGATAGGCCCTTTGACATTGATGTCAAAGGGGGAAAATAATAGGTACAGGTGTAGAAATAAGTACAGGGAACAAAAATAGGTTGTTACAGTAAGGGGGAGTTACTGTATATTTTTCAGATGGTAGTATGTGTAGGTTTCAGGATGTGGCAGTTTCAATTTGAGGTTGCCATCAATGACAAAGGGGGAGATGGTTGGAAATATTGTCATTGATGTCAAAGGTATAGTATTATTGGTGATAAAGGACCCATTACATTTAATGGTGTTTTTAATATTCATATCTTGGCTAATGTGTGTTAATATTTATTTAATACTAATGAATATATTTTTGGTTGCATATAAGTCAAAATAGGGGCCATAGAGAAGTCAAAGAGTCACAGGGTAAAAGATGAAAGAGGAATGGGATGTATTTTCTCATGAAGAGTCACCTTGAAGAATTCCAAGAGTCACCATGTAAAGACAAAAGAGGTATGACACATTTTTCTATGAAGGGACACTTTGAGGAATATGAAAAGTCACCAAGATAAAGACAAAAGAGGAAAGGACACTTTTTATTATGAAGGGTCACCATATGACTTTTCAAATGTAAGGATATGAAGGGTCATGTAAGTTTGGTGCCATTTTCCATGAGGATTGAAGGATCATAAAGGGTGAATGCCAAAGGTCATTTGAAAAGCTATAAATAAAGGCTTGAGAAGCCATTTTTAATATTCAAGAGAGTGCATGGTTTGTATTTATTTTCAAAGAGAGAAAATGAGGAGATATTACAGGGTTATATCATTTGTTGAGTAAGCAACATTGAGAGATAGTTGTGTTTTATAAAAAAGAGGTGTTGGTGCTCCTATGGGTTGGTGCTCTTATGGGTTGGTGCTCACAAATAGTTGTTGTGTTGATGCTCAGCAAAGGGGTTGGTGCTCCTGCAAGTTGGTGCTTGCAAACTTTGTATTTGTAGTTGGTGCTCATTCATATACTTGAGATTGTTCTTCATGGTTTTTCCCACTTTGGGTTTCCATGTAGAAATTTGGTCTCTCTCTCTCTCTCTCTCTCTCTCTCTCTCTCTCTCTCTCTCTCTCTCTCTCTCTCTCTCTCTCTCTCTCTCTCTCTCTTTCATATACTTGAGATTGTTCTTCATGGTTTTTCCCACTTTGGGTTTCCATGTAGAAATTTGGTCTCTCTCTCTCTCTCTCTCTCTCTCTCTCTCTCTCTCTCTCTCTCTCTCTCTCTCTCGTGTGTGTGTGGTACAAACTATTATTTTAGTTTTATTGCATATCTTGAATATATGATTGAGTGGTTAAAGAAAAGAAATCAGATTAAGTAAAAGATATATGATATACTTATTCACTCCCCCTCTCAGTATATTTCATGCTTAAAATATGTGCGTGCGTGCGTGCGTGCGTGCGTGCGTGTGTGTGTGTGTGTGTGTGTGTGTGTGTGTGTGTGTGTGTGTGTGTGTGTGTGTGTGTGTGTGTGTGTGTGTGTACATACATATACATATTAGTAGGATTAGAAAACATGATTTATGGTATCATCAAAGTTACATTGATTTGATTTAACTCATAAATAATAGGTGAGGTTTTGGCCAATGAGATGTGCTCATTCTAGATGGAAAACATATGCTTGAAAGTCTTGAGGCACAAGGTGCAAGGTATTTAAGGGACCAAATAAAAATATTATTTTTTATGTTGTGATTGGAGGGAATATTTGGGATGTTATTGGAACCCTCTCTTTGTTTGAGACAAGTATTGAATGTAGCTAACATGGTGTGGAATTGTAAGTTGTCTAGTTGTACAAATGAGTTAAATGCAAGGATTTTATGTTGTCTAGATTTTAGGGAAAGTTAAATGTAGGAAAATGGCCAATTATTAGTACATATAAAAAACATGTGCATGGAAAGACACAAAAAAAATAAATGCAAAACAAGATGTGTAGATCACAAATATTTGAAGGCAAAATGACAATTATTATTACTATGGATTTTTTGTTATTTGTTTGTGGCCACCACAATAATTTTACTCTGAAATAACCTAATTGTTAGTTCTTTGGGCCTATTTTTATATTTATAGTTTTATATATAGGCTTTTGTAGGGAGTTTTTAGATGCCCTGACAATACACTATATTATTATTCATAAAAAAATGGATAGAAATCTTTACATTACAGTTGGGGGAAAATATTC